>OX467321.1:14800000-16000000 GCA_950108535.1 Agriphila straminella
TTTTTTTTCCGAGCTTAAAAACACTTGAATTCAAACTATTTTATATAAGTTTTCATGGCAATTAATAATACTAAAGGTACAGTACTTAGGGATATACCAGTCGTCTTAAACTCTATCCTATACTATTTTTACTTAGGCAGGTCCACCTGTTTCGCTCGCCAACCGCGTGGTGGGGGGCCGGGGCCCCGCGGCGCTTGCTTTATCGCACGCTGCGCCGCGCCGGACGTCGCGCCCGCGTCCCGCGCGCTAGGGTCTCCATTACTTTGCGGTTATTCTAGCTTTCATAAATCATCGTTACATAGATTTTTAGTTATAATACGTTTTTAACTATTAGTGAATACAGAGCTGTTGAGAGCTTTTATATCTTTTCCGGTACTTCACATTTTCATTAGGTAAGTTGTAATGTTGTCTTCAGTGACTATAACTTATCGATACATAAAATCGACCAGGAAAAGAACTGTAAACTTTATTGAGAAGGATCCTGCAACCTCTTAGTTAAGTCACATTAAAAGCGATAACAAACTTCAGAAAGTAAAAATGTGTTTTAAAATATTAGGGTTTTAGTGAAAACTTATGTAAATCGATTTGTTATCGTCTTTTCAAAATGTGCCTTTGAGGGGACTCAAGACACTTGGCGAGCGAATCACTGGACTCGAACATAGGCTAAGCATAAAATAGGCGTTATAGTAAGTTGTTGTCGTTACTTTGGTAGAGACAACATTTATGACATTTATATCTTTGTTTCCGCCGTAATAAATGTTGAGATCATGAGACCACCTCAACATTTTGTCACAAATTGCCTTCAATAGGTTGTTTGGCAAAATGATGGGACATTTTGCTGATTTAAATGTGTGAACATCCGGTGAGACGTTGAAAACTTAGTGGGATATCGCAATTTATTGTGATGGGTTATGTTCTATTCTATTCACCATAGAAGATCTATAAACATAAAATTGAAAACCAACTCAGCTGTGCTGAAAATGACGTTCATTCATAAAAACTTTAATCTAGTTTTTATCGCGGCGTTATAAAATTTATACATAGTGTAACGTTGTAAACGTACATGCTAATTTTATTCAAGTTTATGAGACTTATTTCTATAAACTAATAAATATTAATGATATTAAATATAAATACTTTAGAAAATCAAAGGAATATTTTCATTTTAACGCCCATT
This sequence comes from Agriphila straminella, assembly GCA_950108535.1. Lineage (NCBI taxonomy): Eukaryota > Metazoa > Arthropoda > Insecta > Lepidoptera > Crambidae > Agriphila > Agriphila straminella. The sequence continues at coordinate 14,801,178 of OX467321.1, forward strand.
TTGTTTGCCGTCGCGTTTACGTTTTTGTCTATAGAACGAACCTGTCATCTGTTCTCGATCCGCGACGCAAGCGTTCCATTCAATCATTCTACGGTCCGTTCGCTCGTTGCGCACTGACATTCATTCCTTGGGCGGCACAGTTGGTAGCTGCAATTTGCTTTTCAATTTAAATACTAAAATAAAATATATCGGCATCTTAAATTATTGAAAAACAGATTAATGTTTTAATATATCGTACCTATTCGGCCAAAATAGTGAATTTGTGTTTTGAAAACCCCAGATTGGGTAAGTGGTACTTGTAGTTCGTAGTAGTTTTAGCAGTAATTGGTTTCCTAGAAAAGTGTGATTCCCATTTAGCCACCTTTCTTTATTTTATTTTATTAGTGTTTGTTAATTATAAAACGTTTAATCATTTGTATCCATTGCAATAATGTAATTTGCTTATTCACATCATTTCATATGAATCTACCCACTTTATTGAAGAAAAAATATATTTTACGTTAATTTAAATTTCTTTACTGATTTTAATCTCCGTTACCGATTGCGAACACCACGGCACAACAGCTCATAACGGTAGGTACTAGTAGTTGCTGCCGTTGGTGATCGCGCAGTGTTGGGATGAGGAAATAACGCCTTTTGATGGCGCGTTCCAGGGTCCGAGGTTTAGACTGTCCGAGGCTTAGACTGTCCGAGGCTGCCGCGACTTCATCCGAAGGACACTTTGGGCTGCGCTCCTGTTGTGCCCAGACACCACCGCTTAGCTGCTTCCCATCTGCGCCCCCTTGCTGCGCTCCTGTTTTCACCGAAGCGACCGACACGGGAAGTACCTACCGACTAACGGGAATTCAAGCCAAGCCTCCTCTAAATTCTTTGGGCTTCACCCACGACCGCTCTGTACCGGTAATTAGAAATATAAATGTTCATTTGAAATTGTTCGCGTTTCTTTTCCTTTCCCGATTCCGGTACATTTAAGGTGAAGGAGGTAAGAACGTGACAATAGACGTACACAATCATAATTACATATCACACCCAGTAAAACTCAGGTGTAGAAGTGCAGTTAATCAATGATACAGATTGAAATGGGAGCACTAAACAGCAAAAATAACTTACAAACTGAAACTACTGAAAAAAACTGAACCTCGAACCTGAAAAAGCAAACCATATTACCTGAGTAGGTACAATAATATAAGTTTATGCCAGTGTTTAACTCCCAGATCTTGCTAAAAGTGCAGCTACCATAACCTCGCGAGTACGTCCATAACTCTCTCGAGGCAGGCGTCTGCGCAGACTTTTATTGTGATTTACGCGCGCATTACCGCGATGAGCCCCGCGCCCCGCCGGGACCCGTGCTCCGGCCCCTGCGTACTAATTGCTGAACTCATTTCAAGTAGCAGGCGAACCCTTTAAAATTATCGTTGAGTTATCACTGCCATTTGTCTCAATACGCCATTGTGAAGATGTTATAGGTGTTTATTAATAATATGATTGTCATTGTCACCAACTGGTATTTTAGAATGATTTTTATTTTTTAGATCTTGGGTTAAAGAATACTGATATTTGTTGTCATGTCAGTGCTGAAAATAAATCCACGCGTAGCATTTTCAGGAACTACCGTATCTTTAAGATAATTATTTCGCTTAAAAAAGTCTTGAATGAGTGGTAGAAAAATGTGGACGATTCGAAAATGTTTAATTTAAGTATGTATAAGCAAGCTTATCGGAATTAATATTATTTTAATTTTTATACTCCTAATTAGTTACATTTTGGTTTGATTTAGGAATTATTCATACAATAAATTCAGAATATTTCTAGAGCAAAACGCAACTCATTCAAAAAGATTTTTAGTGATAGTAGTTTTAAAATAGTTTTTGGCTAAGAAAAGTTTTCGTAGTCGTACGTAACTCGCGACGTAGGTACCTACCTAAATGTAGCGAAGTATGAATAAGAAAAAGGATAAACATTACCTACTCTACAAACATTTCAGACTCTACATGTTCTCGTATGTTGATAACTTTTACAAAAAGAAAAAATTTAGAAAAATATTAATTTCAATTTATTTGAGTGTTATGAGCAGTAAATTATACAGTTGTTTTAACAGAATCAGGTGGTCAATTCCAATCATTTGATTTCAACCATTAACCTGTGGGTGTTTATTTTCAATAACCATTTCAATTTTCGTTTACATTTTTATTGCATATCTAAATTTCAAAGCACACATTATTATATCGAAATCCACCTGAACCGGCTAATAGCTAGAATTTCCAAAACCAAATTAATTAAACGTATCCATTTTTATTAACGTTAAAAATTCAATATACGTTATTGAGCTAATTTTCGTTATTAATGGGCTATTAAGATTGAATTTCATAAGTTGTTATGTTTTAGGAGTGTATTATGCAAATACGATTAGTTGTTAATAAACGGTTTATTGTGGAATCGATAGGAGAGGAGAGACGTCTGCGGCTGCCCGCGGCTCGCCGGCTAATTACAATAAATACGACGACCATTAGGATCGATCACATCGGAAAGTTATTCTTGTTATTTATCGAAACTAATAAAAGTGATGTACGGTTATCGGCGCGGATTTATATTTTTATATTGTCAGGTAGAGTTGGGTTGGGCCAGTTGAATATCCGAATGTTCGGACACCAAGTTTTTTTTCAGCGAAATATTGTAATATTTTCGTCCATTTTAATGGAGCAACACCTGATTCTATAACCAAGCAACACCTGATTCTATAACTTTTTTTTAATAATATTAAATATGAAAATTTCGTTTTTAAGTAAGTATAGATAGGTGGTTAATGACTTAAGTTTGATTGATTTATAAGCATGAATTTGCATTGCCATCAAAATTTATAACTTTAAAATCTACGATAAGGTGGTCGACTCTAGATTTTATTACTCAAAGTCCTTATTGGTTTAGAAGCTCTGAAACTGTTTTAATTTAAAAAAAGAAGATGCCGCGCCGTTTACTGTTTTTCGGTCTTTCCCTTGGCCATTATTCAAAACTTCGAACCCCGAACTTTTTCGCTGTTCCATGACATATTTTTTTATTTTATTTATTTTATTTATTAGGGATAATAAACAGCGTTCACAATTTAACTTAGGATCTAAATATTAAGTAAAACAAATTTGCTAATTGCGAAGCCCACACCATCATCCACGGGTTAATTATGTGATACTCAATTACTTACTAACTAATGTGACAAAAGCTAACAAAAAGATAGCACATAAAACATTTCATGAATTATATATCTGATAGTTCGTATTCGCACATCGAAGCTTGTTTGGTTTACTAGTGCAGCACTAGCAGCTATACTTTTTGATTGTTCCATGACGAATTTCCGAAAGATCGTTTTCCATGTTTCGTATACGAATATACCATATTATTTCGTATACGGGCGCAGCACTGTCGGCACGGCACGCGGACGGCTCACACGGCAAGCATTATTTACGGCGCTTATTGGGCGCGCGCTGGTGTGCCGATATAAACCATCACCTGAGGCGACATGGGACCTAACCGGGGGTGGATTTTGAAACACTCGACATGCATGCACTCGACACTCAACATGCATGCATCGACTATGTTGCGTTTTGTCTCTAGCATTAATAAAAAAATCCCACCCGCAACAAACAACGAAAGTTGCGTTACGAAATTTTTTACTGATGATTTTCAATAACAACAACAAATACTAAAAACAGAACAAAATAATACAGAACCCATAGTGCGCGGGTCTGACTCGCACTTGGCCGGTTTTTAATCTTTACTTAAGTACTTGTTAATAAAAAAACGAAAAAATTGTAATACCCGTAATAGGAAATTCTTTGTTATGATTTCGTATCGCGTTTATGTCTTTTGTTGTTACAAAAGTGCTTAAAGTGGATTTAGACCAATTGCAGTAGTATCTACACCAGCTAAAGTATTTGAAGCCGCAATGCAAAAAAATATGCTTAAACAGGTTAGTGCACAGCTCTCAGACGCACAGCACGGCTTTCGCCCAGGTCGGAGCACAACCAGCAATCTTCTAAGCTATGTAGCAGAAGTTATACCTACGGTGGACAGTAGTAAAGGGCAAGTAGATGCCGCTTATTTTGACTTTCGGAAAGCGTTTGATGTAGTAGATAACGACATCTTGCTTCGAAAGTTGGCGGGCATCGGTTGCACTCCTCATTTACTCAATTTCTTAGCAAGTTACATGAGAAACCGACAACAGTACGTAGAATACGCTGGTTGTCGGTCTCACACATATTCTGTGAATTCAGGTGTAAGTCAAGGAAGTAATTTGGGACCTCTCCAATTCATCATCATGATAAATGACTTGCCGAAGGTTGTTAGGTCTTCAAGCTGTCTATTGTTTGCAGACGATCTAAAACTGTTTCGGAGTATTGGAAAAATGGACGATTGTGATCAATTGCAAAGCGACATAAACAAAGTAGTGGCGTGGGGTAAAGACAACAAGCTTGAATTTAACGTATCTAAGTGTGTTACAATTTCGTTCTCGAGAGTTCAAGACCCCATAAAATACGATTATAGTGTAGACGAGGTACCCATGAAAAGAGTCACGGAGGTAAAAGACCTAGGGGTTTGGTTCACTAATAATTTAAGTTTTCGGGATCACATCGTTAGTAGCTGTAAAAAGGCCTATAGAAACTTGGGACTTGTACTTCGCAGGGTTCATGGTTTTACCAACGTCAAAGCTATAGTCACTTTATATAATGCTCTTGTAAGAAGCCATCTTGAATGTAATGCGGTAGTGTGGGCTCCATACCAAACACAATATAGTCTCATGTTGGAGCGAATTCAAAATAAATTTATAAGGTACTTGTATTACAGACTATATGGGGTATACCCCTTCTATCCATTAATGTACCCTAATTTATTTATATTAGGTATGGTGGGATATAATGAATTGCGAGTGCGTAGGAGTCTAGCGTTGGCGTTATATTTGTTTCAAGTCATCAGAGGAAGGGTATCCAATGCAACAATATTAGGACAGGTAGGGCTCTGCGTTCCCAACAAGTACGTGGAGCGTCGCCGCAGGCCAAATTTGTTGGCGGTTCCGCGCGGGCGGACACACCTGCAAAAGAAGTCTCCGTTGACGCTCACACTGCATACACTCAACAAAATTGCCGATGGAACTGATCTTTTTCATTGTTCTCTGAGTGAATTTACAAGAATGGCTCTGTATGTTTTATGTTATTGTGTTTAGGTTATAGGTGTGTGTGTCGTTGTCATGTATTAATGTATTATTGTGTCGCTTAATCTATTGCATTGGGCTAAGCCTGTAATAATAGATATAAGCTTGGAATGAATAAATAATAATAATAATAATAATAAAAATACAATTTGATAAAAATAATCAATTTGATAAAAAAAAGAAACTGCAACTTAGAACTAAAGCCTCCGCAAAAGCAATTTTCATACAACATTTTAAATTTCACTTGTACTTGTCGCCTGGAGTAAACCCTTAAAAAAACCCTTTTTTCCTAAAAGACTCTGTTAAATACTTTGATGCATGGTTGACTCTACATTGCTGTTGCGAGATTTCATGACGATTCACAAATTTTTTAAATAATAGATATTCAATGTGATTATTTATTATGAAATATTAGAGTTAATAATATAATCAATGTTAAAAAATAAGTTTATAGTAAGTATCTAGTACATAATTAGATTATAAGTAAAAACTAAGGCGAGAACTATCACTGCCGACAAACTGCTGAGCAGTTTGGCAGTTGTTATTTTTGTAAAACACTTTATTATAATAATAAAAAAAATATATAATTTGTTCTGCTATTAACGGTATAGTATATGGTATCAAATACTCATGTCTCCATAAACAACTGGGTTTCTCAATCAAACAATCTCTCGGGCCCATAATACAACCCCTTATCTGACGGCTCACGGACATAAGGGGGATAATTCACGTCAACAATACACTTTATTAACAGTTAGTTATGCTCGCGTGATGATATCGCGCCTACAATTAAATATTAATATGTGCTGTGGGCGGGCGGGGAGATTTACCGCCGTTTAACGGGCCCTAACAATGTGTACGTTCAAGGTGAGAAATGTTATTGTGCCGAGTCGTGTCGTGTGCTGTACCCTTTAACCTATGACTTTTTGGTTATGATACAGTGTTGTAGTGTAATTAATTAGTGACTCGAATGTGTAGGTAGTTAATTGCGTTTGTTATATATTGTAATGGTTTTGGAATCAATATGTAATATTGTGTAGTGGAAAAGAATCGAATATTTTTTTCGGCTCTAATGAAAAGTAGAAAAATTTAATTTGTTTTCGAATCATAAGTTGATTATGTTTTGAAATTTTTTAAATTATTTTAATTCAAGTAAACTATTTTAATGCCACTGGGCTGATTTTTTAATCCTCAGATAACAGATATCAGTCAGCTAATAAAAGTCATTCAAAAATGTGACAGACAAATGAATGACAAGCAAATATGGCAGTTTAATACGCTATCTAACGAATACGATAAAGCTCTATAGGCATTGAAAAATCAGCCCTAAATAAATTGAATAACTGTTTACAAAATTTCTTAATTAATTACCTACTTACTTAGTATTCATAGTCTTCTAATTTATTACTAACGTAGCAATTTTTTAAGCTAAATAGAAAGCAATGCATTCAATCCATTTTACTCATAAACTCACAAACTCTAGATATATCCTTTAACTCAGTTGTGCAGGTAATTTTATTGAAAGTTGATTAATTTTGTACATAATATTATGATGTTAAAAGACTGTTATAAGATGGTTATAAGTACCAAATTTGGAATTCTGGATTAATAAACTTAATTGACTAAAGGTTCCATTACGAACAATAAAAATATCTTTAGGTACATTTTATTTGAAATAAAGCTTTTATTAAAAATAATACTTATCCTAATATCGGTGGCTATATGTATTTTTCATTTCTGCATCAAGAATGGGCCACGCACCAGTTTAAAAAACACTTTCATAATTTCGCAAAAATCCTCTTTACACCCCGCGGTGATAGCGTGACGCCTTTTAATAATTATTTCCATTAATTAATTCGCAATATCATTCCCACCGGTTGTTATGCATGATTCTTAAAATCGTATAAAGTGAAAAAACATCCGAATTGATAGGACCGTAAGACACGTAAATATGTCGCGGCGCTCTCGTAAAGTGTAAACGGATATTTTTAAGAGGGAGATATTTAATATTTATTGCGCGCCGGACACCCAATATGAGCAGCGATTTGAATAAATCCTGCCGAGTATTGATGCTGGTTTATTGATACTCGGCTGAGTTACTGTACTAACACGACGCTTTTATTTTATTTATAATGTTCTTTATGGGAGTTTTGTTAAATACTTTGTTTTATTTTTGTATTAATCGATTATATTCGTTAACACCAATAAAACTTATAATTGATGAGTAGATAAATTAGGTATATATATTAATATGATGATTTCCGCTCGTGAATATTCTGATACTATATAGACGAGTAAGTAATGACTTGAGTACTGTCTATTAATTTTCGAATGCTTTTAATATTATAGTCTCATGCAATTTATAGTTAATATTCATATTAAATGCACCAAAACTGCGCTTAAACTGCATTTAAGATTGTATATGTATAAGTACTATAAATTGCATGTGAATATTATGATATGAGAAGCATTTGAAAACTGGAAGTTTAACTCAATTTTGTATTTTAGTTCACACTCTTTTATGTTTCGAGTAGTGTATAGTGTTGACCTCATGATTGATGATTTGCCGATGAAAAACTTTAATACTCAATACTCAAATCATTTATTGCATTCCACAGTGTTACAGTAGTTCTTAAATTATAATATTTTAGATCACTATGGACCCTGTCGGGCACAACAACAATAATAGATAGCAAACACTTATTTATAATTACTTAAAATTTATATAAATCATACTCTTTATCGTGTTAAGTGACAATGACTTTGAGGTGAAGTGACATACAAAAAATAAATAGGTACAAATGTAGGTTTTGAACGTTGTAGATTATAGATGAAGGAATCTCTATAGTTTCGTTTGATTAAAGTTAATTTGAAGAACAAAAAACAAGAATCTCTAATTTTTTGATGATTCTCCGAATGTTCTGATAAATAAATCTCATATTTCGCGCTCGAAAAAAGTTACTTTCTTTTGAATAATCATTTGAAGCAACTTTTTTAATTTATTTATAGAAACTTTGACGAAATTTTTATTGATTTCAAGAAGTTTAGTTTCACACCTTCAGTATTTTCACGAGATAACTATTTTGGATTTTTCTTTTTTGTTGTTTCTTAAAACTTATGATTGGTATCATTTTTATGAATTTAACTTTTTAATAATTTTATCTTCATAAGCCGTACGCAACCAAAAAATATTAGTTTCTCCAACCACTCAAGAACTGGCTGTATGACTTTGACCTTCGCCTGTCCAAAAGGACGAATATACAACTAGGTATACTACTTAGTTTCTCCAACTTGTGCAGTAATATTGAAAACATTTAAATTATAGTTTTCTCATAATAAAACATTCAACAGAATATTTAGTACTTACCTTTAATTAAAATAAATAGTTACAAAAGGTTGATAAACGCTTAATGTGGTCAATCAATTAATATTCATAATGATAGCTCCAGATATTTAGGAACGGAGTGCTAAGCTTTGTAATGGGTTTGTACACCATTTATTAAGCTAAGTCCTTGGGGATATTTAATTTTGGGGGCTAGTCTTGTGTAAAAGGGGAAAATAATCATCTTAAATAGGGAAAAGAGTAGCTTGTAATTTAAAGATTGTGAAAAATAGGAGGAAAAAGATGGGGCTATTGTGGAAAAATTTCTTTTGATCGTTACACACATTATTGTTTTCCAAAATCCACACTTATGTTAGTGTGATGAATTAGCCATAGCTAGCACAAGTAAACATAAAGTAATGTGGTCATTTGTTAGTAGGTAAGTAATATTATTTTTAACAAGCTTTGCTTTTGGGAAATGATTGCAGTGAGACTTAAAATTTATCCATTACACTTACTATATTATGCTGGGTGGTTACTTTATTGAGTTTTATCACGATTACTTTGCCGAGATGAATTTTCCATCATGAGAATGTAGGTCAATTGTTTTTAGTTTTGATAGATTTTTTTAATTCCTGAAGTTACAATGTGTGTCAAGGCTGTGGTCAAAAACTCAGAAGCTAGAAGTAGGCACGAGTGATACATAATGGTGAATTTTAATACTCTATATAGTTTTAATTTATACGCATTTTAATGTTTTTTCACTTTAATGTTTTTCACATCAACGTTTGCAATAAAGGTTATTAAATTCCTGTCGATACAGTATAAATCAAACTAAGCGTAATATTTATATAATAATATTTGCAACAGTAAAACGGACCATACATTACCAGTAGGTACCTAAAGATTTACAGCTTGTACCTACACGAATTCCCATTTAATTTCACGAACAATGTTAAAATCTAAAAAATAATTAGCATTGACTTTTGCGCTCATTTAAACATTTGAGTAGAAATAAATAAATAACTAATCGGACCCATTTTTTTTTTAACCAAGTAATTAAAGCTTGTAATTCACTAGATAATAACTGATCGAGTTATTAGGATTGCCACTTTTTTCAGATGACGGCGCAGAGACGTATTTTTTCACTTACTTAGGTAAAAAAAACATCAGTCAATACTCTATTATAGAGTACGTCCCTAAAAAAAACATAAAATCTACACGTGAGTGTCCAGCTTTACGTTTATACGATTCGAATGATCGCGGACGCTTGCATCGCACGCAGGGCGGGAGGTAAATCAGCAACGTGTATTATGTATGTAGGCCAATCGTGATATATGCCGCATAATTTGCGTATTGGCTTGCAAACTGAATTATTTATGGATCGCTTAATTTTTTTATTTCGTTAAAATAAAAAAAAAAATTGCGATAACAACAAGGCCATACCGTCAAGAAGAACCGTCAGGACTAGGATAATTTTAACGGAGTTACTTCTGTATTTTTTTTTTTTTCATGTTAATGAAAAAGAAATCATTAAAAAATAATACGTTTTCCTTATAATTTTCCGAAAAAATATTAATTAAACGACTACGAATTAGGTACAAAATTTCAAAAAATATTTTACAGGAAACGTAACTTTTGAGAACCAATATGTCATCAAATAAAGATTGTAAAGTACTTAGGACCTTTTTTCATTTGAAGTATAATTTATCAACACATAGGAAAGTTTTGTTATATACAAACACTTAAAACTAATCTAATCTCTTTACGTCACATTAACTACGCAATATCAATCAAACAGATTTACAACAGAACGCACAGATTTCACAAAAAGATTTATTAAGTCTGTGGATGTTTTCACAATAGTAAAAGTATCGTAAACGTCCCAAGCCGTCCCCCGAGTTACACTAAACAATTAGGCCATAGAATCCAAACAAAATAACATCCTTAAGGCACAGTATAAATATTGTAAGGGCATCGGCCGCGGCGTTTTTTCCCGTCTAAATCCAATGTTTATTTGAATTCCCCTTATTTTAGGAGATGTTTGATGATAGAGCTCCAATTTAAGGATAACTTTGTTTGATTTAGTTAATCGTATCAAAATGGAGATTCTATTTTGATACAGTTACTTTATCCGGAAATGAACACGAGTGTTTAATTACCTCATTAATGTTTTTCGTGCAAGCCACATAGATTTTGCATATATATTTTGAACAAACAATTACTTAGGTATTAAAACAACGAAGAAACGCTTATATTCAAAGGTGATTTTATTAAAACAAAAAAGTATATGAGTTACCTTATTTATTTTTTGATTTTTAATCAAACAAACTCTGATAAATTTTAAAACTTTAAGTAGGTAAGTAAGTAATTTAGTGATCGAAATGATTAAAACAAACAAATTGTTCCTAGTTTTTAATGTCATTAAATACATGATTTCGCATTTTTACTGGATGGATTTTAAAAGGACAATGTGAGTGGAGCTCGGTGGCGCAGTGGTTTAGCGCCTGGCCCAGCGATTGCGGAAGTTAAGCAACGTTCGCAAGGGTCGGTCATGGGATGGGTGATCAAAAATTTATTATCTCGAGCTCCTCCGTGCTTCGGAAGGCACGTTAAGCCGTTGGTCCCGGCTGCATTTGCAGTCGTTAACACCCACCAATCCGCATTGGGCCCGCCATAACCCACCACGGGTTATGGCCCATCCTCCTTACCACCCATAAGGAAGGCCTGTGCCCCAGCAGTGGGGACATCAAAAATGGCTGATGGACAAATAGGTATATACATGATTTCGCATTTTTACTGAAAAGGACAATGTGACCATCATTTTAAGAAAGTAGATAATGCGTGTAAAACAAAAGTTATTCGAAATCTAGGCGTTTTAATGAAGAAAAAAAATACGCTTTTGAAAAAAGTTTGATAAGTAGGTAGTAGGTTCAAAATTTCATTAGTACTTAAATATTGAATTAATTTATATATTTGCCTACCTAGCCACTATTGAGGGATCGCCATCTTACCATCACTCACCATCACCACAGCGTATAAAATTCGCATAGTAGGTACAATAATTACTTACTATCTACTATTGTAAATCCAAGTTCTGTAAACTCCGTGCGCAGGAAATAGTACCAAGTATATCTGTAAATATCAATAAAGCGCACATTAGTCTGATTCTGTGGTAATGTTGTAAACACAGTAAGTACAGTTAGTGCCACATCTTGTATGTTGTATACTCGTTTATATCCGAGGAGGGCCAGGTGCGGGCGACAGGCAAAATAAACTCGGCGGTAATTTGGCTTTAGAGATACCATTTGTAAGTGGTGCGTTTCCAACCGCTCCTTCTAGATTGGGAAACGTCTATAAAATTCATAAAAATAAATCACTATTTTTTAAACAAGAGGACCCAGCAGCAGCTGTGCAATTTGTGACATTGTAAATGGCACTAAGTAATCTAAGATTTTCAGCCCTAGGAATATACTTCTTTACAATGATCTTTCCTCAGACATATTTACTAAAATGTAATAAAACTAGAAAAACTAAAAAAATGCGGAAGTCCGTTTGATTGTTTGTTCGTTAACCGATCATCATGAAATTTACATAGGTACACGTTGCCAGGGGTACAGAGAAGGACATAGGGTACCTTATTTATTCCGAAAAAAGTATTGTTCCGGTCCGGAGGGATAGCAAAAAACTTTCCACGCAGATGAAGTCGCGAGCGGCCGCTAGTTTGACAATACTTTTGACCTTTGACCTAGTTGTAAGCCTTTTAGTCGACCAAATTAAAAAGGAAATAATAATATGTAAAACCACTGTAAGTTTTAATATATTGTTGATAGATTAGGTAAGCATTATTATGGCCAACATTTTCAAAATCTAAACTTATTCAGTTATAATATGTTTATTAGAGTTATTGCTGTTGGAAATAAACCTAATCGATTTAATAGTTAGCCGGCCTGTCTATTTTATTAACGCTAACCACTTATCGAATAAATCGATTTTTCAGGATGCTTTTAGCGCTTCTTCTCGATCGTATAGATCTTAAGCAGGCGATGTCAAGCTCAACACATTATTTTAAACGTTTTCTAAGAAAATATATTTTTCACTGTCCATTATCATTAAACGGATTTAGAAACAGGGAGAACTCTTATTGTTCAAAATAAAACTGAGAAAACTATGCCTTTTTCCAACGTCTTTTTTCGTTAGCCTTCTACATTTAATGTTAATAAGTAAGTATTTAAATAAAACTACTTATTAAAAAAGGTGCTAAGAACAAAATATCTAATCCACAGAGTCGTCAATGATGCTCGCAAAGACACACCGGAAGAATGTGCAACTTTTCCCAAAAAATTGCAACATCTTTTAATGACAAAAAGTTAAAATCAATCACACTTTTTCACTTTCAGTAGGTAATTAAGCAGAGCAGTTTAATAAATATACCTAATGTTACTACTATTGAATTCATCAAAATCTTTTTTTTAATTCAATTAGGTAGGTAGGTAGGTACCATCCTTTTTCTTCTCCTGTAAAATTTTCTAAAACTGACTGGATTGTTTTTCCAAAAAAAACCTTCTACTTATTAAATAAAGTTTTCTTAACAATAGCAAACAATAAAGATAATATCTTGTTATCTAAATTATCTTTATTTAAGTAAGTGACACCCATAAATAGGTAAGTACCTACTTACTATAAGTAAGTATTCGTTATTATTCTTACTAGACAAGTACTAAAATCCCACCCCCACGAAGAATGACGTAAGCTGTTATCGTAATAAAATGAAATTGCTCTTGGAAACCCATATAAAACACATTAAACTGGCAGTTTATTGTAAACAACTGCAGTGTTCGTAACATCAGTCAATGGTCGAGCACTCCATATCTTGCGCGTGCGCGTAATTAGGCCACGCCTACAAGGAACTTAGCCAATGCGAACGCTTCATCGGTTTCGCCACGCCTATTGGGTGCGCAAGCGTCGATCGGGCGCGTAATCGTTTAGTTTTTAATAAGCTTTCGTTAGAGGCGGTCGTGTGATGACGTCGTTGAGTGGTGAAGTTGGTTCGAGTAAGCTGAAGTTCAGTGTGGAGAGTATACTGGGGACTGCTAGTGAGAATAATGTGGTTGTGTCGGAAGCTTCGCGGCAGGAGCCGCCGTGCGCGGGGTGCGTGGCGGCGCTGTACAGGTGTTGCAGGGACGAGCCTCCACTGCTGCAGCTGCCTTTGCCACTTCCTTATTCACACCTACACCCGGCTCTAAGGCCAACCACAGGTGAATAAATTACAATCTTAAATTTCGAGGACCGCGCTACGCGTAACGTATACCTAGGTATACGAGGGTTAGACTGATAAGTCCATGAATTTGTAATGAAGAAACACTTTGTTCGGAATATTTTGTTTTATTTCTCTACATAAGTAATCTTATTGTAGCTCTGCGTATTCAGTCCAACGAAGTTCCAACTTCTAAGTAAGTATCTACTTATAACCCATTATTTTTCTTTCATCGCCTGAAAACTGGTAACTGAAATGAGGGCCCATTTCAGACACCACCTTTTGGCTTGATGAAAATCTTTGCCGGCAAAATAATTTATTCATGTTTGGTAGGAGAAAAAATCTCAGTGGGTTGAATCTAGAGAATATGAAGGATTCGCATCTTCATTCGATGAGTTTTGATGTCATGAGTGCCGCTGAGAGGGTCGACATCAGGGTCATAAGAAAAGTTAGAAGTCACTTGAGCTTTTTGTTTCCAAAAAAAAGTAATAATCTTTTGCCGAATTTGAAATAATGTAGTGTAAAGATTCCTTAAGGAAAAAAGTAACTTCTTTTCAAAGTCATGGACTTAGCAAACTGCCCTCGTATATAGGTTAGGTAGGTGGGTAGGTAGGTACATATGGAGTGAATTAAATCAATGGTAAACCCGTACCGTGGATGACGTGGAATATTTTTTAATCAAAAAGCTTTAAAGCTCCCCCGCCTGCAATGACACTTGTTATTGACCGAGCGAGCACGAAGTGCGAGTGCGAGCGAAGCGTCTCTGCTTCAGCTTGGGCAAAAATTCTTTCGTATCGTAGGTACCTAATGTCTGTCCGTATTTTATTGGCAAATTATATAAGTAATTTTGGAATGTGCCCATCAAGGTCTATCATTTGATACCCATATTGCACCAACCAATTGAAAAAGAAAATTTCTAATTAACACACGGCCAATAGGAGAAATTATACCTAGGTAGGTAGTTACAGTAAATTCGACAGTTGGTAACGTCCGCAAGTTGACTATTACAGCTCTCGAACAATATCAAATTCAAATAACATCAGATTGAATTTATATGAAAAAAACCTTTCAGAAATTAGGTAGGTACTCGTACCTAGCTAGCTTGCTTGTATGGAAATTATGGAAAACTGTTTTCTTTTGCGGTGTATATGCGGTAAAGAGTTACTAAATAGATATTAAAATCATAAATAGGTAGGTAGGTAGGTAGGTACCTACTAAAAAGTAAAAATAATATGCATTATTTAAAGTAAAATAATTTTAGGACTTGTAGAGTTAGGGCGTGTAGAGTTAGGAGCTTAGTTAGTTCTACAAGAGGTAAGTATATATAACTTTTTGACAGTGCGGGCCAATATGGTTTCGTCTTGGCAACATTTAACATGAAAATATTTTTAATGGGATTTATTTCTTTTTGTAATAAGTAAGTACCTATTTATATTAATGTTTTGATACAATATATCATTGCTTAAGACAATATTTTTTATTTTCCTTTTTTTGGAGTGTGAATTTCTAGCCTTGCCTATCAAAGGACTTAAGAAAGGTACTTGATACAAATAAGGCATACCTAATTTGAAATGCTTATAATTCAATAAATATTAAAGGTCACTAATGAAACCATGGTTAATTAGCTTCTTTTATCCTTTAATTGTAGGAATCTCTGAAAAAAAATAACAGTTCTAGCTATATCTAAGCAAAATAATGGAATTCCGAAGACACTAATTTTGGCCCTAATAAATCGGCAACATTTAATAAGGCCTATACAAATTTAATGTAAAAAAAAATACCTTTAAATTGAAGTTAAATTTGAAACAAAATTAAATAAACACATACAATTATTAATGAAATTAAATATTTAATAGAATAAAGTAAGACTCCTAATAAAAATTCTTAAAAAAATAAAGATCTCTCTCTGTTGGAAAAAATTGTATAGGCCATATTAAAATACCCTTTTTATTTCATTCCTTTTTCTTAGATAGGTTACATTTTCTCTTAGATTCCTACAATTAAAGAATGAAAGAAGCTAATTAACTATGTTTTTATTAGTAACCTTTAATATTTATTGAATGAGAAGCGTTTCAAATTAGGTAGGCCTTATTTTATCACTTACCTACCTTATTTGTGTTTAAAAAATTATAATTTATGCATCAAAAGCCAATAGTACTAATCAAGGCTAAGGATGCCTAATTATAGACATTAAGAAACAAATACTAAGAAACTCATATACTAGAACAGCTTAATTTTAAGCTAAAATTTACCATAAAATCACACGAAATTTATAACGCAGCACTGAATTGCCTACCTCTATCGAAAAATGCGTGTGTAAGTGTCCATGAAGTATTTTCCCTGTTGGATATATTTATCTAGGTTTTCCAGCATATAGGCCTTATTAAAACGTAGGCAGGGGGGTATAACTCCGCGCTTAAACTTTTATATTAGCCTACTGCTCGCGGCCCACTCCAAGAGGGCCATTGTCGAGGGATATCACCGCGCCGACCGAAACGCGCGGCGTGTGCAAGCGACGAGAGCGCAGCGCGTGAACGTCACCAACGAAACGAGTCAGTCAAGCGCCGAATGCGAAACTGCATGCACTTCGTTTTTGATACTTAATTACTAACGTACCTACCTACCTACCATAGTTTATTGTATTTTTTGTATACATATTTACATACTTAGTTGTATCGAAGTTCGAAATATGGCACCAGTAAAGAAAAAAGCTAAAAAATACTATTTTTTTTCACCCATCCCATAACTGACCCTTGCAAAAGTTGCTTAACCTCCGCAATCGTTGGGCCAGGCGCTATACCACTGCGCCATCGAGCTTCTCTAACTACTTAGAAATACTTATTATTTATGCTCTTTAAATATGCTCAGCTCACCTATTAGGTAGATTTATTTTATTTTATAAGTAGGTACCTATTATAGTTATTTCATTGTTTATTCATGGGCATAACGAATGTTTTCTATGATATCAGTAACTAGCGAGTAGCAACCCCGAAATGTGTCGGTTGAGACAGAGCTATGCGACAGAAAGAGACGCCTCTCTTTCTTCTTCGTAGGTGCATATAATTTTATCCACGCAGCGTTGTGCAGTTTGAAATTGTACTTTATTGCCGTGCAGCGAGAGTAGCTTATTATTTGATGGTCCTCGCGGGGTCCGACTTCTGTACGTTAGTACTATTATATATTCTGTGACGTAGGCCTTATTTGTATCAAGTACCTTAATATGTATTCTGTGTCAAAGGTGCCTTTTTTCATTACCTACTTACTATCTTATCAAATAGCCCCTACTTATATCAATTTTCAGACCTCTAACTGTGCCTCTAGCATCTAAATTTGCGGTAGTCTCATACAAAGTTCCATCCCCTAATAGTTTAAGGGGTTGGGGGGTAAAAGTTCCAAGAAAAGGTAGGTAGGGTAATACCTACTTAGTGCCCTTGGGCTTCGCTTGGTCGTCTTGTAGATTTTAGCCATTTCGAAAAAAAAACAAAAATATCACAAACGCGAGGCCGAAAAAATATTCTTTAGTTAGTAGGTAAGTATTTAATACCTAGCTATCAATCAAATTTAATTTCACAGGGCGCTTCTAAACAAATTACCTACCTACCTACAAACAAATAACCCAATTCCGGTTTATTTTGCTATTAATAGACAATATTTTTTGTTCTTTTTGTTTAGCGACATTACTTATTTGGTTGAATTATTTTTGTTTCGTTCTTTCATTTCGTGCGGCTTGCTAAAGGCTGCTTGCTAGACACAGTTCGGTTATCTAAAGCTTTGTCCACACTTGTATCATTTTGGCGTATCTTTGTCATACATCGTCTCTTTGATACAGTATTACTCCAACGTACCACCAACCAAACTAGCGATGTATTCACTCGTTTTTCGTATGCGCTCGGACCGCGACCGCGCTATTGTTTGCTCCGCGGTTTTTAATTCTAAAATAGTGTCAAAAATGGTTAATTACGCAAGTGATATATACTAATAGAATCGGTGTATTACAAGCTTCATAATAGTGCAAATATCTCAACTGGATATCGGCGCGTTTGTTAGTAACAAACGAAAACAATTTTAAAATTTTTTCATAACGCCGCCTGTTGGTACCTGCAAGGCTCGCCTCGAGACGCGATAAGTGCGTTGACCTTGACCCCGAGTAGCTACTTTCGTTCGTGATTTCGTGAATTTGATAAGTAATAATGGAGTGTTTAATGTGCAAAAAAGTTCTCTCTAAACGGGGATCGCATTTTATATGTCAAGGTCCCTGTGCAGGAACTTTTCATCGAGGTTGTGTAAAAGGGCTAGCCGACGATTTAAAGGCGGGAAGGAATCGAGTTCGTTGTAATAACTGTG
Organism: Agriphila straminella; assembly: GCA_950108535.1. Taxonomy (NCBI): domain Eukaryota; kingdom Metazoa; phylum Arthropoda; class Insecta; order Lepidoptera; family Crambidae; genus Agriphila; species Agriphila straminella. The sequence continues at coordinate 14,819,301 of OX467321.1, forward strand.
AAGTGGACGACGCATCGGATGATGAAGAAATCGATGATGATACTCAAAGTCTTAACAAGATCCTGAAAGACATACAGCGTAAGGTCAGCTCACTACCGGGATTCAAAAAACAGCTGGAATCTATCAAAGAGAGTATGAGCGTCTTATCAGATAAGTACGACACTCTACTAATTGAACACGAACAAAATAAAGATAAAATAGTCAAGCTAGAGAAAACGGTTGTACACACTAATAACAAATGCATATATTTGGAAAAATGTAATTTGGCACTGGAACAAAAAATGCATGATTTTGAACAAGCAACCCGAAAAAATAACCTCGAAATAGTAGGCGTTGAGCAACTTCCAGGCGAAGACGTGAAGAGTATCGTAGCCAAAATCGGAGAAATAATGGAGGTCAGCTGCGTTGATATAGAATCGACAAAAAGAACGAAGCCATCGAAACCAGGCAACAAACCAGCAGCGATCATCGTAAGTTTCAAATCCTCGGGAACAGAATCGCGGGACAAGTGGCTGACTCGAAGAATTAAGTTGGCCGAAGTTACGAGCACCGTGATTACAGGCGGGACACAGGTTAACAAAATTTTTGTAAATGAAGATCTAACCAAAACGATGAAAGGTTTACTTTGGAACACCAAGAAACAGCTGAACGGAACCTATAAGTACGTTTGGGTGTCTAATGGAAAAATCTTAGTTAAAAGAGCTGATGGTGAAAATGCGATATGGGTAAGAGGAGAAGGTGATATTACCGAACTATTAAAGGAAAAGTGAATATTTTCTAAATTATAAGTCTATTTTATTTAAAATTGTTGCAAAATTCACTCTACTAGACGATATTGATTCTATTAACTTGAGTTCCATAAACTATGTGTGTGTCGAAAATGTAAAAAGTTGGTTGAACTCTTGCCATAATAAAACAGACTTAAAGCTAATTCATGTTAACATTCGTTCCTTAAAAAAACACTTTAACGAATTACTTGTAACAATAAATAACCATCTAGAACAAATTGACATAATTGTAATCACAGAATGTAACATTAACCATTCATTATTATCTTTTTATAAAATAGCCGGGTTTAACATGAGTTTGTACAGTCGCGAGGGACGCAGCGGAGGGGGGGTGCTAGTCTACACGCGGGTGGGGATCGTGGCTCGCGCGAGCGACGCGCACGCGGACCTATCTGCACGATTGCCGGATATGCGAACTGCGGAATGCGTTTCCATTACACTCAGCGGCAACGGAGAACCAGTTTATATAGTGGCAATATATAGACCGCCTAAAATTAATAAAAAGGATAAAACAGTACAATTTTTAGAAGAATTTAATAAGCTCGTCGATAGTTTACCTCGAAATTCCAAAGTTATTATCTGCGGTGATATAAACATAAATTTATTAAATAGTCAGTGCAATCACGTCATAACTTACGAAAATATACTAGCAGAATTTGGGTTCACAAAATGTATTAATGATGTGACGCGTAGAGAAATAGTTAAAGATAAAATTGTAGAATCGTGTATAGACCATATCTACATTAGGGATCCCTCAGCTAACATACATTCAGCAGTAATAAAACACAAAATTTCGGATCACTACTACGTAGCCGCGGCGGTGCAATGGAAACGCGATTCACAATGTAGCCAACCATACGAACCAAGCAGTGGCACGAGTCACATGTGCTCTCGCCGCGCACCCGCGCCTGCGCCCGCAACTCGACGTATTCTAGATAATCGTATGGTTAGAGATAAACTATTAACAACCAACTTTGATGAGTTATTGGAGTATGAATGTCCTAATAAATTATATAAGGCTTTTTGTCAAATTTTTACTAACATTTATGATGAATGCTTTAAAAACGTAGTCATTAATAATAGTAATAGAAATAATAAAAACTGGATAACAGATAACTTAAAGGCAATGATAAGAGAAAGAGACAGTTTATTTGCTATATGGATTAAAGACCATAAAAATATGATAAAAAGACTGAATTATACTAAGTACAGAAATAAATGTTATAAAGCTATTGCCAAGAGTTATACTGTATATGAAAAACAAAGCATTTTAGACTGTAATAATAATATTAAGAAAATTTGGGACAAAATTAATATAATGTTAGGTAAAGATAAAAAGTCATTGGATTCATTAATATTAAATAATATGATATGTCAAGGTACTCAGAAAGATATATGTAATAAATTTGCTTCAACATTTTCTAGTGAAATTGATCTCATAAAACATAAGTGCAATGAAAAATTATTAAATAGAAATAAATATGTAAATAATTCAGAGGTGAGTATCAGATGGCAGCCGGTGAGTAGTAAAGAAATTCATCGTATTATCAACAAAATGTGTTCAAAAAAATCCCCCGGATGTGATCGGATACGCATGTCTGACTTGAAAACAATAGCTGATAAGGTAAGCCCTATATTAGCAAAGCTTATTAATCTGTCCGTTAAGCATTCGAAGTTTCCTAATGAATTAAAAAAAGCAATTATACGTCCAATTCACAAAAAGGGTGACAAAAGTGTATTTTCTAATTATAGACCAATAGGAATCCTATCAAGTGTAGATAAAATTATGGAAAAAAGCATTATTAAACAGTTAGGAGCTTTTCTTCAGAACAACCAAATATTAAATAAATGTCAGCATGGTTTTCAAAAAGGGAAAAGCACTAATACACTTTTGTCAGACTTTACTGATGAAATAAATGTTTATTTAGAAAGTAAGAAATATGTCGTGTCTATATTTTTTGATTTTAAAAAAGCTTTCGACACCTTAGAAACAGAAACGTTACTGAAAGCAATGGAGGAGTGTGGGGTGAGGGGGCCGCTGAAACAATGGTTCAGCGACTACCTCACCGCGCGCTCCTACCGCGTAAAGGTAGGCGAGGCAATCAGCGAGGAGGTGGAGGTTCAGTGCGGAGTAACACAGGGATCCGGTTGTGGACCTGTCTGCTACCTAATGCATGCTAACAGCATAAGTGGAGTGCTCAAGCATTGTTCAGCGCATATGTTCGCGGACGACTTGTGCATATTGCTTGCCGGCACAGATCTTGCTGAAATGTATAGCTTAATACAAGAAGATGTAAACGCAGTCGTCAAATGGGCGCACGATAATGGTTTAGTACTCAATGCAGAGAAAACTAATCTCCTTACCATCTACTCGCCTTATCTCCATCCACCCGAGTTGAGGGCCTCTATATATACACATGATTTATATTGTATTCATAATAATAATACTAATTGCCATTGTAATCCAATTAAAGAAGTCGATAACGTCACATACCTAGGTCTGAAACTTGATAAACATTTTTCATGGTCGATACACGTTAATGATATCTGTAGTAAACTAAGAATACTCTTAGGAAAATTTTACCACCTTAGTTTCAAACTTCCTAAAAGTACACTAAAATGTCTGTACATTACCTTAGTTGATTCAATTGTGAGTTACGCGCTTGATTGCTATGGTTTAACCTTTAAAACAAACTTAGCAAAAATAGAAAAACTTCAAATAAGATTTCTGAAATTACTAGTTGACAAAAAAACTAAAAATAAGTGTAAACAAAACTACATGGAATTATTTAAAATATGTAATGTTCTACCAGCAAGCTTGAAACACAAATATTTATTAATCACAAATCAACATGGCAATCAAACGCATAACCTAGCACTTATCAAACATAACCACGAGACGAGGTCAATATCCGCGGGCAAGTTTGAGGTACCTAGGGTGAATAATTATTATGGTGATAGAACTATTAAAAAACGTCTACCCTATTTACTGAATGGCCTGCCAGCGGATATTAGACATGAGCCAGTTAAAAATAAATTTAAAACAATGTTAAAAAAACACATGCTTCAAAACTTAATTTTTTAATTTTATTTTTAAATTTAAGTCTAGTCTTTAAAAGAAACTGAAGATCCCACAGTCAAACCGACTAGTTGGTTTTGTGGGACTATTTTGTAACCTCATATTGTATCCTCTTTGTTCATAATAAATATATAAATAAATAATAAAGATACGGTGATCTGATACGCCAAAATGATATCATAAATCTATTCTGTCTTCAGTGTACCGCCTACCGTTGCCCTCCTCACCGCCGCAGCAGTCCCAAGCACCGCGCTGTGACGTCACCTCGAGCGGCAAGCGCAAGCGGTCGTGGTCGCGAGCCGTGTTCAGCAACCTGCAGAGGAAGGGGCTGGAGCGGAGGTTCCAGATACAGAAGTACATCACGAAACCGGATCGGAGACAGCTTGCGGCTACGCTGGGGTTGACTGATGCACAGGTACAAAAAACCAGACATATACGGTAGAAGTAAAAACAAGATTAAATATTAAAGGCAACATGTCATAATAACATGCAGTAAGAGTAAGGCATGCATAAAGAAAGTGTCATTAATTATGAATGATTTGAATTATATGCCTCCGACTGCATGTTATTATGACATGTTGCCTTTAATATTTAATCTTGTTTCCATCTTTTCAGTTGACTTGTCTTTTTATGCAGGCAGGTTTTTTAATTTATTTTTTTATTTATCTCTTTTTAGTTATTATATATTACCTGATATAGATACCTTTTTGAAATCCTTAAAATATGATCTTTAATATGACACCCATATTGCAGTATTCTAAAAAAATATTTTTTTTTCACTACGTATAATATAGCGCCGTACAGCCATGTTGGTTTTTTTATAACGCCATCTTCTTAAGAACACTTGGGCTGACAAGATAAATCTAACGATATCTTAATCATAGAAATCCGTTCAGCCGTTTGAAAGATATGAGGTATATAATAATAGTACATTATGAGACAAGTTAGCTTATGACAAGGCTGAGGGTTGCAGCCCGAGCCGCAGGCGAGGGCGTAACTCAGCCGAGTGTGCAATAAGCAAGAGCTCACGAGTTTCATACGACGTTTTTCAACACATTTGCAAGGAAAAAACAAAGTAATTTACCACACAGCAATAAATACGACCAAAACAAAATATGATAATTATGGGAAAAGGCGCGCAGGTTTTTTTTTGTTTTTTTCACACGGTCAATGCAAGAATATTTTGCGAACAAAGGGGTGAGGAGCATACAGCCTACCTCAAAATTATAATTTTAAGTAAAAATGCAAATATTTTAATATTTTATAACATAATATTGTGAATTATGAATAATTTGATAATAATAAATATTTGTTTGACTTAATTAAGGACTTACACATTTATTTATTCCAAAAATGTATATGAATTTTCAGCGGCATAAAACCTCTTTGTTGAAGTTTGTTGTTACTAAAAAAAATATCTGTATAACCCGGTTAAATTGGGAATGCTCTGTTTACTCGCATAGAACTTGCAGTAAGGTACTAATTTAACTTTGTAGGGTTAATTCTATTACGAACTAGTGTTTTATATATATAGATTGCACGCGTTTGTTATAGCTCGGTTTATGGCCCTAAAAGCGATGTATTAGGGCTCACTTTACGAGCAAGTGTGTTGAAAAGAATATTACATACAAACATACTTACAAGATACGCGCGAAAAACATAACCCTTTCTTTGCAGTCGGGTAAAAAGGAGCGGCAGGGTGAATCTACGGACGTTTTGAACGCTGTCATTCTCTTCAACATTATTTTCATAACTTTAGAGTAAGAAAATTCTGCCCCTGTTTGCGGTGACGACAATAGGTCCCAGACGAGTAGCGTTTAGCAGCAGAAGTTATATTATTTTTGCAACCTTTCATGACAACTTATGTCGAGGAGAATGACAGCGTTCAAAACGCCCGTAGATTCGCCTGGCGGTGGCGACTACGGGCGTCCGAGACCGACAGTGCACATGCATCATTGCAGTCACGCTTGGGGTTGACTGATGCACAGGTAGGCACTGTGCCTATAGCAGCTGATATTGGGTGCCACCATTGGGGGTGGGGGGCTAGGTGACTTATGCTAACAGACTTCAAAAGAGGAGAAGCTTCTAAGTTGATTGTTTCTTTATTTATAGATACTGCGCCTGAATTTCTCAGTCTGATTAGTAGATTGAGAAAATTTTATTTTACGTAATGGAAAATGAGCTTGTTTTTTTTTTTTGATGAGATGAGATACTTAAGCGCTTATGGGTTGAGATTACAGCGCGCGGCGGTTAAGCAACTCTTACTAGGCTAGGAGTAACTATCATTTTATTTTCCCAAGATGTGACCTAATCCGTATTGGGCCTGCGTTATGGCCAATCCTCCTTATCCATTCATTTAGGTCTTTGCCCTCGCGAAGTGGCTGATGATGAATTTTAATTGTATAATTCCAGGTGAAGGTGTGGTTCCAGAACCGGCGCATGAAGTGGCGGCACACGAAGGAGGGCCGCGCGCCGCCGCGGGCGCCCGACCTCGACGACAACGAGGATGTCGATGTGGACACGCTCAGCGACTAGACGCAGCAATAGGATCGACAGTTGATCACACTACATCGTATGACAACTAGGTACACTACATTGAATACGCCTGTGGCACACGAAGAAAGGCCGCGGGCGCCCGACCTCGACGACAACGAGGATGTCGATGTGGACATGCACGCTCAGCGACTAGACGCAGCAATAGGATCGACAATTGATCACACTACATCGTATGACAACTAGGTACACTACATTGAATACGCCTGTGGCACACGAAGAAAGGCCGCGGGCGCCCGACCTCGACGACAACGAGGATGTCGATGTGGGCACGCTCAGCGACTAGACGCAGCAATAGGATCGACAGTTGATCACACTACATCGTATGACAACTAGGTACACTACATTGAATACGCCTATGGCACACGAAGGAAGGCCGCGGGCGCCCGACCTCGACGACAACGAGGATGTCGATGTGGACACGCTCAGCGACTAGACGCAGCAATAGGATCGACAGTTGATCACACTACATCGTATGACAACTAGGTACACTACATTGAATACGCCTGTGGCACACGAAGAAAGGCCGCGGGCGCCCGACAACGAGGATGTCGATATGGACACGCTCAGCGACTAGACGTAGCAATAGGATCGACAGTTGATCACACTACATCGTATGACAACTAGGTACACTACATTGAATACGCCTGTGGCACACGAAGAAAGGCCGCGGGCGCCCGACAACGAGGATGTCGATGTGGACACGCTCAGCGACTAGACGCAGCAATAGGATCGACAGTTGATCACACTACATCGTATGACAACTAGGTACACTACATTCAATACGCCTGTGGCACACGAAGAAAGGCCGCGGGCGCCCGACAACGTGGATGTCGATGTGGACACGCTCAGCGACCATGCACGTAGGTCCCGCCATGAATTCGACAAGCAAAACAAATGCGAACATGCATAGTCAGTCAATTGCGATTCCACCCGATCGGCTCCGACCGTTGACACACGCGAAAGCAATGACGCGAAACAGGTGATCCTCATATCTTCGTCGATAGAAGACAACTCATAGCGAAACTATTGGCGGAACTACCGCGGTGCCGGTGGTACGGTTTCGTGGAGTTGTGCTACAGGGTGAAGGCGATAAAGTCATGTCTTTCACGCCTCAAGGACAATGAAGATGTTGATACACGCTCAGCGACTCCATAGAGTCTGGTCAACGAAAGATGAGACTCAGTTGGATTTTAGTTCGCTGGTTGGATAAGGAACTAAAGGAGGAATTTTGCGCCTTATTATAAGGATCAGTTTCCAATAACTTATTAATTGAACAGGGAAAGTGGCGCCACCATTTCAGTATCATCTTTTGTTCACCATATCGTATGTACAACTTCGAGCATCGCGGCTTCGTACGAACAGAAACGCGTCTTACTCTAAGATGTACAACGACTACTATATGACTATTACACTACATTATTAAACTGTATCCTTCATCCAACTTGTTGTATGGTCTGTGCCTTCATCTTATTATCAGTGACAGCAAACAGACATAATATTACAAATGTGTTGACAGTGAATTAACTTTATTTAAAATGTAAATAATGCTTTTGTGTAAATATTAATTTTATAAGCAGAAATATAACATAAATCCATCGACTACTACTACCAGGGGGGGTATTACAACCTCTTAAAACTTGCCAGGTTTATGAATTGCTATAGTTACATCTCTTTCTCGCTGTATAGCAAATAAAAGAGATAGATTGATAACCAGTCAGAAAACTGCCAGGAAATAAGAGGTCATAATACGGCCCCAGGGCTGTCACTCCACGCGCGAGTCTGAAGCGCTCGGCGTCCTCTGAGAGGACAAATTTCATCATTGACCTGCATATAACGGGTGTAACAAGACCTTCAACGAAGCCGAAGTCCACGTATTCCGCCCATCATCAGATCATAAAAAAAAATTCAGGTCAGTGAATTTCATACATCAGAAAAGATAAGACCTACGCGATAGAAAGAGGCAACTACTAAGTGAATGTTTTGGAGCGAAGGGAGCGCTGTGCGACCTGAATTGTACTTTATTGTGTCGGAGCAAGAGTCGCAATTTATTTAAACGATTTTGCGGAGTGCAACTTCTGTACGCTCGTATTATTATCTATTCTGTGCTACTACTATATTATGGGGGCTAACATGATTGTAAATAATATATTCACCACGACAGAAATCGTATGGTAAATAGTGTTTACCTTACCTAATGTAATTTGTAAATAGTGTTTACCTTACCTAATGTAATTTGTAAATAGTGTTTACCTTGCCTAATGTAATTTGTAAATAGTGTTTACCTTACCTAATGTAATTTGTAAATAGTGTTTACCTTACATAATGTAATTTGTAAATAGTGTTTACCTTACATAATGTAATTTGTAAATAGTGTTTACCTAATGTAATTAATTACGGTAGCGTAAGGATTAGTTAATTAAATCCAACTGTTTTAGTTAAGTTTGAGTCGTATTACTAAAGAAAACCCCTCTCTATCAGAATGACCTTTTCGCTAAAAGACCATTTACGTTGGATGACATGAAAGCAAGATACCAAGATTGTTGAAAGACAACTCAGCTACATGACATAAAAGCAGTTTACCCAGTCGGCAAAGAGTCAACTCAGCCGGACGACATAAAAGCAGAATGAGCTAGTAGCAAAACGTCTGGAATTGCGAATAGTCCGTATCTTTAGAATACCTTATCAGCCGGAAGTCAAATTAGTTGAATGACAAAAACACACAATGAGATAGTAGCGAAAACGTCTGGAAAAGAAAATAGTCTGAATCGTATGTCAATTACCGTCTGTCTCTCTATCAGAATTAGCCTTTCGCCGTGCTTTCGCTGTGGTTGCCTAGTGTCCGGAGGGTGAAAGACAATATTTATTCCTGTTGCATGACATGAAAGCAAGGTACTTTGTGAGCCAAATAAGAATGTACTGTCAAACGGCAATCTTGATCATTTTTCATTTTCTTGCATAATCCTACACCCTGACTAGGGTACCTTACCTATGTCCAGGCCGTTTTGACAGTACTATTCTTATTTGGCTCGCATCGTAATGATAATTTCGCCCAGTCATTAACTCTGGCAACTTTACCATGGGATGGGTTGACTTCCACTATTCATAGTCATCCAGTGTAGACGAATTATCAGAATTAAAAGAAGCATAACGTTTAGTTTTCTATAAATCTGGTATTTTATGGGAGCTCGATGGCGCAGTGGTTTAGCGCCTGACAAAGCGATTGTGGAGGTTAAGCAACTTTCGCAAGGGTCGATCATGGGATGGGTGACCAAAAAATTTGCGTGATCCTTTCTGGCCACGCCACAGCTCCAATTGCAGTCGAGTTAGGCATAAAATATGTACGTCGACTGCAATTGGAGCTGTGGTGTGGCCAGAAAGGATCACGCAGAAATTTATTATCTCGAGCTTAAGTTAAGCCGTTGGTACCAGTTGCATTAATTGCAGTCGTTAACACCTAACAATCCGCATTGGGCCCGCGTCGTGGGTTATGGCCCATCCTCCTTATCCACCCATAAGGAAGGTATGTGCCCCATACGACAACGACATTAAAAATGGCTGATGGTCATAGGCACAAACAAACATCTATATCAACAAATTAAGCATCTATAGGGGCCTTTAGCGTTCATGTCTATTTAGTAACTATGGCATTTAAATATCAAGACGTTTTGCTACTATATCATTCAGCGCTTATGACTATTTGGTAACTATGGCGTTTTACTAAAGAGACGATTTGCTACTAGAGTATTTTGAATTACGACATTTTAAGATCCGGACGTTTTGCTACTTAGTCGTTTAGCGTTCGTGTTTATTTAGTAACTATGTCATTTTGATATCAAGACGTTTAGGCGATATTGTCATTTTACAATGTGGCTATTCTGATAGTGACCCAAGAAAACTAGCAACTAACTTGAAAAATGAACTTATTTATTTAAGATAAGACTGATACATATTAAAGCAATCTATAAACAAGAGCTGCTTTTTATTTAATTTACATTTGTAAACTACAAATTATGTACAAAAATCATTTTACCTAAATAAAATTATGCTTTCACTACTGTAATTAAATAAACCAAGAGTTAAGAGCGCGTAGTCTGCACTCTAGCACTGCCATTGCAAAAAACCTAGCCTAGTGCTTAAGAGAATTGTCAACCACGTGGTCTCCATACAAACGACGATAACGTTTCCCACCCTCTAAACCATAACCTACAGTAATTAATTTTTGGTATTTTTTTGAAATGCCTAAATACTAGGGCTGTACGTTTTGATTTTTTAACTCTTCAACGCCCGGAAAAATGAGACACAATAGAAAATCTATTGTGACTCGGTCGCCAGCGACCGCTCCGGCGTTAATGAATTAAATATCTATAATAGATTTCGAAATATTTGCATTTTAGTGATTTCATACAAAACACAGAAGTGCCAATATTTTCAAATCTACAATGAATATTTTAAAAATCAAAACGTACAGCCCTAGTTTTTAGGCATTTCAAAAACATACCAAAAATTCATTGCTGTAGGTTAAGGTTTAGAGGGTGGGAAACGTTATCGCCGTTTGTATGGAGACCACGTGGTTGACAATCCTCTTAAATACTATGCACTACTCTCTGTAGTGCACTGAAGCATTGTGGTACTTTTTATCGCTTAGGGTGACCCCAGACCTACCGGTTTCTTTTCTTTGCTTTGCTGTTCTACTTTGCTGTTTAGACCGCCGGCCAACCAGGGTCATTTCAATCTATCGCATATTGGGACCAGACCAAATTGACAAGATAGCCATTAGCTGTCTGGGTTGCGAAGTAGGAAGCTTATGGGAGATATGCCACCCTGAACATGGTCTCCGATTGCTAAAAATAAATCGATCGCATATTTATATAAATTGTGAACAGGCTCGTGGGTGGCATCATTACCTACCTGAACAATTTTTTTGTGTTTTCATAACGATCGTTTAAGGAACAAAGCTTACAAGAACATATATGTGAAATGTACTTAGATTGAAAATATGCGATAGATTGAAAATGAGCCTCTTGGCCGGCGGTCCATTGCCGAACACAGCAAAGCAAAGAAAAGAAACCGGTAGGTCTGGGGGGACCCTTAAACAATATTTTCTAGCCTGTCGTTTAGTTGGTTTTGACGCAGATCGTCATTTTCGCAAATGGTCATCGTGAAAAATTTGGTCACTTTCACAGAATGTCATTTTCGCAACTGGTCACTTTCGCAGAATGTCATTTTCGCAACTGGTCACTTTCGCAGAATGTCATTCACAGTTTTGAGAAAAAAAGAAAAAAAATTGAATGACATTCTGCGAAAGTGACAAATTTTTTTGCGATGACAATATAAGATTCTTGGCGATGACCATTTGCGAAAATGACGATCTGCGTCAAAACCGTCTAGTTTAATAGAGTTTTTTTAGTGTCCATTTTTTTCGATAGCGGCGCTAGTGTGCAGACTACGCGCTCTTAACAAGAATTACATACAAAATCATTGGATATATTGGTTTTGTTCAAAAATTATTAACACTATGCACAAAATAAGTTTCTAGAAATTCAACAAATAGTTAGTTTTACAAAAAAAAAATGTCTACTTATGTATCTGTGATGGTTGAATTTTACTAACGAAGTTTTGCTACGTGCAGGAAGATGAAGAGGAAATTACATGAAAATTTTAATTGTACAAAGACTTAACAATAAACAACAATACAAAGTTGTAAACAATAACTAGTTCTATATACACGTTATTACTTCGTTACATTATATTATTCATTTACACGCTTCGATCAAGAATGAACCTAGATATCCAGTCAGTCTCAAAACGGCAAAAAATAACGCCACACTTTCAATATGGGAGCATATTGACACAAACAATACTGCACTTTAAAGTTAGCAGATAAGGCGTAAATTAGTTTAACTTATAAACGCTGTAGGTAGTTTTGTTCATTTACTAGTTTTTTTAGTCTGTGAAGCGTTATCTAGAATCTAGAGTTGGGACGTGCCCTTTCTACCAAAACAAATAATCCGCGCCCCGTCTGCCTAGACAATAATTTTAGTATATTTGACCCAAAACAAACATGAACTACACAGGTGGACCGCGCCCCCCTTGGATCTACGCCCCCTACTTTGAAAACTCTTGATTGAGGTATTCTTGATCAAAGTTTACACAAGAATTTTTCTTCACACACCACTCTACTGATGAATCTTTATATGAAGAGTTGCCCCTTTTTCTATCTATAATTTGTTACCTTTGCCATTAAACTCAGTATTGGAGCAAATGTGAGATTCACACGGGTCGATTTCCCAGTCGATTTTAATCGACAAGCGCTTTTTATTAACAAGAACACACATTGCAACCTAAGTATTCGATTTCACAAACGGTCAATTAAAAGCGCTTAGGGCTGATTTTTCAATGCCTAGATAGAGCTTTATCCATTTGACAGCGTATTATACTGCCAAATTGAAAAAATGCTTGTCATTCGTCTGTCACATTTTTTAATGACTTTCATTATAATATAATAGTAAATTAAATATTAACCAAATATTATTTGGTTAATATTGAAACTGACTGATATATGTTATCTGGGGATTGAAAAATCAGCCCTTATGCCCATTTGCACTAAACTTGGGTTAGGCATGTCCTAGTTAAGATACACCTAAGCATAAGAGCAGCCTAACTAAAAATTTGGTTTGCACTAACAGTTTTGTCTCAGCTGTGACAAAACATGGGAATTGCCTAGTAAAGTGAATGATAAACGAATGACGAACGATTGAAATGATAGATTGTTTATGATCTATTATTTAAAAAAACAAAATCTGTTTGAATTTGTCAAACCACTGAACTATTCAACACTTGATACTGGCAAAAATTACTCCCTAAAGAGGAGAGTAGATTGACATACCGAAAATATGAAGAAGAATGTCTTTGACAAATGACAGGAAATGACAAAAATACTTTTTTATTTTGCTGTTTGTCAAGTAAAGTTGGACAGGCTAAGGAAACCTCCATGCTGTAACACAAAAATACTACTTAGGTATTGCCTAAAGCGTTGGGCGCTTCCTATTCAAGGTCATAAAGTTAGGAATGTCCTAAGTGGATTTAGGAATGGCTTAAGGTTAGTGCAAGCAAATTTTTTGCTAGGAGTAGCCTAAACAAGTTAGGCAAGAACTTAGGCGATTCTTAAGTTTAGTGCAAATGGGCATTAGTCAACTAAAATCGCTTGGAAAAACGATCGGTGTAAACGCCGTCTTTGAACGATAAACTAGTAATCGACAAGTTTAACTTTATTCTTAGGGTAGCTATCGTCTTCTCTGTTATCAGAGTCATTGTCTTGTCTCGAAGGGCCTTCGTAGCCATATCTATTCGGTGGCCTGTAGCCTTGTCCTCTGTAGCCACCGCGGAACGGTCGCCTGCGGGCGGGGGGGAAAGATTTGTCTTGTTCAAAGCGCGGTTCTTCGTAACGGTTTTCAGGGTAGCGGTTATCTTCATGTCTATTTTCGCCGTAGCGATTGTCTTCATGGCGATATTCGCCGTAGCGGTTGTCTTCATGTCGATTTTCGGCGAAACGGTTGTCTTCATTTTGGTTTTCGCCGTAGCGATTGTCCTCGTAGCGGTCGTAGCGATTGTAGTCGTCGTAGCGGCGCCGCGGAACGTCTTCGGTTCGCGTTCGCGCCGCGGCCGGTTCTCGTTCCGTTTCCCAAACGGGGATACGTTTTTCTTGAGGTGAGGGACTCTTTGTATGGCTTCTGTCTTTCTTTCGCTCCGGGTTTTGCGATTCTCTGAGGAAGGAAGATGTGATTGAAAAACCGGCCAAGTGCGAGTCGGACTCCGGACGAAGGGTTCCGTACCAAAAACAAGAAAAAAAAAAAAGGTCACGTTTGTTGTATGGGAGCCTCGCTTAAAAATATCTATTTTATACAGTTTTTAGTATTTGTTGTTATATCGGCAACAGAAATACATCGTCTGTAAAAATGTCAACTGTTTAGCTATCACGGTTCATGAGATACAGCCTGGTGGTAGACAGACAGACGGATAGTGGAGTTTTAGTAATAGGATCCCGTTTTTACCCTTTGGGTACGGAGCCCTAAAAAGAACACCATTTATTAAATAAGAACGAAATGGTAAATAATGGAATGGTAAAAATGGTAAATAAGTAAGATTGATATAATTATGTGTACTGGAACTGGAATCCAATAAGATGTTATCTTGATGAAAACGTAGTGTTTCTCTGTCTATTATTAATATTACTCACCCAGACGAAGATCTACTTCGGCTTCTATCCGAGTCTGAATCGCTCGACCTTCTATTTTGTTGGTGTCTCATCTCCCTTTGCCTGCGAGAGAAAGGAACATTTAGCAGTCACTTATCGAAATCTTACAATCATTCACTAGGTATTCTGTTCTTTGATTGATGTGAAGTACATATTTTTAAAAATTGTTCGATATGTTAGCTCGCAATGTCTAACAGTAGCCGGCTTCTACCCGGCGGCCACTAAAGAGCTTATTAGACAGAGTCCGATTTAGGACGAGAAATTCAGTCGCCAAAGCTTCTGATTAAGCGGGTATTTGACCTTCCTGAATAACGGATCCGTAAGATGCTAAATCGGACTCTGAATAGAGCCCATTTCATCCTGAAAACTACCTTCCTGAATGTAATTAAACTTCTCTGTATTTAGGAGCGATATCGGATCCGTTATTCAGGAAGGTCTAATAAGCTCTTAAGCCACTAACTAGCCTTGGTGGCTGCGCCTAGTGACTTGACTGAGCCAATAGTGGTCGCGACTAGTGGCCCAATGTGCGGCAGCTCTAAACTTTGATCTGAGCCCTATATTGCCTCCCTTGGTTCGTTCGAAACATACCTCTGGCTCTCGCGCTCCTGCCGCTCCGTGACGTCACACGCTACACATGAGGTACATACTTGCGCCGCAGCTTGATGGCTAGTTCCCTCATCTCCTGGTCGCGGCTCTCGCGCTCCGTGACGTCACACGCTATACATGAGGTACATACTTGCGCCGCAGCTTGATGGCTAGTTCCCTCATCTCCTGGTCGCGGCTCTCGCGCTCCGTGACGTCACACGCTACACATGAGGTACATACTTGCGCCGCAGCTTAATGGCTAGTTCCCTCATCTCCTGGTCGCGGCTCTCGCGCTCCCGCCGCTCCGTGACGTCACACACTATACATGAGGTACATACTTGCGCCGCAGCTTGATGGCTAGTTCCCTCATCTCCTGGTCGCGGCTCTCGCGCTCCGTGACGTCACACGCTATACATGAGGTACATACTTGCGCCGCAGCTTGATGGCTAGTTCCCTCATCTCCTGGTCGCGGCGCGCCTGGCGGCGGCTCTCGCGTTCTTGCCTTTCCGCTTCCGCGCGCTGATCCGCGCGTACTAAACCCAATATTACCGATTAGACTTCTGAGACTCAAAAGCAACTCGTCTATTCCAGTTGATAAAAAAAAAATATTCGGTGGGCAACATTGAAATATTTGAAATCTATAAAATGTTGGAACGGATTTTTACAACACGTGATTCATCTCTTAGAAAATAAAAACGCAAAGTTGCATGGTTTGTGCAAAATATGACTATTCCGATACATTCGTTTCTTAATTTCTAAACAAACACATTGAAAAACATAGGTACGTCCTCCTAACGTCAAAATGAAGCTGCTACTTTAAATCCAAACTAATAATTATGACGGGAATTAGAGAAATGAGAAATCCGGGCGAATGCCACGACCGTTGAACCGTTAATACTGGAAGATTTGTTAAAATGTAGCTGTTATAGGACGCAAGAGCGACAAAGGAATGTTTCACATCAATACAGTGACATTACAATATCGGTAGTGTAAGTTTGGTTCACTATTTTTGGTCCTGTAGCGACAAACGCAATTTGCGCACTGTCTCTAACGGCCGTACTCAGAGACGTCAATTAAGTTTAATGCTTCATTAAAATTGTTGCTATCTCTTTCTTTTCCATAGCGATAGTATAAGACGACACGATACTTAATGAAGCATTAAACTTAATTGACGTCTCTGAGTACGGCAGTAAGTAACTCTGTTTATCATTTACAATGAAACTATCTTCAAAACCATTACGTTAATTTTATGACTGAAAATGTCCTAGTAAAATAAACAATATCTCAAAATTTTACCTAACCATAACTTTACAGAGGCGCGTTCCAAACCTACACTCCGAGTGCAACCTAACCACAACCGAACGCTCTAACGGCGTTCCAAACATTTGAGCGTGACGTTCGGTTGACACAACCGTGTCGTTCCAAACGTCAGAGCGTTGCAACCAAACAACCATCAAAAATGATGGTTGTAAAACGCTCTGACGTTTGTCTATAGAAAAAATGTCAATGTCATTTGACATTATTTTGTATTTTTGATGTTTTTATGTCTAATTTTTAAAATAATCATGGTAGATCCTCAAGAAAGGGATTTTATTTGATTTAGTATAAAGAAAAGTTTAAATTATTCGTATTCTAAATGGAAAATGAAGAATTTATATTGACATTGACATTTAAAGTTCTTGGTCGTTCCAAACCTTAGAGCGAGTAAAAAACAACCAAACAACCGGCGCTCAAACGTTCTGAACGCAACCCAAATGTCTATTAAACTCACGTTGCCTTGAAAGTTGTGCCTGCATCTTTCTGCGGAGTTTCTCCTTGATCGAGATCGCCTCACGCGACGTACCCTGCAATGAAACCCACTTGAATACAACATACGCCTTCCAGGAGTCCACTTGTCTCTGAATAGGACTCCATTATTGTAATTTACCCTTTTGGTATTGATATAATTAATAAAGTAAAGATATTGTAACCGGGCATATTGTGTTGAAATTATACTCCGATCTCAGTGGCGCCACCATCTATATAAATAAAAATAAATATCATTATATTGATATAAATAAATAATATCAACTGCCACGTGTACGAAAAAGCATCACTTAGAGCGGTTCAACCGATTTGGCTGTTTCTTATTGTGTTCGAAATTATTATTGGCAGCACACGGTTTGTATGAAATCTTTTTGGAAAATCCATGGAAAATGTCCATACAGATGTAGTTGCGGAAAAAAGGTTAAATTTAATATCTTTTGCGGTCAATTTTGTTTGCTTATGGGGACATTACAAGTTCGTCAATTACAAATGCACACTGTATAAATAATTTGCGGAGGTAAATAATTTATCTCCATAAAATTTATCCAGCATCCATCAATGATAAAATTATCCATTTAGCAAATATATATCTTCATAATTCATGATTCCAAATAAAATAACATACCTATTTCCTAAACCCTATTGAAGAATGATAAACTGATAGCCAATAATTCATGTGTAATATAACAACGACACGACACACGTAGAACGATCGCCTAAATATTGTTAAAGCGCCAAAGTTTTATTAGGTAAAAGCTAGTTGTTGTCTTGAACAGCTGGAATGAAGAAATGGAATTAAACTCTTCGCCAAGCAAGTTCTTTTTTCTATCTCGCTTTAGCAAGGTGCTCTATTATAATAGTCCTTTCTCACTCTTTTTATTATTGATATTGTTATGTAAAATTTACATAAAATATACAATTTGTAATATACTAATAGGAAAATTAAAACTTATTCTAAATTATCTCAAATTGTGTCTTGTTGTTGTTTTGTGCATAAATAAATAAATAAACTACCAAAGGTAAAATATCCAATAACATCTATTTACCGTAAGTTATGTAACGGTAAAACGTAGTGAAATACCGACTGGTATGGTAACAGGAGCTACGGTAAATGCTAAAAGTAAGCGTACGGGTGAAGCAAATGATTCTTACTGACTTTGGTGCTGGTTCCAGACAATCGATACTGATTCTGGTTTGTGTTGGATTTATTGCCAACCGCCGATCTGAAACAATGAAATATTGTTTATGCCTCGTATTCACATACCTAATAAAGATTTGGTATGCAACACGTATACGTTCAGGCGCATTTGGTCCACTTGGTCCATTTCTCATTTGGTCCATTTCGCGGAACGTCCATTTCGCAGAGCGTCCATTTCGCATTTGGTCGACTTTCACATAAATATGGGAGAAAGGTAAATATTTTTGTTTTTATTCTTTTTACATAAATATACTCCTATATTGTTTATAAAGAATGTTGTTAAATTCTACATTTTCACTTTTTGATATATTTTTTCTTTTTATTCTTCTTAGTACGTCACAAAAGTACCAGGAACACATAAATATGGATGATGTTAACTAATATATTTTCACTTTTTGATATATTTTTTGTTTTTTCTTTTCTTCTCTCCATGATCTTTGGTATAACCTTCTCCAAATTTTTGAAAGTAGACCAAATGGGAAATGGACGTTCTGCGAAATGGACGTTCCGCGAAATGGACCAAATGCGAAGTGGACTTTTTTCGGCAAGTGGACCAAATGAGAAGTGTACCAAATGCGCCTAAACGCACATATAGCTAAACATGACTTGACCATCTTCCCTAAGTCTGACGACATAACAATAATAATAATTGTGTTCTGGCTAGAGACGGGCAAAAGACCCAGTTCAAACCCGACCACTGGGTTTAAACCAATAAAGACCCACATTGTATGTTAAAGAAACTTTTTACTGCTTATTTTATTTCTATTGATAAGTCAAATGTGATGTTGCTATAGAAAAATAATGTTCAAAGGATACTAAAGATTTTATTTAGTTCAAAAATTGTCTATGGGCGTTGACTTGGCTTAGACCCAGCAGTCTTAGTCGGGTCAAAATCGGTTCCTTTGCCCATCCATAGTTCCGGCAGTTGGAGGTAAGATAGTCAGTTCCTCAGTGATGAGGATTCTGGGTGTAGTGCGCTTACACTTTCGGCCTTATCATCACTTAACATCAGGCGAGGTGAAGGCCAAGCACTATCCCGTTGAGGATAAAAAAGACACTCGATTTTGAGGAACAGTACCAAATGGCGGGCAATTTGACGTATTCTCGTTAGATGTTTTGTAGTGAATCAAAATAACTAAGTTGTTTAACAGAAATAATGTTTATGATTGTAAGGAGAATATGACTGTCTTGTACAATTTTAGGATGAATATGTACGTTTTTCTTAGACCTGTTTCTTAGACACTGTTTAAATTTAATGCTGTCTCTTTAAAACAATATTGTCAAATAAGTGACAGTGTCTAAGTTATACATGTATATAAAAATCTTTTATAATAACACCGATGGTTTTGCAGTTTTTACAGTGCCAGTGGACGTTAATAATAAAAATAAATGTTTATGTAACACTTTCAGAATATAGTTCAACCGTAGTGAAGAATAATGAAACTGTTGTCAATTCAACAACAATCAAACAGCTCTTGCCTAACATCGCTGGTTCCTCTTGGTTCAAGGACTCCCGCAGCGGGAATTTACAGCGAGAGTGCTGCTGTAATTTTATGTCAGACATTGTACCACTTGACTTTGATTAGTTCACTATCTGTGCGATCGCTGTTTATGAATGCTGATGTATTATACTATAAATACTGTAGTAGTATACTTTGAGTACTGTAGCCGTATACTATACTCACTTGTCCGCGTCGTCTTCCGACTCAGAGTCGAGCGACAGTCCGCTAGAGGATTTGTCTTCCTTCTTTATGTCACAGAATACATAATAGTACAAGGTACAAGTCTTGTCGTTTGTCTTCTTTCCTTATGTCACAGAATTCATAATAATGTCGTAGTATCGCGGCGCCGCATTTACTATCTGTGCGATCACCGCTTATGAATACTGTAGTATACTAATAATACTGTAATAGTAACCTATTATGGTGAATACTGTAGTGTAGTAGTATCCTATGAATTCTGTGTGACGGCATCTACCTACGCCGCACTTACCAACACACGCTTGCAAAACCGACATTACCGTGTTACTAGATGGCGTTAGTATTGAAGAAACACGAAGATTAGTATGGAACAGCACCTCGTAGTACATACATACATACATGGAGAACCTACATCTCGCCAACGAAGTTCACTCAGCAACTCGGCAATCTCAGCATACACACGCTGAAATTTTAATCATTTGGTTCCCGCCGTGGGGTAGTTCCACTCATGATTACAAGCAACTTTTACTATGGGGCCAACTCTCCTCCTCGCAAAAAAAAAACAGCTGTTCCATACATTGTTCATTACGGCGGGAACCAAATAATTAAAATTTCATGCTGTATACAACTTCCAACCATCATAGGTTGGACGGTGATCCCCGGGCTATTACCACCCAGTCCGGAGGAAGATCTTCCATTTGGCCTTCCTACTAGTGGCATACCATCCTACCAGTCCATACTACCCTACTACCTTTCCTACATCGGCGACCTCGATGTTCCCTTAACTGTAGTAATATATTATGAAAACTGTAGTAGTATCTTATGAATACTGTAATAGTATCCTATGAATATTGTAGTAGTATCCTATGAATACTGTAGTAGTATCCTATGAATACTGTAGTCGTATACTATAGTCTACTGTATACTCACTTGTCCGCTTCGTCTTCCGATTCAGAATCTATCGACAGTTCGCTGGAGGACTTGTCTTCCTTCCTTCTGCCGTAGTATCGCGGCGCCGCGTTGGAATTTGTACCCGATGGCTTACTGTCTGTACGATCACCACTGTGTATAAAAAATATCGAGTTATAAACAACTATTAATGAGAAAAAACATTACAAGTGTTCAAGACTTAAAAAAAACCAAAATTAACCGAGATGTATGAGTTCCTTTAGCACGAACATCTATCGAGAGAAAAAAACACGCGTAAAAGTAATAGAGTAATTATCTATGGAAAATTTCAATTCGCTTTTCGGCGGTAGATGGCGGCCATCTACCGCCGAAAAGCGAAAAAAGTTCAAAAGCTGTGCATTTGCGTTGTTTTCAATTTGTTGCACCGACACATACAGGCTTAGGAACACATGAACGCAAAACGGGAATACCCTATGTGATGGATTGATAGATAGATAGATAACATAATATGTATGTGATGGAATTCGGTAAACTCAGTTTTTTAACTAAGATATGTACAAGACTCGTGACGAAATGATAAAGTTCCTTTTCACAGTTCCGACTGTTCTAATTTGACCACAAAGTTATTACTATTGCCTAAAATAACTCAAACGATTGAAGCTACTATGACAGGGTAACAGCTAGCAAAATAACTTTTTTTGTTATAAAATTCATTATGACTTGTGATCAGATTATTATTTGTGATACACTTTATTGAAAACAAAATTTATTAAATAAATAAACTTTTTTATTAACTGTTTAGATGTACATTACATAAGTTACTGGATTCCCCTTTTAAGCTCAAATGCCTGTGTCAGGGGGCACCGCATGAAATCTTTAGGATAAACAGTTTACCCTAATGATACTAAATTAATGTAAGTAGGTAAATCTTTAAACATATTAAACAATCCAAAGCGTGCGTGTGTGTGTGTATGTGCGTGAGTGTGTTTGTGCGTGTGTGTGTGTGTGTGTGTGGGGAATATTGTGTGTACATAATATAATATAATATGTTCAAATATAAATATATACTTTTTTATTTTTAAACATGGTATACAATACGATTAAATTGATAATGTAAAACTGATGTGGCCAACTTCAGAGCACTTGCGGTACAAAACGACGTATTTTATTTTTATTTTTTTCTCGTTGCCTTACATTCTTAAGTGAAGTTGCAGCGGATCACTGACTATTGTTAATTTAATCGCATTGTAGATAGAATCAACCAATCATACAATAAAAATAAATACTAAATAATGGAAACTCCTTTTAAGCAACGCATAAAATGTCTCCTTACCTCGCTTACTAATACAAATTAAACAAGCTTACCTTTCATAGGACATGGGCCTCGAGTAATTACGCTTGCTATATTCGTGACTGTGGAACAGGTAAACATTATTAGCCAAAGATGTTATTACTTCCACAATACATAATTATGATTGATTATACATTGATAGGGTTGGTATGTTCTGTCTATGACAAGTGCTAAATAAAGAATTTTGTATCAATAATCCATACTAATTTATGGCTTGTTCAACTTAAATACCAGTAATCGGCATATTTTTCTAGGGTCACATTGTCATAAAATAATAGAAAATTGCTGCAAAAAATAATTAAGTATACAAACTTTTGTGGACTTCGTGAACGCCTCCTGAAGTTACGTGATCTTGACCCGTACGGGCTCACCGACCTCGACCTTGACCTTGAAGAAGATCGAGACCTCGAATAAGAAGAGCGTCGGTACGAGCGCGATCTCGAACGTGAGCGCGACCTTGACCTTGATCGTGACCTTGACCTCGATCGTGACCTTGACCTTGACCGCGATCGAGATATGGAACGCGATCTGTTTTCGGGAGGCCATTGCGGTCCCATTTGGGGAAGAGGCGACCTGCAATAAGTGTCAGTTCTGTGTAAATAGGTCGTGCCCTACTACACTACATAAAGCCATTCAATTAGCTAATGACTTGTAAATACCTAGGAGCGGGCTTTCGCGCCACCTCCGAATAAGTTGGTTCCTTCTTCAGATTCGCTTTCAACTTTTCTGCATACAAAGGTTTTGGAGGCGCAGCTACAAAAAAATAATAAAACTATAAGCAAAATACCTTACAAACAGAAAATTCCAAGAAATTGTATTTCATTATTAAGACGAGGCCAGTTCACGATCTGATGAATAGATTTATTTTTGGTCTTCCAATGTGAAGAACTGAACTGCCTTGCTAACTTGTCACGTCCACGCCGTCAGGCGGATTAAAAAACCAAAAATGATATGATGCGGCCCATTTTCTGCATGCGATTGCGAAACAAACTCACGCTGTTCATCATCATCTCCGCCGAAGGAGGTGATGAACTCGATGTTGTCCGGCGGCGCGGCCGGCGACACGGAGCGCGACTGCGAGCGCGACAGCGAGCGCGCGCGCGGCGCCGCGTAGCTGGGCGGGCTGGCGACGCGCGCGAGCAGTTTCTTGTCCCTAACCAAAACAATGAGGATCAGTAACGATTTTTGTTTAGTGGCTTATCAGAAAGCTTGTGCCACCACATGATTAACTGTGAAGAATTTTTTACGATATCTCTTAAACCTGAGAAGCTCTACGAGCTAAAACGAGCTAAAACACTGTTATTTTGGGGGGTCATTATGACGTCATCGAGACGTAAGCGAACCTTGTGTCGTGCGTGGAATCTAGGGAACTTTTTACCAAGATAAAAAGTAGCCTATAATGTTAATCCAGGTCCTAATCTGTCTACCTACCAAACATCCAAATCCCTCCAGCCGTTAAGGCGTGAAGAGATAGCAAACACACACACACAAACTTTTGCATTTAGGATTTCATGTTTATGAAACGATCAACTAACGAGCAGCCACTTGTAAAACGGTTGCGTGACTATAAAGTAAGAGTATCTCGAATGTCTGTGTTTTGAGAATTAGGTAAATGTATGTTTTAGAAGCAATGAATCCATAAATCACTAACCTATGTGCTCTCCGCTCCCTCCTACTCTTTCTCCCTGAGAACATGGCCTTCTCCTTCTCCTCCCGCAGCAATTGCTTCTGGTGCTCAGCATCGTCTGCGTCACCGGTCAGGAACGAGAATAGGTCACAGCCGGCCATGCCAAATTGAGGCCCCACTGCGTTCAACTCGTGGGCCTGCTCTCAGACGAATTGGTTTTTAAAGATAATTATATTATCAAATAAAAATAGGTATTTAGTAACTTCTAATAAGCATTAGAATATGAAGAAATGAAAAAACTACATCACATAGTTTTGATGGGAAATTGGGAACTGATATTTAAATAACAAGGCCACCACATATTTTGACATATTAATAATAAAAGATTTTCACCACAATTTCAAACCCTTTGAATCCCAAAAGCGCTTAAATGAAGTCTTCACTCAATTAATCACATCTCGCAATGCAAAAAGTATTAGGATAGGATTTCAAATAGGTATTTGAAAGCTGTATTGTACAAACACATCATGGATCAAACTGTTGCGTTGGTGTAATCTGACTTATGGGCCCTCCACATGCACAGACGTCCAGAGAGGCCGAGGAGAGGGACGGATCAATACAAAGAAAAGGGACATACTGACAACATTCCCTTTTTCTTCATGAAGTCTTCATATTGCTCTGTCCTTCTTGGCCTCTCCGTGTGGCCTATTGATTGCAGAGGAAGGTTCTCACCTGTGAAGCCTCCATTTTATTCACATCAATGCTCAAGTCCACATCAATGATCTCCAAATCGGAATCATCATCAGAATCCTTTTGTTCCTGAACTTTTTTAACTTCAGATCCTGTAATCAACAGCAAATGCCATCATAACGCTCAAAGATAACCCCAAACACTGCATGTCCATACTAAACCCGTTTAGATCATTAGCCGTGACATATAACAGTAAAGCTGAATCTACCGTGCGAGCTAGACGGTTGGGCTCCTGGGTCATTATAATTGTATCCTATAGCTGCACCCGTCCCTTTTTTCTCATGTAACTTTTCTTTTTGCATTTCTTTCTCTTCTATTGTGACTCCAAATTGTTCTTCAATCGCTAGTTGCTGAAGAAACTTATCTTCACCTTAAATAAAATTTAAATTTAGTTTTGTATCATACAACAAAGTTACAGATACCAGCATATAACTTGGCAAGAGAAAGATGAGACAAAAGATGCAAAGATAACATGACGGCAGCTACAAACACTAAACTCAGGGTTGCGTTCAGAACGTTTGAGCATCGGTTGTCCGGTTGTTTTTTAACTCGCTCTAAGGTTTGGAATGACCAAGAACTTTAAATGTCAATGTCAATACAAATTCTTCATTTTCCATTTGGAATACGAATAATTTAAACTTTTCTTTATACTAAATCAAATAAAATCAGTTTTTTGAGGATCTACCATGATTATTTAAAAATTAGACATAAAAACATCAAAAATACAAAATAATGTCAAATGACATTGACATTTTTTCTATAGACAAACTTCAGAGCATTTTACAACCATCATTTTTGATGGTTGTTTGGTTGCAACGCTCTGACGTTTGGAACGACACGGTTGTGTCAACCGAACGTCACGCTCAAATGTTCCGAACACAGTTAGAGCATTCGGTTGTGGTTAGGTTGCACTCGGAGTGTAGGTTTGAAACGCGCCTCAGTGCATCTTTTGTCTGTACTATCAACATAAACAAAGATAAGAAATGCAACTTACTTATACCAAGGAACACATTCTGGGCCAATATTCTGTATCTTTCATAGTTACATTGCCTTTCCTCTGGATTGAGTTCATCAGGTTGAATTTCTGGATATTTGATGTCCGGTATAAAATCCAAATGGGCCCGGACATCGAAACGGTCGATCATATTGTTTGAATCTCCCTGCCATGGCATCCTATTTATAGACAACTTTGAAGTTAGCATTTTATATCAGATTCACATTTATTTTGAACAGTGTCGCAATGCTATTAATTTGACAGTCTAACAGAACATTTGTGAGAGGAACAATAATACTTACATGATAGCTGGACCTTCGCCAGCGGCTGCTATTGCAGGATCTAAATGTATTTTGCATGGTCTACCGTGCAGTTGTAGGAATTGTGTAGGTTCCGCTTTCTGAAAAAAGTAGATCATAGGAGTGCAGAGTGGTAAGATACTTAGAAAACGATGCAGTTGGTACGCAACTATGATTTAGGTAGGTACTTTACTTACGATTTTCTCATAAAAATCTTTTCGACGCTCCGCCCGTCGCCGATAGTCTACAATCAAGCCACGTATCATACGCTCCTGTTTTCTTGCTTCGTGCCACATTTTGATGTTTTATTAGTCTGATAGGTATCTATTGATTATCAAATATTAGTACATATCCAATGCGCATTGGAATTGAAAATAATGGAAGACAAAAAACGCATCGACACGACAATCGACTATCTCGCCATTTTTAAAATTTTAATCTGTCTGTCTGCGTTTCGTTACGATGCAGCGTCCCCTTGTTTTACTCATTGGAATTAATAAAAGAAAGCATAAGAAAAATATAATATTAGATTATTTTTTCTTACGCTTTCTTAAAAAACGTAAGCGTAAGAAAAAAAATTCTTACGCTTTAGCGTGCGTAGCTTCTTTACTTCAATTTTGTTATTGATATTATTTCCTTTTGAATAATAAGTTTACATAAAACGGAACGTTTTTGTAAAAAAAAAATGAAATGTGCAAAAGCGTTTGTACACACATTCATCCATAAATGTCAGCGAAAACCAAGAACAACCAAATTCTAATACAAAGAAGAAACATTGGAATATCAACGCACAGCCTAAACCGCTAGTATAGGTCTAGGGTACCAGGAACCTATGTATAGGTTCTTTATGAGGTCTAGGGGTGCACTAAGAAAGGATTTTTCAAAACTCACCCTCCAAAGAGGTGAAAGTGGTGAAACGCGGGTCGAAATCGAAAGACATTATGTATTCTGTGTCGAAAGTTTGTATGAAAGTCCCTCAGTTTCGAAGCTAGGATCTTCAAATTTTGTGATTAGGCTGATGATTGAAAATTAACATATACGTATTTCAGCGTTTTTGAAAATTCTACTCTCCAAGTGGTGAAAATGGGGATGAAGTTGTGTAAGAGAAAATCCTTTATTTTCGAAGTAAAAATAACGCAACCAATATTGACCCCTATGGGGATGAACTGGGGTAAATACACCAAAAAAGTCATGATATGGATGTCGTTATTGAGGTATTCTGGGATGACGATTGCGAAAATGACATTTATTTTGAAGTTCAAGACGGTGGACATGATTTAACCCCTAAAGGGGTGGAAATGGGGTTAAACTTTTGTATGGAAAAATAATATAAAATAGACATTACAACTTTTAACTTCGAAGGAGCACGTCTAAAAATAAAAAGGCAAACATAATTATATATTGTGATTTTGAAAATCATCCCCTTAGGGGGTAAATAAACATTAAAAACGATATGGATTTCGTTTTTGGGGTTTTATGGGATGACAATTAGGAAAATATCATTTGTTTTGAAGTCCAACAGGGTGGACATGATTTAACCCCTAAAGGGGAGAAAATAGGGTTAAAATTTTGTATAGAAAAAGAATATAAAATAGAGATTAGGTACTCTTAGGAGCACGTCTAAAAATAAATAGGCAAACACTTAGGTATTTTGAAAATCATCTCTAAGGGGGTAAAATTGGGAAAGTAAACATGAAAATCGATGTGGATGTCGTTCTTGAGGTTTATGGGATGGTGATTGCGAAAATGTCATTTATTTTGAAGTCCCAACGGGAACGCGGGTCAAAGGGTACATAAAGAAACGGGAATGGGATACTAAGTAATACCTCTGGACCCAATTCTGATTATTGTAATAAACTAGCTTCCGCCCGCGTGGATATTAGAGAAAATCCTTAAGGCATCTTCAACCAGGACCAGGACCCGACCAGCCGATTTGTCGCGATTAGGCGGGTCCCCCCCACCAAGCGAGCAGCCTCGTGCGAGGCCCGCCAAACGGCAAGCGCGCTTTGTGGGGACCCGCCTTATCGCGTAAAAACGGCTGGTAGGGAGGTAGTTCCCTAAGGATTTTCTCTAATATCGACGCGGACGAAGTCGCGGGCGGAAGCTAGTAGAACCACGATTAAAGGTAGGCATTTAAGGCGCGGTGTTAGTGAAACTAGCGCCGCCACTACATTTATTTTTATTACTCGTAAACGAAGTCAATATTTAAAAAAAGCTCATGTAATAATCTCTTAAATTGTCTCTAAATTTTTTTGAATAACTCTTCAACATTCTTGAATAGTTATTCAAAAAATGTTATCATTCTTTCTGTAAGTTTTAATCCATTTTAGCTCAAAGTGGTCACTTTTGGATATAAAATTATGGATTTTAATACTTACAGAATGAATGATAACTGTTGAAGAGTTATTCAAAAAAATTAAGAGACAATTTAAGAAATTATAACATGATCTTTTTTAAATATTGACTTGGTTTACGAGTAATAAAAATAAATGTGGTGGCGGCGCTAGTTTCACTACCTACAGCGCGGAGCGATTTTGCTTTCCTGTTTTGAATTAAAAAAAGGCTTTTTTCATAATCATTTACGTCACGTAAAGCGACGCAGCCATGGAACTCAAAAATTTAATTGAATTGAATAATCATTTATTTTATTAATAACATATTCAAAATAGCCATTATATGTTACTTATTTTAATTAACACTATACAAAAATAATTCACTGCAATCTTCTACATCAAAAAACACTTCATTCTCAAGTTGACTGGGTTTACAAATGCTCAACCAATTCATGAGCTCATCAAACATGTCCAAATATCCTAGGGTGTCCGCCATACTTCTGTTGCAAACTAAATAACTTCCCTTCTTAATATGTTTCTTGAAAAAATACCACATTTCCTTATGCTTTTCAATATCCACAAAGAAGTCCAGCACATTTATAATGATAGCGTTAGAGTTTCGAACGATGTCGCTCCTTTCCATCACATCAGAGTTGACTACTTTGATCCGGTTGTTGTCCAGTGCGTATTGGTTGATAATCCTTTCTTGAACTGTACAGCATTCCTTGTTCATCTCGATCCCAACGATTGTACCAGCATTTGAGAAATAATATGCCTGTCAAAAATAAAGTATAGTTCATCATAACATAACAGACTAAGGCCTGTATTATGGTGCTATTCTTCGCAAATAGCGCCATCCCTTTCTAACTGTTCTCAAGCAGAGGTTTGAGTTTGATTCTATAATACGAGCCTTAGGCTGCATATGCACCAACAGGGGGTCAAGTCTGCTAATGTTTTAGTTAAAATCGTAGTTTAATGGTGTTTGAATGGTAATGCTTTTGACACAGTTTTTGTTACTTAAACCCAAAATCGAGACACAATGTGTTTCCGTTATGAGTTTAAGAAACACAATGTGTTTTGGTTTTGGTTTTAATAAACAAAAACTTTGTCAAAAAGCATTACCATTCAAACACCACTTAACTACAATTTTGACGAAAACATTAACAGACTTGACCCCCAGCTGGTTGCTTGCTTAACGCCTAGTGCCTAGATAGTAGATATGTATCGAAGTAAAAGGAAGGTTTACAAATGTTCGCAACCAGCGGCACTAAGCACTTGGTGCCTCGCTAGGATAGTCACCTACTAAATACATATCTACTCAAATTATTGAGCCAAGAATGTTATTTATAAAAATATTTAACACTCACACCATATAGAACTGCTCCTAGTCTTGAACCAACATCTAACACTTGTTTATCCTCCAGATCCTTTGGTAGAAGTACTTTGAAAATGTATTGCAGCGATTGTCTTGACATTGAATGTGAAATTAATGTTAGATCCTGAAACAAATCAATTTATGAGTTTAAATAGATACTTACTGTAAAAATAGACTGATATGTTAGGCAAACGTTTTTTTTTATATTAATGAAATTACTAACATCAAATGGTTGGTAACTGGTAGTTAATAAGTAAGGTAAGTTCCGCCCCGAACCTGCCATCTATTGTCTAATTTCAAAATTTATCGCAATAGCTTTCAGGATGTAACACATTGAAGCTTTTTTAAGGCACAAATAAAAACTTACCAAAGAAATGCATGTGTCACATCCATCTCTCAAGCGAAAGCCATTGCAATAGATTTTTAAAATTAGACAATAGCCCCCGGACTCATAATTGATGATAATGATGATGCCCCCTGACAATAATTTAATTCAAAATTGATGATTGCCATAAAACTTACTTTGATATTACGTGAATTGCAGTTTAAGCAATAATATCTTTTCAGCTTTCCCTCTTTGATAAGTTCATGTACTGCATCTTGGTCGTATAAGAACTCATCAACGTGGCATGTGTTGGTCGCGTTGCAATCTGCCTGATCTCCAACTGTAGGAGGTACAATATTCTCTGAAGGCATTTCTGCTTCAAAGGGTACAATCCCTTTTATTGTAACTCCAATATCTATTAAGCATTTTTCCGATATCTTCATCTGTTTCTTAATTGCTAACTCTGAAACGTGACAACAAATAATGTACCTATTGAACTGATATTTTACAAGTACCTACATAAATACTGTTATTAGGTCATCTCGAATACAAACCTTTCTTGTAAGAATTACTACAAATCCATTTTTCAATAGTATCCAAGTCGCTATCATCTAAATCTGATAACAAATCAAGGATTCGGCATTTAGCACCCAATACACTTTCATCGTTTTCTTCAGACATTATCGTTTTAATATTAAACTAAAAGAAAGCAATGAAATGATTACAATAAAAAATTCTACAAACAAAATACGTATCAAATATCAACATAACCTAAAATTGTTTTTTTTTTTTTTGGTTAATTTTTTCCGCTTCGAGCAGAAAAGGCAAAGGCTCATTTGCGCCATACAGCCATGACTTCAGAGTTTATTTTCAAAATATTTGTACAGCTTGTTTTAAAGTTTTCAGTCTTCATTCTTAAATGTCTTCTATAGTGCTTCTTATAAAATTGTATAGAGCAGGATAGCATTTAAAATTTTTAAGTAAATCTGGAAGAGAGCGCGGTATATTTTCGGGGATGTTATACAGTTCAAGTAATTTATTTATCAAAATAATCCTTTGAATGGAAAAGTTCGGACAGTCGAAAAAGATGTGATGTAAACTTTGATTGGAGAAATTGCAATACGAACATGCAGGGGAGGAGGTCATGTTCATCCTGTGTAAATGTTCATTAAAGCGTCCATGTCCAATTCGCAAGCGATACATTATTCTGTAATATGTTCTATTAGCATAGTTCTTATTAACAAACCACGGCCGTTTAATTTCTGAATTTACTCTATGATACCAGGTACCTTTTTCCCGCAAAGTTCCATGCCAGTGTTGGAGCCACTTCTTGTGAAAATGATCTTTAATATTATGCTAATGCAATCAGAATAATTTTAATGTCTTTCTCAGGAACTACATCAGTAGTATTAGTAATGAATTTATTTTGGCTCGTACGATTTGTCAATGTCGAGTAAAAAAAAAACCAAAGGGTAAAATACGTAGACAGAGAAACCTCTGTCTACGGGTAAAATAATATTTTGAAGTATTTTGGTAACAGAGACAGAGCGCTCGCGGTTTTCTGACAGCAGAGAACTTTAGTATAATTTTATGTCGATAGATGGCGCTACTTCAACTAGGTAGATTTTTGTAATATTATTTCCCACTAATGGTCATATTGGTCGTATTGGTCATAGAAAAGTTCTTCCTATCACGCCAACGGACAACCAACGCACAACAACGCAACAAATCACATATACTCAACAAACGTATAATAAAAAAGTAATTATACATTTCATATTTTTCATAAAAAGCTACCTACTTAGTTCAATGACATCTAGTTCTTTTTTATGTAGGTACTACTTTTTTTTCTTAAACTGCCTTTTGAAAACCGCTCCATTGAAAGCGCAGTTGCATTGCTGCCCCCCTAGCATGACCGACGAAACATGATATATATCGCGTGATATGATATGGCATTTTATCGAAACTCAACTGTCAAAATCCATTGTCTTTTAACAGTTAAACGTGTTATAACGCTATATTACGCGATATAATATCGTGTTATGATAATCATGCTAGGCCTACTGCTTTAGGTAGGTAAGATAGTTGTCACATTGGTTATTGGTTAATTAATATTTTTTATCATTGCATTGTTATTTTCTTGTCAAAATAGTCGGCAAAATTTCAAAATCTATCGCAATTGCTTTCAGGATGTGATGTGACATTGATGCTTCTCTTTGGCACAAAAAAAAACTTGCCAAAGAAATGCAGCAATGTGTCCCAACCCAACTCACATCCATCTGTTAAATGAAAGCGATTGCGATAGATTTTGAAAGTTAGACAATAAGAAGGCAGTTTTATCAGACGGCTCCTACCTCCTAGACTAAATTTCTCAGTACTTAAATTAAATCGATCGATAGCGCAAATTAGCCCTGCTGGCTTTTGTAGCTGGGTAGCCGACTTCTTGAGTGAACGGTCGATCAGAGTAGTCATTGACGGCTGCTCCTCTGACCTCATGGCGATTGATGCCGGAGTTCCTCAGGGGTCGGTGCTCTCTGCGACGCTTTTCCTGCTACACATCAATGACCTACTAATATCGGGCATTGTTGGCTATGCGGACGACAGTACTGTCATGGAGAGATATCTGTCCAGCGCGAATGCCGGTAGAGATGAGGTAAAAATAAAGAGAGAGGCCATGGTTGAGCGATTGAAGCTGACGTTAAGTCTCGTCTCCCAATGGGGTGATGAAAATCTCGTCAGCTTCAACGCCTCTAAAACGCAGGCATGTCTGTTCACCGCGAAAAGGAGTCCATTTACCTTAACTCCTACTTTCCGAGGTACATCTATCCAAGTAACCGATTCTCTCCAGCTCCTTGGCATGGAGTTATCTTCTTCTGACCTTAACTTCGGCACCCCCATCGAGTCCAAGGCTCAAACTGCAGCTAGGAAGCTGAGCGTCCTAAATAAAGTCAAGCGGTACTTTACGCCTGGGCAGCTTTTAACTCTTTATAAAGCTCAAGTCCGATCTTGCATGGAGTACTGCTGCCACCTTTGGGATGGCTCGGCGAAATATCAACTTGCTGCACTGGACTCGGTGGAACGCAGAGCCAAGAGATTAATAGGCGATGGAGAACTGGTAGCAGCTAAGCTTAACAGTTTAGCTCACCGCCGAAAAGTTGCTTGCCTATCGGTCTTTTACAGATTGTACTTTGGTGAGTGTGCTCAAGAACTGCATGAACTCATTCCACCTTCTCCTTTCTACCATCGGACATCCAGACGCACCTGGTTACCACCCGTTCTTAGTTGATATACCTTTTCTGCGTACCAAACGCTACTCATCATCGTTCATAATGCGCACAGCTATGGAATGGAATTCCCTGCCGGCGTCTGTGTTTCCGAGCGCATACAACCTGACTCTATTCAAGGCCAGAGTGAATAAGCACCTTCTGGGCAAGCTCGCTCCATCGTAGACCCTGTCTTTGCTTTTGGGCGAGACTGGGGTCAAGAGCAAACCCATTAAATATATATAAAAAAAATATGACTCAAAATGGTACTAGCTCTTAGGTTCAAATTCGATTGCAATAGTGTAGCGCATGGAACGGCAACGGTGCGATTAGCCGCTTCCCCAGGTAGCAAAACTACGTCTTTATAACGTCCCAATACAGTCATTATCGACGTAAAAGACGTCTATTTTGACGTCTGTAGGTCCAGCATAGCACGTACATTTGTCACAGCCTAATGACGTCATCTCAGGACGTCATGATAACGTCAAGGAAAGTCTGTTTGTGGCTGTTTTGTGGTCTGAACTGCAGATGTCATTTTAAGACGCAAACTGGACGACAATGGGCAGCGCCGCGAAGCCCTATCTAAACCTGCCCTCTATAGGGATAAATAGTAATTAAACCCAGCGCTAGGATTATACTATTTATTGAGGTACCAAGCAATGGATGCGAAAACCTGGTGAAGCGACAGTTGAGTTGAAGCCTTATTACTACAACAGAGTAAAACCATACTGCGATGTAGCTCAGTACAGTGACATAACACTAGTTCTAAACAGTAGTTTAGAACACTAAATAAAAATGACATGGTTCTAAACTGACCACAGAATGACGTCATTCTGACGTAATCTTCCGACCAATATAGTACTGGTCCCAAGCTGACCAAAGAAAGACGTCATTTTGACGATACTTCCGACCAATATGATAATTGTTCTAAACTGACCAAATTATGACGTCATTTTGACGTACGCTTCCGACCAACACAGTTTCGACCCTGTATTGACCAATGACGTACTTTTTTCGTACTCGACGATAAATAAAACGATTTTTTGATTTACATTATCTTTTTTTTTACGTGTCTTCTTTATTTGGGCTAAATATAGGCTACTTAGCTCAAAATGTTAGGCGAATTAGGCTACTAGTAAAAAAATATTATATTAGGCGATTTAGGCTACTCGGTAGGCAAAATTAGGCGAATTGAGTTAGCTGATATCTGGCAACCCTGACTGCGTGCGAATATGGTGCGAATGATGGTGCGATCATAGAGTACATTATTATACTAGAGATAGAGTTATCAGTCAGACCTAGTGATCAACGCCATCTAACGAAATGTGACAAAAAGTGTACGATATTATATTATAGGTACTAGTAGGTTTCTATAAATCTTGACTTGTAATTTTTTTGGGAGGTAACCGCTATGTCATGAAATAAATTTAAAATAATTTACTTTATAGCTAATCAGCTTTGATTATATAAAACTGTGAAAGATACACGATACCGCGATTCAGCACGGGATAGCGACATCTCTCGACTGTTTGACAAACGAAAAATGAGCGCCATCTATCAAATCAATCCGCAACTAAAATCTTAGGCCGCGCTCCCTTGTAGTGAGTCAAGTACTAAAGTGAAAAGCCCCTGCCTGCCTAGCATGACCGATTTATATCGCGTGATATAGCGTTTTATCACGTCTAGCTGTCAAAAAGACAAAGGAATTTGACAGTTGAGTGTCGATAAAATGCTATATCACGCGATATAAATCGGTCATGCTAGGCAGGCTGGGTGCGATGCGCTCGTGTGTTTGCGTTTGTTGATTTGTGTCTGGTTATTTAATTTTATTTCGTGTCGTGATATAAACAATTAAAAGTAATGAGAGGTACAAACTTAGTTTGTTTGAAGTTGTGTTAGGCGAATTCCCTCATTAAGTGCATGCTACTCTGATACATTTTGTAATTTTACAGAGGACAAGAGACAAAATCAAGCCGAGTCCGTGTTTTAGTTCCAGTTGTACGTTTACTTTATTCTGTATAATTCGTTTGACCCACTCAGGACAGGGTCTCTGTCGTGTGCGTGCGTCCAATATTATCAATAATGAATGGGGCAACAGTTTACGACAAATCCATAGGGATATGGATGTCCGACAAGAAGAGTCAAAAGCTCAATTGGAACGAGCTGACAAATGTGTGTGCTTCACATGGCTATAATCTAATCAAGGTAAATATTTTTTGTATTTATTAATGATTACAAACAAGTTTAAAAATAGTATACCTTCATCCTACTAATATTTTAGATGTAAAAGTTTGTGTGTTATTGTTACCCTTTGACGCCTAAACGGTTGTATAGATTTGGATGAAATTTGGTTAATAAACAGATTAAGACCTGATTAACATATATGCTACTTTATATCCTGGTCACTATCCTTTTCATAAAGTAAATCTTTATATCCCAAGTACATAATGAAATCAGTATATGAGTCACACTTTTGACTAATCAAATTATCACCATATAAACAAGGATAAATTGTTTTAGCTGGACTTAGAGAGGCCATTAGAAGACCAAGGGCATATTGATATTTTTTTACATAAATTGACAGACATTATAGCTGCGGCTAACCAAGGTGATTCAAAGGCAAGTACCATTTATTATTGAAAACCTTGTTTGTAAGATAAACTTGTTTGATTAACACTAATCAATTATTTTAATAAAATAAAATACTATCCACGTTGACCATGTAAGACCATCTGGACCATTTGTCAAGAGCTCAAGCAGAAATACCCATATTTTAGTGATAATTGAAGCTTGCACTAAATTTATATGTACAAACGTAAAGATAAATAAGTTAAAAGAGTATTTTAGTATATTTGGATAATCTAAGAGACTAATATTATACACTCATTTTATAAAGTTTCTTAGTAAATACAGTAGAGTTTACTACTCTATTATGAAATTTTAGATTGCTGTTTGATAAAACTTTTTTTAATTTATTTTATGTTTTCACAGGCATCATTCATAATAAATAGAGTGGAACAATACTTATCTAACCATCCAAATATAACTGTTATTGATCCTTTAGACAATGTGAGGATCCTACTGAACAGGTGCATATCAATGTAATTCTTACAACCCACACAGTTTTATTTCCCGCACAGATAAATTGTACATTCAATATTGACTATAATTCGACCCAAGAAACTGAAAAGTCGCACAGAAGAAGAAATACTCCACACACCTTATTAAATACTGAAACTTTGCTTATACAAACGATGATAGATGTAATAACTTTAATTCTTTACATTTAATTTTACTGTTGCAGGTATAGGTACTATTCAATACTCCATAACGAACCATCATTAAAAAGGCAAGGTATATTTACACCGAATTTTGCTGAATTTACAACCAACAATGTGGACACAAACCTCGAAATATTGAGAAAGAGAGGTGTAAAGTTTCCAGCAATATGCAAACCGAATGTTGCTCACGGTTCAAAATTAGCGCACGAGATGATAGTAATATTTAATGAAAAAGGTCTGAATATGTGTAAACCTCCATGCGTGGTCCAAAGTTTCGTGAATCATAATGCTGTGCTACACAAAGTGTTTTTAGTTGGAAACAGGTTGGTAATGTGTTTGTCACTTATTAGTGCTAATGACTCACTGTGTAGTCATTCAGATAAACAGTGATAATAATGGTATTACAGTAAGATGTGACTGCTATTGGTGCCCTATTAAATATTTGATAACTAAGATGAGATGAAGAATAACAGAAACAGTTGACAATATACTTTCAACTTTTTCATATTATAGTAATAGTTTATATATTTCGTATATAAACAGCCCCCTGATTTTGTAACTTTGTTGTAGTCAACTCTGACAGAAATTGCAGTTACATCGCTGTTTTAGTAAGAACCACTATGACAACTATCTTGCTTAAAGCAGCAATGTAACTGTGGTTTCAATCGGGAATTGTCAGCGACTGAGTTACGTAATCAGCCCTCTGGACATCTAGTTAAATCAAAATTATATCTTTTTATATTAACCTTAATATTTTGTAAATATTTTTTCAGGTATCATGTATGTGAGAGACCAAGTCTGAAAAACTTCTATGCATCTGAAAATTTAGCTCCAATATTCTACAGTACAGGAGAGGTTTGTAAGGCAGACAGTCAGTCCACTCTGTCGATTCTAGACCCTCACGACAACGCCGATATTAGAATGACACTAGACGATGACAAAATTAGAAGCATAATCAAAGTATTGAGGAAAGAAATAGGCCTTGTTCTAGCAGGCTTCGACGTTGTAATAGACAATGCGACGGGCGACCATGCCGTCATAGACATTAACGTTTTCCCAAGCTATGATAATTTTCCTGATTTTTTTGAACATTTCCTGGAATGTATCGATGAGGGAGCGAACAAGACAGCTCAGAATGTATGCAATGGTGACTCGAGCAGTATAAGTGACTGTGTTTCTAGTCATAACACTTTGAATGGGTTAATTAATGTTAGTAGGTGTCCTAGTAAATTTGGTGTTAATGGAATGAATATTAACTAAGTGTTAAAGTATAATAATTTATTATGGTGCAGTTAAATTTTGACCTGCCCTCTGAATACGTAACTCTTTTGCTAACAATTCTCGTTTGAAATAATTTGAATTTAATAATAATAATAAATAATAAATTACACTTTATTGCACACACAAAAAGAATTACAGAAAGAAGGACAGTTACAGAGAAAAAAGCATACAAGAGGCGGCCTTATCGCTAAGCAGCAATCTCTTCCAGGCAGCCCTTGGGTGAAAAATAAATAAAGATAGTAGGACTATAAGGGGAGTGGGGTGCAATTACGAAAGGAATAGTGCGTTTGAGAATAAATATATCTAAAGATAAATACAAATAAAAATAAAAAATTAAAATAAAAAAATATATTAATAGTCAGTCAGAATAAGAGGAAAGGAAATAACTTCTAACTCTATCTCGGAAAGAATTATGACTGTTTAATTTATTAGCAAAGTGCTAATATAGCACTGTTATCAACTGAAACTGACAAATTTCATTAGTTTCAAGCAGTTTCAATGGATCTCAAACGAGATTTGTTAGTGTTAAACGTAATACGGGGCTGTGGTGTCATAAGGCCTAAAAATACTTGGAAATTCATGCATGGACCCAGAAAGTAGGTAAATAAAAGTTACGGCGAATCTAGTTTTTAGTCTTATGATATCTATTTAAATACTACGGCCTTACCACAAAAGGTTTTATAACACTGTTTAATTAAGACACTGTTTAAATGCCGTCTCTTTCTAACAATATTGTCAAAAAAAGTGACAGCATCACATATGAACAGTGTTAAAATCTTTTGTAGTAAAGCTGATAGTGTATGAATTGTACACATTTATGTACCAAAGTATTTCAAAATGTAAATTCTATTACATGCCAAATTGTTATAAAATGGTGAGTGCAAATATGAGAAGCAATGTTTATCCAAATGGTGAAAAAAAACATTTATGAAGCTCATTAGACATTCCTGAATATATGGTCAGATGGACATATTAATTTATGATAGCTAGCTATGATTATGATTTATGAAAGAGTAAAGGCTTAAATATTTATTAAGCCTATTGAAATAGTATTGTCGATGATTGATTATTGATACTGTTCAATAAAAGTAGATTTTTATAACATAAATATATCATAGTGAATACTTAGTCAGTAGGTACCCATTGTCATGTTAAAATCTGCCTCGCGTGCAAATAATAAATCTGGGATTAAATAAATTTATATGAGGACAACTTGTAATTCAGAACAACAAAGTTCAGAACGTTTTACGCTATTTTTTACAATTTTACCAGAAAAACATTAGGAAATAAAAAGTCATGACCTTCTTTTTTCAATGAAATGGTCCATTACGTTGAGCAGTTTCACAATTGCAGACGGTGAAAAAATGAGGAAATAAATAATGTTATTTACTGACCAAGTGATTTGAAACTGTTTTCTATCAAGGCAGTTATAACAAATGCAGGCTTAATAGACAAATCGCTCAATAGATTAAATTAAACCTAGGTACCTAAAAGGTATAAATTATATACAGTACTAGCTCTCCATATGTATTTTCTTCAGTTTTAGTACCTATATAACTTGCAAATTTACCTACTCTGTAATTTTGTAGTCGTTTTATTAAAATTAAGGGAGTGTTCTACTAATGAAACTAAACATTTTTGGCAAAGAAACATGGGCAGAAAAATTGCAAAATTGTTGGTCCTCCCATACTAACTACACAGCTAAACATTCTATTTGTATGAGAAAGTAAAAAAAATACGTTTTACGTTTTTTTAAGTAACTTAAGTTAGGTACCTGATTAAAACGACTATAAACATAGTGATACTGTAAATACCCAATTCGGGGCAATGTATATCAATTTTATTTATGAATAACTTTAATATAATAATGTTTAAATCAAAATGATTTCATGTGGTATCTAAACCTAAGATAACTATATCAAAGGTTTATATCAAAACACATACACACTGTAGAAATAAGTATAAAAGATAACTAATATCCTATCTGAATTATACATATTTCAAATAAACCTATTACTATGCGAGCCAAATAAGAATAGTACTGTCAAAACGGCAATATTTGTTTGCGTTTCGCTTCCACCTCAGGGTGTAGAATGTGCAAGATAAGGAACAAAGATCAAGATTGCCGTTTGACAGTACTATTCTTATTTGGTTCGCATAGTACATTTGAATTAAAAAGGTGTGAAGGAATACGCTTATTCAATACTGAGCCCTTGTAAAATATTTATAAAAGTATTGGTAACATTATGTTATAATTAGCATTTGCCTTGCTAGAATGTATACTCTTCTTAATTAAGTATATTATATCATCATATTATAATCACATTTTTGTGTGAAGATATAGATATATTTTAAGGGCAACTGTAGATCGAGTAGCTCATAGTATACTTTTAACAATTATTATTTTTGGTATCAACTATTTGTTACGGCTAATACCCGAAGTACGGCTACACCTAGTTTTAGCCGGCTAAACTAAGCCGATAGCTGTTGGTTAAACCTAGGTGTAGCCGATTTGCTCGCGGATAATACTA
This sequence comes from Agriphila straminella, assembly GCA_950108535.1. Taxonomy (NCBI): domain Eukaryota; kingdom Metazoa; phylum Arthropoda; class Insecta; order Lepidoptera; family Crambidae; genus Agriphila; species Agriphila straminella. The sequence goes on from OX467321.1 coordinate 14,859,586, forward strand.
GGTGTTACCGGTTTAAACTAGGTTCAGCCTTCTTAGTGCTTCTACTAAAGGGGAGTAATTTATGGGAAAGTAAGAAAGTTATTTCTGTTGTTTGTTAAAAAAAATAACCACGTAATTAAAGGCTCACGCTCCGCTGCGCTTAGCGCTCGCCTTAAATTTCTAACTTATATTGGGGACCTACCAGATCGGTAACACCTAGTTTTAACCAACAGCTAACGGCTACACCTAGTTTTAGCCGACTAAAACTAGGTTTAGCCGCACTTCCGGTATTAGCTGTAACATATACATGAAGATATTTTTTGTGATGCAATGTTGTTAGATTAAAACTGTTAACCATTGTTTAATAGAGTTGATTTTTGTATAACAATAGTCTTATGTAATGTAGATGTATGGTTGTTGTTTAATTTGCTGTTATTTAATCATTATTAATTTGCTGAAGTTATTCCGATTGTATTTTATATTTTATTAACATTTATTGTAGTTTGAAGGGATTCATCTATTTGTAAATTAAATAGATTTTCTAAGTTAATTTTATATCTCATTAAAAATTTAACTCGTGAACAACTAAATCGTGCGTAAGAAATAGCATTATAAATGCAAAAATATAAAACTTTTTAAAAAGCTATTTTACTCTATTGTCCAAACATTTGGCAAATTGTTATTTTCTTGTCTACAGCGAAAAAAAAATATATCTGTTTCTTAAAGGTTGACTGCGAGAGAATGCCTTTAAGGTGGTGCCCTGAGCGAAAGTGGCGCCGCCGCGGTGAATTATATTTAATATTATAATTCTAATACACAATTTTAAAAATGTTTATCGTGGAGATTTAAGGGCCCACAGTCTAGTATTTTTAGACGGTATCGTTACATTCCCTCGTAGTCACTGCTAGAAGTAGATAGCAAAACTGCTAAAAGTGGCCGTTTTTGACACATTTGCTATCTACTACGAATGACTATGAGGGCATGTAGTGATATCTTCTAAAAATACTAGACCATGGGCCCTAAAATCTCCACGATAAACATTATTAAAATCTTTTTCTATTAATAACTTATTAAATTAAAACCTCTCAGGGCGCCACTTTCGGTCATACAACCGCCTTAACATTAAGTCCGCCTTTTGTAACATTTGTTTTACAAATGTACAATAAAGATCGCTAAAATAAAATAAATTAAAAGTACTAAAAAATTCAACGAATCTTCTAACGCCTCGGTAGCCCAGTGGTCGGAGCATTCACCCGGATTGCGAAGGTCCTAAGTTATTCCCCTCCGAGTAGTTAAGAGACAAGTTGCTTTTTTCTAGAACAAAAGATTGAAAATTCCGAGTCAAAGTATTCGGACTATTTCGGACGAACTATAAAACTGTTTAAAAAATCATGAGAAAAAATAACAAAGAATCTCTTACCTACATTTGTTTTAAACATCTGCATTCCGCTTATAATGTATTTGTATTTATTTATTAATCTATTGGAGACTGATTTAAAAAGTAGATTATATTCTAAACAATTCTAAACTATTTAAGTGTAGATTTTTTTTACCTACGATTGAAAATGTAAAAGAAAGTTCGAATAAACTTTGTTCGAATAAAAGCATAAGAAAACTAATTAAGAAATATCTAAATACTATAAAACAAAGAAATACTAGCGAGCTAAGTATTTTGATGTTGTCTAGTAAAACAAAGTAACATTATTGTGGAATGAGGATCAGTAACAGGTTTGAATCCTATAGTTTTATTGGTATAATATAAAAACAAATTCATAGCTATGAAACTTAGTGAAAGATTTTTTGAAATCCGTTTGGAAATGATAGAGTTATAAGGGTTTTAAAGGAAATGCCAAGCTCAATGCAATATGTGCTTTATCACGTACGACATAAGGTTCGCGTCATAATGACCCCCCAAAATAACTGTTTTAGTTCGTTTTAGCTCGTATAGCTTCTCAGGTTTAAGAGATATCGTAAAAATTTCTTCACAGTTAATCATGATTGTAGTGGCATTAGCTTTCTGATAAATAGGCGCATAAAAGAAGCTTTATCTGGACATAATTCGTAAACTCGTTGTTTTTATTATTTTATCGGGGATTGATATTAAGTGTCAAATATTAATTAGATATATGATGTAAAAAATCCGCGGTGGTAACCGTTTTATATAAAAATCATGAGATTTCGTACACTACCTAACTTTTTCCTAAAAGCAAAATAGGTAACCAAATACCTCGTTAGTATAATTTTAAGGTGCATTCAAATGCAATCACATAATAGCAAAATTAAACTGAAACCAAATTCGTATGCTTGTTTTTTTTCAAAGTATTCATCTAATCTCAATATCTAGATAAGCCAAAATGGTAACTACGATGTTTGTTTTTTTTTTAAGCTATAATGCGTCTTTTTAGACATTTAAGCCAAAAATTAAACATTTATGTTTTACGTTTCCATAATTATGTATTTCTCAGTAGTCCAAAATCGTAACTGTGATTTTATTGTTTAATAATAGGTTTTTGTGTACTACAATAATGTTTTCATCAAAATTAAACATGTGAATGTCACGCTTAAGAAATTGAAAATACGCGCAAGCAAGTAGTGGAGCATTGCAAAGATAACCGCCCGGCGCGGCGAGCCGCCGCGCGCCGCCGCCGCCGCCGCGCGCGCGGCGACATGTCAATACCTACCTACCTACCTAGACCGGTAGGGGGTAACGAAACACTATTCACAATTTGTGTCATTTTAATAAAAAAAAATAAAATGATCAATGGAATCTTATATTACATACAGTTGAAAAATGGAGCATTTTGGCGCGTTGTCTTGTCTTTTGAGTTGCGTACGAGCGAGTTTAGGTAGATAAGTAAAAGTGTTTGTATGAATAGCGTCTTTTTTATACTGAGCCAGCACAATGTCCGACTTTAAAGTAGGCACTGAAGTTCGGCGATCGATAGGTACCTAGGTAACGAGTAGGTAACGTAGGTATACGAACGAATACATGACATTTGGATTTTACTGTGTTAAGTATTATTGTCGTATTACCTACAGTCTGACTGATGTCATATTCTAGTACGGTAGGTAGGTAACTACGTACCTCGTACCGTAGCTAGTACCTACCGCTTGCAAAGTTTAAAAAGAAACGATTGAGTAGGTACCTACCTAGAATTTTTTTTGTGTGTAAATAAAAAAAGCACAATTTCTTTACAGTAAGTTACGGGAGTGAGGAGTAGGCATCTATCGCGACTACCGTACCGACCGATCCAACCGTGACACTAAAACTAAAGTAAAACTTAAAGTAGTAACTATTTAGAGGAAATTTTACAAAATTTTACTAAGTTACTACTTCAAGTTTTATGTACATAATTATTACCCGAGCTGCTCTTACATTTTGACGTCATGTAAGGTGACTTATCCAGTATCCGGATTATCCGGCCCTCTGAGCATTTTTCATATAAATTAAGAAATTCGTGGCAATTTCTTAACAATTTGGATATTTTATTGGCCTATCGATTAGTATGAACGTCTTAAGTGAAACGTCACGTAATGTTTTTATTTAATCTGTGTTAAAAATTGAGGCGTATGCACCTGTTCGATTTCGCAACTATAAAAAGAAAACATTAGTTATGTTGTCAAATAGTGCACTTTAGAGCATCATCATATTGGCCGCATGACACCCACTGCTGGGTATAGGTTTTAGGGTATTATAAGAAGTTAAATATTTTGTAGGTTCTCAAGGTATTTGTTACTTATTACTATTTTAGTGTTACATCTATATATATAAAATTCAAAGTCCTGACTGACTGACTGAGTGAGATATCAACGCACAGCCCAAACCGCTGAACCTAGAGACTTAAAATTTTGCACATAGGTTCCTTATGAGGTCCAGGGGTGCACTGAGAAAGGATTTTTCAAAACTCACCCCCCAAGGGGGTGAAACGGGGGTCCAAAGTGTGTATGAAAGTCCCTCAGTTTTAAAGCTAGGATCTTCAAATTTTGTGATTAGGCTGACCATTGAAAATTAATAAATATGGGTGTCAGCGTTTTTCAAAATTCTACCCCCCAAGGGGTCAAAAGGGGGATGAAGTTGTGTATTGAAGAAAATCCTTTATTTTCAAAGTAAAAATCGCTAAATTTATAATTTAGGCTTATGGATGGAAATCTAACGCAACGTATATTGTTATTGTTAGTATTTCAACCCCTATAGGGATGAAATGGGGGTGAAAAGGGGTAAAAAATACCCAAAAATAGATATGGATGTCGTTATTGCGGTTTTCGGGGATGACGATTGCAAGATGACATTTATTTGGAAGTCCAACACGATGGACATGATTTGACCCCTAAAGGGGTGAAAATGGGGTTCAAATTTTGTATGGAAAAATAATATAAAATAGACATTACAACTTTAAACTTCGTAGGAGCACATCTAAGAATAAATAGGCAAACATATATTTTGTAATGTTGAAAATTAACCACTTAGGGGTAAATGGGTGAGTAAACATAAAAATCGATATGGATGTCGTTCTTGAGGTTTTATGGGATGGTGATTGCGAAAATGAGATTTATTTTGAAGTCCAACACGGAGGACATGATTTAACCCCTAAAGTGGTGAAAATGGGGTTCAAATTTTGTATGATGGATAAAGAATATAAAATAGATATTACAACTTTAAAATTAGTAGGAGCATGTCTAAAAATAAATAGGCAAACACTGATTTTGTTATTTTGAAAATCATCCCTTAAGGTGTAAATGGGGTAAGTAAACATGAAAATCGATGTGGATGTCGTTCTTGAGGTTTCATGGGATGGTGACTGCGAAAATGACATTTATTTTGAAGTCCAACACGGTGGACATGATTGGACCTGTACATGCACATCCAGGGGACGGAGACAGGGACGGGAACGGGAACGGGAAAGGGAACGGGAACGGGAACTAATACAATTATGAATATTATAAACTAGCTTCCGCCCGCGACTTCGTCCGCGTGGACATTCGATAAAATCCTCATGTTTAATTTCATTAAATTCTGATCAGCCGTTTTTACGTGATTAGGCGGGTCTCCACCAAGCGAGCAGCCTCGTGCGAGGCCCGTGCGGCAAACGTCCTCATCATCATGATATCAGCCGCATGACACCCACTGCTGGGCATAGGCCTCCCCCAAGGATCTCCACGACGATCGGTCCTGCTTGGCCCGCATCCAGCGGCTTCCCGCGACCTTCACCCTCGCGTCGGTCCACCTTTTCGGGGGCCTATATACCCACGGAGCGTCGTCCGGTGCGCGCGAGCCATTCCAGAACCTTTCCGCCCCAACGGCCATCGGTTCTTCTCGCCCCCGTGTGTTTGTGTGTCCTTTCCCGCCCCCTGCCACTTCAGTTGAGCAATCTTTCAAGCGATGTCGGTTACTTTAGTTCACCTATGGATCTCCTCATTTCTGATTCGATCACGCAGGGAAACGCCAAGCATGGCTCTCTCCATTGCACTCTGGGTGACCATAAGCCTCCTTATGAGGTCCATAGTTAGCGACCACGGTTCACTGCCGTAAATCATCACTGGTAACACATACTGGTCATAGACTTTCGTCTTGAGACACTGAGGTAAGTCCGAAGCTTCCCGAATGCTGACATCTGAGTTGGATTCGATGAGATATCTCTTTCTCGAACTTGGACTTACCTAACACACAAAATACGTAATCACATTAATCTACTTAATCTTCTTCAAAACTGGAGAGAAGTATCAAATCGCTTCCTCTGGTAAACTAGTACGAAACAAAAACACAATTAACTAAAAATAAAAAAAACAATAAGTTCGACAAATACCAAAAGAGAAACAAATAATATAAAAAAAGTATACGTAATGGTCAATAACTTTAAGGCTAGTGTTCCCAACATGAACATGAGCGGAGCGGGTACAACCTGATCATCCCAAGACCCACTGTTTGGGAAGCACTACGGAGAGCAAATAAAGTTATTTGTATTGTGTTTGTATATCTTCGAGCATTGTGTTCAGGTCTTCCAAGGTCTCAGCCATCAGAATTATATTATCGGTAAAACGAAGGTGCTGGTCATTAATGTTGATGCCGAGTCTTTTCCAGTCTAAGAGTTTAAAGATGACATCTAACTCAGCTATGAACAGTTTCGGAGAGTTAACATCTCCCTGTCTCACACCTAGCTGCAGTTGAATAGGATTTGTATTCAGGTTCTGTACTCGGATCGACATGGTGGCATTTTCGTAAAAGTACCTCAACACCTCGATATACCTGTAGTCTACTTGGCACCTTAGGACAGACTGCAATACCACCCAGGTTTCTATCCAATCAAAGGCTTTCTTTGAGAAAGCCTTTCTTATGAGAAAGCCTTAGATTGGTATGTAAAATTGCGCCTTTGTAACATGTTTCTTATCATTTTCCTAATACCAAGGATTTGATTGCGATATTTGTGCCAATGAAACAATATAAATAGTTTTTGGATCAAATAACGTATTGTCTTTAGTATTCTTTATTACCTGTACTTTAATAACTCATTTTGTTGTTTCTAGGGAGTTGGTAAATAGTTTGAGTGTTTCTGACATAAAGCTTTAATCACTTTCCGCAAATAAAGCTTAATAATATAAACCGGTAATTGAAATTTCAACACCGGTATCAATACCGGTATGAAAATCATTCCGGTATTCCATGCCCTATCGTGCAGAACTTCAGATTTTATATACAAGCCGTGGGTCTGGAAAAAACTGCGGAACCATGGAAAATAGCATAGTTCCTTGACTGCGCGTGTAAAGACGCAACGCAATAAAGGGGCTGAAAAACCGATTAAAGGAGCTTATTTCCAACTAATAGTAAAAAATATTAAGCCAGTTTTTTTTTCAGACATTTCCCATTGCCGTTGGTTGTCGGGACATGCTAAAATACCTATATTGTGTAAAAACAAATAAACTGGGAAACCACGTTATTTTTAAATCAGTGACATCCATTGGCCGGTTTAGTCGACAAATGCCGACAATTAGTTGTAATATTTTCAATCACTTTTTGATATATATTTTTGCGTTTATACCTAGTGTATTTTCAGTTTGGAATTTGGATATTTTTTTTTGTTTTTGAATAAAAACGTCTCCAAAGTACCAGGATCACATAAATATGGAGAAGGTTAACTTCTGTGATATTTAAATCACTTTCCGATAAAAAAATATATAAACTTATCTGAAAGTTATTGAAAATAAAACATATAATAAAACAAAACAAAACTTTTTTTTAATAAAAAGCTTCCTGAAAGGTGGCGGCCACATACTGAGCTGAGCACAAGAAGGCCGGAATTACGAATAAGACGGCTGTATTGTATACTGGGAAAAAACACTTTTTTGTAAAATAATGTTTAATGACAAAACTGACTAATCTAAAATAAAAATAAAAATCAAGGCAATCCCCAAGGATATTTAATCCAACCTCATAAAATTATTTGAGGTCATTACTATTTATTAAGTTATAAAGTGTTTAAAATCGTCTACTTCTTTAAAAGGCCGGATACTAGGCAAGTCACCCTCCGGAATAGGATTCGTAGGTACTATAGTTACCCGACCGAAACAAACGGACTATCATGGCTCCTATTAAAAAGCAAGAAATAATATTCGTAATAATAAAAATACGTCTATTGAAGTCGGGTGGGGCTGGAGTACAGATTCCTTTTTTTTATTCTAAAAGCCCCACCTGATTTCAATAGACGTATTTTTATTATTACGAATATTATTTCTTGCTTTTTAAAGGTAGGTTTTTTGAAGTCGGTTTTTTGTTTTTTTTAAACTATTTTTTATTTTTTTATTTTTAGTGTAGGTACCTTGTAGGTAAGGTATACCTATTATAATATTTTTTTTACATATTATGTAGAAAAATCAGCTCCGCCAAACGTAAGACAATCGCGGAGAAACATACAAACAGAGAACCTACTTTTTTAAGTCGGTTAAAGAACCTACACTTAAGATATCCCTCTTCCTACAAAAAAATTATTATCTTATTCAGTTCATAAACAAAGCATATCATCGAGTTCATTCACACAAAATCATACTATTTTCGTGCTTTTTTCAAGATTACTTGAAAAGTACTGAACCGATTTCCAAATTTTAAAAAATTGGGCCAACTTGGAATCATTTCAATCGGTCCAGCCGTCTTCGAGTAATCGGTGGACATACACAAAAAAAAAGAAAAAAAAAACAAATATACAGACGAACATAGAACCTCCTTCTTTTTTGGAAGTCGGTTAAAAAAGCTAAGATCATGCCCTCCTAAACTGTCTCTAAATTTTTTTTAATAACTCTTCAACAGTTTTCATTCTTTCTGTAAGTTTTAAAATCCAGCTCAAAGTGGCCACAAGAATGGACACTGTTGAAGAGTTATTCAAAAAATATTAGAGACAGTTTAGGATGGCATGATCTTAGCGTTTTTTAAATAATTACTTGGTTTACGACTTTTACGAGTACTTAAAATCAATGTATTGGCGGCGCTAGTAGTAGGTAGGTACTACGGCGCCTTAATTTACAAACGACAGTAAATAAGTAGGTACTAAAAATATATAATGCGCGTAGTTGGACATTAACATTAACGTTAACATTAACTCATGTGGAGCCGTAGCATTATAAAGATAATATTGGTACCTACTCGGCCTCGCGACTCGCGACAGCACGGTTGGAAGTTGGTACACAAACAAATAACGACCTTATTTTGCAAGAAATAACGTTTATATTAAAACGTACCTAACTAAGAAAAATCAATTAATGAATAATCGCGGACATTTATTGTTTAATTTGTTACTTACAGTACTAATAATATTTTGGAGGCAGAAATTAAACACTTTTGAAGTAGTTATGTATTTTGGTTTTCCAAAAATTACAATTATTTGTGGCTTAGTTCTAAAAATAGAAATCCGCAAAGAGAATCTGTTTAATTTTTAACAATTTATTAACACACATTATATACTATCCAGAATAAATTGTCGAATTGCAGTTATCTATAATTTCTGGTAAGATAAACCAAAACATCTGCATTTTCCTGAACCTTTTTTAATAATGAAAGTCCCGATTGATCAATTAGTTTAATTTTAATTTATAAACCTGACATGCAAGCGTCTTAACATAACACAGATACTTTTACAAAGTTATTTATTATGCTGTAATGTTGAAATCAAAATATGTTGAAAATCTAGTTTTTATTTTTTTTTACTTTGATGCGGAGTTTCAAAATGTTTAATTCTTTTTATTTTATCTATAACTAACAATACTTTATGCCATAGAAAAAGAAAATTTCAGTTTACGAATTATGTCCAATTATAGCTTATTTTATGCGCCTAAAACCACTAAACAAAAATCGTTACTGATCCTCATTGTGGATGTCTTATTTATTCGATAGAAGGCAAAGAAAAATTTAGGTCGATGTAAAAAGATATTCAAACCAGTCAAAATAAAAATTATGCATATGTTTATGTATACTATGTTTCCTAATAATTAGGTACCTATTGTTATTACATTATTAAAGGTCCAAAGTTCTTCAAATGCTGTTTTTACTTTTAATTTTTTCCTGCCAAACCTTTGTTGAAAGAATTTAATTGGTCTATAGATTTCTGATCTGATTGGTCTGGCCCTGCGGATAGGTCTCTAATAAAACGTGGCACGTGTTAGAAAAAGGAACTAATTTTGACAGGTGTTTACGCCATAGGTATTATATGGGTCAGTTTCCAATAACATATTAATTTAACAGGGAAAGTGGAGCCACCTTTTGTATCCCAGGTTTCGTTAGAGTAACATTTTGTAAAAAGTGGTTACTAACTTCGCAAAAGTAAAATAATAACATAATGATTGATTGAAATCCCGGGTTCGATTCCCGGCCGGGCAGAAATTGAAATGATGAATTTTAATTTCTGTGACGGGTCCTGCCTGCCTAGCATGACTGATTTATATCGCGTGGTATAGCATTTTATCGACACTCAACTGTCAAATTCCTTTGTCTTTTTGACAGTTAAACGTGATAAAACGCTATATCACGCGATATAAATCGGTCATGCTAGGCAGGCTGGGTGTTACTATGTATAATAAGTATATATTTAAAAGTATATAGGTATTATATCAGTTGTGTAGCACCCATATTACAAGCTTTGCTTAGTTTGGGGCTAGATGGCGCTGTGTGAAATTGTCCAAGCATTTATTTATTTATTTAAATAAGCTAACCATAACGTGTTAGAAAAGGATTTAAGTAGGATTATAACCTACTTAAATCCTTACCAGGCAGGTCATGTCACTTTATGTACAGTAAGCAGCACATGATGTTACTTATACAAAACTGTCAAAAATCTGTTATTTATTTTAAACCTTAATAGCTTTGCATTTAAGTATAAAATTGATTGAATATCATTCCCCTGTCGTGGAAGCCCAGCGGGCCGTTCACTGTAACTTACCTATGTCTATTTTAGCAACACATTCAGCGATGCGGTTCATAAGCACGGTAATGATATCATTACCGTGTCATAAGCTCTTAATAAATGTTTGTATTTTCGACTCCGGAACTCCATGGAAACTAACAATTATTCCGACAGAAGTTCTAAAAACATTGCGACACTTGTTTAATTGTGTCCCATATTTCGTTTTACGTCAGTGCCCTGCCGCGCTCCATAAACCCTTAAAGGGCTTGGCCCTTTCAAATGGGAATGGCACAATTCACGCGCCAGTAAGCGCACAAGCCCAGCTATTTAGTCACTCGCATGTGTTTGATTGCTTTTGCCCATAAAGGGACGCCTTTTAAACCATCATGCTTTAACATGCTTTTGTAAGTCACAAGCTGATACTGACACATCCATCGTATGTTCTAATAAAAATAAACAGTACAAACCTTAAATTGAATGATGGAAGCACCTAAGTTAAGAACTTAAAGTCAAACACAAGTGAAATCGTTAAACAATCAATGACACTACAGAGAGAGAGATTGGTTTCGAATTTGTACTTGTGTAACAGTACAGTCGAGTTCAACAATATAGATAGACAGTTCATAAAGCATTTCATCAAAAATCACGACCTAAGCAACAGTTAAACATTTATGTTTACATAACAAAATATGTAACATCATTTGGATAATGTTTCTAATTTCTGTAATCTGTGTTTCTAGAATAGGTATAAAGTGTGTACCTAGTACCTACACGTGTAGATAAGTGACTGTGTAAGGTAAATGTCCTATACTTCGGCATGTTAAGGCTCTTATGACTTTGAGATTTTTTATAAATTTAACTAAACATGATATCAGTTTAAAATCTTTTTTGTCATGAATATTAGTATTTTGACAGTAATTCAATGCATAAATTAGGTATGTAGTTTTAGCTTGAATGTATTTTTATATTAATTTATTTGTAGACCTCTTGATTGAACACTGTTTCGTGATAAAAAATGGGCTCTGCTTCTTAGTTCGTGACCTCATGTCCCCTGTTTCGGGATAAAGATTTTTACATTGAAATTATGATAATTTATTAATAAAAAAACATAAATATTTGAAGGATTTCATAATAAGAAACAATATGAAGATATTTTTAAAATAAAAAAGGGCGGGGGCAATAAATAAAGATTTTATTATTTACAAAATAAAAAATAAAACAAAATTTAATAAGTATCTGTTTTGTTAGAAATTTTTGTTTTTTATTAAAAATATTAATATTATAATATAATAAAAATATACATACATACATACTTTCGAAAATAAATAAAATCAATTTAATAACAACCATAGTTATTCTGGTGCTACCAACTTATCGAAATTTAACATAAAATCGTAAATTTAGGTCACCTTCAAACTCGATTTATAAGGATTCTAGTGAACAAAACATATACCAAATTTAGCTCCTAAGAAACTTAATTAAATAAATTATTTGTTTTTTAATCAACATTTAAATTATCTTCATTATTTTAAAAATAAACAAGCAAGAAAAACTTCTCTATAATATCCCTGATTCGGTAGTGACACGAACTAGGGGACACACGAAAAATAACATGACCGCTATTTCGTGAGTCGATTTATTGCAATTTTAGAGGAATTATATGCTTGCATATAACTTTTTTCTTAGTCAAATCAATTGTTAAGGAACGTAAGAAAGCACTATTAAAAGTTTTATTCAAATGGACTTACCTTTGCCTTTCTATAAGCTTAAGAAGTACCTACGAGTGCTAACCTTACGGTGGTGACAAGGAATACACGCCGCACAACTGTCCGTGGCCGAACGCACAGTTTCAAACGTCACATATTGCTATTAGTCGCCAAAATGTTGGTGTTTAATTTTTTCGACAGTTTAAATGATAAGAGATTTTTTACTGATGTATAATATAAATAAATAATATATAGATTCCTTGTTTTTCGCGCCAGAAACAAAACTCACGAAATAATGTAGGTACTATCACGAAGTTATGGCCCTTTACCTTACTTAATATCCGAAAGCGAAACTACCGTTGTCTGTCATCATAGTTCGCAATCACAATGCTGACTGCAGACAGGGACAGTCGCAGTCGCAGCGGTAATTGTAGATTCGACACAGTTGTGCATAAATCTGCGTGCGACCTTTGATTAAACAAACTTTGTTTAATCAATGCGTGCGACACGGGAAGTTTATCTCGGGTCCACTCAATGGTGCTCGAATGTTAGCATTGCAAGAAATAAGCTCTACTGACTATTGACAACGGATATTTAGATAGCTAGTAGCTGGTTTCTAATCAGATTTCAATAATCATTCTTACTAGGTACTAAGAAATCTCTTAAAACGCTTAAAACTTAATTTAAGGCTGTAGCTGTAAACGAGACTTTAATAATTAATATCAGAAACTCGCGAACTTAATTTCGTATTACAATAACTTAGGTCTAGTAGCGCCTCCATTAAAATGTGGTTGTAGGTAGTGTTCATGCATATATGTCTACTTAGACGACATTTTTTTTTGCACTTCATTCAAAGGATGGCTTTGTTGCCTCTATCTTGCTCAAATGTCGCGAGATAAGAAAAAGATTGTAGGTAATACCTACATGCTCATAATCATGGGCTCTAATACTTGTACTTACTCTTAATATAAATCCCCTTTACACGTTCGTATTGTATTCGTTCACACGTTGGAAAGTAGACCGCTTCTGTGTATAAAGTCGAACGCTCTCAATATCACAGGAAGCGAGATCCAGATTTCCGATACCACGCTTGACGAGCCTCCGCTGCGACCTTAATCCTATAACCTGCCTCCATTGCTTGTTTCATTCAACTTATGTCTGAGAAGTTTGCACTATCTTTGTCAGTGGAATTAAAAGCCTAATTTTTATTTGAGTAGGTAGCGGTTCTATGGGTGTGTAGTGTAGGAGAGATACTGAGTACAAGTGGGGTGTTTCTTGTTTCCTAGTAACCTGATATTCATGGAAAACCAGAGGTAACTACAGCCCTCCTAATCAAATGGTCTATATTCTAATTCTATACGTTTGAACGCTATGCTTACCCTAAATATTATGTATAAATCACAGATTGATGTATTGTATGGAATTGACAAGCTTACAGTTACAGCACGTAATAGTTTACTGCTTATTTTTAAAGCTATAATAGAATGTTGGCCATTGAGTAGGGGGGGGGGCTGATGTACACGATAGGGGTTTACACGATAGGGGTTATTCATGTCATTATATCGGCCGCCCACATCCACTGCTGGGCATAGATAGGCTTCCCCAAAAAAATTCTATGTACTTAAATGAAATTTACAGAGAATGAGAATTATGGAGATAATAAGATGTAGCTATTTTGAACAGCACTAGGTATCATTACGTTTTTCATTTGTGACATCAATGAACAAACAAAACAAGATAATCAAACATAACACATTATTTATTTATTTCTCGATCATAGGTACTAAAAACATTTAAATCACAATAAAACACCGTGCCCCGTTTTGCGGAAGCGGACATCCGTTCCACAGCTTTCCATAATGCGCGTACGCAGAACCTCACCAAACAATCTGCGCAATTAACAGCGAACCACAGATAAAAATACTATGCCATTATAGTATTCAACTCATTGTTTAATTAAAAAATACAACTGAAAGAGAACATCTTTGAAGAGATTATAAAAAATAAATATTGCAAAAGAAAATCTTACTAGCCATAAAATACATTTTCCACCATGAAGCTTCTAACACATTATACTCATTGAGACCATTTTAACGAGCCCAAACACGCTGTATTTGCTGTAAGTTGCTGATGAGTTGTAGGTATCCTGCAGACTACCTGATGCTACAGCAGCATCAGCTCAAGGTTTCCATGTCTTGCTAATACCAGCGACGTAACGAACACCAAATATTAAATTAATAGGTCCTGTGAAAGTTGATTGTGACAGTTTCTGTGACTGTGTCTGTCTGAGGCATCGTAGCTCCCAAACGAATGAACCGATTTTAATGCGATTTTTTTATTTGAAAGCTGGCGTAATCGAAATGGTTCTTAGCTATCATTTATGAAGATTAGTTCAGCTGATTGAAGATCATCAAGCAGGAAATGACCTGATAACTTTTATAAATTATCGCTAAGAACCATTTAATTAATCACGCCAGCTATCAAATAAAAAAACTGCATAGAAATCGGACCATTAGTTTGGGAGCTAATTTACGTTGCCACACACACACGTCAAACTTATAAATAACACCCCACTTTTTGAATCGAGGGTTAAAATACATTTTCATTTCGCACATTTTGCAATATTTATTGGCAATTAATTTATTGAACACATTCGACCTTACCACAAACCACTGTTTAACTTAGACAATGTTTAAATATGATGCTGTACTTTTATGACAAAATCGTTTGAAAAAACAGCATCACATTTAAACAGAGTCTAAATTAAACAGTGTTTTAAAATCTTTTGTGGTGAGGCCGATATTATGTTTAGAAAATATACAGAGACGTCGATAAAACTGACGAGAGATCGTGATTGCCAATATCTAGTTAAAGAACATGTCGGAAAACTCGTAAACAACTAATAGAAGTTTGACAATACATAGGTACCAATACTTATTTTACCGATTCTGTGAAATACTATAAAGTAAAGTACCTCCTTATTTCTGCTTAGCTGACGGTCTTTTATAGATCTTAAGATAAGTAGGTGATTGTTTTTTGATTGTCCAACTACAAAGAATAGGTAATAAAATATTGAGAACAACCGTTGCTGGTTTTATTGTGCTTGTTGAAGAAAACAACGACAGAAGTATTGTGAATCGAGATACCTACGAACCATTTTATAGACGAGTTAATGTATTGTGTATGTGTGTGTTATGACGTAGACTCATCGAAGATTCACAGAAAGGATCTTTGAAAATTCTCACTAGAAGAAAATTCCTCGACGAATAATTTAGCGGAGGTTTGTTATATATAAAATTCTGCACGACCAGCTCAAACTATTGGAAGTCGGGCTGAAATAGGTAAGTCAACGCTAACTTTGGAATGTGTTGGACGGTATGTTAAAAAACGCTTGACAGAAAAAAAGAGTTTTACTATATGTCTTTATTTCGGGGGGAGTTTGAACCTTCAAATCCACCCCTCGCTACGCCCATGTAATGACACTTTTGACGTAGCCGCACCGCATCGGAGATTTGAAAAAGGATCCTTGAAAATTTTTACGAAAAGAAAATTCCATGCCAAATAATTTGCCTGAGGTCTGTTAAGAATAAAATTCTGGACAACTCACACCTTTTTCCAGGAGGAATAATAATCAACAGCAGTGGGATGTTGTAGTGTAGATCAGCGGTTCCCGAATGGGGTTCCGCGGAACCCTGGGGTTCCATAAGAGGCTCTCAGGGGTTCCGCGAAAATTTCAAGAGTTTATACATTCAGGATATATACTATTATAATAATAATAATAAATTATGTATCTTAAAAGTCCTTCTTTTAAGGTCAAACTAACTTACAAGATGTGAAAACCAAAGCCAAAAAGCCTCGTACAATATTACAGTTACTTAAGTTAGTTTACTTGAGCTATACGGTTCCGCCCAAAAACAGTGAACCAAAAAGGGTTCCGTAGATAAAAGAATTCGGGAACCGCTGGTGTAGATGATAAACCCGAAAGAAAGCCGGAAAGCTTAATGCCCAGTGGGCGATGCTGTAGGCGGCGTATTGTAAAAGCTCGAGCGGTTTCTTGTTGTTTTTCTAGACAATTGATCTTATAAATAATACATGAAGGCCCTCATACGTTGACATTTGTCTGAGATTCGTATTTGAAGTAGTAATTGTGACACTAAGTTATACTTACAACATGTTATTTTAGCAATATCAAACCTATCTTACAATTATCAGCAGCAGTGAAATAAGACCTTAAATGATTACCACTATGAGAGTTTAATTAGTACCTAGTCTAATTTCCTTTTTCTACCAGAAGTGTGAATATCACACGTAGCAATCATCGAATCACCACGAAATACCGAGTAATTTGAATGTAGAAGCACCTCTTCATCATTGCGGTTTCTTTTAATAGGCACTCATACGCATTGGTCCGAAACCATCTCGGGCTGCCTGCCGGCGTAACAAAGGTCGTTAGCGAAAAATTGGTGCTGTATAATGTAATTGCCGAGTTGTTTTGAACCGCGGGCCAGTCAGCTGTCGGCTCACGCGGGTTCAGCACGCGCGCCGCCGCGCGCGCACTTTCCCGCCGCGATATTTCGCGCGTAACTAAACTACGACGAAATTGTGCGGGCGCATTCGTCTTTTGTTTTCTTCTGCAATTTTGTGTCAGTGGCCAGTGCTTTTGTGATTTTCGGAAAGGAGGTGCGTTGCTTTCTTCTCGATCGATGCTACTCGGAATAACGAATCTGTGTCAGTTGCTTAAGTGATTGTGCTGTGGATTTCGGAGGTACTTGGACTTGGACTGTTCGAACGCAGGTGAGCGCCTTTTTTGGCACAACATTTCCCGTTGTAAAAAAACTTGTAATAGATTTTCGAGCATTGCGTGTGGCAATGATTTTGAATTACCTAAGAACGTTTGGATTCGCAAAAAAAACTATTGAAAGTAGTCGTAAATTTTCTTTTCTATCTGCGTAGTAAATGTGCGTTTTTATAGCCACGAGAGCATGAGATAAGCCTCATAGGCATAGATATTAAAGTAGGAGGCTTACGACCTAATGGATAAAATTGTATGTTAGGGGTGTATTTAACAAGCTCTAGTGATTATAAATTAGAATTATTTTTACCCTAGCCGTATATTTCCACTTGGGTCCCTAGGGACTTAATAACAAAGTATTTTTTATAGTTTTTGAAGTGGTCGTTGAATTGTTTAATATAAACTCGGAAGCAAAGGAAAGCCCACGTGAAGCCTTACAATGATACATTGCGTGTTTGCGTTGGAAATTAGTGACGTTCGTGTTTCTTTGCTTTAGAAAACACTAAACGCAGAGAACACTTGTATGTGTTGGAATTAATACAGCGTGACGGCTGTTTTTGTTAGTTTATTAAATTAATCGACAAACCGAATCGTTAAATTAAAGTTGATAGTGATATTATGAATGCGCGAAATATTATTTTGAACTGTACTTTTTCTTAGTATCAGAATATTGGATGCGAAAGTAGAGATATCTTATAGATTTCTTTCGATATGAAATCAACTTAGGTAATTTTAAAAGAGTTACCGCTACTTATGTTCTTTTATAAACTCGTTCTAAATATTGTCGTACGTAGGTACTTATACTAGTGGAGCTCGGTGGCGCAGTGGTTTAGCGCCTGGCCCAGCGAATGCAGAAGTTAAGCAACGTTCGCAAGGGTCGGTCATGGGATGGGTGACCATAAATTTATTATCTCGAGCTCCTCCATGCTTCGGAAGGCACGTTAAGCCGTTGGTCCCGGCTGCATTTGCAGTCGTTAACACCCACCAATCCGCATTGGGCCCGCGTGGTGGGTTATGGCCCTTACCACCCATAAGGAAGGCCTGTGCCCCAGCAGTGGCGACATCAAAAATGGCTGATGGACAAGGTACTTATATATCGATTATACCTAGGCAGGGTACTCCAGTAAAAAACTTAAATTAGTAAATTCAAATTTTATACTAGTAAAAGACAGCAACGCGCTAGCATTAAAAAGGAGCCAAAATGTTTGTCGCCTTTCATACACATTAGCGACAAATAAGGTCCAAGAGGCTATACGGTCAGAAGCGGAGGATCTGAGAGGACTTTTTCAGACGCTTAAAAATAAAGCTGAACAGATATTTCATGTCGACGAAGCTTTAAAATCTGCCGTCTTGGCAGAAGACGACATGTCGGAGGAGGACATGTTCTAAATTCTAGATGTAAAAGAGACAATGGAACGTGAAAACTGCTACAACAATTTATAAAATTTAAATGTGACTCTATTTTACAGCATAAGTCGAAAATGAGGAAAATGATGTTGACAGTATCAAAACAGTTGTCGAAGCGCATACCGTAAAAAGAAAGTATATTTTATTTTAAACAACAAAGTCAAATAATTTTGCATAGGTTCTTTTTCGTAATTGTGTAAATTACATAATATTAGCAATGAGTTATTCATGTTTTTTTTTAATAAGTTTTGTTTATTGCCGCCACGATTTTTCTCCTTAACAACTTATCGGTTGACTGGTAGAGAATGCCCTTGGGAATTAAGTCCGCCATTTGCTGTTTTTATTTTAAGCAATAAAGATTAAACAAATAAATAAATGAGTTGACTAAAAATTGTAATAAGTAATACCTATTAATTCATTCCATATTTTGAATTTTAATTTAATTAAAATCTTAACGAGATATTTTAAAACTTGATGAAATTTCTGACTAAGGCATGTTATTATATCTATCAAGACCTTTACAATCAATATTAAATTAATAAAAATAAACTTACATCAATTTTCACGAATGAATTGACAAATACAAATAGAAATTTCATTTCTAGTATATAAAGACATTGAAAATAAAGTTTTGTTTCTTTCTACGCGCATGATTAGTTTTAAAAGAAAATTTCTAAAACAAACGTCATAGAGATTGCATTTAATAATGTCTTAACTATTTCTGTGTTCAGATCGTTAAAGAAAACTTTTACTGTTTCGCTTTATGGTTGCATTATAAAAGTTTTATTTCGCTACGCTGCAGTTTACGACATTAGGAAGTTCAATTAAAAACTTACAGCTTCTGTTTGTTTTGTAGAGCTTGCAATAATTAAAAAATATAAGCATTAAAAAGAGCTTAATTTTTTTTCGCGATTTCTGAATTGCTCGGACAGTAAAAGTTCAGTTTGATGGTTCAGTTTGTTGTATTGTTGTATAATATCTACTATAGGTCGCTAAATTCTTTAGAATTTATACGATTTATTATTTAAAAAAAGTTCCAAAATTAAATCTTGACATGAACATTAGTGTCTAAATAGGCAAATAAGTATGAAATATTGTACTGAAAATCAAATCCATAATTGAATCGCATATTGCAGAAAGGGTATTAGTCCAACAAAATGTAAAATCAAACTTTGTTAAACGGAACGTTCCATAACCATGGCCGAATCAAATTATGCAACAATGGTATTAGTCCGAACACTCCGGTACAATCTATCGAACATCAAACTATACAGTTTGTGCAAAAAGGGCACAAAGTTTTCGTCTATGCCCTTTTTGCATGATATCCATGATATGTCAATGTCAACTGCTGTCAAAGAGTAAACGTGTTCTGTGGCTGTCAATTCTTTAATTTCGCGGTTTTGTTGTGGATTTTTTGTTTGTTTTAATTAAATATGAATACTTCTGAGGTTATAGGCAAAAAGAGAAAAAGACAGCCTGAAAAGTATAAGCGAAATATAATTAAAACTTCAAAAGTTTCAGGCAAGGAATTTGTAAATTGGGTTGGACGTTATGTTCCTTCTCGTCATCGTGGACCGACCTGCGGGTATTTTATTATAATATTTAAAAACAACATAATAATATGTACTCGATAGTATTATTAAGAAGTTTAAATTAAATTAATTGAAACCCTGGGTAAAGCAGTTGCTGCCAAAGACAAAAAGCATTTAGGAATATCCAGCTATATGCAATTTAGTTGTGATTTTGATCAAAAAGGTGTTCTTACAGCAAAACCGTTTATAGATGGTTTGGAAACCCATACGTTCCGTTTGGCAAATCTGGAACGCCTCCGACGATTCCAACCCGAAGAGTGTATGATGGTGATTCGGTACCAATAAATAAAGAAAAGATTGATGATATAAAAAAGTTATTGAAGTATATACCCGAGCAACATATTCCTTTTTATCAAAAAGTTATTGCTGGACCATCCACCTCAGAAGAGGAGAGGACATTAAAAACCTTGACCTAGAGTAATTTTTAAGCAAAGCATTAATTTAATACTAAAAATAAATATGGTTTTGATTCTCTAGATTTTGTTCTTTTATTGCAGAAAAGTCATTAGTCCTATATTTTAATTTAATTATATTTCAGAAAGGGAATTAGTCCATATTCAGTGCAGAAAAGGCATTAGTCCAAAAATAAAAATCTTAAATATCTAAAAAATTATAAATTATTTTATACACTTTTTAATCTATTTTAAGTACACAAGTAAATAATATATTATGTGTTAATACAAGTCCACCAAAGTTTGTTTATGATAAAATTAAAAACATTTTACTTAATTCCCTAAAGTAAACTTGAATGGACTAAGGCCCTTTCTGCAATATGCGATTCAATTATAGATAAAACTTTTTAAGTGTTGTGATTCTGATTTAAAATAGTGTTCAAACGTCAAGAAAGAAAGAGAAACAGATACGAATTGAGTAATTTTAAGTTATGATTCAATACCGAACGCTTTAATTAATGTAGCAATTAATTTAATCACATAGTACTAAAATATAGTGATTAATTTCCTTTCAATATAATTCAATCGCAATCGCAAGTAGCCATAACAAAAAATATGTTAAGGTCATTTTTCTATAATATTTTCCTCTTAGTATTTGTACAAGGTCTTTTATTAATAGCCCCACGTGTATTAAATTGCCTAGATGTGTGTAGATAGTATTATCTTTTGATTTATTCTTAACATTTTAGCTCTTTTATGTTTGCCCCATAAAATATTTTTGCGAGAGAGGAAATCTTAATTCTTTCTTATAATAACAGCAGGATTGCGTGGAAATGTCAGAGGATGATTTAGATGTTTAGTATTATTTAATTTAGCTAATATGGTGTACCTAGCTAGAATTTTCACTATAAGTAAATTAAAATCAATTAATAGAGAAAAGAGATGGCGGTAAATTGTCAAAGATAATTTACAAGGGTATGTAGAAAACTAACCTTGGGTTTGTAGTTTTAATTGTGTTTTAATTTCATCTTTACCCATCTTCACCGTTCAAGTCACCCATCTTTACCCACCTCCATCTGTTACCACCACATCTCGTCAGGTATCGGTCAGTTTTAGCATCATGTCGCTGCGGTTCCCTCGACCTTCGCCGTTCGTCAGCTCGTAACTGTATAACTGGTTTTACTGTCCTTATCAAATAGAGAAGTACAGAATGTTCATTTGGAAAGTGAACTCCATTTTAATTACTCCACCATTATATTCCATACCCTCTAAAAATGCGAAAGTAATTTATCTGTCTGTATATCTGTTTGTTTGTAGCAAACAATGTTTCTTTTCTTACTTAAGCGCTGAACCAATTTTAATGAATTTTTGGTATAGAGAGTGATTGGAATGAATTTATTCGAGACGTATAGTATTAACTTCGATCAAGAAAATTTAATTTTAATTTTGTTGTTTTTAAAATAACGTCGCACCGTGGTCTGTGCAGACTTCTGAGATTTGATTTCCGAACGAGTACGTGTCTACGGTTATTGTTCCTATTGTCTTTGTTAAGATTTTTCTAATCTATTGTCTAATAATATTGTTTCAAATTAAATTAGGCGAAATTATTATTAAAAACTTACTCTCTGTCCTTTTCTTTTGAATGCACCTGTCTCTAGCACTTGTCAATCGGTCATGCTTTTTGTTACGTCAATGAGCTAAAGACGTTATCGAGTAGATCGGTTGATCAATCGATAGTAATCGATTTAGTCAGTCGATAATTTTATACGACCATTGATCAGCTGGCTTTTATAAATTGTTGCATTTATGAGCTTAAATAGTGATTTGGGTACCTATCTGTAAATACTAATATAAGAACTTGATAGAGGTAGAATCTCACCCTTAATCGTTTAAGGCAGTGTTTTTAAACCTTCTTGAATAATGTGAGATTAAGGTACTTAATATAACTGAGAAATGCGAGATACTGAGATACTAATATGAGATTCCCATAATCAGCTGTCACGTCGACAACATTAGAAGTTAAATCTATACTTAAGCTGCTATATATGATGTGTGAGCTTGTTTTTATATGCTTCGTAGAATTAGCTATGTGTAGTTTCTAAATATGGTCACTCATCCTAAAGCTCTCAACTAGCTCATTAAAAGGCGCTCCTTTTGCAGATTAGTTACATTGTAAAAGAACAAGAAGGTACTTAAATCGAAATAAAATATGATACTTTAGTACTTATAAATAACTTAGCATGGCATGCCACACCGGAAATGGTGTCTATCATAGAAATATGTGCCTTCACATTGTTATTTATTGAAATATCGACGTAAAACGATATGCCAAATAGGTTCTGTAATAGGTAGGTACACAGAAAATCTACAAGACAACACAATTACTTGAAAGATTGAAAACATCGTAATTTTTACTGTTGTTTAGTCTGCAGACTCTGCAGTTCAATTTGTTGAATATAAATATTTTTTGTGACGTAATAGCATTGTGACAAACATAATACAAATAGAGAAGTATGTTTGCACGAAGAACAAAATCTCTGAATAGCAAATTAATACTGAATACAAGTAGGTACTTACTCCGTAACAAACCTATTTAAATTAAACAAAACAGAACCAAAAGTACCTCAATCATTTTGGTTCGAGCTACGAAAAATTTTCGCAATGATGTTTCTTATTCCTATAAGAAAGTGACTCGGTAAGCTGTAGACAAGAATCTTATAGACCAAGTGTTTGTGACATTTTTGATCATTTTTCAAAATGGCTGAAATGTGTTTTTTTATTAATTTCGGAAAATTAGCATGACAAAAAAAATCTATATATTATCGAACTCTCAAAAAATTTCACGAGAATCTATTGAGAAATGCGACCAGAGGAGAACAAACGGACATCTGAAAGCATTTTTGCCCAAACTGAAGCAAAGACGCTTCGCGCTGCGCTGCTGGCTCGGACAAAAGGAGTCAAGAAGAGACAGTATTTATGCTCAGCTAATGCGGGATCATTCAACTACCTACTCTTAACAAACTTTGTGTCAACTATTCGAGTACATACCATACCTTGTATTTGTTAATGATAAGGTTGTCACATTTTGTAACTGATAGATTGTGTGAAATGAAAAGTTTGATGAAAATCAATTTTATTTGAAATACCTATATGCGTACCTACTGATGTTATTGTAAACATATTTTGTTGATTTGAAAAAAAAAAACTTTCAGAATAGTGAATCAATATAAGTACTACTTTTTGCAGTGTTAAAAAAATAATGCTTAATTTATTATGATTGGTGAAAATCTGTAGGTGAAGTCCCAGAAACTCTTTTAATTTAAAAGAGTTCGTAGGTTTTTGAATATTATTTTGATACTCTCTAAGTATGTTTTAAATAACTATAAGTATTTTAAGTTAATTTAATTTTCCTAGTTTTTTTTAATTCTATCTACATGAATATTTGGCAGCCCTAATATTTCAGCACGAGAACCTATCGCCAGTGCGATGAACCCGATCATTTGGCACGGTCGCGTCTTGTTACCTTACCGACACTGCAAATGCGACGTGTACGTATTTTGTATCGCTACCTTTAAAGAACCCAATAGCTTATTCTCTTCAGATCTACTTTTGAAGAACCCCATAACTTACTCTGTGGTATGAATTTACTATCCCATGAACATTGACAGTTCATTTCATTCTAAATTCAAAACGTGTAGCAAATGAATAAACTTTATTACTGGCAACCGGAGCTAGACTTATAAACACAAAAGGTCATACAACCAAG
Organism: Agriphila straminella; assembly: GCA_950108535.1. Taxonomy (NCBI): domain Eukaryota; kingdom Metazoa; phylum Arthropoda; class Insecta; order Lepidoptera; family Crambidae; genus Agriphila; species Agriphila straminella. The sequence continues at coordinate 14,883,602 of OX467321.1, forward strand.
TGGGTACCTACTGTTGTTCAGCGATTAATTTTCATTGAAAAACATTTTAAAACAACTGTGTCAAAAAGCAATACCATTAAAACACGGGGGGTAATTACGTAACTTTGTTGCAATCAACTCTGACAGAAATCGCAGTTACATCGCTGCTTTAGTAAGAACCAATGTGACAACTCGGTGGCGCAGTGGTTTAGCGCCTGGCCCAGCGATTGCGGAGGTTAAGCAACGTTCGCAAGGGTCGGTCATGGGATGGGTGACCAAAAATTTATTATCTCGAGCTCCTTCGTGCAGGCACGTAAAGCCGTTGGTCCCGGCAGCATTGGCAGTCTTTAACACCCACCAATCCGCATTGGGCCCGCGTGGTGGGTTATGGCCCATTCTCCTTACCACCCATAAGGAAGGCCTGTGCCCCAGCAGTGGGGAAATAAAAAATGGCTGATGGACATTATGGACAATGTGACAACTATCTTAACTAAATAGCAATGCAACTGCGCTTTCAATCGATTTCAATCGAGAATGTTAGCAACAGCGTAACGTAATAATAATAATAATAATAAAGACTTTATTGCACATGATAGAAAAAACGATACAATCAGAAAAAACAAGAAAACATACAATAGGCGGCCTTATTGCTACATAGCAATTTCTTTCAGGCAACCTTGGGCGAAATAAAATAAGATAAATAGGATAAAAGGGGAATAGGTGCACTTTAGAGGACAGAATATGAATATACAAAAATACTAAAGGATAAAAAACATAATTCCATGGTATAGGAGATAAATATAAACAAGAAATATTAGTCGCGGGAAGAAGAGAGAAAATGACTCCTAACTTGTTCTCTAAATGACCTTGGAGTTAACGTAAGTTAACGTTAGTTGACGTAATTCGCTAGCAGTAAACATTAGCAGAAATCGAGGCCCAGTTTAATAAGCAAACTCGTGCAAAGTGAACTGCACGCAGCCCGCGCCGCGCACTTCGCATTCGGATGGCCAGTGATTCGGTTTGCGCTGAATTCCGTATGTAAATACCTACGTGAAACTTGCCTGAAGCCGAATGCGCGTCATTATTTGCAGTAGGTAGTTTCCACGACCAGTTGGCTGGCAGAGATTTCAGATTACCATACTAACGTTGGCTTCTGGTTTTAATATTTTATGTAAGGTTGTGTTTTGGAATTCAAGTTTGAAAAGTATCTTCTTCTGTATGAAAATAGTGTGGTCTGAGGTTGAAACTGTCTCATACACGTATTCATACGAACCTAGTTTTTTCCTATTAAATTCAGTAATGTTTGAAACAGTTCTTCGAATGTATCTTTAGTAATGTTTCTTTTACTTACGTATATTACATTATTTATATAAACAGATACCTAGATATCTGAAAGTACATTCAAAAGAAAACGAATTTAAAATTCATGAAACGGACGAAGCGATAATATTGTCCGCTATTTAACTTCAACATACATACATACGGTAGGTAAGTATACTCTTTCTTTTATGTATTTTTGCGCGTCCAGAGTCTAACCGCGAAGATTTGATTCTTCATTTTAATTCGGCGAAAACGCAAATAGGAAAAGTCGCGTATAACTCATTTTGTTAAATTACAAGGTTAAGCACAAAAACGTCAAGGATCTCGATAAAACTGCGCTACCTAAAGTTTCCTCTTTAACTGCGTAGTAACATCAGCTTAGGGCAGACACTGCCCGTCAGTGCGCGTGATGGATGGCGCGCAACCGCCTTATAGGACAAGAAACAAATTGTTTTTTCCGAGCCAGCAAATAAGTTGCTAACGTGGGCGTACGGTAGCCGAGTGCGCACATACTGTGATATGAGTTTAGGTGTGCGTAACGCGTAACATCGCTTTTTCTGGCCAACGTTAAACATGCGTTCATACGAAAAGAGAAACGAAATTACTTAGTATCTTAAACAAAGCCTTAATGCCGTCTTATCATTCAGGACTTTAGGAATAAACACCGAGTATCAAACTGAAGTACTTATGAAAGTCTGCTCTGAAATCAATCCGAAAAACTTTAGTTCATAAAATGTTTTCTTATATTTTAATGTCCCATCCCGTGGCGTGTTATATTGCGTCAGCGTTTTGAATCGTCCACGAAGTGTTTTAATAAAATTAGCCCCCTGTCACACGTGCCTATACGATATGCTTAAAAAGTCAATCGCGCTGTCGGAGGCCCAGCGCGGGGCGAGTCAATATTGACTCGGCACTTCTATGACGGATTATGGGCAAACAGTGCTGTTTGGAAGCTGGATTTGGCGTACCGTTGCTACGTAGGCGGAAACAATTGCAATCTTTTTTAGGCGAAATCAGTAAATAGGTATGTACTTACTGCACAAAAGTACCTATGATAGAATATAAGATGCGAAATTATGTGCTGATTTTAAAAGATATTTAATCAAATCATAATCTTAGACCTGAAATATTTAACATTTTCATATGTTATTATAAGATTTCATTATTACAATTAAGAGTTTATGAAATGTCATGTTGACAAGTTGAAATTTTACTTTTAAGTAAGTAGGTACCTACTTCTTTTTCAATTTTATTTACAGATAGTTCTATTACCTAGATTATTCTATTACAGTAATATTTGTACTTAGTAAAAAATAAAAACAGTAATTATCATCCTCGAAAATCGGCAATAAACAAGAAGTTGTTTAGCATTCGTAAAAGTTGTCTCTTTTCACAAATTCTGTTTGCAAAGAACTTCTCGAATCGTCATCCGAGCAAATAATCTCAGCTCGCACCTCGCCTTGTCACCAAACAAGTACCCACGTAATATCTGTTGAAAAAATACGCCTGTATCAAAAAATATACAGCAGACAGAAACGTCGCTTTGTACAAATCGCGGTTTCCCGTGCACACACATATAGGCACTCCATACAGGTACAGACAATCTCATTCTCAAGCCAAACCAGTATTTCAGTGCTGTAGCAGTTACCAAGGAGTTCGAAGCGCTCAAAACAAATGACGGTAGTGGTTTCAAATACAGCCCGTTATCTAAAAAGGGCCTGTTTCAGAATCAAAAATAAGCTTATATTTGTCATTTTTTTCATATCACAAACTGTTCTGCTTCAGTTCAGCCCCCTACTCAAATGGCCATTATACTAGAATGCTAGTAGAACAGAATTACAATGTCCCATACATATATGGCAATGACAAAAGCTAACGCTAAGTCAATCCCATACGCCCATATTGCCCATTTGAGTGGGCCCTCTGATCTTAGTTTTTCATTGTGAATTTTAAAATAACAATCGCAGTTTCTGTAAATAGTTTGGTCAGTATTATTTTCTAGTGACAAATTGGCGACGGAAGAAATGAAGGATGGTCATGTTCATTAAATAAGGCCATGAGTGGTGCTTCTGTCTAAAATACACACTGTAATGCCATGCCAATATTGGCAAGATGTTCACGTCATTTCATTTTGCTCGTGGCGAAATGAAAGAAGACTTACTGGGGCATATATTATTTTTTCTGATGAAATTGACACGCGTTTTCACCGCATTCTAATTCAATGACTTGTTGGCGATACTACCTACCTTTTAGCAGTTTTTCGCAGACACATTGTAATATGATAAAATACCTTTTATGATTTTCAAATATTATTATTTATAGGATGTATTTGTAAAGTATGCCTAGGCGTAGGCGATTATTCTGTAAATATAATCGAGATATCAAAATACTTTAAAATTCATCCAAGACTTTAAACTAATAAGGAAATGCGTTTTCGACTAGCATTAGCAATAAAATGAAAACAAATAAACCCAAATTAATACCTATGACACTTTCTTTTTATTGGAGCAAGAGCAGAGTTTTTAATTTTTTTTATATCTTTTCCAATATTTTCTATTGAGAGTAGGCACCTACTTATTCTGCTATCGATGCTCTATATATATTAATTTCATGAATCCCAGCTTCGGTACACCAAAGAATGCACCAGGAAATTCGTCAGCTTCTACCAATTTCACGCCAGCTCGTAAGGGCACTCGTTTAGATTGCCGGGTCATGGCTTACGTCTGCTAGTGATTTCACAGATTTAATTTCTATAAAATTAGTGCAAGACTGCAGATGTCCATAAAACCATAACTTTGCGCTTGTGACAGTAGACAATATCTTTCGTCCGTTCGTTCGTAATAGCTTTGAAATGAATATTTTTTAAAAGAGTTTGGCGACTCGTAAAAAGCAAGAAAAAACATTATTTATACGTAATTCACGTTTTCCTCCTTTTATATTATCATGGTGTTATCTATTATAAGAATAAAAGCCTTGTTTACGTCTTCAAGTTCCTTTCATGTCATATAGTAAGGTCATATCGTAAGGCACTAATTTTATAAACAGTTATCACCGCCACTTCTCGATAACTTTCAGGTAATCTGGATGATAAAATAACGTTAATATGGCCAAAATAAAAGTGTATTGAGATAAGCTTTTACGCTAAAATGGGCGATTCAATTGGAGCTTATTAGTTATAGTGCTATTGCAAAATATAGTGCGTACAGGCTTAAAATAGAAATGAAACTGACACATTTTATTTCATAGAATAAAATTAGACTTATATCGTTGTTATTAAGTTTATCTTCACTGCGAATGATAGATAATAAAAAGTGTTTGATTAAAAACCGCTGAATGTTGATTTTCCGGGAAAAGTTGTAAGTTTATTATAAAAGTAAAATGATTTTGTAATCAATAATCGATGTCATAAGAACAAGGAGAACATAAGTTTTTAAAATATTGTTTTTGTAAGTTATGTATTTTCATGTAGGGGTAATTTTAAATTTGAGCCTCCTAGCGCATAAAGTGGTCTGTTTCTTTTGCTATCTACCTAAAAGAACATTAAAATTGTAATATTTTTTTTTCTTGTATATCCGTCGCTTGTATGCACTACTTACTTAGTTTAATGATACATTAATTTATGGTACTGTAGGTCTAATTGTATACCTTATCTTGAAACTGTTTGTATATGACTGTTTGCTACCTGAATAAATAAACAATAAACAAAACACTGAACTTAAATGTTAGAAATCTTACGAAAAAGTTATTTTTCTTTGTACTTTTTTCACTGCAGCCAGATGTCAAGTAATCTTTTATAATCACAACAATATTATTGTTGACTGTATCATAATCATATGTACTGTAGCAACTACTATGACTGTAGGTCAAGGATGGGACCCTGACCATCACAGCATACAAATGGCTCGTCTGTCAGTCGACCTGTCGTTGCTTCCGACTGACCGGCGCGGGGCGGCGCAAGCGCACGAAAACATGTTACTGTCAAAACTTACGAAAGGTCTATTCAAGTGATTGGATGCTGTTGGATGGGAGAATTTATTGTTGATATTCGTAATACCTATTTAGTGGATGTTAACTGTTACTAGTCAGGTGGGATAGAGAAAAGTTTATTTCATAAAGAAATATTTGCAATAGTGTGTGCAAAAATAAAAAAATATAAAAAGTTTGCATTTATGCAAAGCAGTCTGATTCATAGGGTTATTCCCAAAGGTCCACAGTTTGTCCATCAGCTATTTTTTTTTGATGTCCCCACTGCTGGGGCACAGGCCTTCCTTATGGGTGGTAAGGAGGATGAGCCATAACCCACCACGCGGGTCCAATGCGGATTGGTGGGTGTTAACGACTGTTTAATATGACGGTAGGTACTACCAGGGCTCTGTCACTCCGGGCGCAAGTCTGAAGCGCTCGGCGTCCTCTGAAAGGGTCAAATTTCATACATCAGAAAAGATAAGACTTACGCGATAGAAAGAGTGGCACCTACTAAGTGAATGTTTTGGAGCGAACAGAGCATTGTGCGACCTGAATTGTACTTTATTGTGTCGGAGCAAAAGTCGCAATTTATTTAAACGATTTTGCGGAGTGCAACTTCTGTACGCTAGTACTATTATCTATTCTGTGGTACCTACTACGAACTAAACCTGTCTTGCATTGGATAGCGCTCAAAAAGTATTTCTACGATCTATTTCATGTGTAGGCACAGAATACATTGTATATTTCAATAACATTAAAAAACCAATCTGAAAGCGGAAAGAGGTGTGAAGATAGATGATTAGAGGAATCATTAAACCAGTCGGATTGCAACCGACATCTCACGGCGGTTTGTACCGGAAGTGATTTGCATTGTTCCGCTAATGTGTGAGATTTTTTCCACAATTAGTTTGAATACGTTATTAGTGCTGTTCATTAAGGCTTTATGCGTAGAGTGAATGTCTTTTATTCGCTTTACCCTTGTAATGTTTGCATACCTTTCTGGAGGTTTAAATTGCTAACGGTAACTTTTATTGAACTTCGCTAAGTGCACTGGTGTTATTTAAAACTCTACCCAAATTATGTTAGTTTAGTTATTGTAAAGTAGTTAACAACTGCGTATAATTGAATCAGAAACGAGAATATAAAGTTTTGAAGGATTGCTTAGCTGGCAATACAGATAGCGAGATAAACCAATGGTCATTGGGCATTAGAAGATTCTGGAATGCGGACGACACTCCGTAATACTAGAAAAAATCGACTCATCCGTAGCAGTTTAGACGGGACTCGAACCAGCACCCTTAGGATTCCGGCCCAATGCACTAACCAATTATGCTACCCGTCTGAGCTGCTACGGGTGAGTCGATTTTTTCTAGTATTTTTTCCAATTATATTAAGTAACTTAATATATAAAAATAGCATTTATGAATGCTAAAATCTAAAAATTCAATACTCAAAATACTCTTAAATATCAATTTTATCATAAATAGGTATACATAATACACCTTGACAAAAGTCAAAGCTAAAAATGAAATGGAGGTCTAAAATTGATGTTTCGCAGTATTTTGAGATATTTGAGTGTATAAAGCTTTAAAACTTTCATTTGAGATGTCAAGACTCGCTGGCCACACTCTAGTCATCTACACAATTTTGTACGCCTCTTAGCCGAACATGTTTGATACAATGCTGTTCAATCAGTAGAATTAGCCGCAGTACCTACCTACTTGTCGTCTCTTACTCGAGCGTGTAATGACGTTTGAATTAAAACTACTAAATGTAGCATTCATTACCTTTTCTCTAAGTCTTGAATACCAAATGAAGACTGCTCGACGTTTAATGCTTTTGTTTCGAGGGTAAAGTCGAGGCGAGACGGTCGTTGTATTAAAACATTTTAGTTTCAGTCATGAGCGAACGAGAACGACACTTCTAAAAGTCGACTATTTTCCATTTCTGAGAAAACGTATTTTTAAATGCCCGTGGTTTATCAAGTTTAAGATATTATAGGAATAGGAAATATTTATTATTTTATTCAAAGTCCTTCGTGGTTATTATTATCTATTCTTTTACATAAATTGCATTGGTTTATTAATCTATCTTGCAGTAAACTACAAAAAAAATATAATAGATAAACTCTTGCATTCTTTAAGTATTGTTGATTCGTTTTTTTGTCATATTCTACACCCAAGACGTCTTTAAATGGGATAGATAGACAAGTGTAAGATAAACTTGGCAAATTTATCAACTCAGAAATAACGGCATTTACAAATATCTATAAGTATTTGATTGAATCAGGTGTCACTTGGCGGAAGTCCCAAACCATTTTGAAAAAGAAATATTATGTAGCTTACTTCCGCAAACAAAATATGCAAGATGCACCGCCCGCCCGCCCGCAAAAATATGCACATGCACACCACAAAATATAAGTGCACAATACCTGCATTTAGCAAGACAGCAACACACCTTGCACCTTCACCAATTAGGCTACTCTACACGTGTTTCGCCCCAACCCGGAGCATCCTCAGGAGTTAGATCGTGCGTAAACCAACACCGAATGATGGTGTTGGTTTACAATTTTTTTTTACGATATTATCATCTGAAAGTATTTACGCAACCTGACAACTACACAAGTGTAATACCATGATTTATTAGTAGTACGGAATAATCGACGCTGGCAACATCGTTAAACAATGTCCCGAGGGAAGCGAGAGGCGTTAGATTCTCTCCCACTCACTCCGCAGATTCAAGACTCCCACTATCGATATGATTTATGTTCACATCTTAAATGGTAAACTGATAAGACATGGTTTCTCTGAGTAACGAAAAGAAAAGAATTTTGTGAGGCAAAAGATTCATAATAAACTAGTGGCTCTGTGAGCTGTAGACCTCGCGAGTCAATGTTCACCCTTTAAAGGGCCGTACACGTCAAATTCACATAATTTCACACAGTGCCGGATTAAAATACGTTCTTTCAAATATCTCCGCCATTTTGAAAAATATCGAAAAACTGTCTCGACAAAAAAATTCTACATAATTATCAAATCTATTCACAAAACTTCATAGAAATCGGTTGAGAAATGCGACCTGTAGAGGAGAACAGACAGCGCCGGAAAGCGGGACTGAAATATGGTTTTTTATATATATCTCCGAAATTAAAAAAAAAAAAACAAAAAACGGGCTAGATAAAAAAAATAAAAAAAATTTGAACCTAATCATAAAATTTTACGAGAATCGGCTGAGAAATGCTATCTGTAGAAGAGAAAAGACAGCGCTGGAAAGCTGGACTGGAATATGTTTTTTTTACATATCTCCACCAATTAGAAAAATATCGAAAAACTGTCTCGACAAAAAAATTCTACATAATTATCAAATCTATTCACAAAACTTCATAGAAATCGGTTGAGAAATGCGACCTGTAGAGGAGAACAGACAGCGCTGGAAAACTGGACTGAAATTTGTTTTTTTAACATAATTATCTCCGCCATTTTGAAAAAAAGAAACAAAAAATTGGCATATTTTTTTTTTATATCATTTTCAAACCTGCTTACAAAATTTCACGAGAATCGGTTGAGAAATGCGACCTGTAGAGAAGAACAGGCAGAGCTGGAAAGCCGGACTGGAATATGTTTTTTTAAAATATCTCCACCAATTAGAAAAAATAAAAAAAACTGGCGTGACAAAAAAATTTCATATTATTTTTAAACCTGCTCACAAAATTTCACGAGAATCGGTTGAGAAATGCGACCTGTAGAGGAGAACAGACAGCGCTGGAAAGCCGGACTTAAGTCTGTTTTTTAACATTTCTCCGCCATTTCGAAAAATTTCAAAAAACTGGCTTGACAAAAAATAATTATATCATTTTCAAACCTGCTTACAAAATTTCACGTGAATCTGTTGAGAAATGCGACCTGTAGAGAAGAACAGGCAGAGCTGGAAAGCGACCTGAACTCTGTTTTTTTAACATTTTTCCGCCGTTTTGAAAAATTTCTAAAAACTGGCTCGACAAAAAAATTCTTTATAAATTTCGAACCTGCTCACAAAATTTCACGAGAATCGGTTGAGAAATGCGACCTGTAGGTTGGAACAGACAGCCGGACATACGAAAGAATTTTTGCCCAAGCTGAAGCAGAGACGCTTCGCTCGCACTTCGTGCTCGCTCGGTCAATTAGCTGATTTTAATGTTTTAAGATTGGATGTGGTATATATTTTTCTTGAATTTAAAGTCTAAAGTCCGAACCTCTTACCATAGTCGCTTTCCAGTAGGCGTAAAAGAGAGCGTTTATAATTTTTCACACTATGTTTCAAATTCTTATGTGCTAGAAACGGAGAAAGTGAAGATAACAATCGAACACTATTTATGTGGAGTGTACTGTTTTCACATTTTAACACTTTATTAGATTCTACTATGTATTTCTAAATTGTTTTTAATAGGCATGTACGAATTTTGGTTATAATTATCTAAATATAGTTTAAGGTTGTAGATGCTATAAATTCAGAATCAGCGATACGACATCATCATCAACACGTCTTCCTTATGGATGGATAAAGATATCAGATAAGACCTAAGTATTAGGTATATCATTACTAGATTGCTATACTATACCTATTAATACTAATATAAGAGTGTGTCTTACTGCAATAACAAAAATAATTTATTTTTTCGCGAAGTTACAATTATGTCCTTCTACCACTGAAGACGGTCGATGTGACCTTTCTAGTGCTCGTGTCGCTTTCGCAAGTGCCCTCCTCGCTGTCATCCAGTTGTGTCGGTGTCATCATTTGTTTGAGGTTGCCCAACGCCCGAACAATGTGCCGGTATTCCACTGCGTGGGCGTGGCTCGTTTTAGGCTGTGTGTTTTTGTCATTTCATAACTGTTTTGGTGAACACGCTCATCTGAAACAATTGCAAAATTGATCCAGATATTTACGTCTAGGAAATTTGGAACGACCCTGTACCATTTTTTTCTAGTTTCGTGTTCTATGTGTGTCCTAGTAAATGATGATGATAATAAATAATAAATAAATAAATGCTTGGACAATTTCACACAGCGCAATCTAGCCCCAAACTAAGCAAAGCTTGTAATATGGGTGCTAGACAACTGATATACTAATACTTTTTAAATATATACTTATTATACATAGTAACACCCAGACCCGTCACAGAAATTAAAATTCATCATTTCAATTTCTGCCCGGCCGGGAATCGAACCCGGGACCTCTTGCGTGGTAGGCGGCATGTTGACCACTGCACCATTCAGGTCGTCGATAATGATGGAATGTTGATCCAAACAAAAATAAAAAGTCCCAGTCTCAGATTAACATTAAAACCATAAGTACTTACATCATTTATGAAATCCTATTGCAAAAAAATACATCATTTTCTCTAACAAATCTTTAGCAATTACGGCACAGATACATTAATTTCGTAGAAGACTAGACAGTAGACATACGAAGGCAACACAAAATTCTGCACATATCCATGGACGTAGAGTTTGAATACCAATTTCATGTCGAAACTGTGAATCAGTGCGCCATAAATCTATGAAAGGCGCCATAGACTAGAAAGGCCCGACTGGTGTTGCTAGCTAATAACTCAACAATGCTATTATGCTAACGACCATGCGAACTTGCCAGATAACAAAACCTTTGGTAGCAGTTTACACTAAATCTTGAAATGAATTGTAGTTGTCACTAAAACAATTTGAGATGTAGAGAAACAATATTAAGAACAGGAGAGGCCTAGCTCCTATTACGTCCTGGGATGGTGCTAAAAAGTGATTTGAAACTGCAATAATACTACTCTACAAGCTCATGGTAGTTCCCCTGTTCCTATGGGATAACTACCTATCTATATTAGTAAAATCGTCGTTACTGATCTAATAAACTTTTGAACAAACTTGAGCGCCTTCAAAATGCTGCTATACGCTTCATTTTTGGTCTGCGTAAGTATGATCACGTTTCTAACTTCCGGAAGGATCTCAAGTGGCTCCCAATACGTCTGCGCAGGAATGTCAGAATCCTCTGTCTCCTCTTTAACGTCCTTTTCAACCCTGCCTACCCCTCTTATCTCCGTGAACGTTTCTCCTTTGTTCATCCTCCCAATACTTCGTGCAGATCCCATCTAAAATCCCTTCTTAAGTTTCCCTCACATCATTCCGACTTTGCTTCCTATTCCTTTTCCGTACATGCCGTCCGTCTCTGGAACTCGCTACCAGCTGAGATACGAGACAGTGAAACGCTTTCTCTTTTCAAAAAACGTGTAAAGGAGCATTACCTAACTACTTGTTCTTAGCATAGTTCGATTTAATTATATTTTCATCTGTCCTCATCATAATTATTATTGTGTAGTATATTTATATGTAGGTATTTATTATTATATTAATTATTTGTGTATGTGTATTTATTTATAGATAATATTATATATATGTATGTTTATAATATATATACTTATCATATATTTTTGAGGTACACACTGTCTGCCCTTCTCAATGTTTTTCCTGTCCCGGGCCTGCTGGAAGAAATTTCAATGTGAAATAAGTTGTGCCCTTGTACAATTCTTCTGTCCATTTCTTTTCCGTTTGTAATTGTGTGTGTACAGAACTAATAAATAAATAAATAAATAAATAAACTTATAAGTTTCTTGTACATTTTCTTTTTAACCGCAAGTTAGGTTCACATTTCCAAAGTATAATTGAGGTCAAGCTTGATTTGACTATAATTTACATCACAATAAAGTCAAGTTGAATTCAAAAGAGGTTACTACTTAGGTTTAGATAATCCGATTTTAATAGGGACATGTACAAAGGCAGGTCTTATAATCGCTGGTAATTACCTCGTGATATTATAATGCGATTAGGCGAAAGGTTTAGCATCTAGAATTCTAGACCGAGCGGTACTTGACAGTGAAAATAATGCGCGCGCGCATTGCCTTAAATTGATATTAATGTAGTCACTTGAATTATAATGCCGACGGTGATGACTAGTATTAAGAACTTATGAATCATAAGTATGATAAATTACTTGAGAATTAAATGCTATGAAGATGCGTAGGCTAAGTTTAATTATAATAAGTAGTTACCTTTAGTAGATAAGTTTAAAATTTTCCTTTTTGTCACATATAAAATGTCCACATAAGCACTGTTTGACATTTCTATTTCAAACGAACCAAACCAAACGTGTGGACCAAAAAAAAACTGACATTGTAAAATCGAGCATAATATTTGTATGGGTTTGTAAGATTTAAAATAGAAACTCGCAATTTAGGACCAAATTCTCCATTCATTTTGTTTCACCTAGGTATTTTTTTGAGTCTACCTAAGAATTGAATCAAAATACTGGTGAACACAGCATTAGTTCATTGTTCGCATCCAATTAATCTATTATAAAGACCACTTTCTGCAATTCACAAAGAAAAAAGTCCCGTTGGACGTAGGTGTGTTGTCATAATATTCTCTTTCATAAGCATTTCCCTTTAACTTGTATGAATGCTGGTAGCTAATTAATTAACCGCAGGACAGAACACTGGCGAGCATTAAACCACGGTAGTTGCATGTTACGGAGCATTATAGTGCAGTTTGCTGGTAGGTACATGTTAATTACGCTGTAATATAACGATTTTGTTAGGGTACCGCAATAGTGAACTTTAACATAAAAATAAAAAATAAACCCACTGCCGAATATTGTAGATAGGGACGACCATCAATCTGAATAACTTTTACTATGGGACCAACTTTGAAATCGCGAAAAAAATATTTCATTCATACAAAAACAGAAAAACTCCCAATTTAATTTTACCGCTTTTACCAGAAAGTCAGCTGTACAACAGTATATTACACATAAGTATATTATATATATATATATTATATAAGTATATTACACCTAAGTTTAGTATTTCAAAATTCATGCTTCAAAAAGGCCGCGAACTTTTCTAACTATACCTAGGTATGTACTTATTATTATGATATTGGGTTAAAAGGTTAAATTTCATTAAGGTGCCCTTAGAGCAATGCGGACTTCCGTTCCATAGGAAGCCGCTTCGAGCAACGCCGGCTTCAAGCCCGTCTTACTCTAAGGGAAGCCGCTTTGCTCTAAGATAGTGCCTATATAATGACAGTGAAGTTTAAAAATACAACTAACCTCAAAATGCTCTTCAAAAGTTGTTCCGGTACTTCAAAACATGACGTCAACTCAACATTTCTCATACCCGTCGCGACTTTCGTTGCGTTGCGTTGCGGCTTGCGGCTTATGGTAATGTCTCATGGTGCGTTGCAGTGATCGACGACGCGATGCAAAATTTATATTGTCTCAAATAAAATCTCTCTGTAGAGAAATGTGTCTTTTTTGTTGACTCTTTCTCCATAATCTCTACGATCCAAGATTGATTTTGACTTCCGAGGACCTTAAAAACACCACTTTACTGATATTTTCACAGTTTTCCCAAACGCCAAGAGTTCGCTAAATTATACTCTCCATTCTTTCCATTTGTATTTTAGCCACTTATGTAGTATTTTTTTACCTTTCCAGTTTTATTTGATGTTTCGACTCCTTTACCTTCAAAATTAGCTGTTTCTTTTTTTCATTTATTATTGTTTAAATTAATATCATTACATTCATTGTTATTAACAGCGTAAAGAAATCCACAGAGGTTAATAACAACGCTGCAACAGATGTTTATAACAACGCTGAAGTTTAAAGTGTCTACCTGTTTCTGGACTTCATAAGATGTTTATGTTTCGCGAATCAATGTTTTATATATTGCTTGTAATTAAAATAAACAAGTTTTTTTTTAATGATAATTTGATAATTTATTCGCAAAAAACTAGGTGGTCACAACATTAGAGCGTTGCGAGTTGGGAACGAGCGCGTTTTGTAATTTTTGACCGAACGATAAACATTGTTTGGCACGCTTTTGTTACGCCACCGCGAAGTGACTGGTTGCGACAACGAAGAAAATGTATCGTTCTGTCGCCTCGTGTACCGTGTAGCCTACCCTTTAGGAAGGGGTCTATTCGAATGTGTTTGTGTTCCGACACACGTCAGCGCCGACACCCGAGTCCCAAGTTCGGGACGCTCGGGACGCTGTCACTCCGCTGAGAATCCCGGAAATTTCAGTGATGAGGGTTTGTAGAGTCTCACGGTATTTTTTTTTAAACAACTTAGTTTGAAAGCTGCATTTTAATTTTTGAATGTACGAATGCCTAATACTGAGCATTGTTTTTGTCTTTTAGGAATGCTGCGGTTAAAAAGAGTAGAAGAAAATTAAAAATTATGCAATATTTATCATGATGAATGGTTGAGTCGTACAGAGGTGAAAGTGTAAACAAACAATCTCACTTCCACATTTATAATATTACTTAGGTTAGGATAATAATAATTCTATGTACTTATATATTTTTTTAATTTATTTAGGACAACAAACAACTGGACAAGGGGATTACATACACATAGCACATTAATCGGTTCTTTGAGTATTTGTACAGTCAACACCGTTATCCACAAATATCAAGATTATATTGAAAACTATATATATTATATTGAGAACTTGTCATAAACTATTAGTACGAATCAGATTGTATTCAATTACTACATTTCCGCTAGTCCTACAAATCGAGATGAAAGTGCCCCACATTGTTGCAACAAGATATTTGTATTGCATCTGGGTGACTTGTTATTGCTTTAATTTTATATCAAAATGTTAAAATCCACTAAATGATTGTGATGATGTTTACGGAGGAACAAAATCAGTTGAAGTGTATAGTTATGAAGAATCCTATAGTCTTAACATTGGTCTAAATATAAATGCCACTCAAATAACTGAAAAGCCGGTCAACTAAGCAGAACTTTTATAGTGACTAAATATTGGATCACCGTAGTCTTGGCCCAAATGCCTATATAGAAAATTAACTATACAAATAGTTCCTAACAAAAATCAAATTACTTGCCTCTACAAAACTGTTTCATCATCTCCCCCAATTCATAAAACTGTCACGCTAACCGTCATATTCTAAAGATTTTATTAAGGAATCTTGTTGATTCGCCTCATATTCCCTATCCTATGGCACCTCCGTCGATGCTGTGCCCATGTCAACTGTTGGGGCGCCAGCTGATGAGGGTCCAACAGATTTGAGCAATCTGCTTGTATTGTTTCTACGTTAGATTTGTTGAATATTTGGGCTGAGAATCGTGAGAGTTTGATTAATGAGGAGTCACTCTTGGTTGACAGTATTGTATTAAAATGATTTTACCTACTTCATGCACCAGCACAATAAACAAACAATCAACATTACCCTATCTCGAGCATGCGGTATTTTTCTTTGCTATTGTGTCAAAATATCAGAATTTATATTTTATAATTTTATAAGAAACTAGTGAAATTCAGATTAATATTAAAATGTATGAAACAGCAGATTTTTTTCGCGATTTCAGAGTTGGTCCCATAGTAAAAGTTGCTCATTTTAATCGTCCCTATCTACCATATTCGGCATTAGGGATAGGGTTATTTTGTAACACGTTGTATAAGTCAATTGACGGATTATCGGATGTAAATCTCAACTTTTTCTTACAACTTGTTATTGTTATTGAGTGAGGGAGAATGAGAATCGATATTCCGTTACAGGCAAATCATTCCTGTCTCAGCTATAATTTTTAGGCTCGTCTGTGATTTAGTAAAAATATTTATTTTAGCATTATTTAACGATATACTTATTATACCGATCTTTTCATATCAAGTACGGTTCGCACTTCTTCTTAGCCTATGGCAATGCTCGTTTTTCTCTATTTCTCTGGAAGAAAACCGGCGCGAGCGCACCTGCCGTGTCATCGCATCGCCTGCGCATAATTCTGCGTGTAACGACTCGCTGGATTCCAGTAGTAAATAAAGCTCTCCATTGACGAAACGTACATTTGGCATATTTTCAAATGGATTACTTCCTAATGGAAGTACTCCGAATACGTATCATTGACTATACTTCCATTTGAGGGCATCAACGCCGGCACTTCCATAGCTTATATCTGGACGAGCTTCCATTGGAAGGAATGGAAGTATTCCATCTATAAATATGCCAAATGGACGTCCCGTCAGTGGCGAGCTTTACTGTGATGTCATTTAGTAATTATTCGGAACGATTTTGATTGAGTTTTTTCTGACGCAACCGGTAAGGGATTGAACAGTCGCGCTACTGGTTATGGATTGTTTTGTTATGTAAGTACTTGTCAATATGGTAGCGAATTCATAAGTTAAAAATTGTTTAAAAAAATAAAAAACCGACTTCAAAAAACCTACCTCTAAAAAGCAAGAAATAATATTCTTAATAATAAAAATACGTCTATTGAAGTCGGGTGGGGCTGGAGTACAAATTCCTTTTTTTTATTCTAAAAGCCCCACCCGACTTCAATAGACGTATTTTTATTATTAAGAATATTATTTCTTGCTTTTTAGAGGTAGGTTTTTTTTTTATTTTTAGTGTAGGTACCTTGTAGGTAAGGTATATTATATATTATGTAGAAAAATCGGCTCAGCCAAACGCAAGATAATCGCGGAGAAACATACTTAAATACGGGTCAAACTGAGAACCTCCTTTTTTAAGTCGGTTAAAAAAATATACTTAAAATATCCCTCTTCTAACAAAAAAAATACTATCTTATTCAGTTAATAAACAAAGAAGTAATACGACCAATCATCGAGATAATTCACACAAAATCATACTATTTTCGTGCTTTTTTCAAAATTAAGTACTTGAAAAGTACTGAACCGATTTTCAAATTTTAAAAAATGGGACCAACTTGGGAGTGTACCTAATGTAATAACGTTTGAATCATATCAATCGGTCCAGCCGTCTTCGAGTAATCGGTGGACATACACAAAAAAAACAAATATACAGACGAACATAGAACCTCCTCCTTTTTTGGAAGTCGGTTAAAAATTATAATAGGGTACAAACTTTATTTGAAAAAAAAAATGTCAAAGTCGAAACGAACTTAAGCTCCTAGTACTGGACCAAGAATATACCTATAAACAATGACTAGCTTCCGCTAGCGATTTCGTACCATCGTTTTCCACTCTTCGTGAGATTTTCCTTAAATTATTTTCTTTGTGGAGGTCTATGTCATAATAACCTCTGTATTTTCAGCCCGTTTCGTCCAAGGTTTGAGCTGTGCGATCACAAATCAGTCAGTGGGTTACTCAGGGCTCAGGATATATCCTACTAATATCTTACTTAATATTTAAAGTTTGTGGGTTTGGATGTTTAGATGTTTGTTCTTCAATCACGCAAAAACTACTGAACGGATTTGGTTGAAATTTGCCACACAGATAGTAATAGCCTAGATTAAAACAAAGAATACTTTTTATCCCGATATTCCCACGGGAACGGGAACCACGCGGGTAAAACCGCGGGCGGCCGCTAGTTGTTTCATAAGTATCGGCACGGATCTTGAACGGTGACAGTTAATGCGCAGAAGTAATTTTTGGGTCTCATTGGCGAGAGACGTGTTGCGGGGCGACTGCAAACGTGCTCAGTAACCCCCTACAATTTCTAAACCGCTCACGACTCGTGCCGGCACCCTTAAAGGATATCATTGCGTAAACCTTTTGCGGGAAATTAACCCTTAACAAGGTATCTCTCTAACCGTTAACCCAGCTCTGTTGAGGTGATCATTATTCTGTCCAAACATTGGACATGATAATTATTGCGTACCGGCGCCGGAGGCTTCGGTACGGCGACGCCTATCCGGCGATAATGTCGTCATACATTGTGTGGATAACTGTGCCTCTTGTGGTCTTATTGAGATGTTCGATACTCACTGCTTGAAGTATGTGTAAGTAATTATTACTTTCGCACCTTGCAAAAGTTGGTCTTGAGAGTCTTACTCGTTTCGAGTCTTTTCGAGGTTCACAAATAAAATACTTTTGTCAACAATTACCTTTATAAGCACATCAATTACTTACTTGAATAAGTCATTTTAAATTAGCAAGATGTATATGTGGGTAAAGATAATAAGTTATGTTTTTTAAGACCATTCATGAAATCTACATCAAGGAGAGATTTAAAACTTCCGATTTCTTAATAACAAACTAAAAGTTAATAGCTTTTCTTCCAAAACACTTTTCTGATAACTTTTTACACAAAAGTTTAGTCTAGCTTACACCTCCAAATTATAAGTTTCGTAGCAATATCACCCCTGATCAATAGATCAACCAAATTACCTAGGTGTAGCTGCTGTACATACAGGCTGTATTTTTTTCACTCCAAATTTTAAGGGTGCGTTCAGTCCATGAAACTGAACTACTTAACTCCAAGAAACATGTAATGAAGTAAACCACAAAATTTTGATAATTACTAAACTGATCACGTGATCTTTTTGATTTGTATTGAAAGTATTTTTATTTTCACATAATATTTGGCCATATAAGTAGGTAAGTATGTTTTAGAGATTGTTGTTCAGTTTCAGGACTGAACACATCATTAAAATTATGAGAATGAATAAGAACACAGCCTGTATATCGCTTTAGATAACAGAGTATGCAATCAAGTATATTAGTATTACAAAGGGGCGGTTCAGTGGTGACCGCAAGACAATTCAGTAGAACCACTGATTAATTGACAATCTCCGCTACGCTATGTATTATATCAATGACTAGCTTTTGCCCGCGACTTCGTTCTCGTGATTAAGATAGTTGTGCATTTATTTTGAAAGTCACGAATTACAAATATACCTAGGTATTTATCAGTATAGACTTCATTTCACACATTTAAATTTTACCATAAAAAAAAATTATCTACTTCAATCCTCAAAATTAAATGCAAATTCTCATGCAAATTTAAACAACCTGTAGCACCCTGTATAACGGAGATTTACTAAAATCCTTTCTTAGTGCTCACCTACATCATGAAAAGAATCTACCCTTCAAAAATGGCGTATCTATCTTCAGCCCTATACAAATTCCCATACAAACTGGAACACTAGCACCTTGTATAATAACGGGAATTTTCTAAAACCCTTTCTCAGTGCTCACCTACACCATGAAAGGTATCTACCCTCCAAATATGGTGTCTTTACTTCTACTCTATACAAATTCTCATACAAACTTGAACAACCTGTAGCTCCCTGTATAACAGGAATATTCCAAAATCCTTTCTTAGTGCTCATCTACATCATGAAAGGTATCTACCCTCCAAAAATGGTGTCTCTACTCTACCTTCAGCCGTTAGGGCTCCACGCCTATCCCAACAATGAATCAGTCAATCAATTTAGAATTTTATATGTATAGATAATTAGCGTTATATACCAAACCAACCTATGTAATCTGGCATAGTTGAGTAATAATGTAACTTAGTCTCAGAAAAAAATAGTACAAGTATAGTAATGGTTTTTTTATGAACTTAGTATCTATCTATGCGAGAGTATTTGGCTATAAGTAGGTATATTTTTATGCTTACTACATAATAATGTGCCAAGGTGCCAAGTGGACTATAGGTATATCGAGGTGTTGAGGTACTTATACAAAAATGCCACCATGTCGATCCGAGTACAGAACCAGAGCACAAATCCTATCCAGCTGCAGCGTGGTGTGAGACAGGGAGACGTTATTTCTCCGAAACTGTTCACAGCTGCGTTGGAGTACATCTTTAAGCTCTTGGACTGGAAAGGACTCGGCATCAACATTAATGGCCAGTACCTAACACACCTTCGTTTTGCCGATGATATAGTCCTTGTGGCTGAGACCATGGAAGACCTGAACACAATGCTCGAAGATCTCCGTAGTGCTTCCCAAAGAGTGGGTCTCAGGATGAACATGGATAAGACGAAAATTATGTCAAATGCCCATGTTGTACCCTCTCCAGTTCATGTTGGGAACACTACACTTGAAGTTGTTGACCATTACGTATACCTAGGACAGGCAATCCAGTTAGGTAAGTCCAACTTCGAGAAAGAGATCTCTCGTCGAATCCAACTCGGGTGGGCAGCATTCGGGAAGCTTCGAAAAATCTTCGCGTCCGACTTACCTCAGTGTCTCAAGACGAAAGTCTATGAACAGTGTGTGTTGCCAGTGATGACTTACGGCAGTGAAACGTGGTCGCTAACTATGGGTTTTATAAGGAGGCTCAAGGTCACCCAGCGTGCAATGGAGAGAGCCATGCTCGGCGTTTCCCTGCGTGATCGAATCAGAAACGAAGAGATCTGCAAGAGAACTAAAGTAACCGACATCGCTCGAAGGATTGCTCAGCTGAAGTGGCAATGGGCGGGACACATAGCGAGAAGAACCGATGGCCGTTGGGGCGGAAAGGTTCTGGAATGGCGACCACGCACCGGACGGCGCTCCGTGGGTAGGCCCCCGACAAGGTGGACCGACGATCTGGTGAAGGTCGCGGGAAGCCGCTGGATGCGGGCAGCGCAGGACCGATCGTCGTGGAGATCCTTAGGGGAGGCCTATACCCAGCAGTGGGTGTCGTGCGGCTGATATGATGATGATGATGATGACATAATAATGTAATGTACTGATTTATACTATACACATAAACCTGAACATCGTTATAAAGTATTGGCAAGAATAATAAATTGATATTATGTTATCAAAAGAATCTAGATTGGAATATAAGATTTAATGATCAGGAAAGCGCTCTTTTTGCCTAACAAAAGAATATAAATTCCCAAATAATGCTTACCTACTTGGGTTGGGATAGTTTATCTAGTTTACAGGAGTCTGCTATTTCAAATTAAGTAATGAATAGGAATAGCTAGCCTTTCATTTCATAGTATCTCGCAAATAATTTATGAATCACTTAAAGTTTAAAGACATGAACCAAGATATAATCCACTAAGCGTAACGAGTTCACACAATGACATATCGTAGGTATCAAGATCACCATTTCTTTGCTATAAAACTGTCTCATTCGTCGACAACCAAACGTATTTCATTATTCATAACAGCTAGTCCTCAATTGATGTTCAAGTCAACCCTACTAGACACAGCAATGGACTATAAACTGTGTGTAGTTTAACTCTCCTTTCAATTTCATAGTAAGTCATAGCCCTCATAAGATCGCAGTTGCCAATGGAATGTGGACTTATTTGCTATTAATTTAAGATGCAAGCACAGTAGACGCACGACAGACGTCAAACACAGTTGGTAGGTATGTAGGTGAAAGGTTAGTGCACTCGGTACTGGAACATTTTCACGGCTTTCTAGTTTCAATCGGTGGTTTTACACGTAATTTCATTCATTAGTCTGCTCTTGAGATCTTTATACTCGTTCTTCTAGTTTGCTACTTAGCTATGTTCCGGTGTTGTCACTTCATAAAAAGTAGTAAGCTGGTACAAACTAAAATTTACATAATTACTTACCATTCAGTTGTTGTTAGTTCATTTAAAAGTTACTGCCGTCATTTCTTTACAGCCCTTTTCTCAGATCTTCCTAATGCACCACGGGAGCACAAGATACCTACACCTTTGCTTACAATGCTCACTCATCCCCTTGGAACCCTTACTTTATTACAGGCATACATAGACCACTGCGCGATTGACCTCCGGAGCATTTAAGTTTTCAGTAACTATACATAATATTTTACTGTAAAGATTGCGGATTAATTTTTTTTTGAGAATCAAATCCACAATGTAGTAAAGTTATTGCTTCAGTTCAATAATCGCAAGTTTCGCAAACACAACATAACAATTTCGATTCGAATTCAAGTATAATAAAGTCGTGAGGCGTGTTAACAACTCCACGAGTCGGTTGTATGCATCCGCCATGGGAACCTCTAAATATGGTGTATCTCCCTGATATATGGCCGGCGAACGCCATAAATGTGCATTTCATCATAGACTTAGCCATTTAATATAGGATAGCCAGATTAGCCAGGTTTCCGAGCACACTAATTACTTTAAAAGAATCATTGCCTAAGCAATAGGTAGCGTTGCCATCTTTCCTGATAAAGACGGACAGTGTTAGGCTTCGGCTAAATTTGACTGCGTCCGGCCTGTCCGGCTTTTGTTTGGCTTATTTGATTTTATTTTTATTTTAAAGTTTTACAGGAAACTTACAGCTATATTACTAACAAATTTATATATAGATACAGAAGGCCATTTACAAGTTTCCACTTATAGTTACTGATAAATCTTATATATCATCCCACCCGCACACACACACACTTCATCCTCCGCGGGGGAGGGCGTTCCGTCAGCAGTCACATATTTAAAATCCCTTTTTTTAGCCCGGGCAGGGCTCAAAAGTCCGGCTTTTAAATAAATACCTATGTGTTTATTCGAATTTTTGGAAAAAAAAAAATTCCCCGATTGCAAGGAAAGGGTTATTATCTTAGCGCCCGGCCCTGGGAACCAAAAGTACGGCTTTTTACCAGACTGCAAAGAAAGGGTTTATGCTTTTTAACGGGTGAGTCCGGCCTTTTGCTTTTAGAGATGGCAACGTGGGCGTCATACGGCTCCGCTGATATGATAATGGATGATGATGATCAAGATAAAGTACCTGTTTACCAATTTTTTTTGGAAGGGAACCCCTGTCTTACTAGTAGGTATAATAATAATAATAATAATAATAATAATAAAGACTTTATTGCACATGATAGAAAAACGATACAATCAGAAAAAACAAGAAAACATACAATAGGCGGCCTTATTGCTACATAGCAATTTCTTCCAGGCAACCTTGGGCGAAATAAAATAAGATAAATAGGATAAAAGGGGAATAGGTGCACTTTAGAGGACAGAATATGAATATACAAAAATACTAAAGGATAAAAACATAATTCCATGGTATAGGAGATAAATATAAACAAGAAATATTAGTCGCGGGAAGAAGAGAGAAAATGACTCCTAACTTGTTCTCTAAATGACCTTGGAGTTTGAGCCTTTCTGATGCCCTCCGGCAGAGAGTTCCACAAACGAACAGCATGGACGGAAAAGGAATAGGAAGCAAAGTCGGTAGCGTGGCGAGGAATATTAAGGGTAAGATTAGAGGAAGAACGCAAAGAAGAAAGTGAAATTGAAGAACGAAAGGTGAAAAGTTCTTTAAGGCAAGGAGGGGAAGTTGGTAGGAAAAGTATGGAGTGTAGTACGAGCGGGACGTAAGACAAGATTGCAGATAAAAAAAAAACTCATTTGTTACAGAAATCCTTTGATAACACTAAAATGGTGTCATTAATATATGAAAAACTAGCGGCCGCCCGCGGTTTCACCCGCGTGGTTCCCGTTCCCGTGGGAATAACGGGATAAAAAGTATTGTATGTTTTAATCTAGGCTTTCTATTATCTGTGTGTCAAATTTCAACCAAATCCGTTCTGTAGTTTTTGCGTGATTGAGGAACAAACATCCAAACCCACAAAGTTTCACATCCTACTTCCTACTTATATTATAAAAATTGAAAGTTTGTGGGTTTGGATGTTTAGATGTTTGTTCCTCAATCACGCAAAAACTACTGGACGGATTTGGTTGGAATTTGGCACACAGATAGTAGATAGCCTAGATTAAAACATAGGATACTTTTTATCCCGATATTCCCACGGGAACGGGAACTACGCGGGTGAAACCGCAGGCGGCCGCTAGTTTATAATATTAGTAGGATTAAGGTTCAACATTAATTCAACAATATATTACAAAGTGTGTGTGCTAAGCAACAATCTATCGCATTGTTCTCACGTTGACAATTAACAGAAAGTGCACACAAAATGCCACTCGGTCGATACCATTTACATCTTTTTAGTTGTTCGCTGGGCCATGAAATGCCAGTTGGTAATTGGTTGTTATGCAATGCGCATACACGCTACTTTTATTGTCAGTTCTTCGTAAATTGTATAGCTTTGTAACGGCATTTTCGTTAATACAAGTTCTAAAGTTTTCGTTATAAAGTATTGTTTTTCAACACGGTAAGTTTGAGATTACCGCTATTTTAATTACGTTTACAGTGATTTACCATGAAAACACTTATTCATTATGTTCTTCGATCATATTGCGTTTTAGAATAAAAACTGAAGATATTATGCTGAAAGAAGTATTAGTTTATTTTGTACGTAACACACATTATTTTTGTAATAGGTACTTTTTGTTCTCAGTTCAGTCAATGATCTCGTTATATTACTTTCATCCGTGTGGCATAGTTGTGGGATTGTATTTTAGTCTGTTTTTGGGTATAAAAAATCAATAGCTATTAAACACATTAACAAAAATTATATTAATTACAAATAACCAATAGGTTCACACCTTTACTGATACGGTATTTGTGTGAAAGTGTCGTGTGTGCTTCATTTGGTATCGCCCTTTGGTAGTGAAAGTGTGCGAATCGATGTTATCTCACCCTATTAGCTGCTCACGCGCACTAATGAGATACTCTGCATCTTTCGGTCGTTTTACTTATGTGACAATATACTATAAAGAGTTTAAGAAGTAGCATTTTTTTAATGCTTAACGAGATAGTGCTTGGCCTTCACCTCACCTGATGTTAAGTGACGATAAGGCCGAAGGTGGAAACGCACTACACCCGGAATCCTCATCACTGAGGAACCGGCTATCTATTACCTCTAACTACAGGAACACAACAATTTTTAAATTGTTGTTATGGCGTCATATGATGGCGGTAGCTAGCCAGACGGACCTGACATAAGCCCTACCACCAGGACCCCTGCGTTTTACACGGGTGGGCGAACTACTAAACCACAGAGGCGGTTAAATCCAGCATCCATCCATCCAGCTAGCGAAATAAAGAGGAAAAACTATATAATGTTAGGCTCAAAGACCGAAATCGGCCTTCAAAGAAAGGTTTTAGAATTTATTTCCGTTCCGCCCTTTGGCAGTGAAAGTGTGCAAGGCAAGTTTAGTGATCGCATCTTATTAGCTGCACAACGACAGGCCCGTAATGAGCTCCTTTGCAACTAACGGCCATAATTCTGAACTGACAGGACAAGCGAGACGCGACTCTTTTACTAAAAAAATCGGTCAAGCAAGAGCGAGTCGGACTTGCGCACCGAGGGTTTCCGTACCATCATAATAAATACACTGCAGAGCCTGCTGCAGAATAATAAAATTATTATTGCAGATACTATATCTATGATTGCAGTATTAGGTCAGCACACTGGCACTATTTTTTTTACTTAGTCCAGTGCCATCTCTTGACCGTTAGTGGAACTAAATTAATTTTTCTTGGGTCAGGGTCATCTGTTGACTGGTAGAGGAACAAATATTTTTTTGTTTGTTTTTTGAATTTCTAAAAAAGCGTGTTATCTTGAGACATCGTTTTATTTTTCCTGTAATCTTTACATAAACTACTATCACATAGAATTATTTCAGATTTTTCTCTTTGCAAACTTCGGAGATAAAGGGGGGGGGGGGGGGGAACGGTATTAATTTTACATTTTTCATCATAAGTCGAAAACTATGCGGCCTAAAAAATAAAAAAAAGATGTTTCAAATGTGCAAACGGCGCTCTTTCATATGATACCTCACATGCCTAGTCGTCCCACTTAAAATTTTTAAGATCCCTTTTAAGTCCCTGTTGTAAAAAAAAAAATTATTTTTTTATTTCTTTCTTATTTGCAAAATAGTTGGACAAACGTCATCTTTAACCGTTCCAAATTTCAAGTTGATACCATTAGTAGTTCTCGAGATATCCAGCTGTGACAGACAGACCGACAGACAGACTGAGTCACACCATAAGGGTTCCTTTTTACCGTTTCGGTACGGAACCCTAAAAACGGTTAGAGGCAAACAGCTTACGTTACAACAGTAAAAAAAAATTAGTCATTAAAAATTGTTTAAAAAAAACAAAAAACCGACTTCAAAAAACCTACCTCTGAAAAGCAAGAAATAATATTCGTAATAATAAAAATACGTCTATTGAAGTCGGGTGGGGCTGGCTGGAGTACAAATTCCTTTTTTTTATTCTAAAAGCCCCACCCGACTTCAATAGACGTATTTTTATTATTACGAATATTATTTCTTGCTTTTCAGAGGTAGGTTTTTTTTTGAAGTCGGTTTTTTGTTTTTTTTAAACAATTTTTTATTTTTTTATTTTTAGTGTAGGTACCTTGTAGGCTTAGAGTAAGACGCGTTTCTGTACGAAGCCGCGATGCTCGAAGATAATCGCGGAGAAACATACTTAAATACGGGTCAAACTGAGAACCTCCTTTTTTAAGTCGGTTAAAAAACTACACTTAAGATATCCCTCTTCCAACAAAAAAATAATTATCTCATTCAGTTCATGCCTAAGTTCAGTTCAGTTCAGTGTGCCTAATGTAATAACGTTTGAATCATTTCAATCGGTCCAGCCGTCTTCGAGTAATCGGTGGACATACAAAAAATAGTACAATGTGTAGGACTAGTAGGTATCTCTATGTTAATAAATATCTTTTAAAATATCAGTGATTTCGGATTTGATTTGCCTTTTGGAACTCTTTAAAACCCTAGCGAGGGGTTAGTGTGAGGCGTCGCGATGAGCAACTCATTAAAAATACGCGAGACGAAGTCATTAATACAGTGAGTTGATGTAATTCAAAATATATCTGTAATTACGATATCAGTATGACCCATGTGACATATTTGTTGGTTACTCAACCTATGTACGGCTATTAAGGCATTGATTGAATGATTGTGACAGACCACTGTCGATAGGTTGCGGTTCCAAGTCACGAATTGACAGTAGATTCAGATTTGGAACTTTGATAGGTCCATTTGAGTTTCAAGTGAATTGGTTTTATCAGAACACATACCATACAACTATCAGAAGAAATATATGGGTCTCTTGAAGACTGATTATACAACGTGTAACAGAATTAAAGGCTAAACCAGAATATGGTACATAGAAAATGAATACTTTTTATATGTAAAGTTGTTCAGTTTGATGGTCCCTATTCATACTTTTACTATAGGAATGGGACAAACTCTGAAATCACGAAAAAAACAGAGTTGGTCTCATAATAAAAGTTGTTCAGTTTGTTCAATAATTATGTTACATGTGCATGAAACATAATTTATTCAGGACATAAGGCACATACACTTACAAAAACATACTTAATTTTTGTTTAGTCACCTTCGTAAAAGTATTTTGTTACGATATTTTGATAATTAAATGAAAACTATTATTAAATGAATTATTCTGGTCTATATTCGTTTCATAAAATTATTAAATTCATTGTTTTCGTGTTTCGTATACAGAGCGCGCGTTGAAATCTTTTTTAAAGGAAATAAAAATTAAAAGATGTGGTTTCTCTCGGTAACATTTTTTTACAACATTTAGTATACAACATAGAAGTCAAAATGCATTTGTTTTACATTGATTTTAACCCCTTAACATGGCCACCTAAAAACGATATATTTCGCGTGATATTATAACGTTTTATAGACACTCAACTGTCAAAATCCATTGTCTTTTGATAAACGTGATAAATCGCTATATCGTATCGCTTTTCGGTGATTATGCTGGGGGTTGACTCGGTTACCCATCTTTACTGGTCTTTGCAAAGTTGTGTTAGTTATACCTATGTTTGTAATGTACTTATATTAATTTATGTGCAAGTTTATTTTATTCCTCTTTCGAAACTACAGAAGAATTTTATTTGTTACATAACTTTTATTTCTTTAAAACTTCAGTATTTATTTATGGCAACACTTCTACACGCGTGTTTGCATAAACTTCAGCGAATGACAACCGTTTTATGTGCGTTAAAACAAGTCGTCTGTCAAGTTTTTTGTGCTAAAACACATATTAGATACCTAGGTACCAATTATTAACGAAAATAAGATCTTCTTTTTGATTGCCTCGGGTATTATGTTTGAAGGCAGAATCCAAGATTATTAATTTGTGATTGATTTTGACAGTTCCAAAAGGTCGGTTAATTAAAGAAAAAAAGAAAAACAATGTACTTACCTACATCAAAAAAAACATCATAGCTAATTAAAAAATTAGAGGAAATTACTCTTAATAAAAAAAACTGTATTAAATAATTAAAGCCTCAGTGAACAACCCTGCGAGTACCAACAAAACGGTATCAAAATCCCTAGTTCGTCATTATCGTTGTATCGTTCTGTTATTAATAGGTAGTGGCGATCACAATTTCTGTACCGTTTCGATAATTACCAACGGCCCGGTCAGTCACCCGCACACCGCATGGCCAATCAATTTGCTTGCACTAGCGCACCGCTCTACGGATCACTGTTCTGAGCGTCAAAATTGGCACTTTATTTTACATATTGCATGCTTTTAAATTGAAACACGTTGCTTTTTTAGCGACGGACGTGAGAGACAAATTCGCAATTTCAGCCTGATGGTTTTGTGTGATGGCTTATCATAAAACAAGCTCGACGAGCAACTTTTATCCGATCAGTTTGCTCAACTGAACCGTAAAAACATCGAGCATGACATGGGGACAATCCGGGACTTACCTTAAGAACTATTACAACATAGCTTAAGAACAACGAGAATCACTTTTAAATTATTTAACTAAGACATCAAATAGGTATCAGAGGATTTTATTTAAGTACTGCATTTTCCAGTTGCATTTAAAAATGTCCGACGGGTTTAAAAAGCTCCCCTGAATACGTAGGTCTGGATTCCAGGGTCAGAGTCGCATCAGGTGCAAATGACCGTTACGGTTTCAGGATTCGTGGATCTGAAAACAATATTATCAAACAATAATTATTTCGCATTCGTAAGCAAGTTTTCTTAATTTGGTGCTAAATTAAATGGAGTCTGAAATACGTATCTATAAGATCTATGAAGAACGTGCTTCGAACCATATTTATTTATTTTTAAGATGATCGAAGAGAACGTGATAAAACATTTCATTCTGGCATCTTTCATATTTGCATAATTTAATAGGTAGGTAGTATTAAAGGTTTTACAACATATTATTTTCTCTACTTTGATTCAACAAAATCAACGGATATATCAATCAAATCGATTGGGCCCGACCAAGCTATCCATCCCTCTCCATTATTACTACGAGGAAAGAGAACATAAATATTGAGTCTCATAGTAATTTGCAATTGTAATAGTGCATGAATAACAGCCGGTAATTGCGACTAATTTGCGTAGTTTTACATACACTTTGGAGCAGGGATTGAAATACCGTAAAAAAATAACGATACAAAAAAATAACATTAAAAATACCGTTAAAACATTTTATCGGTAAATTTACCGGTAAAAATAACGTTAAAATTATTGTACCGGTAATTTTTTTGTTAAATATAGCGTTAAACTTTACCGGTACAATAGTACCGGTAAAGTTATCGGTAAAAAAGTAACGTTATTAATTGGAATAACGTTAGTTTTAAAGTAACGGTAACAAAAAAAGTAAGAAATAACGTTAAAATTGACGTTATTTACTGAAATAACGTTAATTTCCATGTAACGTTATCTAAAGTAACGTTATTTATTGACATAACGTTAATGTTAAAAGTAACGGTAAAAAAGTAAGAAATAACGTTATCAATTCCTGCTTTGGAGGCACCAAAGCTTGCTTAATCTTAGTTTGCTTTGATTTATATTTTCTATTTTTACATTTGCATGTAAAAAAAACAGATTTAAGATCGTTTATAACGGTAAGCGTAAAGTGCTCCTGTAAAATCAACAATGGTAAAGATTTCAGACGAAGAAGACTTCCGTCACAGAATACTTATATATTACACTCGCGAGCAAAATAAGTAGTATATACCTATTTTCATACAAACGAGGTAACTTTGAAGTTTTAGTTTCGCCCAGGATTAAGAAACCCATTGAATCAGAAGAGTTATTTACACCAGAGACCGTACAACCTCTTTAGTGTTACATTGTGCATACTTTTAATGTAATTTGAGCTTGATATTTTTTTTATTCAACCTTGAGCTAAACGACTCATCTAATCCGTTTCCGGTCCTAATCCGGTTTCTTTAGCATTAATTAAGTATGGACCTCCGATTTTCTTTAAATTGCCATCATCAGATCACACCCTAATCCTGGGTGGAGAACCAAAGCTTCAAAGTTACCTCGTTTGTATGAAAATAGGCCTGAGACTACTTATTTTGTAGTACCTACTAATAAACTTCCGTATAGGTATTATTCTTTTAATCATCGTCAAATAGGAAAGCAAGTAATAAGTAAAGAACCTATTGAATACCTAACTCAAGTGATTAAAAATTTAGTATTTTTTCTAGACGCATTATAGATATTACAAAGAAGATAGTTACCACCATCCATTCACATGATCCACGTCACATAAATCAAATGTTAGTATTATTTAACTATTTATTTATCATCGTGTGAATATAGGCCGTTAAACAAAAGAGCGGTAAATACTTATACGAAAGCGTCGTTTGTGTTAACAGCATTCCAGTATAGGAAGTGCGCGGCATTAAACAATGATGACCGCGTGGGCGGAGTTGGTGAACTGTGGCTCCGCTAGGCTGGCGAGGTGACTACCTAAATATGCTAATTTCGTCATGAGCCATTTTTAATTTCCCCACTCCTGTGCCACAGACTTTCATGGGTGGATAAGGAGGACAATAAACAACCACACTAGCTTATGCAGATCGGGTGTTAACGACTGCAAATGAAGCCGGGACCAACGGCTTAACGTGTCTTCCGAAGCTCGGAGGAGCTCGAGATAATACAATTTTGGTCACTCATCCCATGACCGACCCTTGCTAAAGTTGCTTAACGGCCGCAATCACAGGGCGATGCACTAACCCATCGAACTCCAATTAATATGCTAATTTTAGCGTTTTCATGATAGAGTAGCTTGTACGCCAATTGTCATGGTGCAAGTCGATGTGTCGCCAACTCTAAGGCCCCGGTTTCGATCTCCGGCAATCTTTTTACGCCTGAACTGGTAAAACAAATATTGACGTTTCCTATCGTTGTATAGAGATAGATTGGACCGTGAGGAAGGACATAGGCTTCCTTTTGACGCGAAAATGAATATTGGAAAGGAGTGAAATCATCCAACTTGAATTGTCTTCAACGATAACGTCATTCTGATAGAGAGGGCTAGGTACAGTACAGGTATTTGCGTAATCCAAGAGCATGTAGTTGTTATGTGTATGTGTATCACATTGTATCATATTCATTCAGTTTAACCTATATCAGTTTTAAAGGTATCTAATTTATAATAGTGTCAAATTGCGAATATTAGAAAGGCACAATATAGTAAATAGGATGTGATAACTGTTACCAGATTTTTCCGCCCACCACAGGGTTAAGTAGAAACACATCTGTCAAACTTCTTTTTATATTTGCATTTGAGAAGGTGCATGTATGGTAGGTATGCTTTAAAATGTATTGTTGGTGACAGATAGAAACCCACGCGCTTATGCGTATAACTGTTTAGTATTATGATGACTTAAAATAAACCTTAGAATAACGACAAACAACGGCATACGGCTATCAAATATTTTTTAATTATGGCATAATGTGTAATTTAAAGGCTTTTGACCATAAAGTCATCAGTTTAGTTTCCCTTGTTCCTCTAGTAGACGAATATTAGTAGAAATATTTAGATAATGTTGAATCGCACAAAAAGGAAAATCAAAGTCAGAATTCATTTTGGCGTCTCTTGTACAGAATATCGTCGGTCTAGCTAGACGTGACACCTCGTATATGCAGATTGACCAACTTTACAGGAAAGACAAAAACAACTCCCATGCTTGAGTTTACTCTTCATAATCATCATGTCACTACGGGTCTTTTTGGCGTTAAAAGATATAGTTTGCAAGAACTAAGTTCGCAGAATTTTCATTTTTGGAAAGTTCTTACAACTATTACGCATTTTTTTTGGCCAAACGTCACATCCTATATCCTTTTCGACCGGTCTCAATAGGGATGTTGACTATTTTTTTTATTTTATGTTACATAAATTACCTCTCAAAAAAAGAAACATTGGTAATAAATAAGTGTGGATTATATCTCATCATAGTTTCGAAGCGAAAACCTTAAAATATTTTCTTCCCTAACATGAGGCAAATTTTACACTCTGGGATAGTTACATTATTAGTTACAGCTTACGAATCTTACGATCCTTATATGTGTACTGTCACAGCCTAGCGGAGTATGCATAATGTTTCTCGCGATCCCACTGTCTTTCAATTTGCGAAAGGTTAGAAGGGCAGAGGAGTTCAACAGTCGAATGCCAAATGTTGCCACTCCCTGCTTCCTACAATGGCCCGCGTGTACAGTTCTTGCTTCTATTACTCGCTTTGTTATGTTTCGTCTAAGAACTTGGTACGTACTTAATATTGTAACACATCATATTTATTCCTTTCATTATTTGCTTCGATCAAGAATATCCTAGATAAGGCTTCACAAACTAAAACTATACAAATCACCTAAAACAGCACAAAAGAGCACGCAAATATATGGAACCGACTGCCAAAACAAAAAGTGATTCGTTGAGATTAGAATCTCCACATGAATATTTTCAGGTACGAATTACGATTCATTCTAAATTCAGTAAACGTAAGAAACAAAGAGCAACAATAAGCTCCCACTTTTGTTACAATGGAAACATTGCTGATATACATTCTGTACCCTTAGCACGAACAGCTATCGAGAAAAAATAACGCGCGTAAAATTACTCGATAGAGAATTATCTATGGAAATAATTTTGCTATTCGGCGTTAGATGGCGTTGTACAAATTTTTCATACTAAATTGCACTATCGAATTATTTTACGCGCGTTATTTTATTCGATAGCTTCGTGCTAAGGGTACTGTAAATATTTTCGTATTTTTTCCAAAAAAATAAATATTGGAACCCTAATGATGTGGTTCCAATATGAAACGAATTGCGGATGTTTCATAAATTAATGACACCATTTTAGGGTTTTCAAATCAGTAAAATGTTTCATTTAAATAAATGTTTCATATAGGTACGATCTTATCTTACAATGTCTGCGTTTTATTTTTGCAGTACTCTTAATAGAATTACAAGTGCCACGTAGGCATGTTGGATCGAGGTTCGAAGAGATTACGTGCAATCGGATGCCGTAGGCTTTTTAAGGCTTCGCGCTCGCCTAACCTTTGCCACCGCGTACAGTTACAAAATTAAATGAAAATGAAAAATGATATCAATGTAATTTTGACGGCTTAAGCCGCGATTACATACGCCGATTTAGCATACCAATTTCGAGTTGCCACTCGTACTTGACAATAAAATATTGTAAAATAAGTTCGAGTTTAAAAGTGAATTTACCCTATAACGGAAAGATAAACATTGTATAAGATTGGAGATGAGAATTGAAAATAAAAAAAAACATAAACAATGTTGACCTTTGTGTTATTTGTTTAAATTAATTGTTAATTTAACTTATTATACGGGTGGCAACTCTAAATTGGTATGCTAGATTGGAATATGTAATCGCGGCTTTAATACCTATTTGAGGAATGAATAGCGTAAGTCGTATATTTGTCTTTAGGATAAAAAAAATGCGTAGTTGCATGTTTTTGCAAGAAAGTGATGATTTAAGATGAATTTTGAAATACATTCTTGATTATTTCATTCTTGTTTCAGGTATGAACGAGTGAAAGTTCACAATGGCAGAATAATTTAGCTGATTCACAATTCGTCCACCAGTCAGCGCAATACCGCTAACTTGGCGCTAGTGTCGATGTAGACCTGTCATTTTGTTGTTTGTTATAAATTTTTGGATGTTGGAAGCGAATTTTCGTAAATATCATTTTTTCTTCTAACACAGTCATTTTGGTTATATTTCTGCAATCTTTAATTCATTTACTGTTCATCTTCCATATTAATAATAATAATAATATTAAGATCTTAAAAACCATCGCTACTAGGGACCAAAGAAGAAAAAAAACGAAATAACTAAAACCCATTAAGGCAGAAGTCGTGTACTAATTCAATTTTAACTGGAACTATCAAAGCATTTAGTTAATGTAAGTGGCACTTAGTGATATCACGGCCGCTCCAAATGTAACCACCTTGGTCGCTATCAAAGTGTTATGTGTAGTGTAACCATTTAATTCAGCGCCATCCGCCATTTTGTTAAAAAACAAAAAAACCCTCCCCACCAACTGACAAGAAAGAAATAAAATGGCGTCTTTCACAAAAAACCCGATAATTTCGTAATCAGGCTATAATTTATCATTCTGTAAAGATAGTTTTATTTATGAATACTTTTCTCATTTCTAGATACCAAAATCATAGTCATTTACATAAAAAACCGATTACCGGTACCGGTCTCCGGCGACCGCTTGGGCTTTGACAGAACGGCAATATAGCGATTATTAGCGGTCGTCGGCGACCGTTCTGGCACTTACAGGTTAAGCTATTTTTATGGATTGCTACTTATATTAAAGAATAAGTAATATAACCAATAATATGACTTTTGCATGAGAAATAAATTACATTACGAGTAATTGAGTAAGTATGAGTGACATTGAATTTATATATTATATTATTTCAAACATGATTTAATTATTGTTTATATTTAGAGCGCTTTTTTTGATGAGGTGCTTTATTATATTTTTAACTAGATTTAATTAAGATGGATTAGTACAATTAACGATTCTATAAATTTCTAGTTTCACTATTTGTAAGTCCATCAGCCATTTTTGATGTCCCCACTGCTGGGGCACAGGCCTTCCTTATGGGTGGTAAGGAGGACGGGCCATCCACCACGCGGGCCCAATGTTGGGTTGGTGTTAACGACTGCAAATGCAGCCTAGTCGCGTAGCTAGAGAAAAATTACCTTCGATAATACTAAAAGTTTTCGTTTTTGCTGAGTGTATAGATTATGTGCATTGTGAACTATTTTTGAAAAGTTAGAAGTTTTATGCCGGTGCTTTAGGTATAGTTTAGGTATTTCGTAATATTTCGTTTAACTTCATATATATAGAATTAAAGTTTGAAATGTTGATTGTTTCATAATAAGAACTATGTTATCATCATGTTGTAAAAAAATTAGAAAGTTAATATATGTGTAACTGCGTAAATCACAAAATTACTCTTTTGTGTCCGAATAAAATTTTAAAGTTTCTGAAATCTTATTTTAAGACTTTCAGTGGTTAGATATAGCTGTTGAACAAAGTTTAGAAAGTTAAGTGGTGTGCTTCTTTGATATTTTCATTTTTCCTTTATAACATACGGAATAATGAATAAAAATTGATAAGATCGCTCTAACATGACCTTTTCAATGCACTTATATACTACACAAAAAATTAGAAACATACATAATGTGCATTTTGTTTAATTACGGATAAATTATTGCGCTTAAATACGAATTATGCGGGACGCGCGAGCGGGTCCATGCAGGGCCCGCCGACTGCCACGCGCCGCGCGGGCAGGCGAGGGGCCACAAACTATAAGCTACTCTCGCCGCACGGCAATAAAGTACAATTTCAAATTGCACAGCGCTGCGTGCCTGATATTATATATAAGCACCTACGAAGCGCCTCTCTTTCTGTCGCGTAGCTCGCTAGTCGTTCTTACCGATGCCGATATCATAGAAAACATCCGTTATGTATGTCGATGAATATACAATGAAATAACACTGAATACTTATAAAATAAAATAAATCTACCTACCTACTAAATGAGCTGAGCATAATTGTATTTCTAAGTTAGTTGGGCGAATCAACTTTTGAGGCACTCCTTTCAGAGCATTTTGAAACAGAAAAACAAAATTAAATTTAATCGAATTTACAAGAATTTATATTTTATTTTTTTTAATTTAATTTATTTATTTATATTCAGGCATCGATGGCCCATAGATATATACCTTAAAAACGAAACATATATAATTTATAAAACAATGTTGTTAGTAAATAACTTAAAACATATGTTAGTAAAAAAATCAAGTACCTAGACACTTTGTGTGTTGAATCGGTGGCACAAGGCAGCGTCCCTCTGAAGCGCCTGTACACCACGCCCTGCGGCCAGAAGTCCTCCTTCATGAAGAGGTCCAGCCTTGCTGTCGGGATGCGCACCACAAACGCCTTAAAATTGGTATTATGGCGCGACTCCAGTGGCTGAACTCTCAAACAAAAGTTGGATTTCTTCTTTATGTACTCGATCACGTCCTGCACTGTGGTGGTATGGTGCAGGCGGGAGAGGTACACGGCCGTGGTCGGTATGGCAGCTCGCAGCAGGAAGTTGGGCCCTGTCGGTGCGGTGCCATGGTGGTTCTTGCTCTCTCGCTGACGACGTCGCTTTTTGTTCCGAACCTCGAGGAAACCGTCTTCATCTTGGCCCGGTACGACGGCATTCAGCAAAGGTATAAATTCGATTATAGTTTGTATCAGTTATCTAAAATTTAGGTTTTAAAGGTGGCCACGATGTTTGACGTTTAGTTTTTGAGATTTTTGAGAATAACAAAGGATCGTCGTAAAAATTTCCCCTCTGTTACTGTTGAGTTTTTTTTTGTGAATTAAAATGATACTTCAAAGAAAATCTGTACATTATGTATTTAAGTAATACAACAAGAAAGTATCCTATTCAAATAATGTATCTATGTAGTAAGTAATAGTTTCTTAAGATTGACATTATTTTAACTCCACTGCGTTACTTTGACATAAAGTAACGCAGTGGTGTTGATTAGTAACTGATTGTTAGTTTTCGCACTAACAATCAGCGGGTAATAATCGGTACCGCCTATAGGCCACAATGGCAGGACCCGGGTGTATTTTTGGACGATATTGCGGATTCCATTGCCTCTTTCAGAAACTACGATGTGTTGATCCTGCTGGGTGATTTCAACATAAGTCTGCTTGATGTTAGTACTGGTAAATACAAACAATTTATGCAGTTTCTTAGCTGTGTCAACTTAAAACAAATAGTTTAGGAACCCACACATTTTACCGATCACAGTTACAGCTTAATTGATGTAATATGCACGGATACTCGGGGTCTAAATGTCACTGTTAAACACATCTCTGAACGTGGTCATGGAATGGTATTATCTGAATTTATGGTCAAGAAAGACAAAATATGCCCACGATGGGTGACATATAGGCCACTAAAAAATGGTGAACCAATTAAATCGGGATCTTGATGCGATCAATTGGGATGATTTTCACAAACTTGATAACATCAATGAGCTTGCAGAATCCTTTACGGCTTGTCTCATTACATTATTTGATTTGCATGCTTCAACCAAGGTGCAAAAATTCAAACATCCACCGCACCTCTGCATCACTGATTCTATCAAATGTATGATGCAAACTAGGGATGATTATAACATAAGATCTTTGGACGAACACCTAACTTTTGAAAACCATGTCGCTGAGTGTTCACGCAATTGTTTTTATAGACTTAAGTTACTGTTCAAAATAAAACCTTATTTGGGTGAGGAACTGAGGGTCACACTGTGCGAGGCACTGATTTTGTCAAAACTAAATTACTGTGACATTGTTTATGGGCCGTGTTTGATGTCCAAGACGAGTAAGCTTATCCAGCGGGTGCAGAACGCTTGTGCGCGTTTCTGTTTTCATGTACCACCCCGATCGCATGTGACTCCCTTTCTGGACTCTGCAAACATGATGAAAATGGAAGTGCGCAGGAGACTTCATCTCGCCACTCTCTTGTTTGGTATATTAGATACGGGAAGGCCGTGCTATCTTTATGAAAAATTGGTATGGTTTGGTGACTTGAGCAGGTTCCCAAAGAGAAAAAATACTAACATTTTCGCAATTCCAAAGCACGGGACAATGGCGTTCCGCGGTTCTTTTAAATTCGCCGCCTCGAAGTGCTGGAACGATATTGCGGTTAAAACATTCAGGAACCACCTTAAGAAATATCTCACCACGTTGCAAAAACAAGACTCACTTCGGGGTTTTTCACGATAGGAGCCGGGTTGCGTTCCAGCCTTGGGGGTTGTGTGTGTCGCCTTGAGGCGGACACCTGTTTTAATTTATTGTATTTGTCACCCATATATTATTTTGTCACCATACAATTTGCTTGAATGTTGTTTTGTTATTGTTGTTTGTTTGTTTTGTGATTCCGAGGTTGTATTATATTGTAAAATGTCAAATAAACTCATTTCATTTCATTTCATATCACACTATTCTGTAGTTGCACTTTGTATGTAATGTAGGTTGCGATTTCTTTTTCTTTTTTTAATTGTTTGAAATGATGTATTTTTGCCATATTAACCAAATAAAATAATCTCTTCGTAAATAAAATCAAAACGAAAAATATCAAATCAACCAAAGAGTACTTCGATTTGTCTGACCAAACAGCTCTTTTATATATATTTCTTTTTATTACTATGTATATCAAACTGTCATGGAAGAGGCAAGGAGACCTAATTCCATACAGCCATTAAGTTTTTTTAATTTTTATTCCTCTTAAATAATATTTTTATTTTGTTTGTGTTGGTGATGATAGAATCGATGCTCGTTAATATTTATCTATTACTTCGTTAAAATTATTGTCTATTGTCTTCTGAATTGTTATTAAATTATAATTTTTGTTTGTCTGTTCGCTGTCGTCACCAAGTAGGCTCCTCCAGAATACCAGCGTTGCAGTGGCATACTCAGGTTTGCCTCTGTAGCATTGCTGAGGTTGGGGCCTAGTTGGCCGCACTGTAATTAGTCCTAAGTTTGTGTAGGTACATTGTTTTCTTTTGTTTTGCGGTCAATAAATGATTTTTCTTCTTCTTTCTTAAACTTTAAAATAATTTGATATTAAACAGCCACTTGAAACTTACTTCTATGTCAGGCAGTACTTTTCTTTTCTTTATAATTACGTTCACTGTATTGTTTACAAGGGGGACACCAGGGTAACACTAGAGAATAATATATAGTAACTAGTAACTCCGGAGAAAAAGAAAGAATTTGAGAATATTATATTGCAACTAGCGACCTGTCCTTGCTTCGCTTCGGTTCCTTCTTTTTTTGCTAAATGCAACCTTCCAACAACACCCAAAAAGATAAAAAAATAATACCTAACAGTCCTCACCTCCATTTGCTCTAAAGTCTTTTTCTCTCCCGTTCGTCCCGTCCCGTTGTCGGTATAAGAGACGCGTTTGATTTATATTTGCGCGTGTTAATTTTTTGCGACGACTCCTACGATATTAATTTAAATGGTATTGTGTTAAAGGCTAAAATAATGTGCATAAAATGCTTAAGGTAACTAACGTATTTAATTTGATAAAGATTAGTACTTTATCCTTCTAAATAGCTTTCCAAATTACCGCGTTGAACTTGATAATTTTTTTAGGAAGATATAATTGGTATAGTTAGTTATTTTTAAAAGATAGATATATACCATCACGGACTTTTTTGTAGATCTATAAAATAGGAATAATTTCATCATAAATTATTTTGTTATAGCTCTAAAGGTTAGAGCAGCGTTTTCAATGCAAGCTCCCAGTCGGCTTAATTTTTGCCGACCTCTTCAACAATCATCGTGATATTTCTACCAATTTCTATAAAACCTCAACTTATAATACACTTAAACCTTCCTCAGGAATCATTCCATCATTTAGTGAAAACGCCGCATGAAAATCAGTTTTTATAGTTTTTGAGTTTATCGCGAACAGACAGACAGACGCGGCGAGGGACTTTGTTTTATAATATGTAGTGATTCATCAATTAATCTAAGCTATGAAACTAGACACGAAGTTATATTAACTTAACCAGATCACAAATCATAACAGTAACATAGCGAAAACACAATTTAACATAACATATTATCGCTATGTCCCATGTATGAAAATGTATTTTTTTTTTACAATTTAAGTGATTTTTTCGGCAAAACCTACCTGTAACCTTTATAAAAAACATCGTATTTTTTTTTTAACGATAAGTTTGAGCTTAATTTCACGTCTTTTCATTTGTGCACTTAATGACTGGGCACAGGTATATTTTTAAAATTGCTGAAAACTCGACTATATTGATATTTGATTCTATTTTAAAATCAGAGCTCAAACCTCATCAAACTGCAGCGAGATAACAACAAGACAAGGAGCCGTAATGTATCTTTTTAGGTTTCTGGACTGGAATTAATTCGGCATCAGCATCAATGGCAAGCACCTAGGAGGCCTTCATTTTGCTAATGATGTAATTCTTATAGTCAAGACCTTAAAATACTGGGAAATAATGTTTTAATATCTCAGTAGTGCTCCCCAAAGTGTGGGAATGAGATGAACATGATAGAGTTAAATAATAAGTCTGAAGGAGATCGGGAATTTGTATTCCCTCGCAGATTCGATGACTTCACCTTCCAAACAAGCCGGTTCCCAAGCAGGCACCATTAGACCATGACCAGGGGCCTAATCGCGCTAATTTTCAACGATAAAACCAAAACTAAATTGTTACCGTTTCAGTTTCGTTTACAGAAAAATACTCGCTTTAGTTTTGTTGTTGAATACTCTGCCTAAGGAGTCTAGGATTACAATCTAGGACAATTTAAGTGAAAATTATGAAGCTAAACCAAAGATTTTTAGGTACCTAAATATAACCTAAATGACAACGTTACGTTACGTTTTTGTTTTATCGTTCAGAATTACCGCGATTGAGCTCCAGGGTGCACAGAGCACCGAAGAGTATCTGCTAAGAGTTGGTGTTCATGAACTATGAGGATAAGAATACAAAACTGGGTAGATCGGACACTTCCGTTGAGTGACGGTGGGTCCGAGCTGCTGGTGTGGTGCGCAGAGCTGCCACGCCGGAGTGAGGGCCCAGTGATGCTCCAGTAGTAGGCTGCGAAGACCAGGTCGGGATAATGCCGTCGAGAGTTGCCGAAGGTCCAAGAAAGCGTCGTCAATGATGCTGCGATGGAACCTTGAAGGCCTGGCTTGCTGTGCTTCTGCTTGCAGTGTGACTGCTGCGGATGCTGCGATAAGGTATGGGGAGTGATGGCTGCGCTGCGTTGCTTGCTGAAGGTGCTTGATGTGCTCCGTTGGGGTCACCAGTGTAGTGAATGAAGTAGGTATGGTAGGTATGGAGAGAGGTGACCACTAGGAGGAACGCCAAATGGAAGATCTTCCTCCGGGCTTGGTGGTATTAGTCCAACCGATGATGGTTGGCAGTTGTATATTATGCTGCGTCGCTGACTAAACGTCGTTAGCGAGATTTAGGTTTCTCCATAATTATTCTCCATACTACGAGACGCTATTCCTTACTAATCTTTGTGTTTATTCGACATTAGCGCCATCTAGTCACACGGTGATGAATCTTGTTGCAATCGTGTGTTGGTATGGTAATGAGCGGCGTATAGGTAGGTGCTGCTACACGGGCAACGCAGGACCGATTGTTGTGGAGATTCTTGGAGGAGGTTTTTTACACAGAAGATAAGATGATGATAATGAGTGTAAATGTAAATGTAAAACCAACCATTAATTTACTTCACTACAGTGAAGTAATCGGTTGATTATATTATATATATATATACGTACAGTACATAAATTCTCTGGTGTTACCAGATATTTCTCTAGTGTTACCGGTAACGCGATGGAAAACATTGATAAAAGTACAAATAAGTAAGTAATCATTGCATATCGAACAACTATTTCAACTTGATCTTAAATTCCGATATTAAAGTTAATATCTTAACGTAATAATAATAAAATAATCCATGAACTTATCGTGATTTCCGACGTAACACAGCAAAACAACAATAGACCCACACACACTCCTCGAGAGCTATCGCTAGAAAGACATTGAATGACAAAACAAGAATTAAAGTTAGACAAGGGGCAATACTAACGACGCTAGATAGGACCTTCATGCTAATACCATCACCAATTATTAATGGTCACGCAGGAGCCCTGATTTTTTAGACATTGTTGGGGACAAACCTTCGCAAATATTAATTAAATATTGTTTAAGCAAAATTACTAAAACTATGTATTGTAAATAAAGGATTATTCAATATAGAACTTAAATATGTATAAAATATTGGGTATTCTGATACAATATTTTGAAGATTTGACATGATTTGCTTTGACCGGCTATGCCAGGTAACACAGATTCTTTGTATGGGGAGCGATTTTGTTCTCCTGAGATACTAGCTATAAAATGTTCAAAGGAAAAAATATTGTAATCTGTTGTTCTCGCATTGCTAAATGCATCTAATTTTAGAGTAATGTAGAAAAATGTAAGGTTTAAACCGAGTTGTATGTAATAATATGATTTTTTATAGAGCAAGGACAAGAAAGGAGTGCCTTAAAAGTTGATTGGCCAATCTCTGACTCTGACTAAAGCAAACATAACTTGCCTAGTAAAAACTAGGTACTTGATAAAAATAAAAATATACTTGAAAAAGTATTAATCAAATTGTTTAAACCTACTAATTTGTTTTATTTATCTATGTACCTGCTGTGCTCATTTCATAAAATTACTGTCGTCTTTTAGGGCCTATCTACATAATATTATGTGGCATTTGTATAAATTAGGTAGGTACATTAGTTAGAGCTAGGTAGGTTAGAGTTGCACTATCCTTACTAATATTATAAATGCCAAAGTCCGTTTGTTTGTTTTTTTAACCGACTTCCAAAAAAGGAGGAGTTCTATGTTCGTCTGTATTTTTTTTTTTTTTTTGTGTATGTCCACCGATTACTCGAAGACGGCTGGACCGATTGAAATGATTCAAACGTTATTACATTAGGTACACTCCCAAGTTGGTCCCATTTTTTTAAATTATGAAATCGGTTCAGTACTTTTCAAGTCATTTTGAAAACAAGCACGAAAATAGTATGATTTTGTGTGAATTACCTCGATGATTGGTCGTATTACTTCTTTGTTTATGAACTGAATAAGATAATAATTTTTTTGTT
Organism: Agriphila straminella; assembly: GCA_950108535.1. Lineage (NCBI taxonomy): Eukaryota > Metazoa > Arthropoda > Insecta > Lepidoptera > Crambidae > Agriphila > Agriphila straminella. Next base: position 14,926,569 of record OX467321.1, read on the forward strand.
GGAAGAGGGATATCTTAAGTGTAGTTTTTTAACCGACTTAAAAAAGGAGGTTCTCAGTTTGACCCGTATTTAAGTATGTTTCTCCGCGATTATCTTACGTTTCGCTGAGCCGATTTTTCTACTTTACTACTTAATAAATGAATTGAATTGAATTGAATACATATATAATATACCTTACCTACAAGGTACCTACAATAAAAATAATAAAATAAAAAATTGTTTACAAAAAAAACAAAAAACCGACTTCAAAAAACCTACCTCTAAAAAGCAAGAAATAATATTCGTAATAATAAAAATACGTCTATTGAAGTCGGGTGGGGCTTTTAGAATAAAAAAAAGGAATTTGTATTCCAGCCCCACCCGACTTCAATAGACGTATTTTTATTATTACGAATATTATTTCTTGCTTTTTAGAGGTAGGTTTTTTGAAGTCGGTTTTTTGTTTTTTTTGTAAACAATTTTTACGCCTTCACGTCATGACTACTGAATCGATTACAATGAAATTTTACATACACGTTGCCAGGGGTATAGAAAAGGACATAGGGTTTTATCCCGAAAAAAGTATTGTTCGCGAGGGATAGCAAAAACTGTCCACGCAGACGAAGTCGCGGGTGGCCGCTAGTGGAATTATAAAAATATATCATTTCGGGATAAGAGATAGGTCAAATAGGAGTCGACACGTCTTAAGTAGCCGTTATGTTACGTTACGCCGAAATGTTACAGATCAATCGCCAGTATCGCCACCTAATTAATTTATTCATATGGCGCGAGCGGGCATAGTAGCTGGCCGCCGCGCCGGCGTAACGGCGCGGCGCGGGCGGCCTGTAGCGACAACAATGTATCTGTAATTAAACAAAATCCACTGTATGTATTTTTCTATTTTTTTGTGTGGCATATAAGCGCATTGAAGAGGTCATGTAAGAGCGATCTGATCGATTTTAATTCATTATTGCGTATATTACGAAAGAAAAATGAATTTATCAAAGAAGCACACCACTTAACTTTCTAAACTTTGTTCAACAGCTATATCTAACCACTGAAAGTCTTAAAATAAGATTTCAGAAATTTTAAAATTTTATTCGAACACAAAAGAGTGATTTTGTGATTTACGCAGTTACACATATATTAACCTTCTAATTTTTTTACAACATGATGATAACATACTTCTTATTATGAAACAATCAACATTTCAAACTTTAATTCTATATATATGAAGTTAAACGAAATATTACGAAATATTGCGAAATACCTAAACTATACCTAAAGCACCGGCATAAAACTTCTAACTTTTCAACAATAGCTCACAATGCACATAATCTATACACTACCCAAAAATTAAAACTTTTAGTATTATCAAAACTTTTTTATGAAATTTAATGTCCCACGACCGGACTATACGGCTTAACGTGCCTTCCGAAGCACGGAGGAGCTCATGATAATACATTTTTGGTCACCCATCCAATGATCGACCCTTGCGAACGTTGCTTAACTTCCGCAATCGCTGGGCCAGCCGCTAAACCACTGCGCCACCGAGCTCCCCCGAGATTTGTAAAGTTATAAATAATTAAGTCAGTTTGAATATAAACTTAATTGTAACTGACGTTTTTCAATGTGGTTACTAGAAAATTTTGTCGTAGTATCTAGCTTGATAATTTAATGCAGGACTAATCGCTACCGTTGGGGGCAATAATCTAAAGATTGCGGCAACTAAGATAACATAGTTACTCAAGTAAATAGCTTAGCTTGCTTACACGCGTTGGGTAATGAGTATGCATGTAAGCAGCAAGATAAAATAATGATAAGCAAAGAGTTTGAAACGAGAATAGGGTCATAATAGGCATAAATTTAATCTAAGTCATTGTAGCTTAGCTATTTAAATCTTTACCAAATTCCAACGCCTAACTACTTAAATGTTCGAATTTTACTTGTACAAAAATTATTCTTTCTATACGTAGTTAGTGATAAATGTGATAATCAATAATTCCTACGTAATACATTTTCAGAGATATCATGACCCTTGGCAATACATATTATTACGTTATGTTTTTAGGGTTCCGTACCAAAATGGTAAAAAAGGAACCCTTATGGTGTGACTCAGTCTGTCTGTCTGTCTGTCACAGCTGGATATCTCGAGAACTACTAATGGTATCAATTTGAAATTTGGAATAGTTTAAGATGACGTTTGTCCAACTATTTTGCAAATAAGAAAGAAATTAAAAAAATAAATATTTTTTTTACAACAGGGACCGAAAAGGGGTCTTAAAAATTTTAAGTGAAGCGATTAGGGCATGGTGGGTTATCTTTATGAAAGAGCGCTGTTTGCACATTTTAAATCTTTTTTTTCTTTTTTTTATGCTTCATAGTTTTCGACTTATGATGAAAATTGTAAAAAAAATACCGTTTCTTATCTACGAAGTTTGCAAAGAGAAAAATTCAAAAAACAAACAAAAAATTCATATTATGTTCCTCTACCAGTCAACAGATGGCACTGACCTAAGTAAAATTAATTTAGTTCCACTATCGGTCAAGAGATGGCGCTGGCCTGAGAAAAAAATAATAGTTCCACTATCGGCCAAGAGATGGTGCTGACCTAATACTGCAATAATAATTGTATTATTCTACAGCTCTGCAGTGTATTTATTATGATGGTACGGAAACCCTCGGTGCGCGAGTCCGACTCGCTCTTGACCGGTTTTTTTTAAATTTTGTCGCCTACTTTTGCGTTCATAAGTAGGATTATCTAACTGAACAAGACTTGAAAAAATACTAAAGTATTCGCAGTTGCCTTCATAGTAACAAACTAGCTTTCAAAGTAAGATACGTATTACAAACATTCCCGTAAAAGCTATTGCTCTTTCTAAGTTTTCGTGAAAGGGTGAATTTCCCAGAAAGGTTTGCCAGAAACGATCCTATAGATTTACTGCCATTCACTGCCGCACATCTTATCGGTACCTTTTGACTTTATGTACAAACGCGTCGATGTATTTCGAGCATAGCTTTCAAACTTCTACTGAAAAGTAAGTAGTTTCAAATGGACTTTTCTTGATAAAAGGAATGTTTTAAGCAGTTTTCGGATTAAGTTCACGTGTTGAGTAGGTTTTTGGTTATACTACCCATCAGTCTTTGCCTCTGTGAGGCTTTCTGTATATTTAAGGGGATTGTCAACCACGTGGTCTCCATACAAACGGCGATAACGTTTCCCACCCTCTAAACCTTAACCTATAGCAATGAATTTTTGGTATGTTTTTGAAATGCCTAAAAACTAGGGCTGTACGTTTTGATTTTTAAAATATTCATTGTAGATTTGAAAATATTGGCACTTCTGTGTTTTGTATGAAATCACTAAAATGCAAAAATTTCGAAATCTATTATAGATATTTAAAAAATCAAAACGTACAGCCCTAGTATTTAGGCATTTCAAAAAAATACCAAAAATTAATTACTGTAGGTTAAGGTTTAGAGGGTGAGAAACGTTATCGCCGTTTGTATGGAGACCACGTTGTTGACAATCCTCTTAAAAGGATTCTAAAGAGGCATTTTCATTTCAACGTAGAATATACGTACCAGGGCATTAGCAGTGGGAGTTTGGGCTCTTGGGAACTTAGAAAGATTTTAAAACAGGTACCCACCCCACCTGACAGTGGCAAGGGGTGAAATTATGGCGAAGGTAACCCGTTCTACAGAGAATGTTATAATCTGCATAGTGGATAGGTGAGGTGGGATTTCTAAAAGGTAAACCGATGGGAATCGGCTTGTATGGACCCTTCGCCAGTGCTTCCTAATTGTGTTAAGATAAGTAATAATGATCATTTAAATAAACCACTTTTACTGGCATGGTGTTATTGAATATCCTTTGGTGATTAATTTGATTTAGATTTTTGTATGTATATATTTGGTTTAGATTTTTATATGTACCTATGTGAATGTATATCTTCCAACTGCTTATAGGAAGCGACAAAACAACATAATCAAAAAGCTTGAAGGCTCTATAATACTAGTATTGTTATTTGACAATACTATGTCTGATATATATTACATAACGTGTTGATACCGACCTCTGGTATCAGGTGTGACCAGACATCAGTATCACTACAACACTGCGGCTACCTTGACGGTTTGCGGTCACCCTACGATATCCTATTTGTTGTGCTGTCTTAGATGTCTTGGTATCACTTAACGTTATACTATTAATTATTATTAATTGAATTACTATTTAGTATTATTGGAATTTAACTGTTTCCTCGCTATTTTTTGTTACAAGATTTTATTTAGTTTCACCTGCTCGGTGTTTAATTGTTTGTTTGTCTGTCTGTAATCAAATCTTGTTCGTCCGCGGCCTAGCTCATCAGAAGCTCTCACGCTGAAAAAGTGGCAGAATACATTTTTAGTGTACCTCCCCTTCAAGTAAAGTGGGGATGAAAAAAAATTCTAGATTGTATTTATTCATCATGTCATGTCTGCCTCACAGCGAAACCCAATGCTGGGCATAAGTCTCCAAGGAGGACTTGGTTCCTTGTTAAGAGTATGTATCGTTTCTAACGGTTGTAACAAGACCTTCGACGAAGCCGAAGTCCACGCATTCCGCCCATCATCAGGATCATTTTTGTCTTTTAGACTATACCTGGGAAACCAATAGCTACGAAGTTATTGAAGGTCAAAGTCAAAAATTTTATTAATTTTTTTTAATGAAATCTTATATTATTCGCTATTTCGAAATTTTTGTCCAAAGAAACATTATCAAAATTTTTAGTATTTCGTAACAAACAATGACTTCAAAACGTCATCACTCAATGTATCTCATGAGCACGCACATAAACGCTGACTTTCAATTCGGCCGCACGCAGCTGTGTATAGCATACACTCGCAGGCGCGATCTGTTGTACGCAATGCTTTTTTGACACCAAAAATTAAAATCGTTTCCCAGCAATAATTTTGAACAGAAATGGTCCTGATGATGGGCAGAATACGTAGACCTCGGCTTCGTCGAGGGTCTTGTTACACCCGGTATACTACAGCACTTAATTAACAATTGTTTTAGATACATTTCATTTCATATTAGTGTACATATTGCAAATAAGCAAATAATAAATAAGATGTTGCCTATGGACTAAATTGTTTCTCATAATAATATGTTTGCTTACATTAGCTTTTCATTAAATGACTTCTTTATACAGAAACTTCCGCAATGAAAGACTGTTAACCCTGCAGCATCTGTGGTTATCTGAACAAGAGCTAACATGACACTCTTTTGTCCAAAGTCACATCCTGGATGTCGAGAAAGGTAAGCTTTGTGCGAGTGTCAATGCTCGCTGACTATTGTATCAACTGGTTGGTAACGCTTTTAAAAGAGGCGTGTAATTAAATGTTGGAGTGTCGTATTTCTTGCGCGTTGTGAGATATGGACGGGTTGAGTGTTTATAGTATTAGCTTATTGCAGAAAACTTTGGAGGTATATTAATTAACGTTATACAAGGAGATGTAGGATGAAATCTTTGTTTAATAATCTCTGAAATAGTAGCTGTAGTTTATTGAGTCAATGTTACATTTTAAACATCTACTCTACATATATTTTCTGCACTACTGGAACCTTGGTAATATAGTCTGCTACGTAGAGATCTTGAATCGAACGATACCAATACTTAAAAAACATTTAGATATGTACCTATTTAACCTATGTAATGTACTTACCTACTTGTTGCACTTGGAAATGTTAGTATAGTTTATTTTAAATCAGCTGACAATTTTTTTTGTGACTTGGTCATGGTTAACTTGTTTAGGTATGCCATAAAGATTGAAGTTGGCGACAACCTTGAACAACGTAGCAAGCATCGCAAATTATGACGTCACAGACATTATAATTTTCTGACAGAAGCGCCACTCCTGGCTGTATTCGAAAACACTTCCGTCATTTGTTTTGTTGAGCTTGCGCTAAGAACTGTTGTAAAATAATCCAAGTTGGTCTAAAATTGCTTGTACCAGCATGGGCAACAGCGTCGCTTAACCACTTAGTACATATATCTGTCGCAGAATGGCTTTTGGCTACATCAGTGGGTGTAGTCATATGGGGTTCAGTCATTTTTTATTATAAGTGGGTTCCTCGAGAAATAATTAATACGATCATACGATCACTTTAAAGTACACAATTTAATAGCTAAATAATACTATTTTAGTTACACTTTCTTTACAGGCACTAAATAATGAAAGGACTTCTGGGCACTTTAGGTAATAACTTTTGCAGAAAAGATGCGTCTGCGCGCGGTGGTTGCCGACGGACTGACTCCTCGTCTCCCGCCTCGCACAGCCGTATCCATCCAAGCTTCGCAAAAGTGCGTCGCTTGCATTCTGCTTATTCCCGAGGAATCTGATTCTCCGACATATCTATTTTGTGCCTAAGGTTAAAATCCACCGCGCCGTCACAACATACGTTTAGTTCGTGCAGTGGCAATCGGCGCACACGAATTTACGCAGTTGCCCATAGTACGATCGGCAACTCACGTGCTTTACCACTTTGCAGAAAAATTTGTATGCAATGCATGCGTATCGCCCCTGCACCTGCACGAACTTAACGTATGTTAATGATGTAGTGTCATGTGCTTGTACGATTTGTTCTGAGCGGCTTTCTGTCTACTCATCTACTGTTTATTTTGTGATAGAGACGCTTTCTACACCATAAGCATCGAGGAGTCCATACGATTCTTTGAATTCACTCTTACATATAAACTTCTAATAAAAACCACAAATACGATTAATGTCCTATTTAACTAACTCTTTTGATAACCACATATTGACCAACCAGTGCATACACAAATCATTAACTAGAAATGACGAAAATGGGCAGTGTGAAGCTCCAACCCAAAGTCCTCTGCTATAAAACCAGAAAACCGACTAAGTCCCATTGAGCCGGTCGCCTTAATTACTCAAATCATAGAATGTTTACGTACGTACGTACGTATTAACACAATCCATTTTGTCACCGACTAAACAACAGTTAAACATTGAGTCGGACAGCTAATTTACAACTCAAAAGCTCTGGTTACAGTCCATTAATATCTGATTAAAGCACGTGCTTAATTTATCATCAATTATTCTGCCGCGTTTCCCACTAGTCCCCGTAGTACTCTTGGGAATTTTAGGTCTATTCCCGCTGTCCCCAACTTTTATACCCCACTGGGAGATATCGGGAAAAAAGTAGGAGAAAAGAATCTTTTCCCGATAGGCCCCAGTGAGGGACAAAAGTGAGGGAGAACGAGAAAGGTCAAATTTTTAACCTAATAGTAATACCATAAAAATAAATGAAAATTCTGGTGCCAGCTGGTGCTAACAAAATTTAATTATTTATTTAGTTAAATAAATAAAAAAAAAACAAAATTCAAAAATTATTTATTTCCTTATAGAGATTATTATTTTCCTTTTAGGTTTGTTATCGCCTGTGCCAAGAGACAACGCTCTGCATAACTTATGTAATTAATATATAAATGTGTTTATGCTAATAAAGAGCACATACATAAGGTCTTATTTCTGCAAGAATTTTTGGTAATTTTGATTTAAAATTAAACCTACTTATTAATCTAATATAATATATGATCAAAAATGACGTGTGTATTAGTATGTGTAAGAATGTGCTGTATAGTGTGGTAATTAAATTAATTAATTACTTAATTTATTCTGTTTGTCATCTATCAGCAGGCCAGGCATTTAGGCGTAAGACAGCTTTAGCCAACTAAATATCTGCAAAGCCCATAAGATTTTGAGAAGTCGCGAGTTAGTTACGCGCTACGTCTTAATAAGTGCAATAGTTCGTGTGACATAGGACATACTATTCAACTATTCAGTTATTTCTGAGGCGGACTTTACATGCATAAACACGCCAAGGTATTAACATTAACAATCCAACGAAGTTTGCCGACTTGAATCAAATTTATGCATTGACAGTTGGCACTTTGGCAGTACGTAGTTTGTTTTACTGCAGTATTATTCTGGTTTCATACGGCTTTCTTGCAAGTATGCAGCTGGCATATGCGAGTACCTATATAACACTTTTTTAAGACTATTTTCACCCATCTATCCAAAAAGCCAATATTCCTATAACAAACGCAAAACACAAAAGAAGTTTTAAAATAGCTTGATACTGTGTTATCCCTTTTGCTTCCTTGCCCTCTACAAAATGCGTCAAAGGCTTAATCTAATGCCTTCCGGAGGAAACCTTACAAGTCCCCATTAAAAGTTCCATGCAGTTACTGAAATTGATATTCCCCCGCATTAAGGAATAATCCTTCAGCTTCCTAATAACCCTATATGAACTAAGTTCGACTTTCCACCAACTTGTCGAGAACTTGGGATTTCACTGTTGTTGTTCCATTACGAGTCTTGAGGGGTGTATGTTAAAGTTCAGTTTAGGTGGAATATCGACAGTGGCATGTTGCAGTGTTGCGTTTAGGTGTCAATTATAACAAATTCATCGTTTATTTAACTATGTTTAGTATTAATGCTATAATTTTTATCTTCATTGCTTCTCACAGCGCTGCTGGCTACCCCAAAGATTTCCAAGATGATCAATCTATTTTTATCCATTTCACGAATTAGTCATTTTAAGAATTAGTCCATTCGCGCATTCTCTCACACACACAATAAAATAAAAAAATATAACTTTACTAAATTCGTTTGTTCATACATAGTATGTAAGTGTTACGATGGAGCGGGGCTGTCTGTCACAAGTATTGTAATACTAACTAGGCAGTCCCAACCTGCTGTTTTGAAAACCAATATTTGTAAAAGAAATAAACATTTTTTTTATTTTTTATTTTTGAATTAGTCCTTTCCGGACTCGTGTGCCCTTTCGCGAATTAGGCATTATGCGACTAAACGCTTTTCTGGCTGATTTGTTCATCAAATTCCTCATCCATTCGATCTTCGTTCACTACGCAGCAGCGAGTGGTGACAGGTGACGTTCGTCGACCCTCACTTGGAAGCAGTATATCACGTTACAACTCGACTCGAACCAACCAAATCCGCCGCGACATTGATCGGTTGTTCTCGTTCGGTGAAACGACGATGAAGGTCACGGTTACAAAAAGTATTTAGAGTGACATTTTTATGGGCTAATTTTCGCTTTTGTTTTTTCTAAAAAATTTACACAATGCGATTAATTAAACAAACTAGAACAGAAGTGTCCAACTTTAGAGCGTTTGCGAAACAAAACGAGACGTATTAAAAAATAAAAAATTGTTTAAAAAAACAAAAAACCGACTTCAAAAAACCTACCTCTAAAAAGCAAGAAATAATATTCGTAATAATAAAAATACGTCTATTGAAGTCGGGTGGAGCTGGACTGGAGTACAGATTCCTTTTTTTTATTCTAAAAGCCCCACCCGACTTCAATAGACGTATTTTTATTATTACGAATATTATTTCTTGCTTTTTAGAGGTAGGTTTTTTGAAGTCGGTTTTTTGTTTTTTTTTAAACAATTTTTTATTTTTAGTGTAGGTACCTTGTGGGTAAGGTACATTATATATGTAGAAAAATCGGCTCAGCCAAACGTAAGATAATCGCGGAGAAACATACTTAAATACGGCTCAAACTGAGAACCTCCTTTTTTAAGTCGGTTAAAAAACTACACTTAAGATATCCCTCTTCCTACAAAAAAATAATTATCTTATTCAGTTCATAAACAAAGAACTAATACGACCAATCATCGAGGTAATTCACACAAAATCATACTATTTTCGTGCTTTTTTTCAAAATTACTTGAAAAGTACTGAACTGATTTCCAAATTTTAATAAAAATGGGACCATCTTGGGAGTGTACCTAATGTAATAACGTTTGAATCATTTCAATCGGTCCAGCCGTCTTCGAGTAATCGATGGACATACACAAAAATATATATATATATACATAGAAGACAGACGAACATAGAACCTCCTCCTTTTTTGGAAGTCGGTTAAAAATCTGTTTTTTTTTTCTTTTCCATACATTTTCGAGTGAAGTTGCAGCGAATCACTGTTAAACTGGGAAGACTTTTTAACCGACTTCATTAAAGGAGGAGGTTCTCAATGTATGTCTCGATTGTATGTTTTTTTTATTTCTTTTTATTCGAACAAACTTTACTTGATAAGGACATCAGTGTAATCATTTAAAGTATAATATCATTGATTAATTTGTTATAGTTGTCTTGTTTGTAGTCTTATTTTATCAATGGTAAGGTGTGTTCAATGGTTTATTAAGTATCGCAACTTGGATAATTTTCGCGGTTAACCTTTACAACATTGCGGAGAAATCGGACACGGTAGCGGCCCAGTAACTGATAGGTACCTGCGGCACAAAATATAAGGGAGGCAGAAGGGAAGTCAAGGTTTTCCGTGCACGCACACATAGAGATATTACGGACTCACAATCTCAGGCCAAACGGGGCCAGTGTTAGCACAGTATTATATATTAGTTTTTGTAATTGACGAAAGTGTTTTGAATGCAGTCGGTGGCATGGCGGTGCAGCGCTTCTTCGAAAACACATCACCGATTTTATATTTTCTGCCTGTGCCCTAAAACCACATAACCCTAATAATAATAAATGTGCCCTAATAATATAGATAAGACGATGATTATAAAAAGAAATCCACTAAGGAATTATACTTTGTATTATAATATTCTGTTATTTGAAGGCAATTTTTTGCACAATGTTTTGTGAGAACTTGATATAAAACCGCAATGTTATATGATATAGTCAAGTGGTTTTTTTTAATGTCTCAAGAGATTAGTGCATCTTTCTGATCCGAAAGTGAATCTTGTATTTCTTCGTCTGATATTCCCTGAATTATTATTTTAGTACATTTTATCTCAACGATGATATTGAAACCATTCACTGCAAGTGTTCAATTGATTAAAAGTTGCTTCTCTTTTCTTTTCACCAAGTTTTTTTACTGATCACAGATAGCATTTTCAGAAAGCAATAACTTAAACTAAAAGTTATAAAATTGTTACAAAATGTCAATGTAATTATTAGCTAAAAATTTAATTGGGACTAATCTTTAACCTGTAAAACTGGTCCTAGGCTTCAAGAAAGGTTACTAATACATTAATATCTGTGCAAAAACCTATCTATTACGTCTCGTATAAGATCAAAGTAAAATATAAAATTTCCACACAGTAGGTAGGTATTTTTAATTTTCAAATTACTTATTACAATCTCACCTTAAGTATTAACGTGGAAATATCTAATTATTTTTAGCAAAAATGATTCGTTAACGAGATAACGAGAACAGTGAATCGTCAAAAAGCAATTAAAAAGACAGATGTTCCGAAATAATTAAGTTTCTCAAAAAATATCGTTGTTAGAATTTGAATAAACTTTTTCGGCACTTTATCCACAAATGGATTTGTTTTTTATTGTTGCAAGATGATGACTCCTTAAAACTACATATTTCCCTTTGTGAAAAATATAATTATTTTCTGCTTAATACTCGTAGTACGTAAATGTAGACAAGACAGCACGAAATGTTAAACAGTTGAATAGCGAAAACCGGCGTAGGGAGGGAGGGCATAAAGTCGGTCTCAAGGTCAACATAATATAGTCTGATGTGCCGTCGTGTGTATTTTTTTATTTTTATTATTTGATTTACAAAGATCGACAGACAAAATTAAAAAGCAAGTGTATTTTTGTTCAAAACGGGTTATCTTTCTATCAATGATTTTCCTTTAAGTATCATGTTTCTAATGAAATGTGTCGTAAACTATAAATGGTTGTTTCACAGTTAATTCAATGAATGAGGCTTTAGGGTACTAAACGGATGTTTTCGGCAAAAAGCGGGTTTCGCGAATTACGTATGTTGAATGCAGAAATACATTCAAAGATAAAATACGCTCGCGGGGCGGAGGCGTGGAAAATATTTGTTGGCTTTGATTGAATTTGCATGGCTCTGATTTTGCCGAAATCTTGTACAATGATATTGAATAATGATAGCACTTAAAAATGTGAGATTAACTTTTTTACACGACTGCCCAAAAAGGAGTGTAATGTGTTTAGGGTTCATGTATGTTTGTGGGTATATTGTGAGTTTCTTTATTCCACCATAACTTGAGTCTTGTCGTGGAGATCCTTGGGGGAGGCCTATACCCAGCAGTATGTATCATGCGGCTGATATGATGATGATGATGATGATGAATAATCAACCATATTCCACATAGAAAGTGAAAGAGCAGCAGATACCGTGAACTGCCTTGCCTTGAACGAACTGCGTAGTCTAACATATATCCCTTCCGGGTACAACTAAGGCATGTATGTATTATTAATTTCCCATAACCAAGCTTAATAAGTCCACTATGAATCAATTCGAAACGCGAAACATAAGCTTTTGCGGGCCTAATACGGAACGGTGGGTGTTAATGATCACCATGTACAGACCGTCTCAAAATGACATAATGTCTTATTTAACACGTTTTTATTACAAACATGTGTATATTTTGATGTTTTTCTTTTCTAATAAGATATTACACAAAATAATCATAAATTACAGTCAATTTAAAACAACATTTACCTATATTATATTCCTTCTCTACATGGAGTGCTGTGTAGTAAAATACAAAAGATTTTCTGGCCCTCTTTTCTAGAGTACCTAACTACTTTTTAAAAAGCTTTTTTAGTTTGAATGTATAAACCTGTATGGTTTTAGTCAGTTTAAACATATATAAACTGACTAAAACAATATAAACCAAAAATATCGCTGTTTTAAAACGGCGTACAAACGATAGTTCATATTTTTCCTTTACAAAGTATCTAACTAAAACTATTTCATTATTAAAAAACGCGACGAATAAACGACCTCCTCCTTTTCAATTTTTGAAGTCGGTAAAAAACACGAATCGTCGGCAACTTTAAAAATCTAACTTCATACAACTTCCCATCGCATAGTTATCTACATACATTGCATCAAAAACACGAATCAAATCTCACAAAACAATCATTCACGGCCATCTTTAAAATAAACATAAACATAAATAACATAAGAAGATCGCATGATTACGGCTTGTTCTCGGCTCCCGCGCATTTTATGCCAATTTTGCGCGCAATTTAAAACAGCTGCGACGCATTTTTATTGGTCAGATTATGCTCGGGGTAATTTAAAACCATCGTTAACCATTTCGACAGTTATGTCATAAAATAAAAAAAAAAATATACAAATAAAGAAGATAAACAGTAAATAATGTGAGCCTAATAATTCAATTTGATTTTATCAAAATCTAAATACTTACCTTCGATTGTGAACAAATTATGGCAACATTTTTTCTTCTGATTTCATGTATGGGTTTTTGATCGAGTTACAAGTCTGAAATACAAACTTAGTAGACCCTATATTCATGTTTCATCCTCTAATCGACTTCGCAAATAGTACCTTAGTTCAGCCCCCCCAGCCAAAGTAACGTTGGCAAATCTTCGTTATCGCTTCTCTTTCGAAACATGTATGGGATTGACATAAGGTTTCGTTAACAATCGAATTTTAAAACGTCAAATCGATAGCGAAGCGATAACGAAAATTTGCTAACGTTACTTTGGCTAGGGGGGCTGAACTTTTTAAGTTATCAAGAATCTTAACCACGCAGCACTACTTCAGTTCAAATCTGTCGTGAGATCGCATCGCATCTCCTTTAGTGCAATCGTAACAGAATTACGTCTACAATACTAACAAGCTTAAAGATAATCTGCGGCACAAAAGAGCACCTGTAACTTGACAAGCAGACCCACCTCCAACAGAATCACCAACTAACAATCTACGAATAGAAACCAGTGTGGCGATCGCTATCAACTTTTTTGTCTTCCGCATAATATCATCAATTAAAATGTTTACACGTGGCCAGTTGACGTCGAGCGGATTCCATACAACCGGTTTTTACAATAGACCTCCGCAAGAGTGAAGTTTGGCGCCTCCATCTCAGCTTGACCCGTCATGCCTTCAAAAGCCTCATCCAACCAAGTAAGACTGCCCTACTTACCGTCAAGGTTCATCAAATTCTGGTTATTGTCGAAGCGGTCTTCAAGGCGACATTACGAATACAATAAATATATAATGCTCGTTTTTGTGTCCCATTCAAGGATTCTGAATGGCCATTTATGTTTCTTTTAGGTGTTATTTTTTAAATTCCGAACGGTGTTATTATGCATAAAATCTGCGATTAAAGTTTCATTAAAAGATTTTAAATCTCAATGAAATCTGATTAATTATTGTTTATAGTATTATCTTGTTTATTTTCAATGGTTTTACCTTTTGTAGTTCGTGTTTGTTATTTTATTTATTATACTAAATGTTTAAGTTGCTCTCAGTTTTCCACATTTCAACTGTATCGAACAGCACATGGCAATTAAAAGCTTGAAATATAGCAGTGTATATGCTGATCTGCAATAAGTTCTAATTGAATCACCCATTTTAGCTTATAAGCTTATCTCAATACACGCAGAGTGTGACCATACAAATGTTATTTTATCGTTCAGATAGTCTATAAAGTTATCGAGATGTGGCGATGCAAGTTGTTTCAAAATCTCGTGGAATGTGTAAACGATGCGTTTGGAAAAGAGAATAAGAACATAAGTAAATAAAGTAATATTTATTGCAAACTTTCAGTCGGTGTTTTGTGGGATTATGATATTTTTTAAATTCAATTCTTAGGTATTTCACAGACGGGTTTCAGCCTCACTAAAAGACGTAAATTAGGTACAATCACTTACTTTTTATGATAGATAGGCATGCGTTTGACCTGATGGTAAGCAGATGCGATCTGCGATGAAACGCGCTTACCACGAAGATACCTATTCAATCGCGATTTGAAGGCCCCTAGACTGTACCTATTGGGAAACATAGACTTGCAAGACCCCTTGCAGAAGAATGTAATGTAAAAAAATTGCCAAATGTAATGTAGTTTTTCTCTTGCCCTCTGTTCAAGAAAAAGTAAGTAAATATAAATCATGCGGTACTTACCATAATGTCATATTAAGGGAAAATAAAGAACAACTTCATGTACAGTAAATACCAAAATACAGTTTTATTGAAACTTCCTTTTGATTCTATATAATAATAATAAATATCTTTGCAATCACTGACTGTTAACCGCTGAATTCACACTGAGTTACATTTAAATAAACAATAAAAATATCGCCTGCTTCCCCAGTTGTTATATAAGAAAAGGGGTTAACTCTTAAAACTAACTCAAAGATAACGTGGGTAAGGAATGCCTGCCCGAAGTATATCAGGATGAATAGTTTCTTGTAAAAATCTAGCTCGAGAATTAACTAGGATGTCTAAATAATAAAGGCCGGAGACTATTTGTTGCCGAGGATACTTGCCGCTTCGGTTAGTTTAAATGTTAGATAGATTTTAAAGTTAAATAGTACCTATTTGAACAGATTCGACGGCTGCTAATTATTGATTCCTAGGAGCCGTTAGCGAGTGACGAGTGTCAGGGTAACTCGACTTCTTTCTCTCGCCGTCTAGTCTTCCGACTACTTGGACGAACGGAGCAGTGGGCTGGGAACGTGGCCCCGTATAAGTTTCTTCACCTGTATACGAGGAACAGTACTGTGGTTAACAACGGCGACCTCAGATCAACCAATAGATTTTTCTAATAGCTCTGATTCTTTCCTGGTGAAGATTCAAGGACACTGTAACCTGAGCCAGAGCTACTCCAATAAGAAAGAACATAATTATTACAAGTTATTCGATCAAATCTTATTCCTGCTGTTTAAAGTGTTGGTTCCGACAATAAATGTTATCCATGAAAGCATTTTCTGTTTAACGATTCTACCTGCAGCCAAAACTAGGGTTCACTTGACTAAAAAAAAAGATGAGAGGACAAAATAATTTGGCTGATGGCCGAGGAACAGTCTATTTTAAGTTAAATTAATAATTCTCTCAATTTAAATTTTATATAGTGATAAAATTTGAAGCAAAACGCTTAGTGCGAGTCTTTGGAATATCCATCAAAAACGGTGGAGCTGATGGTTGTCCGATGGAAGAAGGGAGATAGCGTGCACACTCGCCGAAATGTATCCGATAATAAACCGATAAGCTTGCAACCTACTATATACATAACTTAACTTACTATTGACGACCCCCGTGGTCGAGTGGTTTGCACGCCGGTTTTCAAGGCGTCACCATCTCTTGAGGTCCCGGGTTCGATCCCGGCTGGGTCAATGTAGAAAATGAACTTTTCTATATTGTCTTAGATCTGGGTGTTTGTGATATCACCGTTGTCTCTGATTTCCATAACACAAGTGCTTAGCTACTTACTTTGGAATCGGTGCAATGTACGAGTATGTGATGTTGTCGAATATTTATTTATTAGTATTATTATTATGAAAATGAAAGAGAGAGTCCCGACTTTAATAATTCATTCTTTAATGAAATTTCTGAGGAGGATATATTGTATGATTGGCTGTCAGTGTGATAGCAACCCTATTTTATGTTTAATAAGTACTTACATAAATGAGAGTCATGATTGTGAATTGGTTTCTACACCACCAATAATAATATTCTTTTTTGTAGTTTAAATGTTGATTTTTTTTGTTAATGTGAAACTTCTTTCTCAAACCTAATAGAAAATGTCTGCTTTTAACTAAATTTTATCACGGATAACTATAATTGGCCTTATGAATTTGTAAGTTACCTCATAGTTAATTTTATTATGATTGTACTGTTGTTGTCCTTAATAAATAAAATAAAATAAAATAAAGAAAAATAATTAATTTTTCGTCATTCATTTTTGTCTACCCTTTCGCATCAAAAGACCGCTTTATTTTAAGAACGAAGGAATTAAAAGATTTTAAGAAGGTGAAGCAAGATTACTAAAACGTGGTTAAACGATGGTTTCGAGTAAGCGAAGTAACCTTGGTTACCTCTATAATTTGTTTAGAAGCATCCATGACCTTTGAAACATGAACACCTTGAGGCTTCGAGGCGGGCATCATTGGGAGTAATTGTAACAAATTTTATTGTTCTTTTTTTATTGCTTCAGATAGAAGCTCTTGAAATTACATGTTTTACTGCACTAAAAAAGAAAAAAAAAACTACTAACCTACTATTTATTTATTGGCATTGTCGAAATCATTTTCATAGAAGTGCCCGGGCAATATTGGCAAAAGATCACTTATCTAAGAACTGGCCCTGTAGCCAACTATCTTCTCTAAAGCTTCACTTTTGAAGTATGTATGGAATTAAGTTGCCAAAGTTTTCGTTTCGATTTCGAAAGCGAATTTCGTTGTCCATGTCCATCAGCCATTTTTGATGTCCCCACTGCTGGGGCACAGGCCTTCCTTATGGGTCATAAGGAGGATAGGCCATAACCCACCACGCGGGCCCAATGCGGATTGGTGGGTGTTAACGACTGCAAATGCAGCCGGGACCAACGGCTTAACGTGCCTTCCGAAGCACGGAGGAAATTTCGTTGACATTGGTACAAATGCGACTTTGTCTTATCAATGTAAAGTAGAAAAACTTCTCAAAGACTGTTCAACAGACAGATAAACCTAACAGATTTATCGCACACAACCTAATTCACTAGATATACAACTCGTCTGACTAATTGCGGAAATAATTCAAGGCCCAAGGCCATAGTCCAAAACTGCGCAAAAACAAGAGTCAAGGAACTCGCTGAGAATGTGGAAGTGAATAACAATACTCGGTTTGTTTTACAGGCATATATTATTTTCGAATTTGCAAAGCAAATTTCGGCTGAGGGTAATCAACGAATGAATGATTCACGAACTTTGAGGAATAACCGAGAAGTTCTTAATTCAATCAGTTGTTGTTGGAAATATTGAAACGAGAATCATAGTGCTTCAATCTTCGATCAAGAATATCCTAGATAACGCTTCACGAACTAAAACAGTACGCAAAAATGGCACCTCAAATAGCGTCCCCTTACAAACTTGGCGTTTATTTTGTACATATTCACCTCTTATTTTGTACAAACTCACATTTTATATCACTTCTTTTGTAGAAAATAAGCTTATTTTAAACAAAAACACATCTTTTGTCACTTACTTTGTGCAAAATAAGCGCCCAGTTTGTAAGTGGGACGCTATTTGAGGTGCCATTTTTGAAAATCTTACCAGACGTCTAGGGTATTCTTGATCGAAGGCTTAAATAGATGAAATTGTGAATTATCTCCCTGTAGTGCACTTCGAAGAAACTTTGTGGTACAGTCAGCAATGAAAGTCGCTTAACGCTTTGGTACTTTATCATAGCAACTTTTTTAGCAGGAGTCTCACGGTTTGAAACATAGTCATAAAAGTTATTATGACAAAGTACTACAGTGTTAAACAACTTTCGTTGCTGACTGTACTTTTTATCGCTTAAACAATATTTTCTTGCCTACTAAAAGTGGACACTTTTCTCTCCACTATTCTCTTTTTGAAAAAAAAATCAACTAAATATTTTTAAAAGTAAGTTTTCCCTGGGTGCAATATCTTGAATAATGAAGTGAACGTTTTAAGCTATTTTTATGAAACCTTAAGAAAATCACATTACTTACGCTTATTTTGTGTAAGTGGTTGATGATTTAATTTCTTCGTCTATATTTTTCATTGTATTTTTAACCGCGCATCTTAATAAGCTCCGACGATCACGGGATGCAATTTAAACAATGTGTTTCTCAAGAGATGAACGGAAATCGTGGCCTTGTTTTTTTACTTCACCAATGATACCATGATTTAACTGTAAGACTATAAATTAAAGTAGGTACTTTAATCATCATACTTTACGCTAAGTGCATATTAAAATTTTACACGATGTTTGCGAGATTGCAGATTTTAAAGCTGTACATAGAGATACATGATTGGCTTGCTATTATACCACACCAAATCCAGAGCTCCGTAAATTGTACGAGGGTGGATTGATAAGTCCATGATTTTTTAATGAAGAAAGACTTTTTTCGGAATATTTTGTTTTATTTCTCTACATAATTTTATTGTAGCTCTGTGTATTCAGTCCAACGAAGTTCCTACCTCTTTAACCCATTATTTTTTCTTTAATCGCCTGAAAACTGGTAACTGAAATGAGGGCCCATTTCAGACATTACCTTTTGGCTTGATGAAAATCTTTGCCCGCCAAGACGACATTAGTTCATGTTTGGTAGGTAGGAGAAAAAATCTCACTTGGGTTGAATTTAGAGAATAGGATATAGTTTTTGATCCATTTGTATTAAAATACTGTTTGTTTCCCAAATAAAAATAAATAAAAATAGGAAGGATTCGCATCTTCATTCGATAAGTTTTGATGTCATGAGTGCCGCCAAGAGGGTCGACAGGGTCATTAAAAAAGTCGCTTGAGCTTTTTGTTTCCAAAAGTTATAATCTTTTGCCGAATTTGAAAAAAGTAGTGTAAAGATGCCTTAAGGAGTTTCTTATCAAGACACAAAAATAAATAACGAAAAAAAAGTATTTCTTCTTTTAAAAGTCATGGACTTATCAAAACCACCCTCGTATACCTTCAATCTCTTTTTCAGCCCCTTTGTTGCTCAACCACTCCCACCCCCACCACTGAAAATCTGTCAGGTGCCCGGATCTGTTAATAATGATAGTATAGCAAACTAACTAGAGGTATTTCTACGCTCTGTAAATTGTCCACCTATTTCCGGGGCCGGCTCTTATAATATACCAAAAACCTCCGAACGCAGAACGCAAAACTTAACTCGGAATGGCTGAACTCTTTCTGTCTGTGCGGGGCCTAACTCAATCGCCTATTCATGACCGTGTGTGCATTACGCAGCGTTTTCCTGCTTATTTGCGGCCGTAATTGGTGTAATACGCCGTTTTTTGCGGCCAAAAGCGGATAACCATTATTAATCAACAGCTTTTGTTTGGTAGTCTTCATTTGTGGCAATTTGCTCGATGATGGTTGAATTTATCCTTGTGTGTTTTTGTATGGATTTACCAGAGTAAGCTTGATGTATGGTTATTTTTTATACTGAATAACCATGAATAAGCGGTAGTAAAAAAGACTTAACGTATTTGAATCAGCTATAAAATACCTTGCTCATTACTTACACATGTTCCAAACGTTTCCCGGACGATGGCGGGCCAAAAAACGAAAATAGAAACAATTTACTACGCTTTGTTGATTGTTTATGAATAACTGAAACAAAATTAATATCTTTTTTATTTTTAAATCTTTCCTATTTTTAGTGAAATAAGTATTCATTACATTTCTTCATTAAAGGCCAGTGTAGTTTAATCTCTGTTCTAAGTTGACAATGAGTAAAATGAGTTTAAGCAAAATCCGATGTTTGTTTTTGCATTTTCTAAACAAATTTCAATTTTAGTATAGGTATCGTATCCGTTCTGCCATGTCTACACGAGTTTAGCTACTAATGCTTAGTATTTGTTACTTGTCACTTTCGCAAGGTATTGCGTGTAAACATACTGAACAAGTACTTAGTCCGTATGTTTACATGGAAGTGCTGGAAGGTATTAGTGTTAGTGACAAGTACTAAGCATTAGTAGCTAAGTTCATGTAAATATAGCATTCTTCAAATCGAAGTTAATATCCATTCAAGGAACAAGTTCAGGTGATCTTTCGCTTTAAAGCTGGCCGCTCCGTTTCAGAGTTAAGGCCGATTCCCACGGGCGTGCGCATGCGCAGCACTTACACACAATCAAGCTGTCAAACTGCCTGTCACGGTTCCGCTCGATCACGAACTACCCCCCAACGGGGATGGACGATGTGTCCGACAAAAGAGGAAGTAATTAACAAAAATAAGGAATGTTAAAGTTATCTTGTTTGTACATTAAAAATGCTTATTTAAACTTATTTGAATAAGAATATTTTCATTCATTCGTTCACTTAAAAAAAGTTAAGTCTTAAAGTTATGCTATGATTAATTCTTATAACCAACTTTCTTTTTGTCTACTTAAAAATTTAAGATTTTAGTAGAGATCAGGCTATTGTCAGGATATTATAGGTATAGGTACCATTTGGTAACCCAATCCATAGAAAACCTATCTCTGTAACGAATTTATCAAAAAAAAACTATCAAAACTTACAGAAATAATAAACAAAATTATTAAGTATAGGTACTCTAACATTAAACTTTCAAGCTCTATACGCGCTCACTAGACATGAAATAAAATACTTTTTAACGAATTTTAACGTTTTATTGAAAGTACCAAATAATTACCAAAGTACTTTCAATAAAATCCGCGCTAGTACCTATCCGTTAAAAGTGGTTTTATTTCATGTAGGTAGTTAACATTTTAAATTTTCTAAGGCAGTGAATCAGTAATATTGTCATCGTGACACCAACTACAGGGCACTAAACTAAACCGTTAACTCCCTCAAGACCCTTGGGTTGACAGTTGGATTAGCGCTGCCCAAGGCAAGGGTTATTTCATTAACGGAATTAGTCGCACGTCTAAAGGGCGCTTTAAAATCTGTCAAGTGGTTTCCAATTCAAAGTACCATTTTAATGATAACTTGAGATGTCTTGGAATACGACTGTTTGTGTTTATTACGTTTTCACCCCTAAAATACCAAATTTTAATGAGTTTTGATACCATTTGATTTTGAATTCCGGATAAAACACAATATTAAAACGCTTTTCCAATAAACTTTTTGCTTTTTCTGAGATCAAAACTTTTGAAGATTCAAGCTAGGTTTAAATATTTTTCCAGTTTATGACGACCAAGGAACGTATTACTTTGTTTAATATGATTCCCCCTTCTACTAAAAGTTTACAGACGATTAGTTTCAATGCTGTAACGAATAAAAAAATAAATAAAGTGTACTGAACGGTACTTCCTAAATGTAAGTGAGAGACTGTCGCGCGCCGTTCCTCTGCCATTGTATGTAAATTTTCAGCTGACTTATTTGGGTATCTTATACCTTTCGGTTAAAGTTCATTTTAGCTATGGCAGATCACACTTACTATGTGGTGAACTGTCTGAAGACAATCGTGTGGACTAATTGAATTTAATGTCCGACATTGCGAACTGCTTCCTTGAGTTCAGGAACTTCTAGTTAGAACATTCGATGACGTCACCTCGCTAGAAACTTTTTTTTATACTGGAAAGTGATGTAGGTGATCACCTAGTAACGGCAGCCTCTTAGATGACAAGCCCGATTAGACCCACCATACCACCAGGGGTATGGCCAGTGGTATGATGGGCTCGAGGGGGGTTTCGTTTACACACACCTAATCTATCAGTCGAACAAGACATTTACTTGTTGACTAAGCATTTTGTCGGCTTCGATGGGCCGTAAAAAAAATTGCAACGTTTTATTTTTGGGTATACCTTATTAAAAAAACCTTAGGTCTACCTGCTCTCATTTAAAAAATAATACAGCATGTGAAAGCAAAACGTTTTACTAATAAAACCACAATGAAGATAAACATTATAAAAGCTATTTGTCATTCTTGTAATACATGACCCAGAATTAGGAGTACATTATTCGAAGAATACCGGCACGTAATTATGGCCGAAATAGTAGGTACGTGCCGAAAATGTCGGCTCTTGCGGCCAGAATAGGCAAATAGTAGCGTAAATGGCAAATTATTAATATCAATACAAATGGAGAAAATGTTGCAAGTTTTTTGTAATATGTGCCCGTTTACGAGTATTTTAATTCATTTCTACTACTGAATTTTTTTTATAAATTGTCTCCTTGATTTATCTCTTGTAGATTTTTAAGAAATATTTTTGAAAGAAAACTGAAAATATTTAGTGATAATACTTTGATTTCGGCTGAGAAGAGCCGCCACTTGGCATTGGCACCAAGAATATTCGAGTTAGATCGCTTTTCATTGTTAAGTTTTCATAAAGAAAAATGGCTACGCTGCCTGTATTGTTTCCTGAACCTGAAAGCAAGTATGAAGAAATTCCACTGAATAGGAAAACTTGGGAAAGTTTCAAAATCTCATTTTCTTTCGCTTTGTTTTTATAATAGCTAATTGATGAGAAAATAATCATGCCTAACTATGTGAAGAGCATCGATTGTCGAAAAGTTTTGATTACCTATTATACTTTATTTAAAAAAATATCTTGTCTATAGCGTGCAGTCATATAACTCATAAAAGTTTTAAGATAAGTAATTAATATATTAGAAAAAACACTAGAAAAAATCGACTTACCCGTAGCCCGTAGCAGCTCAGACGGGACTCGAACCCTTGGGATTCCGGCCCAATGCACTGACTAATTATGCTACTGAGTCGCTCTAGTGGGCGCGGCGAAATCATAAAAGTTTACAGTCAACGTGACGTATCGATTCAAGTTTATAATATTCAAAGCTTTCTAATTAAAGATAAAGATACGTAGAACATAGAAAGACCATAGAACATTTTATGTACATTTTTTCACATTATTATGTGAAAAATGTTCTATGTCCCTTTATCGTTCGAAAATCCCCGTTTTCCTTTAACCCTCCAACCCGCAAGGTACGGCCGTAACCCCCAGCCCGCCAATTTGTCCCTTCCGTGCCACTGGTTTGTTTGTGGCAAATTCGTTACCGTGCGATTTCACTGCTGCTCCCAAATGTTGTGCTATAGATTACGGAATGTGAAATGCGTACCGTTGTTCGTTTTTGTTTATTTAGCATTTTTTTATGATTTGTATTATTACTATACGGTGATTTGCGTAGGTAAGTACCTACCTACCGTTTGTGTTTGGTTGGGTTACTTACTTACTACTATCGTAATTCAAAATTAAACTTTTAAATTATGCTCAAGTTTTACATTTGAGTTCGTACTGGCTTATATTTTTTATTTATCTCATTATAAAAAATAATAAAATAACTGAAATCCTCATTTTAGACACTGCATTTTAATTATTATTGTAATCATGGTAATGTAGCACTCAGTCAGAACAAGCATTCCTACTTATTAAGACGAGCTCATGGCGCAGTGGTATAGCGCCTGGCCCAGTGATTGTGGAGGTTAAGCAACTTTCGCAAGGGTTCACATGGGATAGGTGACCAAAAATGTATTATCTCGAGCTCCTCCGTGCTTCAGAAGGCACGTTAAGTCGTTGGTCCTGGCTGCTTTTGCAGTTGTTAACACCCACCAATCCGCATTGGACCTGCGTGGTGGGTATGGCCCAATCTCCTTATCCACCCATAAGGAAGGCCTGTGCCCCAGCAGTGGGGACAAAAATGCCCAATGGTCAAGGTACAGCCACATTTATTTCCTCGGTAAAAGGCGATCCGGTGGCTATCGGACTATTTCTAGCAAAGAGTCTCACGGGGCCATATTTCAGAATTTCGTCCATCCCTGTAAACTATTCCCATCAATCTGATAAATGCGTATCTCCACTCGGTTTAGGCGCGTCGAAGTCACGGACCGGTGATTTGTCCCTTCCGTGCCACTGGTTTACACCGCGACGCGTAATGTGATTACGCGTAATTAATGGTCGTAGCTTTCATTAAAGAGGTCAGATGTCACTGTCGTGGTCGGTGAGTTTCATTAACGAAATTTTAGATAGATTAGTTTGAGTCTGGCACGTGAAGGGTTGAAGACATTCTGCGGGGGGACTCATCTTGACGTGTATGTCTCTGTTGTATATAGGATCTATAGCTACCTATGAAACTCCATACATCATGGGAGCTACATTAGATATCCACAGGCTCGGGCCTGCAAGATCGGGCCACAAATCGCAGCGTGTGTAGCATGAGGCGCGGCCTCCTTGATAAAACATATAAAGCATAAAACTCTACCCTATGGATTGTTATGATCAGGTTGTAAACGCTTAAGTAACCTAACGTTTCAATTGAGTTTGTATAAAATAGAACTTATTCTAATTGACCGAGCGAGCGCAAAGCACGAGCGGATCGTCTCTGCTTCAGCTTGGGCAAAAATGGTTTCTTATATCCGTACCGCTGCCCGGCTGTCCGCTTGTTCTCTTCTACAGGTCGCATTTCTCAACCGTTCCTAGTGAAATTTTGTGAGTAGGTTCGATAGTAATAAATATTTTTTTTCGATTCAGTTTTTTTTTAATTTGTCGAAATGCCGGAGATTTTTACTTTTCACAGAGCTACTAGTCTTGTCCATCAGCCATTTTTGATGTCCCCACTGCTGGGGCACAGGCCTTCCTAATGGGTGGTAAGGAGGATGGGCCATAACCCACCACGCGGGCCCAATGCGGATTGGTGGGTGTTAACGACTACAAATGCAGCCAGGACCAACGGCTTAACGTGCCTTCCGAAGCATGGAGGAGCTCGAGATAATAAATTTTTGGTCACCCATCCCATGACCGACCCTTGCGAACGTTGCTTAACTTCCGCAATCGCTGGGCCAGGCGCTAAACCACTGCGCCACCGAGCTCCTCTAGCGCTACTAGTCTTAAACGTTCAAAAAAGTGCCTATTTATAGATTAGACATTAATTGGCAAAGCCAGACTAATGAACGATTAATTAAAATATAACTGTTGGTTTTAATTGTAATGCGAATTCAGTGTTTGTGCAAATAATATTCAATGCAATAAATCCATCTTTCCCGGTAAAGCTCGCCAAAACCGCTGACCGCCAATTTAACCCTTCGATCGCTGGTTAGTATGCCCCAGCGATTTCAGCGGCCAAACGAGAACTTTAGTTTGAGAGACATTGTCGAATCGAAAAGCAAGTTATACCTACATGAGGCGATTTTTGGGTAGGTACATAGGTTAATAAAGAACGGTGGCTCTACCAAGAGTTAAAGCAAACTGGGGGTTAATTGTCTAATTTCAAAATCTATCGCAATCGCTTTCAGGATGTGATGATGCTTCATTTTGACACAAATACAAACATACCAAAGAAATGCAGCAATGTGTCACATCCATCTGTCAAATGAAAGCGATTGCGATAGATTTTTAAAAAATTGTTTAAAAAAAAAAAACAAAAAACCGACTTCAAAAAACCTACCGCTAAAAAGCAAGAAATGATATTCGTAATAATAAAAATACGTCTATTGAAGTCGGGTGGGGCTGGAGTACAAATTTCTTTTTCATTTCTCATATTCGGAAAGTGATGTATATTTGAACTGAGCAGCGGGTCCAAAACTCTTCGTTCCACCCTAGGGTGGAAAAGTAATTTAAAAATAGAACTGAATTTGGCAATGAAAAAGTTTACAATAGTTAAAAACAAATGGTTTAAAAAAAGTTGCAGCCTTGTAGGGCGCATTCACGAACAACAACAAAACATGGTATAAACAGCCAGTGCAAAATTAAAAACATTGGGCGGAGCGGCCGGCGACGCGACGTGTTCCAAATTTAAAATAAGAAAAACTATAAAATATTGTAGGGATACTGACCTAACTCTGTGACTTTGAACTGTGTGCGT
The DNA here is from genome assembly GCA_950108535.1 of Agriphila straminella. Taxonomy (NCBI): domain Eukaryota; kingdom Metazoa; phylum Arthropoda; class Insecta; order Lepidoptera; family Crambidae; genus Agriphila; species Agriphila straminella. The sequence goes on from OX467321.1 coordinate 14,952,850, forward strand.
ATTAAAGTTTTGTGTTGATTTTGTATTTACTAAAAATGAGTGAGTTCAAACAAAATAAAAGAAACAATAAAATTACGCTCTATTCGCCTACAGGAAACAACTACTTCAGGAAAGTCTCTGCCATGGACTTACCGTCTTATCAAAGACCAAAGAATATCTCCAACTTTTACAGGCATGCAACAAAGCCAATTCTGTCATCATAATTTATATCAAACTGTAAATATTTTAAGCAAGAATTTAACTTTAGATTTCCCAAATTGTTCTAATTTTTCAAGGTTTTTTTTAACTCTTCAATGCCCGGAAAATGAGACAGAATAGATTTTCTATTATGTCTCGGTCGCCAGCGACCGCTCGGGCGTTAATGAATTAAAGGTAAGTTGGTGTAGGTAATAATTATAAGGTCTACCAATGTAGATAGTTACTAAGTACATGTTTTTATTAATAAACATTTTGGAAAAACTAAGACTTTTTTTACTTTCCTTATATTCGAAATGAAAAGTAGAGTGTTTAACACGGGTAAAAGTCATCAATTCCATACTCGAACTATACCAGCCCTCGCTATGCTCGGGCGTCTAAATGTCTCGTATGGGAATTGCTTCCTTTTGACCCTCGTATAACAATCTACTATTTTTTTATTCTAAAAGCCCCACCCGACTTCAATAGACGTATTGTTATTATTACGAATATTATTTCTTGCTTTTTAGAGGTAGGTTCTTTGAAGTCGGTTTTTCGTATTTTTTTAAACAATTTTTTATTTTTTTATTTTTAGTGTAGGTACCTTGTAGGTAAGGTATATTATATATTTAGAAAAATCGGCTCAGCCAAACGTAAGATAATCGCGGAGAAACATACTTAAATACGGGTCAAACTGAGAACCTCCTTTTTTAAGTCGGTTTAAAAACTACACTTAAGATATCCCTCTTCCAACAAAAAAATAATAATCTTATTCAGTTCATAAACAAGGAAAGTAATACGACCAATCATCGAGGTAATTCACACAAAATCATACTATTTTCGTGCTTTTTTTCAAAATTACTTGAAAAGTACTGAACCGATTTCCGAATTTTAAAAAATGGGACCAACTTGAGAGTGTACCTAATGTAATAACGTTTAAATCTTTTCAATCGGTCCAGCCGTCTTCGAGTAATCGGTGGACATACACAAATAAAATAAAAAAAAAAACAAATATACAGACGAACATAGAACTTCCTCCTTTTTTGGAAGTCGGTTAAAAATAGACAATAAGTAAGCTGTTTTCGCTACCGATATACTATACTAACGGATATACTGCTCACAGTCAATGCTGGTAAAAGAGAGAAAACGCAAGTTTACGGTAGCGAAAAAAATTTGCATCAGGGCCACAGTTTCTAAAATGTTTAGAACTTTAAAAATGCGAGTGAAAATATGTTCGTTAATATTTTAGTTTATCCAATTTCAGCGTTTATGCAAATTAATACTGAATGCAATAAATCTATTAGAAGCTCGCCAAAACAGCTAACCGCCAATTTAACCTTTAAATCGCCGATTTCAGCGCAGTTGCGATTATGGCGGCTATAGTACGATGTGAGAAACAACATCGATTCTATTAACATAATTATGATACTCGCAATAGAAATAAAACGAAGTTAAGGGCCCTATAGCCCTCAAAGTGGCGTCCTCATCTTAGTTAAATTTATTGCTCGCTCAGTAAAATACCTATTGTAGTAGTAGTAGGCAAAAGTGCCTAAAGTGGCAAGTTTTTGCTCTTTTGCCTACTATACTACAGTCTTACTACTTCTTCTAACTAGGTATTACAGTGAAATATATTTTATTCAGGCTATTGTTTATAAATAAACTATAGAACCTTAGCTTCAACATGTATAAATGTGAATTTTCGATACATTATGTAGGTACTTACTTAGCGAGCAATAAATTTAATTAGGATGAGGGCGCAACTTGACGGCTATAGGAGCCTTAATTGAAATATTTTAGAACATTACGAGTAAATTGATTGTAATTGTGACACGGGCTGCTAAATTTAATACTAACTAATTAATTAACAAATAAATTATGATCGGAAACCGGACTTAAATCTGTGTCTTAAAATTAATTGTGACTGCAATCATAAACAAAATGAAAGTATGGGTTCTAAAGGTAAGCTTATTTTAAACCCCGTATATGTACTACGCGTTCACATCTTCATTGCCGTCGACGACCGTTATGACGTCACAGCTAACGGTACTGTAGACAAAAAAGTAATCATGTTTTTTTCAACTGTTTTTAATTTTTTTCTTGTTCAAATAGTGTCATTCATTTATCTAACAAGTTAGGTTCGCTATTATGTAGGAACTTTAATCTTTTAATCATTATAACGTAATGATTAAATCAACAGAAACAAAAATTAAGCTTTGCATTGCTAGCCGTACTAGAAAGGCGACGCAGGGGGTGCGGTATGACGAAGCGGGCCGGGAGGTAGCGGCAATGATGAAGTGAACGCGTAGTATGTAACAATGAATAAAATATTATGCCCTTTAATATGACACCCATATTGCAGTTTTAAAAAAAAAAAAAAATTTTTTACTACGTATAATAGCACCGTACAGCCGCCATGTTGGTTTTTTTATAATGCCACCTTCTTAAGAACACTTGGGCTGACAAGACAAATCTAACGATATCTTAATCATAGAAATCCGTTCAGCCGTTTGAAAGATATGAGGTAATAAAGAATATTACATACAAACATACATACAAACATACATACAAACATACAAACTTACTTACAAGATACGCGCGAAACACATAACCCTTTCTTTGCAGTCGGGTAACAAGTAAAAGACTCCCTTGTTATCCTCCCGTTATAAAAGACTCCCTCGCGTATAACGGGACTTAGGTATATTCTTTATTCACTTGTTGAATGTAATTCTACTGTTACAGTCACGTCCGAGACACGGCTTTAACGCTTTTTATTCTAATGTTATGGCAAGGTTATGGTGCGTAGAAGCTTGTAAATAAAGATTTTTTTACCATTACAAAGACATTTTTAGCACCACTTCCTGAATTTACCTACTTGTTGTTAACAACACTTCTGACTGCGAACAAATTTTAAAGCAGATTTCTCTTGCGGTTCCTTATCACATGCCAAGGAACCCGATCACGAAAGTTTTCCATATACCACGATGTAAAACCAACCTTGGTCATCATAGTCCAATTGTTAGAATTTGCAAAGAATATCATGAAATCCAGGTGCATATTCCCGATCTAGACGTGTTCTCTGACTCTTTCAACAAATTCAAACGTAAGATTATTGAGCATCTTAGCAAATAATTTTGGATGTCACTGATTATCATGCAGTGTAGTTTGCCTGTTTTCTTTTGAGTTGTCCAATAATTGATTTATTTCATAATCTTGTAAAACATTTTATTACTTATATAATTTTAAATGTTCGACTTATTTTATTCTTAATTGCAATCATACGTATTCATAAATTGTATTAGGTATATTGTTGTCTTTGTCTTGGTTAATGTTGTGTAAGCTTTTATTAGGCTAACATATTTTAAACGAAAAATTCTTTAATAATGACTTTAAAAAAATGAATCACCCTGCATTCACTCGTGGAATCGCTCAAAAAAAACTTGTTACTATTAGGGCGAATAACGTGTACGGTAGAAGAACTACCGCTTACTTAGTACCGCGGTTGATTAATCAACTACCTGCGGATTTCGTTGATAGTTTAACACAATCCAACCTAAAGGCTAAAATGAAGAATTTTTGGTTTGAGACCTTGAAATGCACCTAGTTTGCTCCTTGCTAAAGAATTATAATATATTTTTTGTATCAGCCTTTCTTTTTAAGCATAATTTATCACATTTTTCTTTATATGTAAATTAAGTATGTATATCTAACCCCAACGCGAGCATTCAACAGCGTTGTTATAAACCTCTGTGGATTTCTTTACGCTGTTAATAACAATTAATGTAATGATTTTTATACAATAATAAATGAAAAAAAAAAAATATAAGGTCTTTTGTTTTTAAATGATTTTTTTATAATAAATTGTATATGTTAAGCTGTTAGCTTACCTATTAAATAAAATAAAATAAAATAAAAATACTTGTTGGGTCTTGCGCTTAGATTGAAGATTGAATAAGTATAGTATGTTTACTCTACATATATTTATGATAGAGATTACTCTGTTTATTTTAATTAAAAGGAGCTTAAGTGCCTTAAGTGCAAAGGTAAATTCGTCCTAGTCATCCTTAGGAAAAGTAGAACACCGACATTCATTGCTTGCTCTTTGCTATGGCATCCGACGCCCAGCTGTCTTTACAGCTTAAATCTTAATACGTACGTCTCCCACGCGTGCGCAAGAGTCCCATGAATATTTATCGCGATTTGAGTGGCACTAATGACTGCTTTCATATCAGAGGAAACGATCGAGTGGCGCATGAATGTGCGCAAGGAGCGCACGTCAATGGATTGAGTCATAATTTTCGATAGAAGTAGGAAGGTACCTAGACCTCCTATTTTGAATAGCTTTGTGGAACTTTCGTCATTGTTCTAGCATGAAATATTATCGAAATTCGTGGAATATAACCCTATCTCTCTGACGAACGACACTATCTTGAGCTGACTCAAGTGTGAGTCTAACATAATTCTCACCGAAATCACCCTAAACATAATTGAAAGGGTGAATGGACTAAAGGTGTTAAGTATATATGTTATCTGACAAAACTAAAAAAAACTTTTTTGTATTATGAACATGGGGTTTATAAAAGATGATAAATCGACTGATGAGCTCAAAACACGTAAATTTTGATTCGTGTCAAAAATACAGACCCTAAGCAAAGGTATAATTGACAAAAATGTGTACATTTTAGGTTTCAACATTTTTCAAACACTTAAAACTAATTTTGGACTTTTTGTTAGTTATACTTTTTCCACTCACAATTCAATTTATATATTTTTTTATTTTCTTTTATTAATAAAATCATTGACAAACAATATTTTTGTACAGTACAATATAAGTTACATTTTGATAGCTATTAAAACAAATACGATAAAAATAGTGCGTGGCGTATGTATACACGCACATTTCTGCGTTGTTCATTGGGTTTAAATTCTGTACCATCAACAAAATAATCTCTCACCGTGTAAATGTAGTTTAGTTCCCGTGAACAGTCCACAAGAGTGACGCTTTCCCGGCTCCACCCTAAAATGAACGAGTTAATATTTTAATCTGGTTATTTTGCCGACGCCTCTTCGACACAAACAACTGACAGGGCTGGCTTAGAGAATTTAAATGGCTGGAGAAAAATAATGAGGAATATTGACCTTTAGATAGGTAGGCTGATCTTTATCTATCGCAAAGTTTTGTAAATCTGCATATTTTGGTTAGGTATGTGTTTAAAGTATAAATAGTAAAAAAATCGATTATTTCATTTCAGGTTTTTAATTTTTTTTTCATACTTGATCAACGAAACACTTTTTGTATAAGTATGTTATCTACATCACTAATTTTCTTTTTTTCCCGATTTATAGAGTTAGGTTACTATTACTGTGTAAGGTTACCGACGCCGAAGTTTTGCAAACCAAAGTATCTCTTTTACATTCACAAGTCGCAAAATAAACTGTTTTGATAATCTCAACAACTCCTCATCCTAAATTAACAAAACTATTTCTATTAGCCACAGTTCACAACCTTCAATATCCAAACTCATCCGTTTTCCACTCAACTGCTAACTTCGTGTATTTTGACAGGGAAAATATACAAACGGTAGCCGTTATCAGGGATCTACCAGCCTCTAAACACTGCCCTGATGAACTCCGCATTCATTAACCGATTATGTGGTCTGATAAAGCCCGTCACACACTTAATATAAAATGTAGCTTTCGCGTGTTTCAACGTAACTTTCGTGGATTGTAAATAAGTTATGGTAACGTATCTTGTAGAATCTTTCATGAGTGAATAAGTTTAGTGCTATGCTGTAAAATTAAAACTCGATATCGATCTACGAGTATTTTAATGGTATGTTGTGTAGTAAAATTTTTATCTAGACTAGAACCTAGAAACATAAAGAACGAAATAAAAATCGAACAGAATTGTACAAGAATGTAAAATCCATAAGTATTTCAATTATGAGTTCAAAAGTAAATCTCTCTGACCAATTTAGAGAAAGATATAGAAAAGACGAAGAGAATATAGATTTGACGTTGGAGAAAATGTTTGCAACTTTTTCCCAAACAACGGGAAAAAACTCACGCAGATAGAGTTTAGGAAAACAGAAGCTTAAATCAATAGAAATGGTAACGAAAGTGCCAGTATTTTCAGGTTATCCTAAAAACTACTAAACCGATTCCAAAATTTCAAGTTTTTTTTTGAAATTGTTTTAAAAATATTCTTTCGTATATTCTTTGAAATAAAAGAATAATTTTCGAAATTGGTCCTTAAATGCCGGGGTACTGAGGTAACAAAGATAAATAAAACATACAAACGAATTAATAAACTCCTCCTTTTTGAAGTCGGTTGAAAATATATTCCATGCAGATAATAGCTCTAGCTCCGTACATACATAATATACAGAGTGTACAACTTTACAAAACGGTTGTTTACCAGTTGCCATCGGTTATAGCTCGTAACCACCACCTCGGTCAATCGTTTGCTACTGCTTTGATTAAATGATTGCGTGTTGTGGTGGAGTTGGCTATTTTCTACAATGTACCATCTGATGCGAAAGACTGGATGGAATTCATATTAAAGTTTTAAGCTGATAATATCTATCGACATAACTATTAAAAATGATACTTGTCTTTTTCAGCACTATTTAACCTAATATTATCTGTCTGATACTTCAGTTAAGTTTTTATTGAGAGACAATCAAATAAGTTTACTTTTATGTTTATGAAGGAAAACCTATTAACAATTCCGTATGTTTGTTTCAGGCAGGGCGCAGTTTAATCGACCGTCCACACATGTTCCCCAAAAATGATACCGGTAAGTTGGTAAATAATTACGGCCTTATTCATAAACTCCTAATAATTCTATTTCAGCTATGGCACCGTTAAGATAAGTTTTATCTTTATCATTGGTGAAAAGAGTAAAAGAAACAAAACACATCATAAGCCTCCTATAACTTTGTTTACTTTATGAATAAGGCGGATAGTCTTTACAAGTCACATCGTTTTATAGGAGTAGGTACGTACTAATTAAGTCAACAAAACTTTCCAAAAAAAATTTTTACTTCTGGAATTCATTTAGAATCTATTATTTAATTTCTAAATATAAGTATACAAGGTTTCGTCCATGCTAAGGGTGCCTTGCACCATATCATCATATTTTAAATATTAGCTTACGTTAAATTTTACACTAAGTCTAGTCTAATAAAATTGGGTCCTATTTGGGACAAGTTTATAACTTTAAACTCAAAACTTAATTTGATATTAAACAACCAATACACGTGCAATGCAAAACCTATAAAAGGTGGTATTCACAATCCACACAGACCCATCTGCCCTCGCAGCTGCTCGCTCATGCCCCAATATTACGTGTAATAGAGCCTTATTTGATTGCCAACCTCTTAGGGTATTAGCCATTTATTGGAAGCCTTAGTATGCCTAGCAGGGTGGCTTTATTTTAGGGAGAATTGGATCTAATTCTTATTTTTCTGCGTGAATATTGAAATATTAAAAGCCTTGGTAGTAGGTATTACAGGAGCTGTATCCAGCAGAACTTTTTATCACATGGTCAAGAAGTTTGTACGTATTTTGTGAAGTGATATATTTTGCTTTTAGTCACTTTCCTCATCATATAGATGGAATTGTTCATGACTAATCTTAATCATGTCAAATCAAGTAATGAAAAAAACGAATGTAAATTCCATTAATCAAATGTTAACACATCCTAAAGAACCCTTTATTCCATTCAGTCCTACTGTTAGTTCAATAGTTGAAACCAGCCTATTTCTTGGTTTCATTCGTTATTTATGTTCTATAAAATTTATATTGCTTTTGTGAGTATGAATAAGCCTGGTTTAAGGCGACCTACGACGTGATCCCTACTTTCACTATTTCCCTTTATTAACCAGAAACTCTAACATATCGTATAAGTGAGATGTCACCAAGTAAGAAGTACATTTGAATTGGCCAAAGACGCGTTATCATACGTCGTCGGTCGCTAAACCGCAGAGTAGCTTTCCAACGAGTCGTTATAAGTTTGTGAGTGGTCGAGCCGAGCCATAACTCTGTTTGACGGACGGCTTCTGCTGTCATCGTTTGCTAGGGTTGTCATCGGAATAGCATTAAAGATTTCTGTGTCCGGTAGAGACTTACCATCGTATTGCATCTTAAATGTTAAGTTTGAATCGTAACTAGGGTTGACCGCGTACTGAGCTTATAGATAGCCATAGATTATTTTACAGTTATCTGTTGTGTTATTATCTAATTAGAAAAAAGACACTACATAAAACACTTTGTACTCAAATATTAAATTTGATTGGGTCACAAAGTGCTGGTAATGAAAACGTATTTAGTCTGTTAAGTGAAATTCTCGTGACAGCCCTGCGTGGTGAGCCGCGATGACAGCTTCCCTTTTACATAATCCTGGTATGCTTACTGGTGCTGTGGTTGTCGGCGGGTATGGTGGACGTCAGCCTAAGATTAACTGGCATTAGACGGTACACACACACACGACAGCACATCATTATACATGTACATAACCCACCACACGGTTCCAACTTCTGCGTGTTCTGAGGTTCCAACATTAAGGAAAGATTAAGGATGTTTCCGTGACAAACGACTTTAACGTACCTTTCGAAAAACAAAGGATCTCGAAATAAATTAATTTTTGGTTAGCCATTGTTCTTAAAATGCGATACGCTATTGTGCCATTAAATTCCTCAGTGGCGAATACAATGCTTCAGGGATCATGCCGTCCACATCTAGTCCACATGTCAGTTAATCTGTAGTCGAGTAATGCCATAATATCGGCTCGTTTCAAATAATTTTATTAATTTAAAAATGAAGTTTTCGTCCCACACTACCGCTATGTTATTGCATTATACTTAATCAACTGAAACACAAGTCTACATTAAAGTTTTTATACAGCTGTTGCATGATAGATTTGTTTCGAAGATCTCCACTACCATCGGGGAGCACAGAAACATTGCTAGAAACACGTAGTGTTTCACATGTTCTGAAACATGTGAAACCGTGTGTTTCTAGCAATGTTTCTAAACACTTTAATTAGTTTAGAAACACGTAGATTTTGTTTCTGAAACAGTGTTTTTAAACAATTGATGATCGTCCATACTCTTATTTCTCGTAATCGTAATATCACTATTACCCGATCCACGTAGCAAAGCACATGATATACTTCCTCGTACTGAAATGGAATGTAAGAAGTTTTCGTGATCATTTTAAATGAAGAGGATTATTTTCATATTCCTGGAAATCGCTCGGAAAATTACGAAAATCTGTATTACAGTTCAAACATCCGCTTCTTTGCAATCTTCCTAAAATAAATTGTTAAGATAATACTTTTATTACTAGGAAATTATTCCACGATATAATATACAACATTTTCAAAGCTACGGCTCTACTATAATACATATTGTTAATTTAGTTTTGGACATTTTGGTATCAATTACAGTCATAATCCAACAGAGTCAAATAGTGGTATTGGTGAAAATTAAACTACTCACAAGTAAAGAAAAAAACCTTTAAATATTTATTTATTACGTGTTAGACATTTCCACTATCGTGTGTGTAAAGCAAGATTATTTTAGAGTTTTTTTATTAGGTCCTTTAAAGTCCTACACGGGGTCTACTAGAACCTTTTTTTTGTAACACACATAGTTAATTCTACCATAATAAGTAATATAGCTATTTTACACTCATCTAATTCTCCCATATAAAGGTATTAACGCAGGTGTTTTAAGTAATAACGTGCTTAAGAATTTAGTTAAAGGCTAATCTGTATATTAATGGCTTACTATTTTAGGAAACTTACATTGAAAGTTAATTATTGTTAGCTTAAAACAGTGTATTTGTAAATTGTACAATCAAAGAAATTTACCAAGTGTAGTTTGATTGAAATTATGCACTAGTACGAAGTTCGAACTTTAAGTAAGTACGAAGAATCGATACTAACAAGTGTAGGAAAATCTTTATTACAGAAGGCGAGAAAACGAGGGTATAAAGTACGATTTAGCCTAATTATTCCTACGTTCCCATAATAAGTATACCTACCTAGTTTAATTACTTTTTTACACTATCTAAGATCCCCATTTGGATGTAAGTCTGATAAAAATTGCCAGTAAAGATCTTAATTCTGATACCTGCTCGTTTTCTTTGTAGAGGGAGACGAAAAAAGGAACTGAACAATAGAACTTTTGACTTAAAAAAATACTTGAATATTGCATATTGTTGATGAGGATGATGAATAGACGTTTTTCCAGAAATCATTTTTGAGGCTGTTTGGTAAAAGCCTTATAAAGTCCAATATTGTAGATAGGATTCCATGCATACAACTCCGGAAAATTGTTATAAACCACCACATGGCTAAGAAATTTTGTTTTTTTATTTGTATGGAAAAAATGCAAAATTACAACACTTGATGCAAATAAACTACTATATTCGATAATCATCCCAATAATGGGCAAAAGCAAAACGTAATTCCGGTCTAGAGTTGCCACTATGCAGACTGCAGTTTATCGTAAAAAGAAAAAAAAAGAAAAAGGGGTGATTTTCAAGGTTCATGTTAGTTTCCCGAGGTTATAATATGTATGTTAGCCTATCTACTATATTCGGCTTTATAAGGCTACTAGCGACCGCTCGCGACTTCATCTGCGTGGAAAGTTTAATAGCTATCCCTCGGGAACTATACTTTTTTTCTGGATGAAAGGTACCCTATGTTCTTCTCTGCACCCCTGAGAACGTGTATGCAAAATTTCAGAATGATCGTTCAGTAGTTAAGACGTGAAGGCGTAACAAACAAACAAACGGACTTTCGCATTTAATATTAGTATGGAAGTAAAGATTAGCTGCGTCCGTGCTTCGTTTTGATTGTTTCCTATTACAAAGCACTTGCGTATGCGATATCGCAAAGTGATTGCGTAAGTTTGACAGTTTTTCTCTAGCGTATCCGACATCATTCGTTCAACAGTCTTTGGGCTACGATAGCCAAATTGAAAATGTGTTTAAGGCGAGGCCAGTTCACGATCTGATGAAAAGTCTTATTTTTTAACTTCCAATGTGAAGAACTGATGTAAAATTTTACTTCACAAAAATTACTGTAAACTGAAAAAGAAACAAAGAAGCAAAGTAACCGAACAGAATATTGAAAAATGGCATGGTAACTCTGTAAAAAAATCCTGAATAACACCAAAAAAACTTATAAAAATAAAATTCAAATCGTCAGATTTCGTAATTTTCAACGACAGTGATATGATTTTTTATGCAAAAAGGATAGCTTTTTTATCGATCTAACACAATAACCGAGTACATTTTTAATAAATGATCCAGTATTTCAGAAATCAATAAAAATGTACTAAATTTCGTCAAATTTCTGGTGAAGCGTCAATTAATGCTATGCAATATTCAACCTTATTCTAAAGACATAGTGAAAGAGTAAATTTCGTGAACTGGCCTTGCCTTAATAGCCACAACTGACGAACTGCAGACGACTATCGTGACCAAGTGACTGCAATTATGTATATTATTTTCGTAATAGGCCCCCTGAATTCTATTCAATTTAAGTACTGACCTTTTTGTCGTAAAAATTTAAGTTAGTTTAAAAAGGTGTTACGTAAAAAAACTCTGAATAACGGTCGCACGTGAATGGCTATGTGACTTCCGGTGCCCTTTCGTACCCCTTTGTTTTTGTATGGATATAAATAATACCTGGAGTTCAGCTGCTAGGGGGGACTTTTAATACCGAAAGGGTAAGGAGTATTTATTATAACGAGCGTAGGGATTAATTTTCCTGACCTTTTTATAATACGTGTTTGGGTTAATAAGAATAGCGTAACTGTGACTACGACACTGAATTTAATGTAAATTGCAAAATAAGGAATAATAATCGCGAGCAAATCACATTTCTTTGGGCATACATAATGTATCTTTTATAATATTTAAAGTAATTTGAATAATTTATTAATTTACTTTAAATAATTAACAGTTTCATTTTAGAGGTAGGTAGGTAGTTTACCTAACTGTTAACTTACTCTGTGAATTTCATCATCATCATCATCATATCAGCCGCACGACACCCACTGCTGGCTGGGTATAGGCCTCCCCTAAGGATCTCCACGACGATCGGTCCTGCGCTGCCCGCATCCAGCGGCTTCCCGCTGCTGTGAATTTAATTAAGTTCAAATTGCCCTGTAGTTTATTTTGTATGTTCTAATTATTAGTGGATAAAACTAAATGTACTTCTAACTAAATAACACAATTTCACAGAAATTGTTTGTTTCTCAAATAATCTAAAATAAAAAAAAATAAAAAATACATTGATTATTAATTATGTTTGGTTACAGGAACTGGTTTGCGAATTAAATAATCAAAATGTACGCGAAATTTATTAGAAAATTAGAAAGAAAAAATTTGGTGTTTTGATAGTTCACCTTTAACGCAGTAGGTAATTTAGTAGGTAAAGCGTTTTATTACAAGCTAACTTTTTATTACGTCTTTAGAATATAAACGCAACTTAATTCACTAAACCTTACTAATTATTGTTTTATATATGTTTATAATATGTGCAAGATGTCTATGTACGGTACGAGTTAAGTCATGTCACAGAAACTTGTCATGAGCTTATTTCAATGGCATTGTGGATAATTAAGTACCTACACATGACATGTAGACAAATAACACGGTAACTCATTGAATAAAGTTCTGCACTTGATATGTCAGGTAAAGCTTAGTAGTCTTAGTACATCATTGTAGTTAAATAATCTTATTCTTATTTACGATTACCACTTTGCAGAAAAAATCGTGTGCACGAGTACTTAACGTCCCTGCAAGAACTAAACGTATATTATTATGTTAGCGACGGCGGCGTGCAAGCGATTTTGACCTTAAGACTGGTTAACATTATCTTAGTCTTTAGTAGAGTGCTTTAGTAGCGTGCGAGTAGATTCAAATGCGAGTGCTTTAGTAGTTTTGGTGCCTTTCCAGTGAGCGTTTACATGCTTCCAGTACAGTGTCATTTGATTAAAGCACTCTACTAAATACGCTACAAAATTGCTAAAATGTCGATTTACATGCTTCCAGTGCGAGGAAAGTGTCGCGCGGGGGGTTCTACTTGACAGCGATGATTCCAGTTGAAAGGCTACTAGAACGTTACTCTCTTTAGTCATAACATAAGACGACCGTTTACATGTTTCAACTAAAGCACTCTCCTAAAGCACTCTACTAAAGACTAAGATAATGTAAACCAGTCTTTAGGAGTGAAAGTGATAAAGCGGAAGTATTGACTATAGTACCTGGGCAGAGTGAAATTTCAGAGGTCGTGGCCACTGGACCCCCTGTTTTCTTGTATTGGAATAAAAATAAATATAACACAACATCCACAACATGATGAATGTAGCTATCATACGGCCTTTTCTTCAGCAAACCACTTATTTTCCCATTCACGCCTCCACTCAAAGCGATCTTTAGGCCCGTCACAAACCTTTTGTTCTCATAAATTATTTCATTATGAGCAAGAAGGCAAACGTATAGCCGCAGCCTCATTATATCTGTCACAGAGATTAATTATCTGACGAGAATATAAATTATTATCTCGAATTCGAAACCGTGTGGTAAGGAGAGGGAAAATTTCGCAGAATCGTGCCATCTGACCAATAAATACATTATACAATTTATAGCACCTCCAACGAATATTTTTTTGTTAGGTAGCTAACTGTGTCTTTTCTTTCATATTTTTTGGCACTGCCGTGCCAAAAATAATAATAATTGTAAGAATAAATGAAACTGCTTTATTTATTTTTATGGTGCTGCCTTATAAATTGGTTCTTGGAACCTTGGAAGTAAGAGACAGAAAGTTGCCATAATTCAAACCTTAAATAATACGAGGATTATTATTATTTTCATACGAAACTCTTTTGAATAAAACCGACTTCAAAAAACCTACCTCTAAAAAGCAAGAAATAATATTGGTAATAATAAAAAAAACGTCTATTGAAGTCGGGTGGGGCTGGAGTACAGATTCCTTTTTTTTATTCTTAAAGCCCCACCCGACTTCAATAGACGTATTTTTATTATTACCAATATTATTTCTTGCTTTTTAGAGGTAGGTTTTTTGAAGTCGGTTTTTGTTTTTTTTTAAACAATCATTTATTTGTGTAGGTACCTTGTAGGTAAGGTATATTATATATTATGTAGAAAAATCGGCTCAGCCAAACGTAAGATAATCGCGGAGAAACATACATACATACGGGTCAAACTGAGAACCTCCTTTTTTAAGTCGGTTAAAGAACTACACTAGATATTCCTCTTCCAACAAAAAAATAATTATCTTATTCAGTTCATAAACAAAGAAGTAATACGACCATTATCATCGAGGTAATTCACACAAAATCATACTATTTTCGTGCTTTTTCAAGATTACTTGAAAAGTACTGGACCGATTTCCAAATTTAAAAAAAATGGGACAAACTTGGGAGTTTACCTAATGAAATAACGTTTGAATCATTTCAATCGGTCCAGCCGTCTTCGAGTAATCGGTGGGCATACACAAAAAAAAAACAAATATACAGACGAACAGAGAACCTCTTTCTTTTTTGGAAGTCGGTTAAAAAAAGGTAACCCATCAAAACATTTTAACATTTTTTTTTAAAATATTATTCACTACACTCAGTTAGCTTCCCCTATGAAAATAAATTAAAATTAAGCTAGTGTGGCGCTATCGGGTAATGCAATTTTCTTCCGAGGTGTGGCGCTGCCGTGTCGTTACCTGCCCACTCGCGGAAATTGTGTGCACTTTTCCCGGTGTTATGATGTTACACAAACACAACTTTTAGTACATTATCGAGTGTGGCAACACTGAATAACAAACAGAACAGCTTATAAATGAGGTAAGTAAAACTTCATAGCATATCTGACTGAAAAAAATATTTGTCTGAAATGAAGATATTGAAACCGTGATCTAACATTACTGACCAATAAAGTTACCAAAATTTTGGTTTTAAAAAACCATTTTATTTTGTTAGTTGATTCATTGTGATGGGTTTTGATAACTCCATCAACTGTTGCTTACAACAACTTACCTCTTTGGGTACGTGGTAAGTTAAACACTTTAAGTTGGAAACGAAAATATCATTTAAATGGAGATCAAGTAAACCAGCTAAAATGTAACTCTCTCATTATCTGAAAACACTTTGTGATTAAAAAAACAAAGAAAAACATAAGTTACTAATTACTCAAAAGAAAAAAAACAGAATCTCTAAAAAGGTTTTATAAAAAGATCATGCCATCGCCTTTGTTTGTTCCGAATTGTATTCGAAAGTTGTCGCCGTCGCGTCGCCGTCAAAGGGGAAAATTGTCGGCTGAATCTACTTTATTCTTGGTAGCGCAGCGGGAAAGCAATTTCATAGACTTCAGTACTGTTCACGTAATATTTATACAATGTATTAAACTACGAAAGCCAAATATAGGAATATCTAAATACGTACCTATCGTATGTTACATACGCGTTGAATACCTGCCCCCCTACTCTCGACGGGAATTAACGAGATCGAGTTCACATCGATCGAATAAACGTCAAAGATCTATTGAAAACGGTTTCCATGGTTTCCATTGTACCATTTTGACGTTTACTCAATACCAATTCGATCTCAGATTCTTGATCGCGTTCAGGAGTAACCCCCAAACTACACTAAAAATTACTGATGTGCAATGCTCATGAGGGTTTTTCTTTCTTTCCAGATGATAGTGCGAGTGTGGTGCGAGAGCGGCGCGGGCTGGTCGCCCACGCACGTGCCGGTGACCCCGCAGACCAGCTGCCTGGACGTGGTCGAGTGCTGCCGCGAGCCAGGCGGCGAGCCCTGCCTGCTGCTCAGCGTCCACCCTCACCATGGAGGTACGTACTATGACCACCATGGAAGCACGCCCTAGGACCAGTAAGATACGTGACGTAGTAGACCAGCTGCCTGGCCGTGGTCGAGTGCTGTCGCGAGCCAGGCGGCGAGCCCTGCCTGCTGCTCAGCGTCCACCCCCACCATGGAGGTACGTACTATGACCACCATTGAGGCACGCCCTAGGACCAGTAAGGTACGTGACGTAGCAGACCAGCTGCTTGGACGTGGTCGAGTGCTGTCGCGAGCCAGGCGGCGAGCCCTGCTTGCTGCTCAGCGTCCACCCCCACCATGGAGGTACGTACTATGACCACCATGGAGGTACGCCCTAGGACCAGTAAGGTACGTGACGTAGCAGACCAGCTGCCTGGACGTGGTCGAGTGCTGTCGCGAGCCAGGCGGCGAGCCCTGCCTGCTGCTCAGCGTCCACCCCCACCATGGAGGTACGTACTATGACCACTATGGAGGTACGCCCTAGGACCAGTAAGGTACGTGACGTAGCAGACCAGCTGCCTGGACGTGGTCGAGTGCTGCTGCGAGCCAGGCGGCGAGCCCTGCCTGCTGCTCAGCGTCCACCCCCACCATGGAGGTACGTACTATGACCACCATGGAGGCACGCCGTAGGACCAGTAAGGTACGTGACGTAGCAGACCAGCTGCTTGAACGTGGTCGAGTGCTGTCGCGAGCCAGGCGGCGAGCCCTGCTTGCTGCTCAGCGTCCACCCCCACCATGGAGGTACGTACTATGACCACCATGGAGGTACGCCCTAGGACCAGTAAGGTACGTGATGTAGCAGACCAGCTGCCTGGACGTGGTCGAGTGCTGTCGCGAGCCAGGCGGCGAGCCCTGCCTGCTGCTCAGCGTCCACCCCCACCATGGAGGTACGTACTATGACCACTATGGAGGTACGCCCTAGGACCAGTAAGGTACGTGACGTAGCAGACCAGCTGCCTGGACGTGGTCGAGCGCTGCCGCGAGCCAGGCGTTTAGCAAACCAAGGTTTAGCAACCACTGTGCCACCGATCTCCTCTAGCTTAGCTATTGGTATAGGTCACCGATATTTAGTTTACGGGTATGCGTACGAGTGTAGTAGTATGGTAGTGACGAAGCAATCGCTTAGTCACTACTATAGGCAAAAAAACTGGTCCCTGGTCGGAGGTTTTAGAAACTGTGAGAAAGCTATTATAAATCGCTCAAAGTTTAACCAAATATGAAAACATTGTGTACCACCATGCAATATCAGCGAATATGGCGAACTAATAGACAATGAGAGGAAATGTCATGTAGCTACCGCCCATTTATAATGAGGTGGCCAGTTTCGCAAGCCGGCGAGATTAGCTGGCCACCGCACGATAATTACTTAATTAATAGAGAATAGCCCTCCGTGGGGAATCGAGTAATTTACGAACGTAAGCTTGGCCATATCTTGAGATTGGCCATTCAATAATTATTGTAGAACTGAATTTTCGATCGAAATTGGACTTTTTTTATGTTATTTAATTAAAAACGTGAAAATGTAAAATGAATTGTAACAATAAGTACCTACGATCCGAAATTGAAATGAAAATGTGAAAAAAAAGCTACAGTTCTAATTACTTATAGAGAAAGAAATTAATTAAGTACAAATAAATACAAAAACTTTATTTATTTTCACAATAACATGCGTTGTTTCAATTTGAATGGCTAATTATTTGATTTAGCTGAAGGTGGCTAGGCTATTTTGCTTTTTATAATTAGTTACCCTTATTAGCAAGGGGGATGCCATTGTTTTAAAAAAGTATTTTTATTACTCTCACCACAAGACTAAATAATTAGGTACTTAGGTAAAAATTCTTTGCTCTTTTATTATGTTTCATTAGGCGTGAAAAAATATTGCATTAAAATGGCATTTAAAATACCTACAAAATGTAGTTGCAAATCACTTGGCAGTACTAAGAGTATCAGGTTCGACATCGCAAAGGATCGAATGACATGTCACAGACGGAATCACAAAAAGCGGAGCTCCGTTACAGAGATGTCGCTTTAATTCTCTAACAGTACTTGATGGGCCTCTTACCCTGCCGACAGTAGGGATGCGCCACAAAAGTGTCATGATGTGATATTTAAAAAAAAACACACATAGTTTCCTTGAACCAATGAGAATGGATAGCTACTTATATTCACTCAAAGAATACTCTATCTATAATTCTACAATAGTACATTATGAGACAATTTAGCTTAGGTTGCTCATTGCGCACAAGGCTGTGGGTTGCAGCCCGAGCCGCAGGCGAGGGCGTAACTCAGCCGAGTGTGCAATAAGCAAGAGCTCACGAGTTTCATACGACGTTTTTCAACACATTTGCGAGGAAAAAACAAAGTAATTTACCACACAGCAACAAATACGACAAAAACAATATAATTATGACAATAATTATGGGAAAAGGCGCGCAGGTTTTTTTTTGTTTTTTTCACACGCCCAACGCAAGAATATTTTTCGAACAAAGGGGTGAGAAGCATACAGCCTACTTCAAAATTATAATTTTAAGTGATAAAATGCAAATGTTTTAATATTTTATAACAAAATATTGTGAATTATGAATAATTTAATAATAATAAACATTTGTTTGACTTAATTAAGGACTTACACATTTATTTATTCCAAAAATCTATATGAATTTTCATAATAATTAATAATACATTAATAACAGCATAAAACCTCTTTGTTGTTACTAAAAAAATAACTGTATTACCCGGCTAAATTGCGAATGCTCTGTTTACTCGCCTAGAACTTGCAGTAAGGTACTAATTTAACTTTGTAGGATTAATTCTATTACGTACTAGTGTTTTATATATTATTGCAAGCGTTTGTTATAGCTCGGTTTCTGGCTCTAAAAGCGATGTAATAAGGCTCACTTTACGAGCAAGTGTGTTGAAAAACGTTGTTATAACTTGGCATAGTTGCTCTCAAGCATTACTATGCAAGTTTTTGAGAGCCATTTACGGCTCTCAAGAAGTCAATAAAATAATAAAGCCTTTTTTGTTGACATTCATTTTTTTGCTGATATTCAATATTAAATCATTCAAGGTTTATTCTAGGTTTGTAGATAGATGAGTACCCCTGCGACAACAAAAAAAGGTTAGTAGATAGATAGCACAAGTCAACTGATTCTGATCCATTATTTAAACACACTTTATTCATGCGAGGGTATCCTCTGTCGGTTCTCACAAAGAGATTAACATGGATTGTGCTTGATTCCGCGAATAAAAGCCGATCAAGATACTTCGGTTACTCATTTAATCGGTTTTTAACGAGTGTGAATTGTTCAGTAAGCTTTTTCACTTAGCCTTATTGCTTCGAGCTTTATTCTCATTCGCTTTACATCTGGCGGATGTCGATCGCAACCATTAAATACAAATATAAAAAAGGCTACACTTTTAAAATGAGTTTAACACAATTATTAGTTTTAGGTAATTGATTTATTGGTTTCGTTGTGGTTTAGGGTATCTATTTTTTTAAGAACTTTTTTACTCTTGAAAACTGTTATTATTTTAAATGTTGGGTTTTTGTAAATTATTTTTATCACCCTTTTCGTGTTTAAAAATATTATTTTTATGAAATTAAAATTAATAGTGGAATAATTTGTTATGAAAGTTACACTTCGGAACAGTTACACCATAACTTGTTTGTCACATCTCTAATACCGTGGGACTCTACAACAGCCCGTGGTGGCGCTTCGTAGCACGTTAGACAAGGCTTCGATATTATTACTCCACACTATGAGAAGGAAAAGTTTAATGAAAAGTTGAAAAAATGTCCTCAAATTTTCACAAGTTTTATTCAAATGACTGTGGTTGGGTATGGGTTCTAAACTTTTTGAGTAATATTATTTGACGCGCAGGTCTGCAAATCAAAAGTGGTTCATTAATTTGTACTTAGACCGTTGCCTGCGACCAATGTAGTGATTGGTTTATTTGTATGTGCAAAAGTTTTAAAATTAGTATTTGTTAATAAGAAGTCTGCATGCAGTTAGCGTTCAAGTAATGCCTTTTAATTATTTGCGACTTCAATTTGACCAAATTTCCCGTAAGGGAACGTTTCCATTTTCTCAGTTTGGGTGACTCTGATTCGAGCAAAAACATTTCCTCAAATCTCAATAACATGAATCCCATGCAATTCACTGTATTGAGAAATAGACCCTACAAATTGCCATCAATTTTCTATGTCGTACGGAATCGTACCATCATCTCATCTTGCGCTGTGACAAATGCAGTGTCAAAGTAACTGTACTATCCACTAGTTTTGCATAACGCAGTCGGGCGATTGTCGCATGCAGAATCGGTGATTGTATCTCAAGATACGACGGCTCAACTCGATCCTTGTCTTGATGCAAAAACTGAGGGGCCACTGTAATTGCCTTCTAGATTCTGATGTTCGAATTGAGAGAAATTTGGATTGATTTTTAGTTGTGTCAGATCCAGAGGTATCGATTCGCTTTTGTTTTGTTGAGGAGCTCGGTGGCGCAGTGGTTTAGCGCCTGGCCCAGCGATTGCGGAAGTTAAGCAACGTTCGCAAGAGTCGGTCATGGGATGGGTGACCAAAAATTTATTATCTCGAGCTCCTCCGTGCTTTGGAAGGCACGTAAAGCCGTTGGTCCCAGCTGCATTTGCAGTCGTTAACACCCACCAATCCGCATTGGCCCGCGTGGTGGGTTATGGCCCATCCTCATTACCACCCATAAGGAAGGCCTGTGCCCCAGCAGTGGGGACATCAAAATTGCTGATGGACAAGACAGTTGACGGCCGCTTGGCACAACAGCAGAGTAAAATAAATAGTAGTGCTACTCAAAGATATTAGAATTTTAAAAAGAGGTTTTAATTCTAATATCATTGGTGCTACTGCGCCGTATAGCAGAGATTTTTCCGAGAGACAACAGTCACGTGGGCGACACTGTCATTTGATACAAACTTACCATTCATAAAATATGAAATCAAACTCCCTGACTTCCATGTAGATATTATCTGCAATAAGAAGTTATGTATAACTTTGAGGTTTTTTATTTAAAATTACATTCATTCATATTTTCGTTTGCTAAGAAACAAATCACACTTGAAATGCATAATAATAATTTTGTAACGAGTGATGGATGACAGAAAAGTCCTTCATTCTTTGTTTGTTTTCATAAAGTGACAAAGATAGTAGACTCTCAATGACGTAAGCAAGTGTCAGCTAAGTGTCATCTCGGAATGCCAGACCTTGTTTTCTTGGATCAAGATAGTATAGCGATCCTGCATGTTGAGCAAGCTGTTGAGTCAAATGTCCCGGGCTAGAATCCTGGTTTAATATTATGATTGTATGATGAGCATTTGTACCCAAATCACAGATGTTTATATTCGACATTTTCATCATCAACGTCACACGGCACCTACTGCTGGGCAATCTAGGTTTAGGGAGACGATGCCCACCTGCAATGCCCGCATTTAGCAGCCTCCTGCCGATCATCTAATAATATGTTTTTCTATCCATCATTTAGTCACCTTATGATAAGTTATGGATTGTTTGAGATTGAATTATTCATGTGACTAGTTGTTTTTATTTATTAACTTGTACTAGTAATTTATTTAATTATTTAGGTATACAGCTACAATAATTATAGTCATCAGATAAAAGAGGCGTTTTTATTTTTAAAATGTTTAACTAATTAATGTAAACTACAATTTGTGATTAAGACCATCAACTTTCTAACTACGAGTATTTTCACTTTATAAAAATAAACAAAAGCAAATTGTACTGCAGCACAATTTTCAGCTTCAATGGATTAGACGATCCATTTACAAAATGGCCGGTCATTTTCTTGCTTTTCCATATTGCGACGGGTGGATTATTGGCCCCATGTGTTTTCCTGGATAACGTTTTAAATTTCACGCTCTGAGCTACTCGGGATATGATACGAATTGCATGAACTATCGCAAATACGAATCAAGCTTGTTTTTATAAAAAGTCCCGTGTCTTTTTTTATATAAAATTTGTGAAAAAAAAATGTTTGTTACTTTTTTAGTAAGATGAAACGTAGTAGTCAAACAATTTATAACATGAGTTGATATGAGAAGTTCTTGGGTTGATTCACAATAACAAAAAAATACGAAAATCACTTTCATTGATCGTATAAATGGATATATGGAGGTTTTTTATAGTTTTGCATCGTCGGCATTAACCTTTAAACTTTTACCAAAAATAGTTTGGTTGATAACTAAGCTGCAATTCAGCTTTATCAGTCACTTTAAATAAAAAGTCAGCAATTTTTTTTGATTCCTAAAGTGTCTTAAGTCTAGTTCAATTTGATACACCATCCTTATCTTTACTAATATTATAAAACCGGAAGTAAGTTTATTTGTTTATTTATTTGTTATGCCTTCACGTCTTGACTACTCAACCGATCGTCATGAATTGCATACACGTACCTACGTGTACCGGAGGGTGTAGGTGTAGGTACCTACCTACCGGTACCTTTCATCCAGAAAAATAGTACTGGTCGCGAGAAATAGAGAAATAACTGCGCGGGCAGTCGCTATTGAGTCTATAATTATAACGACACGCACTTTCGCTTAAGATTCTATCAGTTCCAGAGTTGCGCACGCACCGCTCGTGGGAAAGATATGGCCGAAATGTCATTTTCACTCTTACACGCTCTGAACATAAAACACTTAGCTTTTCGTCTTGGCAGGATTGCTTGACATTCACATCGGTCACTGCAATTACGAGTTTGGTATACTTTTTTAAGTTGGTTAGGTAAACGTTTGACCACAAACACAGCTGGGTGTTACGTGATGATGACGTTAGTTTTCCAAAAACAGCATTTTTACTCTAGCCTCGTACCTATCGTAGTTATTTGATACGTAAATTCACGCATTTTTACACAAAAACTAACTAATATCTATTATCTACTCTGTGCTAATATCCCTGGCAACATAAAAGTTATAAATGTTTACGCCTAATTTCGTCGCATTCCAGTGCATTTTTACACAAAGTTAATTACACCTGCAAATTGTAATTATGGTGTAGGGCTGTGCGTTTCGGCAGTAGCAGATTTTATCACGGTCTGACCTCATTTTCTTTCCCATAAATATTACATTTCTTTGTGTTATGGTTACTGTGGTATGGGTAACATTAAGTCAGTCACGATAACAATAATAAGGTTAGTAATAAATAATACATTTCATATTTAATTATTTTATCTTGGACAGTTTCAATTGTAATATTTATGTTTGGTAAATATGACATAACTGAGTCCCTTCATTCAAAATTATAGTTTAGTTTGTAATTGTTTTAATTCATTTTCGTTCTTCATGTAAATTGTTTTGAAAACGAAATTCTATTATTTTTTAAAATAGCTCATCATAAACACTATACTTAGCTTGTTGAATATGCACGTCTACTTTGTATCTCAACCAATTATCCACATAAATAATGAATAAACAACACTTTGTCATGTCAGTTATAATTTCCGTTCGAAGTTAAATAACTGTCTCAGATACTTTTGCAAGTTTCTTTGTAAGTATTTTTGATCGTTATCTTACATAACATCCGCATCCCCTAACAATTTGAGAACCCACGGGAACTAAACAAAATAATAAGTAGGTACTTACTTAGTTGTAAATGTAGGAAAGCAATTGTAAATTACACTTTAATATCTATAATTATTTAGTTTGCACAAGTTTAACAGCATTTACAGCATAGAACCATGTCACATTATAACCATAAAATAAACAGATAGAATATCTTAAAATCCCTATCTTGCGAAATTCGTTAGCTTAAACTTTAAGAATTGACAACTCCAAGATTTAATTCGTGGATATTTTAACTATAGGTATTACCAAAATATACACTTCTTAGATTTCCACGCGTAGATACTACTAATAATTGAAATACCTTTTTAATTATAAAAGCGTTATTAAAAAATAACATTTGCCTTGTTGAAAGCATTATACCTAGGTACCTATGGATTGGTAAATTGGTGCCGAGATATTCTTAGATATTAGACAAAGCTTGAAAGGAACTTGAGGACATCTTAATACAAAACACAGGATAGTTAGTAATAGTGTATCGTTAAAAATGTCTTCGTGTCATTATCATGAGAAAATGTTATAACGTCGAAAATAAAGTTATTCACTCCTCAACACGGAAGAGAGCAATTAAAGGCTTCCACTTAATTTTGCTAACGCAGCAGTGTAGGCGTTAACACAGAACCGAGACAAAAATACTCAGTTTCTGAAATATAAACAATAATTTTAAAGTAATTTACCCTATTTCTTTATTAAAAAAAACCCGTTTAAAAAGCAGTACGTTGTCGTAACAATTCGTTGTAGTTATTTCTCCCTGCAAGGTATTTTTATTTAATATAGTTAATAATAAAATTAGTAACTATTAGGTACCCAAGTACCTAATAGTTACTAATTTTATTATACCGTAGTATTTAAATATAATTGAAAAATAAACCTAAAACGCGAACTAACAAAGTCTGATAAGCAAAGAAAGGGAGGGAAAATTCATTAAATAAAAACCTTGTAAGCTTTGTAAGTCAAAACAATGTGCAACTTGTTACTTACAATATAGAGTATATTTATAGCAAAAAACATATACAAACAATCCTCATGGTACGCTTCTGCGAAACTGTAATACAAGGTTTACAGACCGTGTAATTTAAAATACATTAGGAGCCTTTCACACGAGTTGAAAAAAACTATCATTTATTTACGTCAGGTCATACGTCGTTTGTTCCAAAGGTAGGTGTTACACTATCGATGTGTATTTGAAATTAATTATTCTAAAATAGAAATACATTTCACTCTTATAACTTCAGCACGTATACATAGAGATAAAATACTTTTACAAATAGTAATGCCATCCAGTACGAATCAATTGCTAAAACTTTTACAAAAAGTCAAGCTTTACTTTATATTATTATACTTAAAGTCGTGCTAGGGGGCCAGCCTTTCTATTGTCTAATTTTAAAATCTATCGCAATCGCTTTCAGGATGAAACACGTTGATGTTTATTTTTGGCACAAATAAAAACTTACCAAAGAAATGCAGCAATGTGTCGGATCCAACTGTCAAATGAAAGCGATTGCGATAGATTTTTAAATTAGACAATTAAGAAAAAAGTCAGTGAGAAAATCTAATCATGTTTGTTTTTATTGCCCACAGTTCACGTACTCCACGAGACAGAGTTACCGCTGGAAGTGGCCCTGGCTCTGGGGCCAGAGGTCCAGTTTGTGCTCAAGTACTTCGACAGCGGTATGTATTTTTAATTAAGGTCTTTTTATTTTCAAATAAGTAGACAGGTTTGACAGAATCACTATTTTTTTTATTTTAATAAAGTGTTTTACAAAAAATAACAGACAGATACCTTAAAATCAAGGAGACCTCACCAAAAGTATTGGACCATTGTACCCGCAAGTTACAATGCTTTAAACTACAAAAATAGCAACGAAAAAGTATGATCATCAATCAGAATATCTATCAAAGATCAGAAAAGGTTCGTGAATTATGGTAAAACATTTCCTTAGGTACCAATCTAGACAGGTTAATCAGGTTTTGATTGGGACGATAATGAATGCATTAATTAAGTTAGCCAGATGAACCCCTGACGAAACACTATCTATCTATAGGTACTATACCTATAACCATAAGGTACAATTGCACTTTTATTCTACTTACGCTCAGTAGATATTTATTAATAGTAGAATAATACATAGTTATTTGATCAACGAGTGAGCAAAGTTATTTTTTGCTGCGAGTGCTGACTTTTAGCGAGTTAGCCTACTACTGAGCACAGTAAGAGATTTAAAAGCACGAGACTTAAAATTTTTCTCGTTTTTAACATACTATTTACTATATAGGTACCAGCGAGAAAATTCGCAACAAAAATCGATTTTGCTGCGAGTTTTTGCGAACCAAAAGCGTTGTTTTTGGGGTGGGTAGATGAAAAAGGCTTTTAATATCAGAAAAAGGCCTTTAATATCTGAAAAAGGTTTTAATCAATGAAACAAACTTTACTTTAACTAAAAAAGTGCTACCTACAAGAAACAAATAAGAATCCATTACTTCTGCGTAGGCAAATGAATGTAAAGAAACAAAGAACAAATAAATCCGTATGTATTTTTTTTTTAGTATTTGATTGAATCAGGCGTCACTTTGGCGGAAGTCCCAAACCATTTTGAAATAAGAAATATATGTAGCTTACTTCCGCAAAGAAAATATGCAAGATGCACCGCCCGCCCGCCCGCATAAATATGCAGCACACCACAAAATATAAGTGCACAATACCTGCATTCAGCAAGACAGCAACACACCTTGCACCTTCACCAATTAGGCTACTCTACACGTGTTTCGCCCCAACCCGGAGCATCCTCAGGAGTTAGATCGTGCGTAAACCAACACCGGTGTAGCCTAATTGGTGAAGGTGCAAGGTGTGTTGCTGTCTTGCTAAATGCAGGTATTGTGCACTTATATTTTGTGGTGTGCTGCATATTTTTGCGGGCGGGCGGGCGGTGCATCTTGCATATTTTGTTTGCGGAAGTAAGCTACATATATTTCTTTTTTCAAAATGTATTTTTTTAGCTCACAATGTTCACATTAGAATAAAATGCCGTAATATGTTAGCTTAATCCCAAAACCACACTTTGATACTTACATTGAAAACCAAATTATCTACCAACTTTGACATTGACTTTAACGAAAAATTGTACCTATAGATTTGTTGGTGTGTTAATAGATTCGAGTTAAAATCATGAAATTAACTCATTTAGAATTAATAATAAACTGATAAAAAACAAACATCTTGGTTACTTACATATTGTTATTATATTATTATAAAGGTAATGTTCTGTTTTTAAATAAAACCCAAAAATTATGTGAGGCCCTCAATCGACATATAAATAATTAGCATAATAACAATCATATATTTGGTTAATATTTATTTTTTTGCGAATTATAAAATAAGTGAAATAAACTATGACTTTTCGTCATCAGTGTAATTTCATGAAATGGAAGTCATCTGTAAAATGTAACCAAAATTGTTATGATGACGCAATTACCTATTAAAATAAATGTTGAAAATGAAAAAAAAAACGGTTAATTTCTTATGGGAATAATGACACAACGACTGCTCTTCCACTTAATTACTCAACATTAACGTACCGATGCAATTTTAAAACCAGTACTGACTGAAAAACTAGCATTTTGGTATTTAAGATTAATGTTTATTCGGAATCTTTAAGAAGAACTAATTAAAATTATTGCATCTTGGGAAATTCTTATAATTTGCTTCGTTTACATGTACGCCTGTGATTTTGGAAGTTATGTAACTTTCATAATACATCAAAATAGAGTTGCCACTCTCGGCAATTTCGCAAAATATAGTTGGATACATGTATGTAGGTATATTACCAGAAACATTTCTACAAAACTATGAGAATTTTAATGACAATTTGTAGTTCATTCATCTTTTTAACTTGAACTGTTTCGTTTGCTAAGAGAAACAAATCACAAACAAATTGTTTGTTTCCATAAATTGGCAACTATAGTAGAACTCTAGATGAAATATTGTCATCCGGAATGCCAGACTTTGTTTTCTTGGATCACGGTTGGATATATTTTTAAAATATAAAATAAAACTACTAATGCACCTGCATACACGTGGGATAGCTCATATTTCTTTTGTTACCGCAACACGTTACCTACTTATTTTCTGATAGGTAGGTACTCAAAATGTTTCGATCGACATGGCCAATTTACTGGGCTGGCATTATTTGCAGTACGTTTTTATTTAAATAAAGGAAAAAAATGTCTAAAAATAATTTTCCTGACAGTTTTCTTTACTTTTAAGTGTTGTTCTAAAAGAACAATATTCCATACCAATAAGACACTCGTCCATAATAGACATTTTAATAAACACATTCTAACTTAAGAATAACAAGAAGACTTCGGAAGATACCCTTGTGAAAAATGTTATTACTCGGTTAAGACCGACTTAGTAAATAAGGTCGTGTTTGCCGACCAACTAATTTGTGTTTGCGCTTCTTATTGGAGGCTGAGGCCTTTAGGGTTACATCGGATAACTGTACGGCGAATGATTTGCTCATGCGCACTGTTAAAGAATAAATATGGTTAAACAGACAGCGAACCGAGGGCGTGGCGAAGCGTTCTTATTTTGTAATGTACGGTAGAATCACATCGAAATGCGAAAGCGAACCGTGATTCTAGTGACTAGATTCAAGCGACACCGTACATTACAAATTAAAAAAGCTTCACCACGCATTCGGTTCTGAGAGGCAATGGCGTTGCTTCTATGACATACAATATGAGTATTGTAACAGCGTACAATGAAGATGAGTATGTAACGCGCACCGGACGGCGCTCCGTGGGTAGGCCCCCGACAAGGTGGACCGACGATCTGGTGAAGGTCGCGGGAAGCCGCTGGATGCGGGCAGCGCAGGACCGATCGTCGTGGAGATCCTTAGGGGAGGCCTATACCCAGCAGTGGGTGTCGTGCGGCTGATATGATGATGATGATGATGATGACAATGAAGAAAATATTTTAATTTGATTTGATTCGAATGCGTAGGTACTGTACGAAATTTTGAATCACTACTTTAAGTAAGACTTTGTAAAACAATTCAATTTTCCGGAAAAGTTTGCCTTTTATGGTTGCTAGAATTTATAGTTATTATTGCAAAAAGCATAGAATATAAATACGTTTAATTTAAAAAAAAGGAAAGTAAAATAAAATACAATTCTAATATTTAATAGATGCCTCAGTTGGTTATTTATTTGTTGTAACTTCCTTCGGCTTTTTCGTATATTTGTAATATCCAACATTCTCTCCCTATCTACGCAATAAATATATGTAGGTACAAATTCATTAAGGAGATTTATGTTTCGGTCCAGTCCTTAATAAGGACGACCGCCTTCGCAAATAGATTCACCATCGAGTGTCGAACTCCTGGAATTCAATGTTTTCCTCGGTGGAGATCCATGAAAAACAATGGATTATTTACATTTCTGAAGCCATTATTAAAATGAGATTGTTATTGTAAAACTTTTTCCGATCTTCTTTCATTTTAGTTTAAAAGATAGACTTCATAAACTAACATTAGCCACCTAATTTCATAACTGGAAATAATAAAAAGGAATTTCCAAAAATACTCATTCTATTTCTTGTTTTAATTGTTGTTAATAACATGATGTCGTAGTCGTCGTAGATCTTAGTATGATGAAAAAAAAATCCAGTCGAATAAGCGTTCTTAGTATAATGAAAAAGTAATAATTGAATTTTATACAGTTCATTCTTTCTCTACCCATAGCTTGCTTTAATTATATATTATTTTATTTTGGATAACCAATAAATGTGTTCTGGACATGGTTTTTCATTAAACTGTTTTGCTTTGCATCCCATTTTTCCGTTTGAAATAAAATTGAAGACGTATTGTATTTTTCATTTTCTTAATTCGGGCAGAGTTTTCAAGCTTTCCCATTCGTCCAATTTGAAAAGGCTTTCGAACCATTAATCTTGTCTATCAGTTAGCCGAAATAAAAGAAGCTCCGGCCATGTCGATAATCTGCGCCGATAATCCGACTAATTAGCGATCGGACTAAACGACCCAATCGGATAATAAGTAGGTTAATACGTAAATAATGCCTGCTCGGTTCGGTAATAAGGCAAATCCCGTAGTTAGGATAGTCTGCATCGGACGGATCACACACTGTGCTTATAACGCGCCATCTGCAGATTTTAGGAACAACATTACGCGCGTAGATTCTATTTTTGTGTGTGTAAAATTGTGGGTAACACTATTTTCACATGCGTGATTTCTATACAATCTTGGCATTTTACAAAAAAGAAAAAAAAAATAACAGGACAGTGTGATGTGCCGAAATTCAAATATAATTTTGTAATTTTTCATAAAACTATTTTTTTACTTTCGCTATATTCGAAATGAAAATTAGAGTGTTCAACACGAGTGAAAGTCATCAATTCCATTCTCGAACTATAGCCGCCCTCGCTATTTCGACCCTTGTATAATAATCTACCATTAGCTTTGGTCTGTTGCAATCTTTTATTTTTATCTTCAGGTTACTGGCTTTATTAAAGTAAATTACTGAAATCCTTATTAATTTAATCTAAGTTCTCAGATGATGATTAAATGAGCTTTGGGTAGTATCCTAGCTTCACCGTTAGTACCTAATTAATTAGGAACTCTAATGCTCCTAAGTAACTTGATTTCAAATCCAAATTTTCAGTATTATAAATTACATCATAACTTACTTTCTTCAGTGCTTTTAGACTTGCGTTAACAATAACTTATGAACTCTATCTATTGCAATATGTTTTAAAAAGTTGCCTCTTTTCCATTTAAAATTTAAAACTTGAAAGTAATAGAAATAGTGTTGTGATGGTTTTAAATGTAATTAACTGGACCATAAAAATGTTGTCCATAATATTATACGTGCATTAGATTCTGATAATCTAAAAAAGCAATTACCTACGATAATTCAACGATTATGCTGTAACATTTTAAAGCCGTTTATTTATAGATCCATAAAAAAAATTAAAAGTCCAAATAACGACACGTTTATCTCGTAAGAAACATTTAAATAGCGTTTAACCCTGATAAATAACCGTAATTGCATACCATTTGGGTTTATGCTGCGTCGGGGTGCTGATAAAATAGTGCCGGACAAAGTACTACGTTATCATTAGGCCATAATCTAGAAAGCACGCACACTTACGTAGAAAAATCGGTAAAGAACATGCGGACATGCGCACAATTCACCTGCTTCTATCGCTGTATAGGTTATTCTATGCGCCCGCGCAGGTTGTAGTTCTCCCACTCCGCGGTTACACACGTTTGATACCCGTCTCTTTTTAGCAGCCTCGGAGTGAGTGCGGCAGCAAGATTCACTAAGCGTCGGTAAACCAGTCGCGCTGCCATACCGACAACCAACTGGATCAACGGTTTTTCACGTCTAGCGGACCCGTCTTAGTTTTAACTTAACAACGCTGCATAGCGATTGTTCAAAACGAACAAAATACGGATTTTTGTGTTAATTTTGTGTGAAACGACTCTAAACGAGTTGGCAAATACGTGAGTGCAGTGTTTTAGATTAAGTTGGGAAGCCTCGCAAGTACTTACGCCAGTGAATGTTGGAGTCGTGTACCTCTGTGCAATGTGAGATCGGTGGTGTCAGTGCGAAGTTAAAGTTCGAATTTGTGATAAAAAAAAGGGTTTAACCGTTTGTTTAGTGCATGTGAGTGTTTCCGATAAAGGATTTGCCGACTTCAAACATAAAAGGGGTATGTGACGAAGATACTGTCTAGTATTTATGTGCTTTCGAACGGTATTCGGATCGGATAGAACTTATTTACATTACAAACTTGAGATAGGCTCTCGAGGTATCAATTTCTTGGAGATTGGTCAACGCTCTCAGGTATTTGGACGTTGGTTGCCTTGAAAACCTATTAACCATTGATATTTGACGTGGATATTTTGACTAGTCCGTTCAATCTAAGTAATTTAATAGAATTATTGAGTTGAAAAGTCCTAAGAAAGTATTTTTGAAAGTTGATCTTGACATACTATCAGAGATTCCGTATAAATGTGCTCAAATTTTTGGGTAATTATAAATATAATCATTATATTTCTAATGAATAAAAAACAGATCAAAATGTTGTTGAGAAAAAAAAACAAACATGGCACAACAAGCAAGAAAAGTAAAAATAATATTCCTTAAATTTAATTTGGAAATGGCAAATGATTGATATCTTTTATGATAGGAGAAAATTTTTAACGTAGATTTTCTATTTGGATCTGGCGGTGAATGAAAAGCATAGGTAATTATATGCTGTCTATAGAATTTCGCAAAATTTCGTGAAAAAAAGGAAAAAGAAAGATATTTTTTGTTTAATAAATCTACGCTAACATCGAAATTGCATCGAATCTTTATAAAAATGACAAATGATATTTTAACTCCCATATTTTGTTTAAAGATTTTATTTATTATATACCTTTTCTGTTTAAACTTGTTGCGAAAATGTATTGTTTTTGGTTATTGACGTTATTAGAATAAACTATATATGCGAAACAGGTACTTGTTTATTTTTGAGGCTCCGATATTATAAACAGGTATATAATGTAAATCGCGTCGCGACATACCTAGTTGATTTTAATATTGCGAAAATGACTTATATTGTACTGAAATTGGGGTGAGAAAAACTAGGATTGTTACTGGTAATGTGTCGCCACTAGTACGTAGGCAAATCTGCCTTCAGCGACATCAACGCGCTACGCATACTAAACATAGTTTTATTATGACTTTGATGCACATTTCTTTGCATATGGCGTTGGTATTGTTTCTATGGCAAATGTAATAAGTAACTACATTTTCAACACACTTGCTCGTAAAGTGAGCCCTTATACATCGCTTTTAGGGCCATAAACCGAGCTATAACAAACGCGTGCAATAATATATAAAACACTAGGACGTTATAGAATTAACCCTACAAAGTTAAATTAGTACCTTACTGCAAGTTCTATGCGAGTAAATAGAGCATTCCCAATTTAGTCGGGTAATACAGTTTTTTTAGTAGCAACAAATAGGGTTTAAGCTGCTGAAAATTCATATACATTTTTGGAATAAATTAATGTGTAAGTCCTTAATTAAGTCAAACAAATATTTATTATTATCAAATTATTCATAATTCACAATATTTTGTTATAAAATATTTGCATTTTATCACATAAAATTATAAATTTGAAGTAGGCTGTATGCTCACTCACCCCTTTGTTCGCAAAACATTCTTGCGTTGGGCTTGTGAATAAAACAAAAAAAAACCTGCGCGCCTTTTCCCATAATTACCATATTTAGTTTTTGACATATTTGTTGCTGTGCGGTAAATTGCTTACTTTGTTTTTCCTCGCAAATGTGTTGAAAAATGTTGTATGAAACTCGTGAGCTCTTGCTTATTGCACACTCGGCTGAGTTACACCCTCGCCTGCGGCTCGGGCTGCAACCTACAGCCTTGTGTGCAATGGGCAACCTAAGCTAACTTGTCTCATAATGTACTATCACTAAATGTTCTAAGAAGTGTAACACTTTCGGAATTATAAAATAAAAAGAAACCGAGAACCTAGCTAATTTGTCAAAGTGAAAATTCGTGTCAACCTTTTGTGATAAAAGTTCTTAAAATAATCTAATAGATGTTGAAAAACTACCAATGTGGAGAAATTATGGAAAAATCATTTGTTACTTCGTTAATATTATTATTTTTATCACCGAAAGTAAGTTTCTCGCTCTTTTGAAATAATGATTTACTTAGTACTTTTTTCTAAGTATTAATCTTTTTATGACTACTTACAATGATAATAAATTAAACAGTGAAACCGACATTATACATCTATAAGAGAGTTACGTAACTAAAAAAGAAAAACTACAATTATTTAATAAAGACACGTAATAATACGTAATACATTACGAGTGTTATTAATAATTAACATGGTATTCGTTACGTACAACGCTTTATTAACACTTTCTCTTATCTCAATCTAGAAAATGTACTAATTTAACATGTGAATAACATTTTTATTGTTAAATCGTTTCTAAAATTACATTACATTTAAAAATACTGTTAAGATTTGAAAGTGCTAATAAAGTTTTAGTTTTTTTTTAAATTGCATTCTAATGTTATGGAACAAAGATACAGCTTTTGGCCTTTGCAATGCTAACTGAATTTTCATTGGTTTGCTTTAACAATAAGCTAAAATATTGGTTGTTACTTCCAAACAATAATTAGAGCTTTTGCATTCATTGTAAAGAACTTCCACGCATAGTTTCAATTATTGAAAACACCAGGAAAATGAAATACAATTTGACTGAGTTTCAAATAGACTTTAATTATATCACGTTTCTCAACAAGATTACATTTCTGCAAAATTTAAACAAATTTCGCGTATTTTCCAAGGAGATGACAATGGTTGTACCCAGCACAATACTGACGGAGCCCTATTCAGGGAATATCTACCTGCTTTAATTAGAGGCATCCCTGGAATGCGCTGTTATCCTGAATTTACGATTCGTATTGTACTTCAAATCGGCGTGTCATTTCGAGATTGTTTCGTTGTGTTGCACGTTTGTTTGGAGTGGCGTTTTGTTAAGCGCTGTTTAGGGGATTATTGTTTGCGGTTTTGAAATAAATAATGCTTATTTTAAAGATGTATTTTTTTCAAACAAAGAAACGTTTATGAAGAACACGTCTGATTTCGCAAATACTATTTCGAACTTCTTAAATAAGCTTAAGCTTATTGCTGACTTACCTAATTATCAGGAGAGTCAAATTATTTTTCTAACAAAAATTAAATACCTAACTAATTAAGTATTTGATTAGTATTTTATAAGAGATAAAGTTTTGTGAGTTTTTGTGTTCCTCTTGGTTGAAATTCTGTGAAATCGTATGCAGGGACCAATTTGCCCTCTTAAATTTTAACCATGTGAAATTATCATTTGAATAAGCCACATTCATCACTCGAACGACAAGACAATGGTCTATTATAATTAATTCTACCATAAAGAACAATAGAACAGTATCAATTACTTATTTGTCAGATAGTACCTTACTTTCACCCATGAAAAGAAATCTGATTGACTGTTGAATTTTCTATAGCAATTACTATAATCACGCATATTATAGCAATAGTCATCAACGCGTATTGTATTTTACGTAATTTTAAACTAGAAAAAAAATTTAGGCTACTCAAGTGATATTATGTTTAATTTCAGAATTACTTTTATTTTTTTTATATTTTATGTTATCATAAAATATCTTATCTTATCACCCATAAGGAAGGCCTGTGCCCCAGCAGTGGGGACATAAAAATGGCTGATGGACATGCATAAATAAATCTGTACCTATAGCTCAAAACGGAAGCATAACTTTTTTAGTTGTACCTTACCGAATGCTTATCAATGGTTTGATAACGCCTTCTTATCGTACGCACATAAAAAAACCGTATTATGCAAAGGTAAACCATAATCTACACAGTAGCACGTGTATAACATAAATGTTGTACTCTAAACTTAGTATCTGACAGGAGGGTTTAAAGTATATTGGAAAAGTTGGGCGCAGTTTTGGATGATGTCATGACGCATTTTGCACCGTTCGTTCAATTCCCCGTTGGCCGTTCGTCTAGCTAGCTAGTCGATTTCCCAGTTTGTCAATATCCTTGTTCATCTGTTTCCCCGTTCGTCAGCTTCCCCGCTCGTCTATTTCCCCGCTTCTCTATTTCCTTGCTCGTCTGTTTCCCCGCTCCTTTATTTCTTTGCTCGTCTATTTCTCCGTTCGAGCTATTATTCCGTCTACGTAACAATTTTTCATAATTCCTATGAAAGAGGAAGTTTTTTTTCATTTAATAACTGTTTATCAATAAGAAAATGTTTTCCGCTTTTGAAGCTTTTTGTAACCGATAACGAAAAAGGAAAATTTTGTTCATATTTCATTTTGCAGAAAAAAAAATTACTACTTAACTATAAAAAAATAGTTGGTGTCATAAACATATCTGATGCTGCTATTACATTGATCCCTATTATTCTGGCCATGTTTAAAATTCCATTAAACCGATTTCGTCCATTATATTCGATTACGACACATTTTCGCCATGTTTTCATGTAACACATATTGCTTACGAGTAGTATCAAATTTCACTAATTTAATACATATATGTGTATTTCTTTATAATTTGCGAAATAACTACCTACACATTTGTGGATTGATTATGATATTTTATAACGTTTGCAAAATTACTATAATGTAATGATTAATATTTTCATATTTTAAAGTATTTGTTTCTCAATAGTTAGAGTTTAAGTTGATTTTTAGAAAAAGGTTAGGAAAAACATAAAAGTGGAAAAAGGTAATAGTGTTTTTGTTTTCTTTACGAGATTGGAAAATTTCGTTAGATGATTTTAATATTAATATAATAATATAATAATAGTTATATAATACTCCAGCAGACTTTTTTGTTTCAAAGAATATACTCATACGCAGTATACTTTGATATTTGATACTGCTGTTGCAACTCTTCAAAGTGTTCTCGAACTACGAATACCAGAAAAACTAGCTCTGGCTAGAGGCTCCGCCATAACGGGTTGTTAATTGTATACGTCTGATTAAACGATAGTTGAACCAGGCCCTCGACAGAAGCTAATATACGACCAGCGAACTAACATCTATAGAAGTGTAATTGCTAACAAATATTGCTTAAAAATGGCACCACGGGGCCAGAAAATAATAAACCGCACAACATTAAATTTTAGTCAGGCCAGCCACGTGCTTGGTGACAAATGTTAGCGTTATTTACAGTAATTGCAGTTTTCATTTTAAAGAAAAGAGAGAAAGATAGAGTTCATTAGAAATGACATCCTATGTAGTCTAATAGTG
The DNA here is from genome assembly GCA_950108535.1 of Agriphila straminella. Lineage (NCBI taxonomy): Eukaryota > Metazoa > Arthropoda > Insecta > Lepidoptera > Crambidae > Agriphila > Agriphila straminella. Next base: position 14,989,369 of record OX467321.1, read on the forward strand.
TAAAAGACGTAAATAAGGCAGTAAAAAGATGCACATATAACGTCTTATTTTTTCGTTTAAGTATAGAAAATTCGGTTGGGGTACCATACATACCCCAACTGTTTAAAACAGCGCCCACGAGCAACTTTTGTCTCTGCAACTAATTGGTCTCTCACATGGTTTGTATGAAAAGTCGCCGACATGTCGTCGTTACGTGTGAGCACTTTCATACAAACCCGTAGACTTGATGTGAGAAACTTAGTTGCAAAGACAAAAGTTGCCCGTGTGCGCCAGCTCTAACTCAACAACCCCACGCAGTCCTCTTTCAATTTTATTTAACCTTTTATTTAATGTTTTAATAATTCTCTTGCTGTGAGAGCAAGATATCTTTACACACCCAATTAAAATAAAAGGTTCTTTTCATAATTTAACTAAATAATAACTCAACCGAGTTCAGATAACGAAATAACATTATACAAATTGAAATGTTTCCGAAAACCAAGAAAATTATACGCCTACGCCTAATGATAGCTATGTTTTAGAATTTTCGTAAAGAAATTATTCCGGAATAGCGCCATCTATTGACCAAAACCAAACACAGATGTGTGAAAGATAATAGAATCGTTATGAATGTTAACACTGGCGGTCCTTTGCCGGCATCGGCCATGTCAGCGGTTCACACGTCGGCCGAGGAATCTTGAGAAAGTTGGCCAACACGGAACCAGTTTGGTGAATCGGCAAGTGTTGTCGATGTCGATCGAGCTGAGAAGGCGACGGATACGACATTGAACGTAGGCATGTGTAGGTGCCACGTTTGTTTAGGAACAAGCTTTTAAGGATTTGATTGGCATAGATGGTTCCTTCAGAAATTCCAAAGGTAATTGCAACTAAAGCGAAAAGCATGCACACAGTTTGTCTGACGAACCACAACACCTTTGCTTCGGTTTTAAATTTTTAATGAATATTGTTCATGAAGATTTAAAACCGAAGAAACAGTATTGTTGGTAAATATAATAATGAATCAGTCCCTCACTCGTAAATCGTAATTCAGTTCAGATGTCATGGTAATGTAATCAATGGATAAATTAAACATCCAATTAATTTCTTAATGGATGCATTAGAAGTTTATCGCGTAATTTTCTTTTTCTCGTACGATCAATTTATGCGCGACTCAGTATTTCTGATACGGCTAGCTATTTGCATATTCCCCGCGCTATCGGGATTAAAAATAGATTGTGTGTCTTGCTCGGAAAATGTACATGTTACGGCTTCCCTCTTACATTGACCACAAATGATTCAGAGTTAAGTATGTAATCATCATTAATTTACATAGAATTAGTTTAAATTACTCTATCTTCTTGAAAGAAAACATGACTGTCTGGCTGGAACAAAGAAAAACAAAACAACTGCATAAGCTAGATTCTTCTGTAGAAAACGATGACTTTTGATTCGTTCATGTCAATTGCTTTATCGCAACAAATTGCGCAATTTATTTTACAATTGTAAAAGAAAATGAGACAGATGATTGATCTCTTAAGTTTCAACGATTGCATTATTGACTTGTGAAACTCAAATTATTATTACATTGGAATCTATATGCTCTTTGGTCAGATCCTTGATCATCGTTGCCATGTCCATTTTTTGTACATGCGCGTGTTCGCGCCCACTCTTTCCGTTCACGTGGTTATTTGACTCTTATCAGATACTCCGTTGTACGAAACTAGACGTGAATTCTTGGAATATTTGGAGGCGCCAATGTTTACGGATGCTGCTGACAGTTTATTGACAAAACTTCATCGGTGGAACCGATTCTTAACCTCATCCATTGAAAAGAATATGGTACAGTGTTTGATGAAGAGAGACGTGAGAAATGGTAGCTAAACATAAAACAGTGAATGAACAGGCAAAAAATCTGGCTCTTATTTTTATAGATCTTATCCTTATTCGCTTTTTGACCTATGTGCTGCTAATAATTTAGCCAGAGTAAACATGTTCGAAAAACGATGCCACGTAATCGGTCACAGTGCAAAATTATTAGATATTTCCAAATTCCCTTCATAACGTTTATAGCGTTACATTGTAAGTAATCATAATTATTCCGCTTTCACTGTTTTCTAGTGACAAATCGTGAATTTTATTATAAAAGCGTGCAATATTAAACAACGGAACGTAATCAAATTTACGCTTTCCGTCTTTCGTCTTAACGGGTAATTTAGCGTGCTCAGATAACAATAGGCAGATGATTTCCGTGGTTTGAGTACTGTTTTAATTGTATCGATAATTAGTTCGAGCAGCATGCGGTCGTAGGCGCCACGAGAGCACGGTCATTACATAGTCGACGGAGCGCGAAGCAGATATTATTGCATTAAAATAGCATGAATGTAGAACACGCAATATTAGTAACTTCTTGTTTACTAGGACTTTGAATGGCTTCTCATTATTAAATCTTTTCAACTAACCACCTACGAAAAAAAGAGTTCTCTAAAAGTCTATAAGTGCACGGTTGGTTAGGTTAGGTTAGAATGACGAAACACTGCGTGCGTATATAGGTTAAAATACCTTTGTTGTCTAATTTAGTGTGATGATATTAATACAGAAATGATCTATAGTTTATTGAAAATTGCTCAATACAATTGATTTCTGCAATATATTCCAGCCTCGGTTCGGTTCTAAATACATGCGTTATTAATGGTACTGAACTCGTAGTTCTTAGTTGCAGTAATACATTGCTCTTTACCCACATTTGATAATTTAACACGATTGCTTAGGCAAGTTTATTAGTTGTTGCGCATGAAATATTGAATGAAATATGAAATAATTCTTTATTGCTGTAAATGTGGTCAGTACAAGATTATAACATTTAATTGGTTTCGTTTCTCACATTTAACCAAATAACATTGGTATGCAAATTAGAGATGGGTCTTGTTGACTAACAATAAATTAACAATGTCGCAAAATAATCATAAATAAAATAAAAACCAAAATAAAAATAAAAATAATTAAATCGTGTCCAAAAGTAATAAACGAATTGAATGAGACCTAATACATAATATATATATATATATATATATTTATATATATATAAAAAATGGTTTGATAGTCTTCAAATTTTGCAATTAATAAATTCCTTAACGCTATAAAACATTTGTCAGTCAGTAATCGATACAACGCACATTTAAATTGTTTCATTGGTAAGTCTTTCATTGCCATTGGTAGTTTATTGAATAATTTTATTGACATGAGATAACAATTCCTTTGGCAACACGTTGTTGAGCAAGATGGCAACACTAATTGATTTGGATATCTGGTTGAGAATGTACACACCTCATGCTTCTTTTTATACAAATTCAGATTACTCAGATTACATGTAAAAAAGGATTCTATAGTTATAAGTTACATTCTACTTGTAATTAACGTTTTTTTGAAGATACATTTTGATATAGAAATGAAGGGGGTAAACTTAAGATTAAACTACGTTATGTGCCTACAATAATAGCGAGTCACGTGCTAATGTTTACCCTTAACAGTGTAAGATTCATTAAGAATAAGTACGATAAGTATCTACGTTCAAGTCTCAATTATTTTTAATCAAATGAAATGTCTTACTTTTCCCCAAAATACCTTTAAACAATACCTACACAGAAAAATAATCACCACTTCCTTGTCTAGGAGGTGGTCATTTATTCCGTACCTTTCCCTGCCGTTGCGAAATCCATTCAAACAAAAGTACTCTCGTGCGACTCCCACGTGGCTTTGTGTTTTTGTTTCTAATCGGCTTTAATTGTTTCGGTCCATTGTCGGAGCTATCGCGGATCTCACGGGAGCGGTTAACAATGCTAGGATAAATCCCTAGGAACGACACTGAGGGATTCGGTTTCGACGCGATAGCGGTGGGTTAGCCTCTGTTGTTGATTTGGAGGTTTTTGGTTGGAAATTTTCTGTGAACGGATTTTCTGTAGTTATCGTAACCACCAATTTTTATAAACAAGTTAATCAATATAAGGTTATTTATTACGGATTTCTTTTTAAGTTTTAGCAACGCGTATTTTGTATCCCTTGTAACTTTCAGTGTCTTTTACATCTAAACACGCTGTTTTTAAATAGCGTTTTATAAGGGCCTGTTACACAGGCTAGGAAATATGAAACTTGTGATACACTAGCCCCAATGTGAAACAGGTTACACTTATCCTTAATTTTCGGTATTTATGAGTTTTTGATTATTTTTATAGATTAGAAAAAGAGTAGTTATTTCTTTCTCACATTGTTCATTTAAATAATATAGAAACAGAGTCAAAATTTAAACGTCTCGTTCATAAAATGTGGGGCCACGTATCTATGATGTTTATTCGCTGCTAGGTATTTCCGAAACTGGTTCCCAAGTGGAACAAGCAGTCCCATAAAATTAATAAGGCCCGTAGTAAAGTGTTGCCCGTATATTTATACAGAACATTATACGTTTAACGTATTCTACCGTTTTGGGCGGCCATCTTGAATAATTGTTATTGGCGACATTATTGGAAAGTACCTTGGACGTGATAGGAGCTTGATTTTTTTAAAATTTGCATTTTTTTTTATTATTCTCATTTTTGATGTCTCTTTGTTATAAATATGTTTTAGTTGCCGCTTGTAAGATAATACCATTATTATATTTAAGAAAGAAAGAACGAATGGAAATATTTTTACCATTGAAAATGGTTATCAGATGCAAATCGCCTAAAACGTATTTTTGGCCATATCTCCGAGGATTTTAAGAGGATCGAGATGGGAATAGTACCAAAAGTGAGGAATTTACCGAGACACGTGTGAACGTTTGAATTTTGAAAATCTACTGGTAACTTTTTTTGGAAATATGCATAATTCGGCTAAATTTGGGATTTTTGGGGGGTGTTTGTTTACTAAATTGTAAATATTTCAGAAAAAAATTCCGCTCGCTCTCTTTAATAAAACTATGTAAATAAAGCAATATATAAGAAGAAAGCAAACGTATAGTTTTTATAAAAATATAATTACCTTAATTTCAGATCCGTAGGATATTTCAACTTCCTATGGCATTACATCAAAAAGTGATAATTTTCTTTAATGATAGCTTTAATAAAGTTTTCCTATTGCGTGTGAAGAACTTCAATTTTCTTGAGAGCAAATTCCTGCTAGCTTGCTCGGCTTTTAACTGCTATGTTTGTTTCAGTTAGCAGGTTTTATATGGCTTTATATATTAATTTCATTACTGAGCCGAGAATTCTTGCTGGAAGAGTTTTATTCACATTATTAAAGAAAATGTTCTTTTATAATTTTATTGCATTTTTAGTAGATAAATCCAAAAGCGAATGTTTGAGAATGAAACAGAAATTATTTCAGCATTAGACCGAATATAACACCTAATACGTAATAAACAAATGCATATTATTGTCAAATCGGTACATGGGCGGAAGGCGTTTTAGTCTCGTTTTTTGGCAAAAGGATCGCGCTCCATAGCGTCGAACTAAAATAAAATAAGTCATGTCTATCTGTATTATCGTCTGTGTTATATATATATATTTCTTTGTGAAAATTTTTCTTGTACGAGTTTTGGCTTAATGTTATTTGTTTTACTCCTTATATGTCATTTTTCGTAAAATTTGTGGTATGTGTTGTGTCGTGTCCGACCACTGACTGTTTCCAGGCCCTGGCAGAATAACAGTGCTTCTGGGTGATTCTGACCATCTACGAATGACTCAGAAGTTTTTTTACTGAGACAGGGCCTTTTAGCAGCACACTTTGTTATCTTTTTTATCCCTCTTCTGTTCCGTGTAAATGTGTACCTACCTATATTGTTTTCTTTTCTTAATCCTATTGTGTGTTGTTAATTAACGTTTTTCTATTTTATTCTATTCTATTAAATAAAATGATCAAATTAACAATTCATTGCATTTAAATACTGATTGCGGCGTCTGTTACCACAGTAATATAGTATATCCACTTAGTTTGTCACACAGTTAATGATAATCTTGATTTTCAATGAAAACTCAAGTTTTTAAAATGTGTTTTGTTTATTACTTATTATTAAGATTACACGTAGACGTATTTATGTCTCACCTATGGCAGAATTACGGATTCAAGATGTCAAATGTTTTAAATGGACCTCCTAATAAATCGGTTTATAGTTGTTTTGCTTTGATAATGTCATAAGCCAATAGTAGTTTTTTCCCAAAATGTGGTATCGACAAAAAGAAAACTCCACGTGTGGACGATAAAGATGTCTCTTAAAACCAAAACTATTCTTGACGAATTCCGATCCAAAAAAAGTCGTTCGATCGAGTCTGACATTTTTGGAAAGAATACCTAAGATTCCATGGAGCTCGAAAGCTGTCATGAACCTCGGAGGAATTCTAATCGCCTTATAAAAAGACTCGATTTCCGTTATCGATTATGATAACAAAAAAGTATCGATACTCGATGCCGTTACGGAGGCGTATCGTTAAAGAATGCGATCACAATGTCGTGATTGGTCGGTGACAATGCTGACAACGTTAATTTAACTGACCTAGTTCAAAAAAAATCGTTACGTATGTACAATCGACGATAAAAGTAGATGAACTTTAATTTGTGCTTCTTAATAAAAACTATAGAGTTTGTTCGGTAAGTTGCGACCCTAACTATATATTTTTAAACTTTTAAATTTTATGCATTCACAATGCTATTTTTATATTAAGATTATTAATTATATTAGATTTATATTTTCAATTATATTAATAATCCTAACTATATATGTTTTTCATTACTATTTTTTTCCACAATCTTACTGTAGGCATCACATAGATTTCAACCGTTTCATGTTGTACCATTCATTGATTCATGTGGTAGAGTTGCAACTAGGCATTATAGTCGGTATTAAAACGCTAAGCTACTTCTGAGGCCGACTGTACCTTTTAATTAATGGTAACAAGTATTACATCAAGTTAATTAGAATGTCCCCTGTTTTCTAGTTAGTTATATAACATTTAACAACTTTCGGTATACAAGAGCAAACGTAGGTATGACCTGAATTTTGAGCAATTATAAAAGTCTATAATGTGGATGGAATGAAACTATACCCTTGCGCACGCACCACTTGCGTCGAAAGGTACGATATCATAAAGTACTATTTAGTAATCTAAATAAGTATTAGTGGCTCATGAGCTAGTAGACCTCAAGCGAGTCTGTTTAAATCTGAATAAATGTTTACCGCGCACCTCTATCTTCGCCATTTTTAACCGACTTCCAAAAAAGGAGGAGGTTCTATGTTCGTCTGTATATTTGTTTGTTTTTTTTTTTTTTTTGTGTATGTCCACCGATTACTCGAAGACGGCTGGACCGATTGAAATGATTCAAACGTTATTACATTAGGTACACTCCCAAGTTGGTCCCATTTTTTAAAATTTGGAAATCGGTTCAGTACTTTTCAAGTAATTTTGAAAAAAGCACGAAAATAGTATGATTTTGTGTGAATTACCTCGATGATTGGTCGAATTACTTCTTTGTTCATGAACTGAATAAGATGATTATTTTTTTGTTGGAAGAGGGATACTTATCTTAAGTGTAGTTTTTTAACCGACTTAAAAAAGGAGGTTCTCAGTTTGACCCGTATTTAAGTATGTTTCTCCGCGATTATCTTACGTTTGGCTGAGCCGATTTTTCTACATAATAATATATAATATACCTTACCTACAAGGTAGGTACCTACACTAAAAATAAAAAATTGTTTAAAAAAAAACAAAAAACCGACTTCAAAAAACCTACCTCTAAAAAGCAAGAAATAATATTCGTATAAGTAATAAAAATACGTCTATTGAAGTCGGGTGGGGCTTTTAGAATTAAAAAAAAAGGAATTTGTACTCCAGCCCCACCCGACTTCAATAGACGTATTTTTATTATACGAATATTATTTCTTGCTTTTTAGAGGTAGGTTTTTTGAAGTCGGTTTTTTGTTTTTTTTAAACAATTTTTCTGCTTAATTTTGAACTTGACATTAATTAAATAGGCACAAATAGACCCAACATTAAAGCAACACAAAAGTTTGTTTTGTAATAACATGGACAATAATAATCCCTTAAGTGTAAACAAGGCTTACACCTAATTAATGAGGGATTAGTCTCGATGTCACACTTTTCATGCTTATCCTTTTACACTGTGAATATATTTTCTATTTGATTAAGCTGACGCGTGTGAGCTCATGAATGAAAGTAATGCTATGCTTGTACCAGTCACGATATTGATAGGATCAATATTGATGGTATTAAGTGATCTTGATACGGTATTTGGAGAATTTACGATCAAAATAAGACTCATTACTAATGTACCTATGTATTACTTACGGTTAATACATGAAGTGCGGCTAAACCTAGTTTGAGCCGGTTAAAACTTGGTGTAGCCAATAGCTGTTGGTTACAACTTGGTGTTTCACATGTGCTTTACTCCTGTAGGTCCCGAATATAGGTTAGAAATTTAAGGTGACTTCGGAGCGCAGCGGAGCATGCGCCTTAAATTTCGAGGTTATTTGTTTTTAACAGAAAACAGAAATATTTTTTTTATACCCCATAAATTACCAAGATTTAACCGGCCTCACCTAGTATTCGTCCCACCTAGTCGCGCGCGAGCAAATCGGCTACACCTAGGTTTAACCAATAGCTATACCGGCTACACCTAGTTTTAGCCGGCCAAAACTATTTAGCAGCACACCGGGTATTAGCCGTAACATAATATGTATTTTCAATAAGTATGTTTTTTTAATAACTGTACAATTGGTATCTAAATGCAGTTAGTGTATATTTGGATAGGTAGTTTGATGAGAGAAAAGTGAACCATCCTTTGGATAATATACCCAGTTCCATGCATCTTGTCCGCTAGAATACTATGTTCGCAACATAGTAAATAAAAATACCTTCTAGAAATACTTTTATAAAAATTGTTAAATGAAAAATCATTTTATTCAAGTCATTTTTACCCGACTGCGAAGAAAGGGTTATGTTTTTAAATATTAATTAGATCTATGTTTTGTGATATTCGTGCTTGACTTTACTATGTAGTTGACGGTTCCAAGTTAGCCTGGCTAGCCTACAGCTTATCTTAGTCTGTCGACTCGACAGCAATGTCGACGTTGATGTATTCCGCCTGCAAGAGGTAAATTAAATAGCCAGTAGCCAGCGTTTGAGGATTCCGGACGCAGTTTGCTTCTAAATAGCCTTATCGCTATTTGGCATGAGATGGCTAAGCGCTGCGCTTTATATCTAAATATTTACGTAGCTAAACGAGAGATTCAAAATGCTGTGATTCTTTGAATTCCAAAAAGTATCCATAGCTTTTAAAAATAGAAAATTCTTGAAAGCTAAATAAAAGAAACTTCGTTTGTTTGTTACGTTATGTTATCTATCATTATCATATCTAAACTGTTGAACCAATTTTGTTGAATTTGAGAAGAAACAAATCAAACATTATAAAAACATCGGCTTTTATTATTCCCAAAGTTCTCACGGAAATCGAAATTACACTCCAATGAAAGCTACTTCCATAAAAAAGGATATTCAGGAGCCTTAGCAATAGTCGTTTAACCCTTACATAAGTTCATCGACACCTCACAAAGGTACCAATTATTTTTTTCCATCATCTACTGAACCATCTCGTCTTGCAAGTAACCTTCTATACTAGTGATGGCACGCGTCATTGGCTACACCTGCCACAGCTGTGTTAACAGCAGCGTACTGAATACTAAGTATATAAGTACTTCAGAATTTCCACTTTTTTTAACGTTCCACGGTAAAGGATTAAGTAAGTGGCTATCAATATGTTACTAAACAAAGTTTTGTAACATTTTAGCAGATATGGAAACTCATTGGTGATTGCATTAAAGGCTATTAACATTACTGTTTTCTGTGGAAATACAATTACAATATTCATACACCTACCCTACAGTAATCGTCGTCATTTTCTTTGAACATTTTAAGTATGTTTGATTTTTGCTTGTTTTGTTTTTTTTTCAATGTTTTAAACTAAATTTTACATGAAATTTGATTGAAAAGAAATTATGTAAATTTAAACAAAAAAAAAACATTAAAATATAAATACTGCGTCGAATAGTCTCATCATCATTACTGGTATATTCAAAGTTTTAGTAACACCATCCATATTTTTGAGTATATACAGATAAATGTAACGCATATAATAGATGAATAACTAATAAGAAGTCCGAGTTAAGTTATTCACAAATAGAAAAAGAAATGAAAATAGCACACTTTATTTTATAAATCCCCTTTTAAATATTAACGCTACTTAGCACTTTGCAAAACCTTATAACCAGACGCCCCAAAAAAAACTGTCACACGAAAATTTATGTGTGGCTCTGAATTTTACACTGTCTCGTCAGTTTCTATATTAAGGCACATTTCCACCAGCCAGACGATTTGGAGGTTTCATAAATTAGTCCGCCATTCGTTGGAATTACATCAGTCATAAAAAAATTGGAGCTGAAATTTCAGGCAGATTTTTGCGATTAAAATAGGACTATGTTAGAAATTATACCAGCAGTGGGTGTCATAATATGGCTGATATGATGATGAAAAATTATCGCAGTTAAATAAACATAAGCTACAATAATTAATTAAATGTTAGTTTAATGGATACAAGTTTTGTATTAGTGACAAGATTTAGGTGTTACAATGGTTAGTAATTCTGTTCATGTTTGTTTTGCACAGATTTTATTATTAATATTTATGTTTAACCATGCTAAGAATATTTCATAATATTGTTGCTTTGGCATTAATATATTAAACGATCGCCCCAATGCTTAAACATCCAAGACCAACTCAAACCTTACTTCAAAGGTGTACGGTTGATATTAGAGTGTCAGTGTACTTATTGATCTGTTGCTTTCTGTACAAGTCGTGCACATGACGACGTGGAGGCATCCGGACCTATTATGATTAGTTTCCTTTGGTTTGAACTTTGAATAGCTCCGTTTAATATCTTTAAAAGTTGGGAAACTTTGGACTACATTACGCTTGGAGCACAAAATATTCAGTTTTCGCACAATATCAAATTCAAATAGAATCAGATATAAAAAAAATCCTTTCAGAAATTAAGAGGCTGAAGCAAACAGTTTTACGCACCTTTGTCATCATTAATATTTAGGGTACTTTCCAACTATCGTCTTTTATTTTCACCCTGTAGAGTGGCACACTAAAAATTGTATGGTAAAAACAGGTAGTGTGAATTTACGGTTGTCATAATAAACAATCCTGAATCATGTAGGTACTTACCGACCCATAGTCAACCCATGATGTCGTTTAAAGATTATTGTAATTTCATGTGAAAATTTCAAGATACTAAAAATTTTCATAAAAATCTTTGGGTATTAAGTACAATGTATCCTCGTCGTGACTGTTCGCGGACGGTCCGCGTCCGCGTCGTGACTGCGCCGTGTGGTAACCTCTCGCTCGGCGTAATTGTACAAAATCTCGCTCATGACGGAATTCCGCTTGCCCAACTAAGGATTGGTGAAAAGTGAGCATCAAGATGACGGGATCAAGTCCCCAATTTGAAAAGTATCACATAAAAGTGTTTGTGCTACCAATGTACTATTTGTATCCCGAATCTGACATATGTACCTCTAAAGCTAAAGGAAGTATGTCAAGACCTTCCTGATATACCTACATGTACATAATGTAGTACTAAGTGGGTCCGCTGCGTTAAGCAGGATCCTGCCGCAGGTACATGGCGAGGGAATATAGATTGCTGTTTTCTGACGGACAGATGCTTGCAGTGCATGAGTAAGCTCTAATCTATGTCGCCCCGCGCCGGGATCCCGCGTAACGCAGAGGACGCACTTAAGTCTTCGGGTATGAATTACCTGCTTCTGAGTAGCGCTTTCAGAAGGTCGCGCCACTTTCGATCAGGATGGTCATGACAGGTACAAATGTCTGGTACCGGGTACAATTATTAAAATACATATGTAGCATAAACACTTTAATGTGATACTTAAATTTCAAATTGGGGACTTGATCCCGCCAACCTGATGCTGACGGTGAAGATGTACTGCTACAGGCTTTTGTTTAAATTTTCATGTTGATCTGAAAGTGTATGAAAATCTGCCGTGTCTTCTGCCCGCGATTTATATTTTACGTATCATAATGGAATCGGCACTCGCCATAGAAAAAACGCTACGGCTAATACCTGAAGTATTTGCTACATTGGTCAAGTTTTGTCTTATTTTTAGCGGATGTAGAAAAAAGTCATTTAATTAAGAATATTTTTGATACGGAAACACTACGAAAACAACGAGTCATTGAAAAATGTTCCGTTATCCATTTCCATTTTACAAAGAGTCAAGTCGGCCGAATGCGGAATAACATCTTCAGATTTTCATTACAGTTAATCCACGTAAACAAAACTTTCTAATTACAAATTGAACGTGAAATTCCCTGGAGTATTTTGAAACTGCCGTATTAAATAAACGAGATTGTACTTAATTTCGCTTACAAATCAGTTTTGAGTAGAATTGAGGAAATTGAGCGCTTCCGAGACAATCTCTTATCACCGTTGTTTTACGAGTTTCTATCACAGTTTATTATACTCAGTCCTGCATAATTTGTAATTTACAAGCAATAAATAAGCGACAAAATACTTAAGTACATGTTTTAATACCCATTATTTTAAATTTTAATTATTATGGTATAAAACTAATGTCACCATTGGACATTTTATTGTGTTCTATGCAAAATTTTAGTAACTAGTGTTTTAGGGTTCCGTACCAAAATAGTAAAAAATAACCCAATAGTGTGACTCAGTCTGTCTGTCTGTCACAGCTGGATATCTCGAAAACTATTAATGGTATCAACTTGAAATTTGGAATAGTTTAAGATGACGTTTGTCCAACTATTTTGCAAATAAGAAAGAAATAAAAAAAAATATTTTTTTTACAACAGGGATTGAAAAGGGGTCTTAAAAATTTTAAGTGGGGCGACTAGGGCATGTGGGGTATCATATGAAAGGGCGCTGTTTGCACATTTTAAAACATTTTTCTTTTTTTAGGCCCCATAGTTTTCGACTTATGATGAAAAATGTGAAAAAAATACCGTTCCGATTCCGATACATTTTTATCTCCGAAGTTTGCAAAGAGAAAAATCTGAAATAATTCTATGTGATAGTAGTTTATGTAAAGATTACAGGAAAAATAAGACGATGTCTCAATATAACACACTTTTTAAGAAATTCAAAAAATAAATTCAATTCTACAGCTCTGCAGCAGTGTATTTATTATGATGGTACGGAAACCCTCGGTGCGCGAGTCCGACTCGCTCTTGACCGGTTTTTTTATAATCAATATGAGCAATAGCATCGCTTCAATCGAACTCGAAACATTTACTGTTTTATAATTAATTTAATTTAATAATTAATTTATAACATTACTACATAACACCGCAATCAAATTTTACATGTGAGTAAACAGAGCCATACGGTCAGACCCCGAACTATAATTTGTTGTGATCGGCCGGAATTACGCGTCGGTCAGCGACGTCGCGTCGGCGCTGGCTTCCGGTTTCCGGTTGCATTCCCTGCACCTAACCAATGCGACGGGTACTTTATACCATAATTGCGAACTTCGTTTTTGGATTTAGCAATTTTAGCCAACTTTGCTAGCAAAAGTCTTTTTAAAAACCGATACCAAGATAAAGAGGAAAATATCTTACAAAATATTAAACAAATTGGATCTTTTGAGTTTTATTTTAAAAAGAAAGGAGGTAGTTCAGTCTAAATTCAATCACCTTTGGTTGGTTTTGTTTTGTTTTGGTTTGGTTTGCCGTATAGGCTCTATTGTTTGATGAAATAGCAAACTGTGATCAAACAGTTAGGAAGTTACTAAATCCTGAACTAATAAACCGCTTTATAAACCCCTAGCCACTATTTCGATTTACAAAAGTCGCTAGCATCGTTGAAAAATCCATGGTAAACGCCAACCCATCGGCGGGCCCGAGTGCAATATGCAAATGGCTGCCTTTGTCCCGGCGCGTTTCCGGTACGCGTGTTACCGGTACCCGGTACCAGCTAGTAGAAAAGTGCTCGTACATTACTACATATTATTAGATATACATTTACGACATGAGTTTAGTAGTCAGTAAGTAGTATAAGACGAATTTGTGGCAACATTGCGCTAAGAAAGGTTTTAATTTATAGTTCGTAAAACTGTGCCTTCTTTAAGATTGCTATCAAGTAGTTTCTTGGATTGGAACTTAACCTATTAATATTTTTTGTCGTAGTGTAGTATAAATTGAAGGCACAATTTATGACAATAGTCAATAGTCAAACACAATGTTCGTTAAATACTATTTTGTTTTCAACTGTACTGAATCTGACACTTTCAACTGATGAACATTTATGAAGATTGTTTATCTACTCTGCTTGGTGTGATTTTTAGAGTCCTTGACATAATTTTGGACGCAGATGGTATTATAAGATCCCACTTTATAAAGAAGATAAGAAGATACTGATCTTGAAATGGATATGCAAAGTAGTGCGAATCTGATCTACTCAAGGTTGAATAGTAGAATCGATCACCTATTGGTAGACGGTAGTCAAACTTTTTTTTAGTTTTCCGTATTCATCCCCATGGCGTTTTTTGTGTGATAGCTTCGATCATGATATCATCAGATGATCGAAGTGTAAAGGCACCAATTTTTACTCGAGACTTCGCCCGCGTGGAATTTTGTCTTTTCTGCGAAATTCGGGAATAATCGCCGTATGGTTTATAGGCAATAGAAGTTGCCTAGAGTAGGTACTCTCCAGTTTATATTTTTGGGAGTTGGAAAAAGTAAAACAAAATAGATTTCGTTGAAAATTGTTTTAGTTCAAGTGGCATTTTAGACACAACGATGAATAGTAGAACAGGGACAATTTTTAATAAAAATGCGATATGAAAAACGGTATTGTTATTGCAGCGCGTATAATAATATATACCTAATGTTTGTGATAATTAACATGAATGGATTGAGGAAGTTTTCAAACTAAAACAATTTCAGCAAAATATTTAATAGTTATTATACCAAAGTTATATTTATTTGTTAATAGAGCTGCATAAAATGAATGCAAATTATGTAATTTCGATATCAGCCTAACGCTTAGTTTTGTTTGTTAGGTTAACTAGTTCCAAATGTTATTTAGCAAAAACAATCACCACTGTTTGATTTAATTTGTATGCAGAGTAAAAAGGGACTTATCGTATCGGTCCATGTTTCTTAGAGAAAGTTGAATTGTTTTTCGTGGACCCAACACACCACTTTTATTTTGTAATGAATAGGACATAAATATTTTTGTGAAAATGGTACAACCCTGTTTATACCTGTAGGTAGGTATGTATAATTAGGTTTATTTATTTATTCGAGCTTGATTAAAGTGTTGTTTCTGTTCGAATTCAGTCTTCTGTGTTTTAGATCAGTTATCGGTCGTTGTTTTTATATCGTATCGTATCGTTTGTGGTGGGTGAATCAATCGCTCGATTGGAAATGCAATGGAAAATATGATTGGAAAACATTTCAATTTATTGAACAAATTGTTGCACTCAGTAAATACGTTTAGAAATACTATTTTCATAATTGATTGTTACTATAAGTTTAGTCGTATTAAAAAAATGGAACTTTACTTCATAAATTAGGATATTAAATAATTATAATATATAACTACTACAAAAAATCCTCTCAAATAAACAAAGGATTGATCTTATTTACTTCACTCATATTTTAATTCGTTAGAACTCCGGAATATGTACAATGAATAAAATATGACGGTGTCATAATTGGTACAGTCAGCAATTGAAGTCGCCTAACACTTTACTACTTTATTGTTGTAGCAACTTTTTTGATTTATGTTCCAAACTGTTGAAAAAGTTGCTATGACAAAGTACTAAAGTGTTAAGCTAATTTTGTTGCTGACCATACCTTAGAGATAGCGACACAGTCAAATAAAACCGTTGTATATATTATACTTAAGTCACGTGATCACTGAGGTAGTTGAATAAAGTGATATAAAAAAAAAAGTTTCTGAGTCAACTTTATCAAGAGATCAAGTAATCCAGAGGTAGGTACGAGTAAGTGGGTGGCAACGTCCGGTTATTTTGTAACGTGGTCTGTAGTAGCCATAGTATCACATAAGGAAGTACCTATTCTGTTAATAGATTGCGACACTAAGCGACTTTCGCTTTAGAAATGGGTGGGCGATAGCAGTGAAATGTTTCATTGTATCTGATAAGGGGAGTGACGTAAAAGGTGAGATGAAGGCGTTGTGAAATTGTGGATTAGAATAATTCATGCACAATTAAAACAGACGTAATGAGGCAACGGCAGTGAAACGTGGTCGCTAACTATGGGTCTCATAAAGAGGCTCAAGGTCACCCAGCGTGCAATGTAGAGAGCCATGCTCGGCGTTTCCCTGCGTGATCGAATCAGAAACGAAGAGATCCGCAAGAGAACTAAAGTAACCGACATCGCTCGAAGGATTGCTCAGCTGAAGTGGCAATGGGCGGGACACATAGCGAGAAGAACCGATGGCCGGTGGGGCGGAAAGGTTCTGGAATGGCGACCACGCACCGGACGGCGCTCCGTGGGTAGGCCCCCGACAAGGTGGACCGACGATCTGGTGAAGGTCGCGGGAAGCCGCTGGATGCGGGCAGCGCAGGACCGATCGTCGTGGAGATCCTTAGGGGAGGCCTATACCCAGCAGTGGGTGTCCTGCGGCTGATATGATGATGATGATGAATGAGGCAATATTTCTTTCAATCAAGGTATTTTCTTCTATTAGAAAAACTACTTTGAAAGAAGATTATTAGGACATCTTTTTTATCGGGCATGTTATTATCAAAATTTAAATTGCAACTTCTTTATCCGAACTTAAAAAGTCTTTTGCCTAGCTCTCAAATCATTCTAGCTAGGGGTATTTGTGCAATTTTGTTTCCAAACTTTAGATAAATCATACATAGCACTAATTCAAAATTGTTCGCCAAATAATAAGCAGCTTTTTTCTCTATTTCAATAGCATAGGTTTCATTTGTATGTGTCCGGCGGCTGTTTGTCCATTTTGTTCTCTACAGGTTGCATTTCTCAACCGATTCTCATGAAATTTTGTTGGCAGGTTCGATAATAATTTATAGAATTTTTAGTGTCAAATTTTGCGTAAAAAAATTCACCCACTCGATTTTTTTTTAAATTTTACTAATTTAAAAAAATCCCAACCAACTATATTTATATATATATATATATTTTACTAATTTAAAAAAGAATACCAACCTACCAAACAGCACATAGTACTTACTGCTTTTCAAAAGCAGTGTCAACCTCGTGGTGACATCTGTTAGATTATTTTTTAAACAATATATTAAAATATAATCGGGTCAAAAACAAATATTATACAGTTTTCATCCGTCAGTAGTTACTTTAATATACTATATCTATGGTAGTCATTCGATTGCCGTCATTCTGAGCGAGTAGTCAAAGGAGTTTTAATCTGGAATTCTCTATTCGAAGCGTCGATATTAAGTTTAACGTGTTTCGGAATAATTTCGATATCGTTTTGTCCTGATATTAATAACTAGCGGTCGCCTGTGACTTCGTCTGCGTAAACAGTTACTTTTCTACCCTTTAGATACAGTACTTTTTTTGGATGAAAGGTACTTTGCTCCTTTCAATACATCTGATTTAATATTCCAGTTCACAGCCACGCGTCTGGTGTGGACTAAACACCGCGTTCAGAATGTTAATTGCATTGCTAGATTGGATTACAAAGCGTCTTTGTTTATCGGGCGTGTTTGCTCGGGACCATTTTAATAGTGGGTGGGTCAAAGGATACCCTGTTATTTGAACAAGTTAGAGAGTTTACCCGGTGGATATCTTCATTTGTGTAACTTGTGTGGTTTTCGGATTGTCTGTTGCTGAGTTTGTGAATATGATTTTGTAGTTTGTAGAATCCTAGAATATCTTGTCAGATGTATAGCCGTTTATTAAGTTATTAGGATATACAAAGTGCCTTATTAAGAAAACACAGTATAATATTGAAATAAGTTCCTAACTTTGAATAACTCTATTTACATTCTTTTTAAATTATATCCGATTACAACTATTGTCAAAAAAAATGTTTTAAATAAGGGCCAGTTTCACAGGTTACGTATAAGTTCCTGATAGTTAATTTTTTTATTAAAATCCGCAGCCTTTGAAACACGCCCTTAGTACAAAGATTAAAAAACCCAAGCAATTGAACATCAGAGCGACATTCTCATCCAACATAAAACAGGAGCAATATAGTTTTAGTAGACAGTGTCCCTCTTGACCTGCCACGTATGAGCCGTAACGTAGAGCTCTCGAGAGCTGGAGTGTGAGGTGAGCTAGGATGGCATGTGTTGTGATCTTGTTAATCTGTTCAGAACCTACTCAGTGAATAAGTTATGTCTACAGCCATAAAAACATAATTTGTTCTACGACAAAATTCTTTCTTTAGAATTTTATTGTAGCTTACCATTTTTACAACATTAAAGACTGGTTTTACATTATCTTAGTCTTAGTAGAGTGCTTTAGTAGCGTGCGAGTAGATTCGAATGCGAGTGCTTTAGTACTTTTGGTGCCTTTCTAGTGAGCGTTTACATGATTCCAGTACAGTGTCAACTGTCATTTGACTAAAGCACTCTACTAAATACGCTACTAAAATGTCGATTAACTACTAAATACGCTTCTAAAACAGTGCGAGGAAAGTGTCGCGCGGGAGGTGAGCGGGCGGCGCGGGCGCGCGGGGGGTTCTACTGGAAAGCGATGATTCCAGTGGAAAGGCTACTAGAACGTTACTCTCTTTAGTCATAAGACGACTGTTATAATGTTTCAACTAAAGCACCCTCCTAAAGCACTCTACTAAAGACTAATATAATGTAAACTAACCATAATAATGGTTTTCTAGCGGTGATATAACACAAAAAAAGCTTCTACCATCACATGTGTAGTGAAGTGTAACAGCTAAGGGCCTACAGGTTCTTGAGTTGCTGAGGGCCTTTACCTTCCGGATCTTATTAGCTTGTGTAAACGCGAACATGTTTTCATAGCATTGAAACCTTTATTTTGGTGTAAGGATAGGGCTTAGCCCACAGTTTTCTGTGCCTAGCCCGTAATTAAGCTAGGGCTAGGCTACTTATTGCTTTTGGGATGATTTAACTTTTCATTGTGTTATATATTTCTGGGAATATTTTCTAGATTGTTTATATTCTAGAATATCCTAGCGCCAATTAATCACAGACGCAGGTATTCTCGATTTTTACAAAAGTACTTCAATCTGTAAACGCTTAGGGTTTTCCTGTATCATATTAACATTATGTAATTTAATAACTTAGACATTGACTTTTAAAGCAGTCTCAAGTTTGCCGAACAATATTGGAGCATACATTCCTCGTTCTGAAGTAGCACTTACTTCTTGTTCGGGTAAAGTGGATCTTAGACGATATCTTGTTATATTGTTATCCATGATCTGTTCTAACACTTTTTTATTTAACTTCTTTTATCTATTCTTTCTTTTTTTTTTTTTTCATACACGAGTTCGTACATAGTTATGTCTTGATAACTTATGTTATTCATGTCACATTTATTAGGATTGTTGCGTTGAATGTCATTTACATCAGTTGCTTAAAATGAATTTAATCATGCTTCTATTCAAAACATTGGTATCAAATTAAACTAGAAAATTAAGGTAGAATTGTTTAAAAGCCAAATAAAAGAGCAAACCCATTCTAGTTAAAAAGTAACTGAAAAAGAAACTGAGAAAGAAACAAAATATTGTTGTGCTAAATGTAAAAGCTTAATGTTATACTAAATCCCAACAGGTGCTCACAAATTATTCCGTTAATAATTGACCAGCAGATGTCAGTCAGTTTGCTCGGCAATTTGCAGATTGTAAACCTCTCGAACAGTACAACCTCTTGTTCGCTATCTCTAAGTGATTGCGTTCAGGTACACAATCAATTTTAAGTGTTTACTTACCATATTGAAGACTCCCTATCGAAATAGATGGATAAGGATGATTGTCATCATTTGGGTCTAATATGCAGCAAGGATTTATTTATATCCAACGACGACGTCTAATATGAATAAAAAGTCTCAATGTATTTTAAAACTCGATCTTAGTTTTGATCCCAAATTGATTATGCACGTAAATGTCTTCATGATTTATTAATTAACAATGCTGATTTGTTTGTATTATTAATAGATTGAAGTTGTTAGTACGTTTATCGACAACTTATGATTGTTAGTTAGCAAACGCTAAATAATTCATCGAAAATAATAGATGTAAAACCACGTTTTCAACTTTGACATTAATTTTGATTGCTGTAATGCGAAAGCTATAAAATAACAACATCTGCTATGACTTACGAATAATAATATTTTATTTATGTTATGTTGTTTTCTTGAGACTTCATTTACCTATTTATTTCGTGGAAGATTTACAGACGAATACTTAACACCTATTTCTATAGTAAATTCATTACGATGGTACTGTTCAAATATTTTTAAATCGACAATGCTTCCTTGGCCAAGCGAATTGATTATAAGCTCTAAAATTTGCTAATATTGGGTTTTTAATCAGCTGTTTATCTGGTCTGGTTCTTAATACATTCCGCCAACAAAAAGTAGTACCTACTTCTTTTCCACACACAACCCAAGACTATTTTAAGTTCAAGCACCCCTAACTCAGACAATGCTCAATCATCTTGTGCAACTATCATCGAGCCAGATTCAGATAGGTAATGACAAATACGATCAGTAACCAGGGGACCCTCAGTCGTGACTCGACGATTTGGTATATCTACCAATGTTATAACAGCCGCGTTTATTTGAATACGTGGGTGCTTGCGCAATCCGCTCGCTATTATAATTTTGTACAGTATACATACGAGCTTTGTTAGTCATGATTCAGGGATCAATAAACTTTATGACTCACTATCAAGTACCTAATCTACCGTTTTATCGAAAGCTCGTATAGTAGAAAGTAGGTAAGTCATAGAAAGTATGGTTTACGTACTAGGTATTGTTATTGCAGGATTTGATTGTTATGTATTTTCTCATTTTCACCACGCTATCATTATCGCATTGAACATTATTAGCAATGAAACCGTATTAGATTGAGTGCACGTGATGTGTTTGTATCTAAATCTGACGAAAGATAAAGTCTTACTATTAGAAGCTCTTCATCGAGTTTGGTTTTGATTCTAAATGTAATGTCCACAATCCAATAATTTCTGCGAAACGCCGCCGATACAAGCTGGCATTGGTATTATAATCTTGACTGAGGTCAGGATTGCGTAATTGGGTTTGAATGAAATATTACCTCACAGTGGCTTACTCTGAATCAAACAGAACTACCCAAACGTGTTTGCTATTGAATTATTTGTTATGGAACTGGGTATTGAGAGATGGATTGTACGAATCGTTTTCATTTCTCATAGGTACTGATTCTATAACCAGTGTCAATAAAAGTGGAGTGGTCTAATATTTGTATTGTTCTTTTCTGGTTTCCTGCATAAGGCCTATTTTTAAAGGCTGATTTTCGATCTTGTCCTATTCCTTGTTTCTCCTCTCAGAGCATACTACATACCACACGCCCAGAGAAAGGCTTCCGGCGTTTCTCGAACTGGTTATTGTCCGTCTCGCTTACACCCACCCGCGAAACGAGACAATGGGTGCGTGTGGGCAACGTTTTACTCTTATATCTTGATATTCAGCAAGGCCGCTAGCCGCATAGCTCAGTCAAGGTTAAGGGGCTGGCAGAATGAAAAAATATGGGGCATTAAAGCTGACGAAGGATCATTGTTGCGTGGCATCCAGGAATGATTCATTGAACTCTGCGTAGCCTTAGGGATTGTAAACTATCCCTTTATGGTAAAAGCATTGCATTAGTTCGAGTAATTCGTTTTGCCGCAAGCATTTAGAGTCATCGCCACTCCTTTCTACTCACATGTCTACAACTTGTTTGAACAGCATTTCACGTTTAAACTTGGGTACCTACTTAATTAACTTAGGAATTTGACAATTAAGCTATCGCCATTATTTATTCACAATGACATCATGATCACAAATTAATTGACTGTAGAATTATTGTTAATGAAAGTGATCACCATAGTTTAATCAGCAAGTTTGATACCCCACAGAATTAGAAGCTGAGACAATAGATGTTATCGAAGAGCACTGAAAGACGAACTGGGACGACCCGATAAAGATGAGGTCATGGATTCAAACACTTACTGGATGTGAACTTTCATTAAAATTGTTAATGAATAGTTTGTTTTCGATAGAGAACAATCGAGGTATCTGTAACAAATCGTGTATAATTTGATATGTGCAAAACAAGAACCAGCTGATTGCATGATTGATGATTTTATAGTCATGTCACTTATTTTTTTTTAAGTTTTCAAATAGACACACCAAGTTTTATACACAGAATTCTTTCTATTATTGTTTTAAAGATTATAAAGAAAGAACGTCTTGCTTATTTTGAATTTGTTTAGGCGTATTTAGTATTAATGAGTACACTTTGTTCTACGCAGCCATCTCATCAAACTTTTTGAGGCGGTTTTCTTGACCTTGTAACAGCGTCGTCAGATTATCTTGATGGGCCATTGTTATCCATTTATCCGTGGACGGACGTATCTGAGAGATTGACTTGAATTAAGTTCTTACATTGTATTGTATCGCTTCGTCTTTATGTTGACGACATTATTATTTTTACTTCTGTCTTGATCTGGTTTATTGAAGGTCATACTAGTTGTGAAGGCTTTCATAGCGTTTCTTTAAAACCTTGTGAACTTTCATTAAGCGAATTCCTAATTTGCTTTTTCATATAAGTTAATGCTACGTTTATTTTAATAGGAGAAATAAGTTCATTTCATTAGTTTTCTGCAACATAACGACGTTTCTTCTCTTTATTTCTGAGGCTTTACATGAAGTAGTAAATTCAACAGTGTCAATTTTTAAATAAATAGCTTCGACGGCATTTCCATCAGTTTTGACTCCATGTGGAGTTCATATCGGATTGCAGATAGCGGAGGGTAGATCTTCCGATCCTCCTAATGTCCCTTATTATTCCACTAAGTGATGTCCCAGCTAGGTTTCCGTTAAGGCGACGTTTACAAGAATATTAAGATTATTATTTCATTCTATCTACATTTATGTTTCTGGTTCCTAATAAATACGTCGTCATAATCTTGATAACTGCTATTAGTTCCACATTTCATAATGAAGATTTTTTGGTTAAACTACAATGTCTTTTATGTTGTTTTTAATATTATTATTTACTGTAAATACATTTTGCAACAGCTTTGTCAATTAAGATATGCTAGCCTTATTGGAGCATGCCTTCGGGTAGATGGAAATTAGGTCCCAAATAGAATCAGCTGTATAATTGATTGATAATAATCGCGAAGGCTAAGCAATACTACCAAATTATAAACATCGGCTGTATATTTATTATTAAAAATATTTATTATTTAAGTTTAAGATTTTACAGCTCAGTGTGACAGACGGAAACGGAGACAGAGTCGTAAATGCAGCCGCATGTGTCATAATATATCAACTCCGAGTCTCCTCCGCCTTCCCCTAATGGATCGTGAAATATTTATCTACCTAGTTGCATTGCAATATGCAGTTTCTCATCGTCGATATGTTTACAATCACATCTTTCTTTACTGCAAATCGGGACTCGTCTCTTGACCAAATTGAGTTTACAATAAAGTATGGGAAGGAATCTTCATCTTTGTTTATTCTTAGGGACATGTTATTATCTCGTTTGAAATATGTTTTGGTTCGTAATTCCTCCGGAACAATGTTATTGCTGTGCAAAGTAAGACTGTTTTTATTTCTGTAGTGTGATAGTAAAAAGTGACCAATGTATTACTGGACTGACTTTTGATGTATTAATATATTTGCGATTGTCAATTTTTGCGTAATTGACGCTCATTGATGCGAAAATTGATCGTTTACACGTGCAAAGTGAAGCGATTGTCATTTCCTCAAACAATTGCATTGATGTTAACACGATGTTCTATGAATATCTGTGCTAACGAGGTAGCTAGTATGTTTGGATGGAGGAAGTAAACGCCGACAGTAGTCATCTGTAAATTATATGTCAAAAATTCTTTCACTATTAAAAAGCAAGATTATCCCTGAGTAACATAGTCTAGCCTATTCTACCATTGAAATTTTCACGGATAGGAAAATTCCACGCGCATGAATTCACGGAGGTTTATTTACCAAACACGCTAGTACTATTAATTATTATATTTTGTGACCAAACTCCGAAATAAAAGTATGAAACAATATGTTTCCAAACTGTACGGGCCTATCTCTCGTGTTAGATTGATTTATGTTGAAATGAATATGTATGAAACAACTTGTTTAGGGACTTGCTGCAGAATCTACGTAGAGTTTTCTAAATTAGGCAGTCTTAATTACATACCTTGCCGCCCGCTGTGAAATCTATCGTGGCATGCGAATTGCGTAGGTGGACGGGAAATAGCGGCGTATTGTCAGCCATCTATGGGTTTTGCCGAAATAGTTTCAAGCAGGCTTAACGCGGTAACCATGTTAAAGCTTTGTATATCGCATAACACAATAGTGTGTTTAACAGTTATTTCTATTTATATAAAAAACATGTTTCGATCGAAGTTTTTCAAATATTTTGACCGGCTATGTGATAATTTGAAGTGTATACTTACTTACCTACTTAGAATAATAACACCTAGAACGATAGATCTCTACAAAGCGCACTGTCAAAAGTGAGGCAACTCAAACAGCCAAAATGGCTGCGTTTTCAGATTTTTATTCTCCATTATTACGTACCTAATCATACCGAATAAGTAGAAAACAGTTTCAATTTTCCTACATTTAGGAGATAAGTGACTATATTATTGGATTTTAGTTACGATTAGGTATTGTATGAAGGATATAAATCTGAAAACTAAGCCATTTTGGCTTTAGTATTAGTTGCCTCACTTTGCATACGCGGACACGGCTTCTAGGTGTTATTATTCTAAGCTTACCTAATACTTAATTTCATCATCATCATCATCAGCCTATCATCGTCCACTGCTGAACATAGGCCTCTCCGAGAGCACGCCACTGAGCACGATCCGCGGCTATACTCATCCAGTTTCTGCCAGCCACCTTGCGAAGATCATCGCTCCACCTTGTCTGAGGGCGTCCCACACTACGTACTTAATTTATTGCATAAAAATTAATAATAAATAATGTTTTGCTAGGATATACAATACAATGCGGTCGTATGTTTAATCAAGTCCAACATATTTTATCGAGTAATTCGATGTGCAAATTCTTGGTTATTACAATGTCACAACAACAAGTTATTAATTTGTGTAAGTATATTTGTATATTTGTTAAAGTATAATTTTATAATGTTATCACTATATTCAAATTATCAATACGGAAATTATATATCAGCTTTCGCTTTGAAAACGAAAGTGTGTAGGATCTGAGTAGTTTTCATTTTCAAGGAATAATTTCTTCAGCCCACGTATAACCATCAAAAGGTATTTTCGGTCTTATGGGTCCAGCCAGTCCGAGTCGTTATGAGTCGGCCATTGTCGGGCACGTTCGGGTCACGAGTTAGTTTGTTCCCACGGCAGGCGGGGAGGTTCGTGCGACCGTGTCGTGTGCTCTTTAGATATTTGGCGAATTCCTCGGATGACGGGCGACGTGTGTGGGGGCTCTTATGGTTTCGGTAAAACACGTGTTTTCTCGAAAGGGTTTATTATGGCGAAAGGTCAGAATAATGTTGTGGAACTGTGGAATTACTATTCCTCCAATAGATCTCTAGACATCTATACTACTGTAATAGTAGTCGGAGGACTGCATGGATAGTTATTTGTTGATCAATACATGTTACATTTTAAATTAAGCTTAAACTGTGTGCGCACATTCTGTAATGTTATTGTATTATTTATTTATTTTTTGTTAGTTGAAATACTAGGAAAACTAGGAATAGTGTGCTTGAATTTTGTTAACTTCATAAAACTTTGTAATAAATGAAAAACCGGCCAAGTGCGTGTCGGGCCGCGCGCAGTATAGGATTCCGTAGTTACCCCATATGTTTGTACAGTGTACTTGCCATGCCATACATATATTACTCCCTGTTTTACACAACTTACGACTAAAACCAAGTCTATTTATGTATGTACCTATAAGTAAGACCTATCTATTCAATGGAAATTGTACTTACCTACTAAAACTTAGGTAGATACAAATTTGAATTGGAAGGTCTATACTTAAAATCTACACCTCTTTAAAAAACAAAATGCTGTTCATCACTATAATACTAGGAATAAGAATAAACTAACGATTCCCTTTTTTAGACTTAGAAAAAGCAACAAGTCCTTTTTAGGCTGCGGGGTTCATTTTTATAACAAAATACCCGACGATGTCACAGCTCTGACAGACTCTAAATTCAAAATGTTCATAAAGAAAGCTTTAATAAAAAAGGCCTACTATAAAGTTGCCGATTATATTGCAGATAAATACGCGTGGAAATAGAATCTTTGATCTGTGCTCATGATTTACACCCACTGGCTATAAATGAATAAGTTGTAATATAAGTAAACATAGATTTACATCAATTGTTTGTTATATATCTTGTCTTGACGTCGATAAGCGCCTGTAAAGGTTTACATCGAATAAACATGATTTGATTTGATTAGGTATTATAATAATTTACTTCAGCATAACACGAGTATAACGTTACAAAACCAACACCATTAGAAACCCAAACAAACTTCTCAGATCGGTAGGAAGACAACATTCAAACATAGTATAAAATTGGTCAACTAATGCATGTAAAATGATACGAGTATCGGCTCTATTTGTTAAATATAGATTCATTAATAGTAAGAGTTTTAACCGCCTCTGTGGTCTAGTGGTTCGCTCACCCGTGTGAGACGCAGGGGTCCCAGGTTTGATTCCCAGGGGGGGTGGGGGGTTACAATTTTTTCTCGGTTTGGTTGGTGGTAGGGCTATTTTTTTATTTGGTATGAGGTAGGGCTTATTTCAAGTCTGCCTGGCTAGCAACCACCATCTTACCTAAATCTGACGCCATAACAACAATTTAAAAATTGTTGTGTTCCGGCAGTTAGAGGTAAGATAGCCAGTTCCTCAGTGATGGGGATTCCGGGTGTAGTGCGCTTCCACCTTCGGCCTTATCGTCACTTAACATCAGGAGCCAAGCAACATCTCGTTGTGCATAAAAAAAACTTGTTGTATTGCAATACTATGAATATTCAATTCCCAATTCCAATCAATCAGGACATACTCAACAAGATTGTTAAAAGCGACCAATCTTTCTATTTGTCAAGTAAGCTTTCCTAAGAATTAAATTCGACGACTGCCATTTTTTCTTTTTTAATTGAAGAGGAAAACAAATTACTTTTGTGTATAAAATATTGTTTGTTGACCTCTTAGGCAGTTTCTAATCTAAGAATTTATTTAATTAAAAATAAGTTAAGAGAAACGATTGGTGAAAAGAGGAAGAAAATAAAGGAAATTATGATTTCTATGAAAATATTTTGTCTAAAACAGTAAAAAAAGTCTTCATTCAACTGTGGAAAACAAGACAGACAATAAAAAAACCTATGCTTAGATTTTTGGTTCAACCCAATTATTATTTTACAAGACATTAAAAATTAAAAAAGAAAAACAATATCAAAATAAGCTCACATAATAAGTAATAAGCATTTAATATATAAAGGTAAAAATAATAAGTACTTGCAACACTTTGATAATTGTTGCTAAATTATTTTTTTTTTTTTATTTTAGACCACTGTCCACTACGATTGTCCATAAGTTAACAATAAAATTGCCAATCAAAAAAAATATTAATAAATAATAAAACACAAAGGCAGCAAATACAGTAGTAAACAAATCAGATACAATTCATTTTAAATTAATATCAATATATTTATTTCCAAATTAATTAGAATTCATAATTAAATAACAATTATACTGTCTTAGTGATAAAGTTCGTTTACTTACCTGAAATAAATGAAGTGCGAATGTAATGGAAAGTTAGATGAGATTGAAAGCTTTACAAAGAGCACTCCGCCGGTATCAACAGTTTAATTGAATTCAAGATTGAAATACCGACTCAATGGACCTCGTAGTTGATGTGAATTTAGGTGGATGAAGTGATATACTCACGTAGGTACTATACTAACCGACCTAATAAAATAATAGTGTTGTTATGAGCAGATTCAAAAAATCTTCAACAGAGAAATACTCGTCAAAAGTAAATTTGTAGATCGTAAAGTTTAACTATTAGTTATCATATCACGCAAGCTTTCTCAAGGTTTTGAACGTAATGTAGAAATTTGTCGAAAAATTTGTCGAACTTCGCAAACAAGAAAGCTAAAATTCAAACGTAAAACGTGTGAAGAAAGAGAGTTAATTGAGACCAATTACAATAGCTTCATGGAAATTATCCTAATGTGATTATTTAAAGGCCTCCATAAGGAAGTAGGTCTGAATAATTGGCAACGTCTGCCGCATGCCAAATAAGTGGTTCACCTTGAATTTGTAATTTGATACATTCCGGCCTAAAAAGATAAGCAAAACAGTTGCCTTTTATGTTATCAATTTCCAGTCTGTAAATGCACGTACGCTTTTCCTTATTTTCTTTGTCATTAAAATGCTAATGCTCCATTCTCATAATTCACGCCGTCTACGTCTCGAACACTTTTTGCATCAACCATCAAAACATCCGATGCAATATCTTAAAGCTTTTTCCTACTCACTATCTTCTCACGAGCCTTTTATCAATCTTCTTTCTTACTATAAATTACTTCACAAAAAGCGTTTGTTCATACTCAGGCGTTCCACCAGCTTCAATTCTGATTCTTATTGCTGATATTTTACGGTGCTGATCGTCTGTGGGTACAAAAACTAACCACCATGCGTTTTAATCACCAGCTCCATATTTATGAACTCGTCTAGTGGGTTGGCAACATTCTTGTACCCACCCTGTACCTAGCTCTGAGATTATATATTTTTTTAAAGCATAGAATAGCTTTGCCCGGTAATGATTTGAGTTTATATCAATGTAGGAATAAATGGCAGTCTGGGGTATGCTGAACAAGTTACAAGGCTTGGAAATTCTACAAAACTTGTTTCATTAGAATATATTAATTTTGTTTGTGTAATAAAGTGCATTAATTAGTGATAGGCACGGATTTTATTGCAAATTTCTGATTTGAATAGCTACGGAAGAGCATGAACGTTAGAAATCTATAATTATTTCGTAGAAGTCGTATAAATCGAGAGTTTATGCGTGTAGAAACATTGAAGCTTGCCTAATATTTTTCTTTGTCTAATAATTTTATGTCGCAGTCATTAAAATACTGTAGGTACTTACATAACTACGGTACTAATGACATCCTTTAATCATTCAAGCTCTTCTGTAATTTAAAATACTGTTCATAAAAGCTCAAAACGAGTTTTGCAATTTTATCGATGTTGGTTCATTCTGGTTATGCCTGAAGCAAATGAGGGCTGGGCAAGTTAATTAAATTTCCGACTAATGGACGGCGAAATTAAAGAGATCACTCATAGACTACCCCAAAGGGTTTATTTGCGATCTTGAATTTAACAATGATGATGAAATATAATGGTGTAACATGAAAGAGATGAAAACAATGGTTGTTTCAAATAATGTAGGCAATTTCGTAACTTCGAAGTGGATTGTGATTGTGAAGTAGATAATGCTAATTGTTAGGAGTGAGATATTCAACTGTGTCTTGCAACTGTTTTAGAATTTATGAAGATTCGTAGAGCAAAAATGCATATATGAAAGTAAAGGTAGGCATGAAACTATAAATGAAGTTGTGAACCTTATCAAATTTACACTAATGTCAGGTATTTAACGTCTTTCTGTAAGAATACTGCGATTCTGGTATTACTAGCAGTAGTTGGCTTTCGATCATATCGTTACAAAATAGCTACTCATCTCAAATGTTTATAGAAATTAGTTGATTGTATCCGGTTCGAAACAATAAATTTAAGAAGGGTCGTGCGATTCAGATCGTTTTGTGTGAACAGTTCCTAGTGTTTACCAACGAAAGACTTCTGTTGTATTTACGTTTCATAAAGCAGCGAAACCGCTAAGTTCAGCATAGCTTACTTGCCTACGTCGGTCCTAATCACGTCCTAACGGTCGTGACTCCACCGTAGGCGACCCATCAATCACCAACGGTCGCAGTTGTCATATCACAATGGCTTATGCAACAGTGACTTCAACTTTCACCGTCAATTAAAAGTCTGCCGTTTTCCGCGTCGCGGTCACGTCTTTTGCGTAACGCTAACGACCCTATTGTCTACGTGGTACGGAGAGATTTATGACCCTAGGATGACACTTGGAACTTGAAGATAGAACAATGTTGGGATATCTTTAGCCCAAGACAACGGGA
Organism: Agriphila straminella; assembly: GCA_950108535.1. Classification (NCBI taxonomy): domain Eukaryota; kingdom Metazoa; phylum Arthropoda; class Insecta; order Lepidoptera; family Crambidae; genus Agriphila; species Agriphila straminella. Next base: position 15,019,829 of record OX467321.1, read on the forward strand.
AGCTTAAAATGTCCATCAACTGTTACAATTTCAAGTGGACGTTTTTGGTAAGCGTTTATTTGGACTGTCATAACTAGCATCACTTGCCATTAGAATATTTCTAAAAGGATAGCAATAGAAAAGTCCGAACTAAAGCAAAAAGAAGAGGAATCCGTTTTAATAGTTATACAAATTTGGGAACTCCCGAAGAAATTGACGTTCCGTGGGAGTGCCTAAATATTTTATGCGATCCCAAATCTATTGTATTTATTTACAAAAGAATTTGATATTTTAACATTTTAAATTACAATGGTTTCATAATTAATATCCCAGTATATCGTCTTCCTCGCAATGAATTTAATATAAAAATCTTTTGCATTCATCGGCACCTGCTGGCGGGAATTTATTAAGTGAAAAATGAAAAGAAATGAGGCCAAGTGAAACCTGACGGAAAAGCACCTCGGATTATGCGGGACGGCGATCGCTGGAGACATTCTGACTTGACGTCATTACATATGAAGTTCATAATATATTCTAAATATTGTTATAATTACGCTGTGTAGTAAAAAGCTTAGATAATAAACCTTAAGTATTACAAATTGGACAAGTAAACATTTAAAAAAAAAATTTTAAAGAGACCGCAGAACAAGTTTGATTAATGCCTTTTATCTTCTTTATGGCACTATCTTCATCAATCCCACTTTGGAGACCTAACAATCCAAAGAAAATCTCATCTTCAAGTCAATTAAAAGTAAATCATAAATAGTGATTTGACCTTTTTAGTGCTTATTTTCTATCAGTATTAGGTAGGTATATCTACACTTATTATTGCATGTAGCCATTTTTTTATCCACAACGGCATAGTGCTTGGCCTTCACCTCACCTGATGTTAAGTGACGATAAGGCCGGAAGTGGAAGCGCACTACACCCGGAGTCCTCACCACTGAGGACCTGGCTATCTACCTCTAACTGCCGGAACACAACAATTTTTAAATTGTTGTTATGGTGTCAGACATAGGTAATATTATGGTAGCTATCCAGGCGGACTTGAAATACTACCAACCAAACCGAGTACAAATTGTACCCCGCTCCTGGGAATCGCACCCGGGACCCCTGCGTCTTACACATGTAGGCGAACCACTAGACCACAGAGGCGGTTAAAAAGATATTAAAATTTTTGAATACACCATACATATTATTATGCTAATTCACTTTTGCATGTCCAACATGCCGTTTGGTATGCGTAAAGATTGCATTTCCTCTTGATACAACAAAAAAAAATCTTGGCATTGACTGTGTCATGTTTTAAAAAACAATCAAAAATCAAAATCAAAAATAATTTATTCAGTCTAGGCTGTTACAAGCACTTGTGAATGTCATAGAAGCTACGCCATCGGTTCGCAAACTCTAAGCGGGAGACCTTGTAACGAGAAGAACCGGCAAAAAACTCGTCAAGGGCTGCTTTTTTCTCCCTGTATATTTCATATACAGAGTCGTCAACATTGAAAAATGAGCTCCAGCTGATGTTTAGTTTATTGAAACCTATTCTCATATAAAATACTTAGTAAGTTACATAACATTATTATACCTACTACCTACCCTATATGGTTTAATGAATGTTATGGATGAATGTTTTTATGAACCATGAAATCATGTATTCTACATGCCATTTATTATTACATTATATAAAATTACCCTTCAGCAAAGTATGCTTAGCCGAGAGTTGTTCTAAAGTATTTAACTATACTTTACAATATTAACCTACTGTGACATTATGATTTCCAGCACATTTGCGATTTACTTTCTGTGGTTAGCACCGGTTGTTGTAAAAGACACCTTCCTCATTTATACTTAGGTTTAATCTTGAATGAGATCAAGTTGGAATGATATAATTCGCGTGGTTGCACGCATCCTAGCATCAGTTTTGCGGTTTGAGTCTGTTGACCGTTAAATACGTTTGAAGCCGAAACGGCATAAATAAATTATAGTTGAATGGAGGGAGTGACAAGCCAATACTAGTTAGTTATGATCTCATTGAGGAAATGGTTATAAATGTCATTGAGTACCATAATCATCACGTCAGTCGCACAGAGGGAGCTATTTTCAGTGCGACTGACGTGCATGTAGGAGTCAGCGCAACGAAACCAGGAAATATCTACAAAATCTTTACTTATATTTACAAAATTTCACTGCTTATTTAATGGTTTTACGAATGTTTAAATTATCAGACAAAATATATTTTCATACAAATTTTGTTCCATTAGGTTTTTATCCGGAAACTGTTAAACTGTCCCTAGACCCTACTTATTTTCTAAACAGTCCTAAAGTAGCATTAAAAAATAAGCTAGGTATTTAATTTCCTACACAACACAATAAATTAAATCACATCTTTCATCTCATACCTACTCTTAATGTAACCAAAAGTTTTAACTTCAAGGAGCTTTCGGAAACACAAGAATAACAAAGTCTCTATTCACTCAAATCGGAGGTAATTAATTGAGTTACGTTATTTCGCCCAATTCTGTCTGTGTATCCGTTTTCTGTCACATCATCAAAATAATCCATTCCGCAATTTGAACAGCAAGGGCTTTTATGCTCTATTACGTACACAGTGCGGTTGACATTCTATTAAAGATCAACCGTGGGAATCTTGACGAGTCGAGATGCGAATATTATGAAGATTCCGTGCAAAGAATAAAGATAGTAACACAATACGATAAATAATGTGAATATGAACAAAAATTACGTTGTGTACTTATTCAAAAGTCGTTTTGTATGGTTTTATGTTGAAGAATTGCAGTTGGCCTTTTGAGTTTGTCATAACAAAACGCTGTGTATGTACCAATCTTTTATACTTAGCATCTTTATATCTAAAAGAGCTTTTTCTTCTGTATGAGAAAATAATAAAAGTCGTAGTTTTCAATGAAAATTAAATTAAAAATAAAAGCTTTGATAAAAAAAAACTCCAAGATTTACGTCATTTGCAACCTGAAAAGTAGCATGCTGCTGGTTTGCTGGCTTAGGTTAGGGGGCACCTAACCCAAATGAAACTCGCCTGCAATTTTGTTTTTTGGTGCTAGTCAAAATAAAACTAAAACTGGGGCCCAATCGCGCAAATTCTGAACGATAAAACCAAAACCGTAACGTAACGTTGTCATTTAGAATATTTATTTACTTACTTACCTAAAAATCTTTACTTAACTTTAGAATTCTCATTTAAATTGTCCAAGATTGGCATTCTAGGCTCAGCGTTCAATAATTATAACAAAACTAAAGCGGGTATTTTTCTGTAAACGAACTAAAACGGTAACGAAACGATTTAGTTTTGGGTTTATCGTTAAAATTAGTTAGATTAGGCCCTTACTGAGTTTTTAGTACGTATTTAATAAAGCTTGCTGGTTCCGTGCGAATATGCTGTATTTAATACTGAAATTGCATTATGGTGCTGATAATTTAGTAATTAACGTTTTGTTGGTCGGACGTTGACACGGCAATTATATTTGACAGTTTAAATAATTATGACTATCTTTTTGTTTACGTGGTTGACCTTTTGTATGTTGGTATTTGAGGTCATATATTACTAATAAATAACACAATCGATTGTTTACTCAATAAGTAAACAATCGATTTTATATAAATTTACTTAAACTAATTTGCGTTTGTGACATTTTTCGATATGGCTGAAATAAGATTTTTCCCATTACGGAGCATTAGGAAAATTCCATATAAATATCGAAACTGCTTACAAAATTTCACGAGAATCGGTTGAGAAATGCGACCTGTAGGTAGAAGAGAACAGACGTATATACAGCGGTCGAAAACATTTTTGTCCAATCTGCCCCCCTAGCCAAAGTAACATTTGCAAATTTTCGTTATCGCTTAACTTTAAAACATGGATTTGACGTTTTAAAATTCGATTGTTAACGAAACCTTGTCAATCCCATAGGTACATGTTTCGCAAGCGAAGCGAAAACGAAGATCTGCCAATGTTACTTTGGCTAGGACCTCTGAAACGGAGACGCATCGCGGTCGCTCTGTCAAAAACGCTTACAGTATCTCTTTTATATGAAAACCTGCTCGGATACCATTCCATTGACTAATTCATCCATAACAAATTGATATTTATTAAATCAATAAGCTTCCAACATTACCATATTTTCTCATTTAAGAGCCCACCGTTTTCATAAAAGAGCTATTAAACAGCCCTTAATTAATTAGGTCATTAATAATACTCATCATAAATTTGAGTAACGACAATTTACGTTTAAAATTAAGCTCCCTCGTTACCACAGATAATACGTTGTCTTGGCAAATTGCAGCGGTGCTGTGACACGCGACTTGAACGTTAAATTTAATTGATTAGGTGTGGCAATAAGCTATAAATTAAGTCTCCACAATAGGGCTGTGCTAACTGTATTAGGAAATTTGATGTTTATTGGGAAGTGATCATTGTTTATCGTAATTGATAATAATACTTGGATGTCATAGAATTTGTGAAGGTAGATGGAGGAGTTATAGAGATACTTATAAAACACCCATCATCTGCTTCGTAGGCATCAGCTGGACCGAAATTAAAATGATAAGATTGATAAGTCGTGATTGTATTTTCAAGTAAGACGTCTGTCTTAGAATAAAAATTACATTGTCGCCCGTCTTCAAATCGAGAAGCCTAACTTTTGAGTTCTTTCTTACTAAGTTTCTCAATTAACTCACACTAATTAGTTTAATCATTATTCATGTGCGTTTATTCGATTACTGAAATAAAATTAATGATTAATAATCAGATTAGAAATAGGTACCTACTCATTATATTCCTGTTTTAAGTGAATACAGTATTGCCCTTGATAACCTTTCCAACACGAAAACCCCACCAGCTAATTACAATAATAACTTACACCAATCAATTAACGTTCTCCTATTGTTACGGAATATCTCATTAAAATTTTACCTGCGAGCGAAATTGGTTGAGTTTGCGAATTAAATACCGTCAACAAAGGTTAATTTGGCTCGATTCATTGCCCCTGATACGGCTTTGATTACGTCGCGTGTGCCAATCACGCCTAAAAATTGAGAATGTTTTTCCAAATAAAGAAATGAGTTTAGTTTCTGTTCTACGTTTGTAAGTAAGGGTTGTTGGTATACAACACTAGAAGTCTTCTAAAGTTAGGTTTGCGCGGTGTCTCTTCATGCTTCATTGAGGCAATGTCAATAGACATTGATAAAGGCAATGATATATTAAATCAATACATCATTGGCTAAAGGGTTACCATCATTATTCTCCTGATCTGATCTTAATTTATTTGCAGTTGGTATAATAACCTTTTTCTTCTATACATCTCCAGTATTCATCTCAGAACCCTTTTCTAGCCATCATCTGTTCTGAATGAAGAATATGACTAATATGAAACTGAATATGCTAATGATTTTACTGAAGTTTTTAATGGATATTACTTTATAATAAACTAGCGGCTGCCCGCGACTTCGTCTTCGTGGAAAGTTTATCTTGCTATCCCTCGGGAACAACCCATATTTTCGGGTTGAAAGGTACCCTATGTCCTTCTCTGTACCACTGACAACGTGTATGTAAAATTTCATGATGATCGGTTCAGTAGTTAAGACGTGAAGGCGTAACAAACAAATAAACAAACAAACGGACTTTCGCATTTATAATATTAAGTAAGGAAGTAAGGATTAATCTGGTGTTATAAATACTGAATCGTTACGTTAACATAGGGATGTTGTATTCGGCATGGCTGGCACCCGCTGAATGGTTAAGGGTGCGAAATTAAATGGCGTCAACAGAGTTTAATTTATTCCGATTCATCGCACGTGAAGCGGCGCTGATTGCGTCATATGTTCCAATCAGGTGTTTATTAAGAAGAATCCTGTTTTCAGTGTTTCTATAGGAAGTGTTTAGATCTGAGCTTGTATGGTACAATTACTTATTTACGTTTATTTCACGGACGCTACGTCGAGAGCATAAAGTTAATATACCTTCGAGAGGCGGTACCATACGCGAAAAAAACACCTCTCGATGGAGCGTCCGTGATCGTGTTAATTTGTTCAGCTGAAATGGGTAAGATGATTCGGAGTAGATTAGGGATCAAATTAGGATACAAACTGATAATGTTACGTTGAAGATTTTTGTCGGAAACTGGATAGTTTTTTAAATCTTTTGGGTTGCATTCTCCATCTAGTTTACGATGTTCATTCTGTTATATATGCACCTAAAATTTTGTATGTATACAAACTAGTCGCTTGGTTTTCAGTTTTCAGAATTTCAGTATGTTTAGAACATAGACTTTTTAATTTAAAAATTTCGTTCTATTTCTATGGTTTACGACAAATTAGATAGATAGATAGATAGATAGATATATTCTTTATTGTTCACCATAATAGAAAACATTACAAGGAAAAGAAATACATATTAAGAACAATTTGGCGGCCTTATCGCTAAAAAGCAATTTCTTCCAGGCAACTTAGGAACGCTCTACTAAAATATTGGCGTCCAGTAAGCTTTCAGTATGCTTTTGGTACCGCGTATACCGAGCATGCTATGCCGTAACGAAGCTACGCCGACAAAATATGACAAAATTTTCTTTTACAACCACAAAACTTTATTCAGTCTTTAACTGGTTGATCCAGCATTCAAGAAAAAACTACTAATTTGCTATTAATTCAAGTCTTAATTTCTTTAAGGCGAGGCAGTTCCCGAAATTTACTCTTTCACTAGGTCTTTAGAATAAGGTTGAATATTGCGTAGCTTTAATTGACGCTTCGCCAGAAATTTGACGAAATTTAGTACATTTTTATTGATTTCTGAAATACTTGATCATTTATTTAAAATGTACTAACTGTAACTACTGCATAAAAGATCATATCACTGTCGTTAAAAATAACGAAATCTGACGATTTGAAGTTTAATTTTATGGTGTTATTCAGGTTTTTTTACGGAGTAACCATGCCATTTTTCAATATTCTGTTCGGTTATTGTGTTTCATGACATAATGTTCAGTCTACAGTATTTTTTGTGAAGTAGAATTCTACATCCGTTCTTCACATTGGAAGTTCAAAAATCGATCTTTTCATCAAATCGTGAACTGGCCTCGCCTTAATGATAGTGATGATAATAAAGCGGGTCTCATGCTGTAGACCTATACCTACTTAGTTTTGTTATTGAAAATTGTGAATTTGTTATTGTTATAAATTATTGTTTTAATTGTTACAGAGACGGAGAGCACGGATAAGAGCAATGGTATGAAGGAACCGGGATCACCAGAGGAATTGGTAAGGAATTAATTTATTCTATTAAGTATATTATTCGCGAAATACGTCATATTTTAAGCAATTATCAAATTTTGTTGAATTAACTAATGTTTAAAGCTTGATTTAATTTATTTGGCCCTGTCATCACAGAATAAAATAGCGAGTGCTACGATCGTTTTTTGAAACGGCCACCGATTATTAACGGCAAGTTAAAATAGCATTTTGATGGTCAGCAATATATAATTAAAATTGTTTACCCAAATGTCATAATTTTTCCCCAGTTTGAAGGGGGTTTTGCACATTTCCCCCAAACATCATTATACTCTTTTCTACTTCTGGGAGAACAATTATGTCAATGAGTCAGTGAGTTAGTGAGTGCCTAATCGAGCTATGTTAGTATAATTTAAACAAATAGGCTGGTATTGAATCTACCTGAAAATATTTTTTTCTGCGAGTATAAATCATTCGTCAATTAATAACACATAAACGCCAATCAGTGTATGGCTGGTCGTCACACTGGACACGTGACGTCATCATGATGGATTGCTTGACCTCCAGGCATCTGTCATTTGTAATCCTAAATTGATTGCTGTGGGCATAACACAGTTTCAGATACAATTTTGTTCGTAAATATGTTAGTCAAATTTAGATATCGGAGTTTCGGAAGCCTTTGGTCCCTTCTTTTGCAGCTAACACTCCGCATCCGCATTGGGCCCGTGTAGTTGGATATGGCCCGTCTTTATAACTCAATCATTGCATTTACAGAAGGAATAATACTAAAGGTTAAAAAATATTGAAAAAAATACGGTTTTGAATTAATTTAGTCTTAGTGTAGTTTCAAAAGTGGTTTTTTTTTCTAACAGTACTAAAACAGGTGATGGTGTTTTTACTGAGCAACTTTCCCCAAGGAATATAGCTCAAACACGAAAAAAAATCATACTCCGATAAAAAGTGTATTGGTCAGTTGACCAACTTACTAGGAAAAGCGAAAAAAAAATCTGTTTTCGACCAATTTTCCTTGGATAGAGTTGTTCAGTTTAAGCACATGTTACAGTATTGTTACATAATAATAATAATAATAAAATAATAAAACATTTATTGACATAAATAATACAAGTTTTTAAACATCTTACTTAAATAAACTAGACATCCTGTGTGACGATCTAATGACATCTGCACCCAAACTAGTAAAAAACTGTATCTCAGGTGCAGCGCTCTTATTAGGACTCGATTACATAGACGGAAATAGTTCAACGCAAAGAATGTGTTTAACATTGCCAAAAACTTAAAATAATTCTAAAGTGTAGTGAATCCTCTCACGGTGTGTAAAGTGAATGTGAGTGTGTGTGTGTAGAGAGGGTGTGTTTTATGAAAAAATACGCGTAAATGGAATTAAATTTCAGATTTTAAAAGCAATTCAATATCGTCATACGATAACGATTTCAACCAGACAACTATAGAGTTTTTTACTTCATGTATGTTTAGACGATATATATTTATATTTTTGTTTACCTTATTATAGAGAAATGGACCTAGAAAATTAAAGAATTTATGAGCGAAGGAGTGCCCAGTAACAGAGGATGAGCACACTTGATACTTACGACGCCTAGTCTCAAAATCCTTGTTGTATTGTAAAAGTGAGTGTTGTTTCAGAATCACCTGCAATACGAATAGTTGTCTCACCGTTAACACATCACAATCCTTATACAAGAGAGTAGTGGGATAGAAAATTGGACGGAAAGTGAGAACTTTCAAGACAAATCTTTGGGCTATTTCTAAATTCATGAGCGTAGTCTTGGCGGTTCCTCCCCATGCAATGATGCCGTAGGTTAAAACAGACTGGCATAAAGATTGGTACACTTTCCTGAGGAGACATCATTTGGTTCTACCTAAAATTTGGCCTTTACGATAACTTCTTTTATACCATGGGTTACCATTAATCTAGTTATAATTTTATAATTAATCTTCAAAGCTCAACTGTCCGTTGCAGTTGTCGTATAAAACGGAATCGAAACGGATACTACAAACTCTGTCAAATTAACTCGTACTCGTTCCGAACTCACTCGGTGACCCATATTATACACAAAAAATAAACTGAAACCGAATGAGTTGATTGGGTAGAAAAATTATGGCAACACGCCAAGACACTTCGCGCTGCGGCGTCGGATGTAAACAGGAGTTCTTTGAATTTGGATACGTTATTATATTATAATGATTTTTAAATCAAGCACGATCATTATGTACGAGTAAGATGCAAAAAAAATTGAGGCATAATGTAAATGTAAATTATGATCTTTTAATAATTGAATCACTTAATTCTGAATAAATTACTTTAATAGAGAAAAATATTTCTAGATATTTTAAATATAGATATTTTATGGAGCTCGGTGGCGCAGTGGTTTAGCGCCTGTCCCAGCGATTGCGGAAGTTAAGCAACGTTGGCAAGGGTCGGTCATGGGATGGGTGACCAAAAATTTATTATCTCGAGCTCCTCCGTGCTTCGGAAGGCACGTTAAGCCGTTGGTCCCGGCTGCATTTGCAGTCGTTAACACCCACCAATCCGCATTGGGCCCGCGTGGTAGGTTATGGCCCATCCTCCTTACCACCCATAAGGAAGGCCTGTGCCCCAGCAGTGGGGACATAAAAAATGGCTGATGGACATTTTAATTATAACTAGTAGATTTTTTATGCATAAATTATTTAGAAAGAGTTTTTGAATGGTATTTGTACTATATTCTAAAGTCTATAGGATTTAGTAATAAACTTCGTCTCACGCCCGTTGAAATAAACTATTTTCAGACATTTTGGATTCCCAACTGTTGGAAAAACTACCAACTGTAAAAAAAACTACCAACTCTTTATTTATAACGTTTAAAAAGCTTATTTAAATACTGAGTTCGGAACAGTTTGCTCTAGTTAGCACTTACACAGAAAGCAATTAGTTGAACTGTTTTTAATGCTTTAAATATTACTGACAAAAAGTTGCAGGAAATAAGACAACTTTATACAGTTAAGTGTATTAGTTTTTTTCTCTCTGATTTCCCAATTATTTTTAGTTGTAAGTTAGGACACGTAAGTGAAAAAAATATTTACTTATACTACTTCTGTTTGCTTGAATCTTTAACCATCATCATTTTAGTGTCAGCTTCAACTTGAATATCAGTATACAAATACTTTTTGCGGTTCCAAAAAAGTGTAATCTTTAAAACCATAGTCCTATATTAATACCTCACAACCGCACCGTCAAAGTAACTTAGTTATAACGGGAGTGACACACTTGCGGTATGTGGGTTGTCAAGAAAAACTTGACTAGTGACCTGCTTAGAAGAGGATGTAAACTGAGCCCCAGCTTATTTGTAGTGATGTTCAACTGAACTGGAACTGCGAGGTGAATCTATGCTACCTGTGCGACTGTTATACTGGCGAGAAACACGTGCGTTTGGTTTTCATTTAGTTGGTATTAGTAAAAAAATTGTGTCACAAACGTTTTAAAAAGCATGATTTCATCGTATTACAATAATTGCACCGATTAGTGAGGTTTTCATATCACTTAGGTTCGTTCGTAGGCATAGCAATCTGTGACAAAAGTGTATTCAAAATTGTCAGTGTGTTATCTACCTAAAATGTAGCAGTTATTACTTTCTAATTAGTTGGCTATATACTTTAAGGAGCCATCTAACTCTCGCCACTCGTGTGGGCGAACCACCCCTGTGGTTCGCCCACACGTGTAACACGCAGTGGTCCGGGATTCGATTCCAAGGAGGGGTACATTTGTACTCAGTTTGGTTGGTAGTAGGGCTTATTTCAAGCCCGCCTGGCTATAGCTACCATCATAATATGATGGTAGCATATGATGACAAAGGTAATATTATTACCCTTGGGGTAATATTGTTACCCTTGTCTGACGCCATTACAACAATTTAAAAAATGTAAATTCCGTCATTGTTGGTGAGGATTCCAGGATTTCCAGGTGTAGTGCGCTTACACTTTCAGCCTTATCGTCACTTAAAATCAGTTGATGTGAAGGGCAAACACTACCTTGTTGTGGATAAAAAATATATAAAAAATATATATATACATTTAGTTGGAAATGCTGCAGGTGTCTGCGCCTTACAGATCCAACAAATAATAACTCTTGCCTTTGATAAAAATTGACCTAAATTCTAATAGGTATCTACTTTCTTTTATTCCTATCAACATTTATTTATAGAGGTGCAAACATTTTTTAATAGGTTAACTAGGTATGATCAATATTGACATTTGTTATTTCTTTACGCCAATTTTCCGATTTCACGGTTGGTTTGGTAAAACATTTTCAGTTAACGGATGCCAGCGTCCGATTTCAGCTCAACATAAAGTTTTGCTGAATATTTTTTATAAAAAGTTGTAAAGCGAGTCAATTACCTTCCAGGCTGACGGGCCGTAAATTTTATTCATATTTTACATACTCTAGCCACTTTCAGTTGGTTAAATAAATAAATAAAATATGAGATCGATTTTATAATACAATATGAGAGGAGGAATTAATTGTATTTAAAGGGGACCCGAAACGTCACGAAAGGCAAAAAAAACGGAAAGTGTAACTCAAAAAGACTCGGAGTGATACAGGATGTCTTTTTATTCACTCTCCAAATTTTAAGGATGTGTTCAGTCCATGAAACTGAACAATTTTCTCTAATAAACATACGTTCAAATATGTAAAAAATGTATTTCCATATAAATCAAACGTGATAAGTTTAGTAAAGGATGGCCAACATGTTGTGGCGTATTTCACCACAGGAAAGTTGTTCAGTTTCATGGACTGAACACATCATTAATAGTAGATTGTTATACAAGACGCTAAAATGACCCATTGCATACGAAGTAGTTTTATTCCCGAGCTTTAGCGAGGGAATAAATAGAAACCGAGTTACAATGGGTTTTAGCGTCGTGTGTTACACTATACTTTTCACTACGATTGCGAAAAAATAAAATACAATATTAAATAGTTTATACCTACTTCCGTAAACGAATCCACTTGTTTTTCTATCCTCCACTTCATAAACTTTTTGTACAATATTTAAATAAATAATTTGTGCTTGACGGCAAAAGATTAAAATTATTTCTATCCTTTTACAGGTACACAATTCAATCAGTTTGTAATTATAGAAAAATTCTAAAGATTTCGCGCCATGGTACCTTTTTTAATTTCTGCTGTAGCAGCTAAGCAACACAAACACGCATTCTACGATTCACTCTGTGCACAGAGTATAAATAAATCTATGATTTTACCGAAGAGATGCTTTTAGTTCCATTTTCAAAAATAAGAATGAGAAACAGTATTAAGTCGAGCGAGTTTTTATTCGTGATTATGAATAAAGACTTTTTCGTTTTAGTAGACTCATTGGTAATAGACAAACATTAAAAAAGAAAAAACTTTATCCTCTAGGGGTTATTTTGCTATTTTATCTCGGCTCTTGTACGTTACAATGACGGACTTTTTGAGCAAGAGGACTGAAAAATTGTTATTTAAATGTATATACACATAAATAACAATTCAATCATTATATAAAATATTTTCCATTTATAATTCTTTTGTTTTGCTAATTCAGCCTGCATGAATTCTATATTCGCTGACATGACAACCCATTTGTGTTGGGATTAGCAACAGTTATGGTGCTCTTCAAATTTTCAATGGTTTGCTCCCTGGATTACGCCGTCATTCCCGTGGGATGACGCGGCGCGTGTACCCACGGAACAGTGAAATTGTATCATGTTTGTATCTTAATTATTTTGTTCTCTAAAAGGTAATTGTATGCTTCTGGTACCTATGCTGATATACCAGTTCATACTTTTAAGAATAGGTGGTAGGAAAATATAGACGATTCAAAAGTACTTAATTAAGTTAATTTGAATAAAAATTATTTGACTTTGACTTTGAAGAATGTCTGGAGCAACTAAGTAATACAAGTACCTACAATTATTGTATCCCAGTTATCGGAAAATTATGTTCAATACAACATTATTATATGTTCAATAGACGTAGTTAAGCAAAATTGACATGTAACTTTATATGCAAAACAAGCGTCAGCAAATTAATTAAGTACTTACATAGAATGAATGAAAATGTAAAGCTATGCAAATCAGTAAATCTTGTATATCGTTAGTACAAAGAGTTAATGAAATGAAATGAAATGAAATGAAATGAAATGAAATGAAATGAAATGAAATGAAATGAAATGAAATGAAATGAAAATGAAATGAAATAAATGAAATGAAATGAAATAATGAAATGAAATAAACTTTATTCGCAGTAATTGTGGTACAGGAGAGATATTAATAAAATGTTTAGACCTCACAATTAGCCGTTTCCAGCATGCAAAAACTCAGTATAATTATAAATGGTAAAATGGTTAAAAATAAAAATAAAATAAAAAAAACTACTGCCCTGTGTAACGCTTGTTACGTTTATATACAGTCGTTTAATAAATGTATATATTAAAATTAAACCTAAGTATATTAAAGATTAATAAATAAAAATATATTTACAAAACTTGTAGAAAATAAACAATAATAAATAATCAGACGGCGCGGTGCGTAGTCTCAATTTAATGAATCTCCGAGCCGTGAGTGCACGGGCGCGGGCGCAGGCGCAGGGGCGAGGAAAGGAATGCGATTCCGCCGCGTCATGGATCGATGCAACGGACTGACGGATCGCTTGCTTATGAATCAGCTGTTAAATTACGCTCCTATAATTAATCTTTATATGGACGTCTAAATCTATTTGCAAAGCTAATATTATTACTTTATTGTGTCTGTGAAAATTACAATCCCATACTGGGTAAGTTGTGTATTTAAATAATAAGTAGAATAGGACATTTTGTGTTGTCATAGCTCGTTTTATCGGTAGTGTTTCTAGTTAGCTTATCAACAATCATTCATTAATTACATCATAATCCCTGCTTAAAAAGTGCCTTATAGTTCATTGTGTAATCATTATGAAAAAGTAAAATTACTAAATGCCTTAGAATATATTAAAATGCCATCAGTTAGTATGTAACCGTTACTGCTTTTGATTTAAAACTGCCACTTCAACCCAGAATAAATTGTAATTGATAAATCCCTCCATGTACGAGCTAGCTTGCTATTCTGACCCGGCTTTACTTGCACCTCGTTCAATTTCAATTATCAAGCACTGAATACCTACCTACTAGTGGCAGTACCCAATTTCATATTTCTGGATAATAACTAGAAATTCTGGATTTCTCAGGAACCCTGTACGGGTTTAACGCATTTGGCGAAGAAACCAGTGCGGGCAGCGTGAACTGCGTGAACAGCGTGAGTGCGGAGAGTGCGGAGTGGAGTGCGGAGAGTGCGGAGTGGAGTCGGTGGCCGTGCAAATCAGTCGTACGAGGGGAGTGAAGTTTGCTACGGTCAGACCTCAGACCTACCTGCGACCTTGAGACCTTTATTTTTTTATTTTTAGTAAATAATCTGATATCTAAATTAGTCGTTTCACTAAAAACGCGGCAGTGGCGCCCACGCTTATGCAAAGGTTTGAGGCTGGTTGTAAGTAGATTACTGCGTGTACTGGTGTTGGATGTGTGCATGTTTTTTTTTATTGTTGTTGTAAAACGATGATAGTAGTGATGTGAATTGTGTGCTACTATTTAGTTTTGTATTTTATTTGTTGTGATCCTTGAAACATCACACTTGTTATTTTTTAGAGAAGTTATACTTAAACATATCTACCAAAAATACATATATATTTGTTAAGCACGTAATTCAGATCTCGTAGCTGAGTTCAACTAGGTTTTTTTAGTTTAGTACTTACTTCCCTTTGTTTCTTTCTTTTCTCTTAATCTTTTTTCCTTTTAATGCTGCATACTACATCGTTCTCGAGCAAAAACTGATTATTGTGACAGAACGGCCTAAACTGCTTTGGCTTATTGTACTTTTCTTCCTTACGTTTTTATTTTTCTTCCGTTTTGTAGTATAACGTAGGTTTATTTGCACAACTTACCTAGACAGTTGATTGTAGACTAATTTTTTTTTTATTAACAAAAATGTCGTTTCCTATAAAATTTTTACAATTACAAAAATCTGAACTTCAGTATGAAGTTATAATTAGAGGTGGCGAATCTGAACTCACTGTAGTAGAATTGAGACGACAAGTGTGTAAGCTGACACAACTGTATCCCTCTGAAGATGTATCTGATTCCTGCCTTGATTTATCTGATGATTTGAAGGGTGCCAAAGAAACATTAGACAAAGTTAAGTTAAATTTAGAGCAATTGCGATCAGTCCCTGATGCAGCATTGACTGATAGAACTTTAGCGTTTCTCAACCATTTATATCATCGTCTTCGTAGAATAGAAAAGCCTACTACACCCGAACAACTTAAACTCATGGAAAGCATTATGAAAACTTTTGACGGCTACTATTCTCAGTTCAAAGAGTTATCCAAACCAGCTTCATCTAGGGCTGCAGGTGATGGCGATACTTTTAAAAGCATCCCCGAGCAAAGTAATTTTAACATTCAGGTAACTTGTGATCGCGGTATCTTTAATGATATTTCTAAACTTAAGTATGATGGGAAGTCATGTGTAAGGGCCTTTATTGAAAGATTAGAGGAAATTCGCCTCTCTAAGAATATTTCGGGAGATAAAATGATGTCTTCGGTTACTGATATTTTTACTGGAGACGCGCTCCATTGGTATCGGGGGTTAAAAGATGAAGTCACATCTTGGGATAACTTACTAGTATTGCTAAGGGATGATTTTGATATAGTTGACTACGACTACCGAATGATCTCTGAAATTAGGTGTCGCAGTCAAGGGGAGACTGAAAATATAGTTATTTACCTTGCAATAATGCAGGGCATGTTTAATAGGTTAAGCAAGCCTTTGTCGGAGGCTGAAAAATTAGATATTATACTCCACAATATACGGCCTTGCTACTCTAATGTTTTGGCTAACTGTTCTGAAATTAAAACAATTGATAAATTACGTGATGTATGTCGCAATTATGAGAAGTTCAAAGTCATGACTGATAACTTTAAGGAACCTCCCTCCGCGACTCTTAAAAGTATTGCCCCTGAGTTTGCATATCAGCACAATTCTAAGCCTCTAAATAAAAATAATTATTATGTTAACTTTAAGCAAAATAATTACCCGAAAAATTTCACAAGTCCTAACCCGAGGGCTTACGCCATTACCGAACACAATGCTGGTAATGCCTCTGACTCCAATGATGTGTATGCAATCAGTGGACCGAGGGTGTATTGTCATCGTTGTAGGGTTGATACACATAGCATGAGGGACTGTAAGGCAGAACGTACTATTTTTTGTTTCAAGTGTGGTAATAAGGGAGTGCGTACTCCAGAATGTGCGAACTGCAACAAGAAAAGCTCACCGTCTTTTCCAAAAAACGAATAACTCAAAATTGCAGCAAGGCAGCGAACCTGACCGATGACTCAGACTGGAAGGGTTGGCTGCAATTTTTAAAAAAATTCTTCTCTTCTTATAAGACTGCCTCTATTATAAGTAAAAAACCTAGCAACGACCCTCGACCGTATGTGAATGTAGGAATTGAAAACATTTTAGACTCTAACATCTTTGCCTTGCTTGATTCAGGTTCAGCGATAAGTATTCTCGGAAATAACTTTCAGAATGTTCTATTACAGCATAATCTTACGTTACACGATGATAATACCATTTCAGTCACTGCGGCAGGTGGCCAAGTCCTTAATTCCCTTGGTTACATGCTTCTTCCTATAACTTTTAACGGACAATCAAGTGTGATTAAAGCTCATGTTATTCCACAGGTTGACTCTAAACTTTTACTGGGCGTTGATTTCTGGAATATATTTAAGATATTTCCTAATAATTTGAATAACATATCACACCTTGATACCGTTTCACCGAGTGTACACGAAATAGGCACTACTTGTGATGTGTTCCTGCACTCGTATGAAAATTTGAATGATAGTGAGAGAGTGATGGCTGACGAAGTAGTTAATAAGTTCAGTGCAATATCCTTCGAGGAGAAGGGCTTAGGAAGAACCCACTTAATCACACATTCAATTGACACTGGGGATACCAAACCCGTGCGTCAAAGGTACTATCGGTTGTCCCCTGAAAAACAAAAAATAATCGCTGAACAGGTTGATGAAATGCTCTCTCTTGATGTCATAGAGCCATGCGAGAGTCCTTGGCTTTCTCCAGTACTTGTGGTGGGAAAGAAAGATGGTAAACCGCGTCTCTGCTTAGATAGCAGAAAACTAAATTCAGTTACTAAAAAGGATGCCTACTGTCTTCCTTATGTATCTGAAATTCTCGACAACCTCAGAAACGCTAGGTATTTAACTAGCCTCGACCTATCTAAGTCGTTTTGGCAAATACCGATTAGAAAGGAGGACCGGGAAAAGACAGCCTTTTACGCTCCCGGTAGAGGTACTTTCCAGTTTAAGGTCACAGCCTTTGGCTTAACCAATGCCCCAGCCACGCAACAACGACTTGTTGATACTCTCTTTGGACCGGAATTTGAGCTAAAGGTATTTGTTTTTGTCGACGATATCATTGTTATTAGTCAGTCGTTTGAAGAACATGTTTCATTGCTTAATAGAGTCCTCGATAAACTCCAAAATGCAAACTTAACTATACATTTGAGTAAGTGCAATTTCTTTCGCAGTCAATTGCGTTATCTGGGCTACATAGTAGATGCGCGAGGACTACGCACAGATCCAGAAAAAGTCGAGGCTATCCTCAACTACCCTACTCCCACTAACAGGAAAGAAGTAAAGCGTTTCCTCGGCACTGCCTCCTGGTATAGACGATTTATACCCAATTTTAGTACTATAGCGGGCCCCTTGAATAAGCTTACATCTACTAAATAGAATGCTCCGCCCTTTCGGTGGACAGAAGAAACTGATCAAGCCTTCCTTGATCTCAAGTCTTTCTTGGTGAAGGCCCCTATACTTGCCTGTCCAAATTTTGATCTTCCTTTTGAAGTGCACGCAGACGCCAGCAATTTTGGAGTGGGAGCCATGCTCTCACAAACGATCGACGGCGTAGAACATCCTGTGGCCTTCATGAGTAGGTCCCTTACGGGACCAGAGAGAAACTATGGCGTAACTGAAAGAGAAACGTTAGCAGTGCTTACCGCACTCGAACACTGGCGGTGCTACCTAGAAAATGGAAAGCCTTTCACGGTGTTTACAGACCATTCAGCTATAAAATGGTTTTTGTCAAACTCAAACCCGTCGGGTCGCTTAGCTAGATGGGGTATTCGGCTATCAACATTTGATTTCGTTGTTAAGCATCGAAAAGGTGAAGACAATGTTATACCTGATTTCCTATCTCGGTCATCAGCACCGCTTGCGTTGATAGCACCACATCCGACCACTAACGATGAATGGTATTTGAAATTATATAACGGTTGTAATAACTCACCATCCAGTTATCTTAATTATCGCATAGAAAATGGAAAACTTTACCGTCACATTAGAAACAAAAATTTCCTTACCGCTGAGTTTCACTGGAAAGAGGTTATACCAAAAGAAAATCGGAAGGAAATACTAAAACTCAACCACGAGGAGCCAACATCTGGTCACTTTGGGGTCTTTAAAACTTTTAAAAAATTATGCTTGAATTACTTTTGGCCTAATATGCACTCGGATGTGGTTAGTTTTGTGGCAAACTGTGATGTCTGCCAAGCTTATAAGATATCTACTCAGGGCACTTTGGGTACAATGGGGAGACCAAAGGAATGCTACAGACCATTTCAGTCAATATCAATAGATTTGGTCGGTCCCTTGCCTCCGTCCCGGAAACAACATTGCTACTTATTTGTGATAACTTGTTGCTTTTCTAAATACTGCCTAATGTTCCCGCTGCGTAGAGCTACTGCTGAACTAGTTGCGTTTCATCTAGAGAATAACGTTTTTCTTGTGCACGGAATTCCCCAAACTGTTATCCTGGATAATGGGGTCCAATTTACAAGTCACAATCTCGATGACCTTTTTAAAAAATATAAAGTCCCCAACATTCATTTCACGCCTAAGTATACTCCTCAAGTCAATACAGTAGAGAGGTACAATAAGACAATAATGACAGCTGTCTCAACATTCGTTAATGACGATCATCGCTCATGGGACGTCAACATTTGTAAAATTCAGTTTGCTATAAATAATTCTGTTAACGAAAGTACGGGGTACACTCCTTCATTTCTGGTTCATGGGAGAGAGCTGGTGACTTGTGGGTCACACTATATCGATAATGATGACTCAAATGAATTAGTATTTCTGCCACGGGATACTTACGCTGAAAACTTGGGTTTTCTTCGTCTGTACTTTGACAAGGTCCAAACAGCACTGTGGAATGCCCACGTAAAAAACTCCCAACGTTATAATCTTAGGCGCAAAGAGGCTGAATTTAAGGTTGGCGATATAGTGTGGAAGCGTACTTATTTTCAAAGTGATAAGGAAGCATATTTGGCTAAAAAGCTAACGCCGAAGTATGCTAAATGTAGGGTGAAGCAAAAACGTTCCCCATTAGTTTATATACTAGAGGACATGGCAGGCAACGATCTAGGAGCCTGGCATATTAAAGATTTGAAGCCAAGGAACGTTAACTATTGTTGCTAGTTTTTTTTTTGTTAGGGTGTCGGATATTTCTCAAGGCAGGAAATATCCTTTTTTCTCGGAGGGGGATACTGTAACGCTTGTTACGTTTATATACAGTCGTTTAATAAATGTATATATTAAAATTAAACCTAAGTATATTAAAGATTAATAAATAAAAATATATTTACAAAACTTGTAGAAAATAAACAATAATAAATAATCAGACGGCGCGGTGCGTAGTCTCAATTTAATGAATCTCCGAGCCGTGAGTGCACGGGCGCGGGCGCAGGCGCAGGGGCGAGGAAAGGAATGCGATTCCGCCGCGTCATGGATCGATGCAACGGACTGACGGATCGCTTGCTTATGAATCAGCTGTTAAATTACGCTCCTATAATTAATCTTTATATGGACGTCTAAATCTATTTGCAAAGCTAATATTATTACTTTATTGTGTCTGTGAAAATTACAATCCCATACTGGGTAAGTTGTGTATTTAAATAATAAGTAGAATAGGACATTTTGTGTTGTCATAGCTCGTTTTATCGGTAGTGTTTCTAGTTAGCTTATCAACAATCATTCATTAATTACATCATAATCCCTGCTTAAAAAGTGCCTTATAGTTCATTGTGTAATCATTATGAAAAAGTAAAATTACTAAATGCCTTAGAATATATTAAAATGCCATCAGTTAGTATGTAACCGTTACTGCTTTTGATTTAAAACTGCCACTTCAACCCAGAATAAATTGTAATTGATAAATCCCTCCATGTACGAGCTAGCTTGCTATTCTGACCCGGCTTTACTTGCACCTCGTTCAATTTCAATTATCAAGCACTGAATACCTACCTACTAGTGGCAGTACCCAATTTCATATTTCTGGATAATAACTAGAAATTCTGGATTTCTCAGGAACCCTGTACGGGTTTAACGCATTTGGCGAAGAAACCAGTGCGGGCAGCGTGAACTGCGTGAACAGCGTGAGTGCGGAGAGTGCGGAGTGGAGTGCGGAGAGTGCGGAGTGGAGTCGGTGGCCGTGCAAATCAGTCGTACGAGGGGAGTGAAGTTTGCTACGGTCAGACCTCAGACCTACCTGCGACCTTGAGACCTTTATTTTTTTATTTTTAGTAAATAATCTGATATCTAAATTAGTCGTTTCACTAAAAACGCGGCACCTGCTAAAATCGAAGTAAAGTTAAATACCTAACAATCGTCATTGCAGTCACTGGCCTGCTAAAAAACGAACCAATGTTAAAATTAAATAACAATTGTCATTGCAGTCGGGAGTACCTATTAGAATTAAAATAATTTGTAATGTCAATAATCGATAATTAATACAGTCAATAAATTAAATAATTGTATACCTACGCTAAGATTTTTTTTTTACATGTCAATCAATTATGTCATATTATTATAAATCATTACAGTCCATTATTAAAGAATACAAATATATGTTTTTATTACTTATGTGTTTGGAAAAAGAAATCTTTCATGCTGTAGAAACATTTTTCCTTAAGCCAACTATATATAGCACGTTTAAATAAATTTAATGTCAATTTTTTCATAGAATCAGGAAGATGATTGTAAATTTTTACACACATACAATATGAATTTCTAGAGTAAATGTAATTTCTACAGCTAAGAATCACTAGCTTATTTGGGTACCTGGCATTAAAAGAGCATGTCTCTTGTCGTTGTACAAATAGATGCATATTGGCTTTCACAAAGATGGACGTTTCATAGATGTATAGGCAAGGAAGAGTTAACAGTCCGAAATCTTTAAAAATAGGTCTACAACTAGTTCGAGGTGGAACGTTACAAATTGCTCTAATGCATTGTTTTTGTACTATAAACAGTTTATTAATTGTTACTGCATTTCCCCATAACAAGATTCCATACCTTAAATTTGATACAACGTAACCATGATAAGCCTTTAATGCAGTTTCTAGAATACTTAATTTACTAAGGCGCCATAAAACATACACAAAACGGTTTAATTTTGAACACAGCTTCTCAATGTGTGGCTTCCATGTACAACAATTATCCAAAGTTATGCCCAGAAAGACAGTATCCTTAGTTTCGTCAATAGTGTTATTATCAAATGCCAATTTAAGTGGCTGTTTTTTGCCGCCTTGATTATGAAACTGCAAATATTTTGTCTTTGATAAGTTCGCTTTTAAATTGTTGTAATGTAGCCACTCTATTATGTCAGCAATTGTAGAATTTAATTCATCATTATACGCTAGCTTGTCCTTACATGGTACTACCAAAGCTATATCGTCTGCAAATAGTGAACATTGATGTTTTGTAACCTCAGGCAAGTCATTTATGTAAAGCAAGAAAAGTAACGGGCCAAGAATACTACCCTGTGGAACCCCGACCTTGTTCATAATTTGCTGCGACTTATAAGTTACTTCTTCATTTTTGGCGTTTAGTTTACTAATTTCAACATATTGATATCTTTCCGTTAAGTATGACCGCAACCATTGAAGTGGTGTACCGCGAATTCCGTACTGTTCACACTTGTTCAAAAGTATTTTATGTGAAACTCTATCGAATGCCTTAGACATGTCGAAAAATACAGCTGTTGTGGGATTTTTTTGGTTGACTTCCTCTGTTACTTTGGTAATAATGTTAAAAGCAGCCAAGGTCGTCGACTTCCCCTTTTGAAATCCATTTTGTTGTGGACAAATCACATTATACTTTGAAAGAAAATTGTAGAGTCGTTTATGCATTAATTTTTCTATTATTTTTGATAAAACTGATAGTAGTGCTATAGGTCTAAAATTTTCAATACTTGTTTTATCCCCCTTTTTGTACACAGGTCTTATAACTGCTATCTTTAGTCGATTTGGAAAAACGCCTTCACTAAATGATAAATTAATAATATGGCTAAGTACAGGTGCTAATATCACAGCACTGATCTTTATGATCTTTGTTGTTATATTGTCATGGCCAACTGATCGCGTATTATTTAGTGTTCGGATAATTTTAAGTATTTCTTCACTATCAGTCGGTGTCAAATACATGCTATGGTTATTTTTATTTTTATTAAGATAAGGTTTTACCTAATACTCATCGAAAACCTTTTTCCTCTCTTAACGTATCTCTTACGTAAAAGATCTTAACGTATCGAAATAGATAAGAAACCATCAATTATAAAAATGGTTACCGTTTTACGAAAAAAAAATACCTGGAGTTTGGTTAATGTTTAGGTATCAAACTTTTTTCGTAGCATTGATTTCATTTAAGTTCCTTGCCTTTAATAGGGATTTTTAAACTTTTAAATTTTTATGCATTCACAATGCTATTTTTATATTAAGATTATTAATATCATTGAAAAATATTAGAAAAAATCGACTCACCCGTAGCAGCTCAGACGGCAGGTAGCGCTAGCGACTCGGTAGCATAACTGGTTAGTGCATTGGGCCGGAATCCTAAGGGTGCGGGTTCGTGTCCCGTCTGAGCTGCTACGGGTGAGTCGATTTTTTCTAATATTTTTCAATGATATTAATAATTTTAATAGGGATGTTGACTAATGAATAAAATAACGAAATACTAATATAAATCGTAAACATATTAAACTTTTAGAGTAGCTTGTATACCTCTTGGTTTTATATATTGCATATTATTTGTTTTATGACCCTTCAAAGTTGGGTGGACAAGTCCATTTAAAAAGTATAAAATTTATTAAAATAAATGATACCTTTAATTAGTCCGTAAAATGTATAGCAAATTTGTCGAAGAAACCATTTTGATAAACACAATATTTAATATAGCTGCTGAACAAATTTCCCATGCGTTGCATAGAAACTTGCAAGGCGTGACGTCATAACGTGCAAGCCATTAGTATGGAGCGTTTTTGATCGAGTCCATTTGTGTGCATTTCACACTGTGATATCTCGGGCAGTTTTCATGCTAGCGAATTAATTCTTTTACCAATGTTTCTTTTTTTGAGAGGTAATTTATGTAACATAAAATAAAAAAAATAGTCAACATCCCTATTTGTCATGTTTGATATTTGAACGATTTTTTATAACTCTTTAGGGGATTTTATAATGTATTTTTCAACACACTTGCTCGTAAAGTGAGCCCTAATACATCGTTTTTAGGGCCATAAACCGAGCTATAACAAACGCGTGCAATAATATATAAAACACTAGTTCGTAATAGAATTAACCCTACAAAGTTAAATTAGTACCTTACTGCAAGTTCTATGCGAGTAAACAGAGTATTCCCAATTTAACCGGGTTATACAGATTTTTTTTTTAGTAACAACAAACTTCAACAAAGAGGTTTTATGCCGCTGAAAATTCATATACATTTTTGGAATAAATAAATGTGTAAGTCCTTAATTAAATCAAACAAATATTTATTATTATCAAATTATTCATAATTCACAATATTTTGTTATAAAATATTAGAATATTTGCATTTTTACTTAAAATTATAATTTTGAAGTAGGCTGTATGCTCCTCACCCCTTTGTTCGCAAAATATTCTTGCATTGAACGTGTGAAAAAAACAAAAAAAAAACCTGCGCGCCTTTTCCCATAATTATCATATTTTGTTTTTGTCATATTTGTTGCTGTGTGGTAAATTACTTTGTTTTTTCCTCGCAAATGTGTTGAAAAACGTCGTATGAAACTCGTGAGCTTTTGCTTATTGCACACTCGGCTGAGTTACGCCCTCGCCTGCGGCTCGGGCTGCAACCCACAGCCTTGTGTGCAATGAGCAACCTAAGCTAACTTGTCTCATAATGTACTATTCTTTCTCTTGCATGTCATTATAGTTCTTGTTTAAGTGTTTACTTCTTAGATTATATTAAACTAGGAGTGAACATATTATTTTTAAACGCACACTCACAGATTGTTTTTCTTTTTCTTGAAGAGTTAATTTGTATTTTCCAAAAAAGCGTCAGGTAACTTTTATTGCTTCATCTCTTGAAATCGCATTTTTTGGTATCAAAGACATCTTACTCGTACAATCATCAATCCTTCCTAACAGTGTTGCCAACTTTTCAGCCCTTACAGTTTTTGTACGACAGGCTTGACTGATGACGGGCATCTCCTCCAGCCCACTTGTCCGTCTCATAAATATGTACATTCCGTGACGCCCGTTTTTATTAAGAGGTGATTGATCGGGTACGTTATTGATCCGTTCAAGTGCTTCGCTTATTCCTACAATTTGTTGTTTGAACTTTGTATTGACGTCATGAGAGATGTGTTTTGTTTTGATTATGTGAATAGAAAGAGGAGGGTGTTCTCTAGAAGATTTTTATTGTGCTTAAACATTGTGATAAGGATAGTCAGGCAAAAATTCGTCAAGGCACAGAATACATAATATGGTCAAGGTACAATTGCTCCATTATTTTATCTTCATGAGACTTCACTAGACTTAAACTGAGATCCAATAAAAATTGCCATTGTGGTTTCGCAGGTCTTGAATTTGACATACTGACTTAATTAATTGCCTCCTCAAATGTTTTTCACCTAAAGTACTACACAAATAGAGCTTGATACTATTTATTATTTGAGTGTTAGGGGCTATGCAGCTCAAGATGAGGCTGTAGTCACTGCGACCTAAAAGATCTATTGTAACTCGCCACCTAATTATAGTAACTCTTTGAGCCCAGCGGCTTCCAGGAAGTCTAGTATCTTCCTGGTTTTAAGAGTTTTTATTTCCTCCGGGTCGATAACGTGTCGTCCCAGATGGATACTACGCTTGTGGATTAGAGGTCCACAATCACATAAGAGGTGCTTGGGCGTTTCCTGCTCCTCATAACAATATCTGCAGATGTCAGTATCACTCAATTTCATATGAAATAGGTGTCTGTTTAGTTTGCAGTGTCCAGTTAAGGTTCTAACAGTCGCGCTGACTTTCGATCTACTGAGTTGTATAAGCTCATTCGTCCGTCTTTGCGAGTAGCCTTCTACCAAGGCTTTGGAGTGTCTCAGTCCTGGCTGTTTTAGCCAGAATTTCCTCGACTCGTCCAAGAGATTGTCTTTAAGGAGTTGCATAGCCTGGTTTTTTGAGATCCCGCAGAAAGGTTCTGGGCCGATCTGTTGACCTTGCGCTCCAGTTCTAGCAAGCTCGTCGGCTTTTTCATTACCGATGATGCCTGAATGACCAGGGATCCATTTCAGAATAATTTTATTCTTATGTCCCAGTTCATTAAGTTTGTCTACGCAGTCTTTTACCAGTTGATACTCGTTTGTTTGTTTCCAAGAATCAATATGAACAATAGCAGATAAACGCAATTCGATTTGCATATTGAAAACAATGCAAAAGCGAACATCATATTGAATATCCATCCATTTAGGGCTATTAAGCCCGCCATTTGAAAAAAAAAACAACTCAAATATCGTGTGAAAGTTGGCATCGCGTGTAAGCAGAATATTTGGCATCAAACCTAAGTCCGCTACCGACTGGCAGCGAGGCTTTCGCACTGCGCTTGATTGGTGGGGTCACGCAAGGAGGCAATTTAGGCCCAAGGCTTTTTAGTCACTAGGCAATCTCCCAGCGGTTGCGAATATGGCTCCTCGTCTTTTTATAGCTACTGGTTTTAAGGAAGTTAAATGATGTTATTATGTATCGATCAAAAGTGTTCGTTAGTGTTAAACTATGCAATTTTTGTTATTTGAATGAATTTTCATATCATTCACAGTGTATCACTAATTGGGAAATACTGGTCTAAACGGACCTTAAAACCACGATTGAAGTCATTAAAATTCCGGCCACCCATCCAACGACAAACCTTAGCTAAAGTTAAATCCACCATCTAAAAAGCAATTACAATGCAGGTAACTCCGTTGGAGATTAATTCCTCAGTTATCTACTTTGTACGTGGAAACTCTGGAGTTAATTCTCTGATCCCATTAAAATAATACCCGTGTAAGCTTCGACTTGCTAAATTCGCGAACTTTTAGTCTGAATAATTAGGAGCAGGTGTTGCGATGGATTACAACAGATCGCCCTGATCGCAATTAAGTGTTTTGATACGCCTACTAAAAGCCCGATTCAGACATATCATTGAAGACTCAGTTCCGTCACAGTTCCGGCACAGTACTGCCACCGTGATAAAATTATTCTTTCATACATTTTATATGAACGCGTCCACAACTATAAGGCTCTCCGCTGTTAAGCGGGACACGCGCGCGGGGCGACATAGATTAGAGCTTACTCATGCACTGTGCAAGCATCTGTTCGTCAAAACCAGCAATCTATATTCCCGCGCCGTGTACCCGCGGCGGGATCCCGCTTGACGCAGCAGAGGGCCTTAGTGTCAGTGACGATGCAGTGATCTCAGTGTCAGTGAACGCGTGATCATAGAGAATGTAAGTGTGAAAGAATAATTATCACGGTTATACTGTGCCGGGCCGGAACTGTGATGAAACTGTGACTTCACTGATATGTGTGAATCGGACTTAAGGGATTTCATGTAACTTCGGTGAGTAAATCGTTATTAGCGTTGAACTAAAAGAAAACGATTAATAAACTTTTGCTCCCTCAATACTTATTTTACAAAAATATTTGTTTTGTACTTACTTTTCTTTTACTTTCTCTACCTTTCTTTTTTAATTCAAAATAGATTGATTAATTGTTTATAAAAAAATTGTACGTAGCAGTGGTTTGTGTCCATGTCCATCAGCCATTTTTGATGTCCCCACTGCTGGGGCACAGGCCTTCCTTATGGGTGGTAAGGAGGATGGGCCATAACCCTCCACGCGGGCCCAATGCGGATTGGTGGGTGTTAACGACAGCAAATGCAGCCGGGACCAACGGCTTAACGTGTATTCCGAAGCACGGAGGAGCTCGAGATAATAAATTTTTGGTCACCCATCCCATGACCGACCCTTGCGAACGTTGCTTAACTTCCGTAATCGCTGGGCCAAGCGCTAAACCACTGCGCCACCGAGCTCCAGCAGTGGTCTAATCTCCGAATATTCATGTTAGAGTGAAACGGGACTCATCTATTTGGTTTTTAATCTCGACAATGCAGCAACACAAAGTAGATAATTAGATTTTAAAGTTTTAAAGCCTGCAAATCAGATGCAGTGTTGCTATCCAAAATGAAACTTTTATATTAGGCTTTATACAGGGTTTTTTGTACACCAACAACCTCGCAGGTGTTGATTACTATTATCATAAACTACAACATTTTGTACTACGACTTTTCCGAAATCAGAGAGACAAAAAAATTACTTTTCATACAAAACTCGATCAGTTCGGACATTTGTATGGAAAGTAGTTTTTTGTCTGTTTTCGAAAAAGTAGTAGCACAAATGTTGTTGTTCATGATGTTAGTAATCTACGCCTGCGAGGTTGTTGGTGTTTTGCAATAACCCTGTATATTCAGTGGAGTTTGATTTTTATAATGAAAGCCTTATTTCTACTGAACTTTAGCCATTGTTAAATTGTGTTCAACATTAAAAACCTTTAAGGTCTTCTAATTTGATCTTATGAAAAGAAACTACTCCGATTTAGTGACCATTTGTTAAATAAAAAACCCATTTTTTGTTTCGTTCTTTGATGGAAGCAAGAACTCGATCAAGTACCTACCTTCACTCATTCACTTTCAAGTCAAAGATGCCAATTGCAGCGCTACACTCAAGCTTTGGGGCTTAGTTCCAAAGCCGTGAAACTACTAACCGATCCTGTACGAGTGATTTCCATTCTTTTTATGTCAGGAAATGTTTAGAAGAAATGTATGATGTAAATTTGTTGTTTAGTTAAATATACATAGTAAGAAGTTGATTTTATGGGTACCTAGTTCAAATTATTGATTAAGGGCTATATGATGATAAATAAACCAGGGCAAAAAACAGTACCTACTTTGATGTTGTTGCTTGTATGTTATTTCTTCTATGTACTTGTTGGACATCAAGAGACATCTTGATGCCCTAGAAAACAGTAGAATCTGCCTTTTAAATAATGTTGCTTTAACCTAATTGTAAAGCTACAGAAAAAACTTAAAAGCTAGCTAGAAATTATTCCTAAGTTTCTTTGATAAGGTTTTCCGTAAAAATTCTCAGCAACACTAGATCACTACCGTTGCTCATTGAAATTATTCTGCAACAATTTGATTTTTTTTCTAAAGAATTTAATTTGAAGACAATAGCATAAGTAAGGTATCCAAAACATCTTGTGTTTCTCACGGCTGACGCAAAACATTGTGTGCGAGGACAGTACCAGGTGAAATAGGGATTTCATTAAAGGGAATTATGGGAAACAGACAGTTTTCGCTTTACACATAATGAAAATCTATCAGTATTATTACAATATTATTTTTTAACGATTTACTTACTACTTTATTTTTAAACGAAGTATGAGATTAATTATAAAAATGAATGATTTGCAATCAAACTCATGTTCGTTAAATTAAGTTGATCCAAGGCTTTTACATTTAATTTGTAACAGCTATTTATTAATTTCTAGTACCTACAAAGACATAATTAATTATTGCAAATAGTGGTAAACAAAATGAAACATGTGATGTGCTTGCTTGCTAAATTGCTTTATTTACTGAAAATATCACCCTAACGTGACTAATAAATGGTTTTCACAATGAATATGACTAGCTAGATCAATATTAAGGCACCGGGCTATTAAGTGGCTGGAGAACAGTGAAATATTCTTATACAAACGTAATTAAAAAATGATTTGCAATATGAGCATATTTAACTCTTCATGTGATGTGATGTTATTCGGATTAAGACAGTATTTGTCTAGGGTTCAATTAAATAAAAAATCGAAAATACTAACCCATTAAAAATAAATGGCAATTTTTTTGTCATACAAAACTGTAAATCACATTAATTTTTATTTGATTTATTACTTTGGATTTTTTATTTAATAAATCCCTAGACAAATACTGTCTTAATCTGAATAACATTACATAAAGAGTTGATTATGCCCAAATTGCAAATCATTTTGATATTACGGTTGTATAGAAAGTTTACTGTTCACTGCCTCAACACCATGTTACCTATTTACTTTTATTTTATTGTTCAATATGTCACACTGCAGGTGAACATCCACTGTGCAGAAATTATCCTACCCCATTATATGAATTACCGAGTCCTTGATAACTAATTGTTGCCTGTTCCCCTGATAGGGGTACAACCAACCAACGGTTAAACAATATTCGGAGCTTAGAACCTATTTTCAATTTAAGCCAGATAATGTTGAAGCTTTGTATTAAAAAGATTACAGTGTTACTGTTTCAGTTAGGATAAGGGTATGTGACCCAATTTACGTAAAGGTTTTTTAATGAAGGTAATTTTAACTTGCCTTTATTTATTTTGAATGGGCCAGTAGGGCTCTTTAGTCCAACTACAATGGTCATCATAACATACAGGGTAATTCTTGGACCCCTTATCAAATTTTGTCAGGTCATTCTATGACAGTTGTCAGTACAAGTAATCAATTTATATATTTTTTTACATTTTGTCTTAATCTTTTTCATACACAAATTGAAATTGTTCTCACTCGTGTACACCGACCAGAAAGGTTCTTCACCTTTATTGAGTGTTTTATAAAACTTAAATCTCACCCCGTGTTCTACAAATAAGCAATCTCCTAACACCATTTTAAACTATTCCTTCAACCAAATCCTTTTTTCGCAATACCAACACTGCAAAACGAATTACACTGGTGTCGACACACTAAATATTTACAAAGGTAACAACATAGTATTAGGGACACGTCCTTTCAGAATTCCCTGAAAAGATGTAATGCGTAGGCTTGAGAAACCTCCGGGGGACGATTGTAATGTAAGCGAAGACTTTTGTAGACGCCCAATTTGCGGAAAATGTACGGAACTTTGTAATTCTACTTATTGAAAACTAAAACGTTATTGCAGAATTTATTTTTAGATTATGTTGTGCACATTGTAATGCTACTGCGATATTTGAATTTTTGGAATAATTATCATTTTATGGAACATTTGCAAGAATTTGAGTGAAAAGTAGGATAAGTAGTGCAAGATAATTGGTGCGACATCCAAAAGATAACGTAAATAGTGGAATTTAATAAATTGTGTGTTTTAAATCGTAAGTGTCCGGTTTAACAAAGTTAGTTTGGTTCAAAAAATGTGAAACGTCAGAATTAAATTATTAGGTATATTAGACTGTGAAGTAACTATTTTTCTGTAAACGAAACAGAAACGGTAACGATTTGGCTTTGGTTTTATCGTTGAAAATAAGCGCGTTCGGTTCCCTTATGTTGTTGGAATCGTGGTGAGGGTTACAACTTAAAATTTGGAAGAAATTACAATATCTAGGTTTTTTAAACTAAGATCAGTCTTAAACTTTTGACACACCAAAAGTATGATCTGAATTTGTCACAGCGCTGAATAAAAAACCGTTGTAGTAAAAAAAATAAGCTCATAGTCTCACCAATTTCTAATTAGAAAATTTCGCCAAACCAGTTTCGCACTGAATCCGCCAGGTTGTAGCACTATATTGGTGACGTATTGATAACGTCACCACTTTTGTCAAAGTCTGGCTTTGTTCGATACATTGCAGTATACGCTAGTATGCCAACTTCGTCGCTTAAGCGGCGCTGGTTCCAATGCGAGCGGTATCTTTAATTAAAACTTTAGAGAACTAGTAACAGCATATTGGTGCTGTAAATTCTATCGAGAATTCAGAGAGTATTTTATGTTCTTCATTCAATTTTTAAGCTGATTGATAAAATATGTTTGGAATACTCTGCAGAGTTAATCGGATCATAGAACATGAAAGCTCGAATATAAAAAAGCAAGCATTTTGTGGTTTAAATGTATTTTTAATCTGTGATATTTTTTTTAAATAAAATTGTGAATGCACTAAATGTACGATTGAAAAGTATAATATTTTGCGAGTATTTACAATTTTGAGATAGGTTCAAATGTAAGCAAGAGATAGATTGCATTTTGAACAGCCAGACTCAAAAGTCGCAAAATAGATTAAGTACCTACCAATTATTGCATTCCTGCCGCCCTAGCATGACCACTGAAAAGCGATATGATATAGCAATTTATCACGTTTAACTGTCAAAAGACAATGGATTTTGACAGTTGAGTGTCGATAAAACGCTATATCACGCGGTATAATTCTCGTGTTTTGTCGGTCATGCTAGGCCTATAGTAGTAGAGTTACAACTCACTGAACAAATGCATAGGTTAGTGTGATGTGATATGGTGGTAGTGAAACTAGCGCCGCCACTACATTTAATTTTATTACTCGTAAACCAAGTCAATATTTAAAAAAAAGCTCATGTAATAATTTCTTAAATAGTCTCTAATATTTTTTGAATAGCTTTTCAACAGTTTTCATTCATTTTGCAAGTTTTAAAATCCATTTAAGCTCAAAGTGCCCACTTTTGGCAATTATGGATTTTAAAACTTACAGAATGAATGATAACTGTTGCAGAGTTATTCAAAAATATTAGCGTCAATATAAGAAATTATTACATGAGCTTTTTTTAAATATTGCGCATATACTACAGCGCCTTAAATAGTTTATACTTGTACTGAATAAACTACGATCAGAAAATGACCCATTTTTTTAATGTATTAAATTATTTTGATTGTCCTTACTTCTGGGGCACACGCCTTTCTTTTGGGTAGATAAGGAAGATGGGCCATAACCCACCACGCGGGCCGAATGCGGATTGATGGGCGGTGGTGGTAGGTAGTTGGTTGACTTTGAATATTTCAATATATATATAAATATTATATTATATATTTAAAATAGCATTGTGAATGCAAAAATCTCAAATTTAAAAATTATATAGCTATTTCATCTTAATCGATTGCCAAATATCTGGAAAGATATTTCAATTGAATGTCGAGGTAATTCCTCACATTGGTGAAATAACGCTGGCTTGCAGCGTAAGAGTAGGATATACTAGAAGAAATTCGGCGATGTCACTAGTGACTCGGTAGCTCAGCGGTCAGAGCATTGGACCGGATATTCAAAGGTCGCGGGTTCGATTCCCGTCTGAGTATTGATCTGGTGCGCGTCGTATTTTTTCTAGTATATTATTTAGTATTGTGCAAAAATAGCATTGTGAATGCAAAAATCTCAAATTTAAAAATGACTTTGAATATACTTAAAGCACGATTAATTCCCACCTCAGACATAACGCTAAATAAATATAGTAAGCAATTTTTTTCTCTCTGAATAATATAATGAAAGTCAGTTTATGAGTTTTCCGAGAAGTAACGAGTTCGCTCACGTTGGCACCCGGTCAAACGAAACGAGAAATAAAATTTATTTTGCGGCTTATCGGTTTACCTGAGCTATTTCTAACAAAAACAACATCCAGCCGCAAAGTTTTAAACGATTTTGGAATAAGGTTGAAGCCAAATAAAAAATATGTTTATTTTCTCTTTAGTTGTAAAAACGTAAAGCGTTGTTATTTTTTTTTCTATTTTTAAGGTTATATTTAGGTACCTTAGATTTAGCTCGAGAATTCCAATATAAATTGTCAACTTAATAACTAAGTACTGATAATTTTAATAATAATAATTCAATCTAAATTAATTAAATACTTAATAAAAATTATATTTACTAGCTAATTGAATTAATAATGGTATTGAATGTTTACTTTGAATGCATAATTTACAAATTATGTCTATTTCTAAAATGTTTTAATTTGATAGAATTTGCTTGATAAAACGCTCAGAAATCCACCCGTGAGTTTGCGCTCGCGGCCGTTGGTGCGTTGGTCGGACTGGGCAGGTAGAAAAATTTACTCTTCGTAAGCAAATTGTAATTCATACCCTACAGTTGTTTTATTGATTGTTGTGCATGAAAATATGATTATTATTGTACAAGATGATGAATGCAGACAGTGTACGGTCAAACCTAAATAGGTTTTTGTGACACTGTTTTAAGAAATGTAATAATGTTGTTATTGTTGTAATTTAATAAAAAAAAAAGATTGGCGTTCTAGGCTCCTTAGGCATAGCTTTTAACAACAGTACGAGTGGCAATGAGTCATTTTTCATTTTCAGTATTTTTCTGTAAACAAAACTGAAACGGTAACGATATAGTTTTGGTTTTGCGTTGAACACTAGCGCGATTGGGCCCCTGCAGTATAATCAACTAAAACTTTAGAGCTAGCTAAAATACCATATTTGAATTTCGAACGTGGTGTCTTTTTGTAATTAATTTTAAAGCATTAAGGCTGATTTGCACCATCTTAACTTAACTTTAACAGACACAAACTTATCTGAGCCAGTGGTCAAAAGTGGAACTAAGGTGTTTTACAATTATTACCTAGGTTACGCCATGGACGACAGCAACGCTGTCATCGAGTTAGATAAGTTTGTATCTGTTAAAGTTATGGTTAAGTCAAGATGGTGCAACTCAGCCTAAGGCTGGAGTTCACCAACACTAAAACCGGTGATTAAGTTGTAACCGTCTGTTTTTGACATTTTTATATATGGGGAAAATGTCAAAACAGTTGGTTAAAATTTAATCGGCTGTTTAGGTAGTTGGTGAACTCGGGTCTAAGCCAGTCGAGCAACGAAACGAGGTTTGTTAACGTTTGCTAAATTAGCACGCAAACGTTCCTGTAAATTATAAACGATATTTTTTTTAGTTTGCAAAAAAGATTAATTTTTCTTTGGTTGGTTAAATAATGCCCGGTTTTTTAGGTACTATCGGAAGTTTATCTATTCGATAAGGGGTCCATATTATCAGGTATAAAGTAATACAATTAACTTTAAACCAGATAATGAAGACTTTTATCGAACACATAAACCTCCGATAAAGTGCCTACTTCAGAAACCGGGCATTCAACCAACCAAAGAAAAGTTACTGAAATCTTATTTGGCAATATTAAAAAAACATCATTTATAATCGCAGGAGCGTTAGCGTGCTAATTTAGCAAACGTAAACAAACCTCGTTTCATTGCACAGACTGGCACTCGGTCAAACTGCACGCTACAAGGTCGTGGCTGCTAATAATAGTAGATTATACAACAAGTGAAAAAAGAGGGAATTTAGTTCGAGGGACTAAGTTGGATCCCGAGAGCAGCGAAGGATTCTAGAGTTGAATCCCGAGCGTAGCGAGGGATTCAAAAGTAGAATCCTGAGCGAAGCGAGGGATACAAAGGACCGAGATGAAATTTTTTTTTCACGAGTTGTGTACTCTACTTTTTACCATTGACTGCGAGAAAAAAAAATAGCAGTACCTATAGTATTTATAGTTGTCCATTAGCCATTTTCGATGTCCCCACTGTGGGGCACAGGCCTTCCTTATGGGTGGTAAGGAGGACGGGCCATAACCCACCACGCGGGCCCAATGCGGATTGGTGGGTGTTAACGACTGCAAATGCAGCCGGGACCAACGGCCTAACGTGCCTTCTGAAGCACGGAGGAGCTCGAGATAATACATTTTTGGTCACCCATCCCATGACCGACCCTTGCGAACGTTGCTTAACTTCCGCAATCGCTGGGCCAGGCGCTAAACCACTATGCCACCGAGCTAACTAAGAGGGAAACTACATGATCAGTCTTTCATCAGTCCACTTCATCAGTTTGTATATATATATATAGACTTTGAATTTTTACAGACTGAAGATCGTACCAGACTGATATAATGGACTGATGCAAGACTGAACAACTAATCTCCCTCAAATATATAAAAAAGAACCCAAATATAAGACACTAAAAAGGACCTAATTGATTTAGCGGGATATTTTTTAGAAAAGAACCCAAAGATAAGACTCTAAAAAGAACCTAAATAAAATTGGCGGGATTATTTTTGTCATTTAATTGTAGAACTATATCTTTATCTATGGAATAGCTCCATACTTTCAGCACCTTTTATTTTTTTTGTACCTAATTCATACGATGCGCGCTTGTTCCAAATTCAAAATATTTTTATTCACTCGGTGAATAAAAACGCTTATTATTCACTGTTATCAATGAATAAGACGCACTTTTTTGAGTGGCGATGGTAAAAAATATATTTCAGACAGAGGTCAAACTGTGCCGCGAAAAGGTCTGAAAAATTGAAGTCTGGAATTGTTTTAAAATTAGGCGCTTATAGGAATTATATATTAATTTATTATTTTGGTAACTTTTCGCGGGAAGTCGATGGATACTTTCGTTGTAGATGAGAACCTACTTAAAGTCAGAAAAATAGCACATAATTTGATCGTCATGGTTTAATATTGGTCGTCATGGTTATTTTAGTATTAAACATTTAAAAAGGCAAATATTGTATTTTTACAGAGTCTGATTAATTAGAAAATTGTTAAAGTATCTCATCTCGTTATCATAATTAATATATTTTTTTCACAAAAACATATTCAATCTTATCTAATTCTCGTACGCTTAAATTTTATCTTCCTAATAATAAATTGATGAAACTATAAACGTTTCAAATGGGCCTTATCCGCCACTTCGGACAGAACTGATGCCAAGAAAAATGTCCCTGACAGTTCACAGAAGAAAAGTTGAATGGCTGACTCACCGACTGTCACATGCGAAAGCCGGGAAAATAAATCCAATGTTATTAAACCCGGTCGACGCAAATATAGCACAGTTGGCGTTGGTATAGCGGCGCGAACGCATTTGCCCGCTGACGAATGTGTGCAATTTGAAGTGTTGTGGAATTTGAAATCCGAACGGTTGTGTTCGATAGTGCAGCTGATGTTCTTTTGTTTCGGATTGGCTCTTGTGACGTAAAAGGATTTCGGGAAATGGTATTCTAGTGTTAATTAAAACATTAAATTGTCAATGTGTCTGAGATAATGGTTAGATGTTGTTTTGTTTATTTATCGTCACTCATGCATTTAAGGCTTAAAGAATAAATTAACTGACGGCCTTATCAATAAAAGAAGAGTGAGTTAGCTTAGCAATATTACTCCTTACGTTGGACGTCTAAAAGCGTCATATTCCTAAGCAAACTTTTTGGTTAAGCTAGGTGTAAACCTTAGAATTGTAAACTTAATTTTGTTTTATAATAAGGGGGTAAAAGTTTATTGTGCATAAAAAACGTTAATAAAGACGCTAAAAATATTGCTATTCTTTCGAATGCAGACAACGGAATCTTGTGATTCTGCCAAATCAAAAATGAAACAATAATGTTGATCTTTGACCACTTTATCCTACTAATATTATAAATATGAAAGTTTGTGATGGTTTGAATGTTTGGATGTTTGTTCCTCAATCATGCAAAAACGGCTGAATAGATTGGGATGCCATTTGACATACAGATAGTTTATAGCCTGGATTAAAACATAGGATGCTTTTTTATCCCGGTCATTCCCTAGGGATTTTCAGAATGCCCACGCGGACGAAGTCGCGGGTGGAAGCTAGTTTTTAATATTCTTTCTTTATTTAAATTAAATCTGCTTTATTCTTTTCAAAAGACCAAGCTTATTTTCTCAGCAAATGTATGGCAAATCCCTCTAGATACGTAAAGAAGTTGAAAACTATTATAAAAGCATTTTAGCCAAATACCAATAAATCTTTTGTATCTATACCATAATCTTTCGATTTAAGAAATACAAAATCTTTACAAAAATTTGGGAATAAAATCTTTTCTTTATACTGAAACTGCGTTTGAATTTTAAGTAGGTAAGTAATCGTTTTTTTTCGACATTACGTTCTCTCAACTGCAATGACACTTGCTTTTTTAACTTTTTAGTTAGTTTTTGGGCAGAACAGTCGTCTCTCAAATATTTTTTATGTTAATGTTGAGGATTAAAATGTTGTGACGTTATTTTTAAGAAAATATAATTAGAACCTTAGTTGGCCACAGCCTTGTATTATTCTAGGTAAAAGGTGAAACGGATAGATTTTAATTATTTAGACTCGAAGATTGAACGACTATTAATGTTACTTAATAAAACAACAAAACTCCATTGTCGAGTGTTTGATTGATTTTTATTGTGTTGTCACCTCTGAAATCCCTGAAATATTTTTTAATTGCGTAAGTCATAGCTTCTCATTTTGGAATAAGTTAGTTCTAATTAGATTGGAAGCATTTTAATGGCATGTAACACTAATACCTTCCATGTTAATATACTGAGAAGTTCGGTGGCGCAGTGGTTAAGCGCCTGGCCCTGCGATTGCGGAGTTTAAGGGTCGAACTTTTGCAAGGGTCGGTCATGGGATTGGTGACCAAAAAATTATTAGCTCTAGTTCCTCCGTGCTTCGGAAGGCACGTTAAGCCGTTGGTCCCGGCTGCATTTGCAGTCGTTAACACCCACCAATCCGCATTGGGCTCGCGTGGTGGGTTATGGGCCGTCCTCCTTATCCACCCATAAGGAAGGCCTGTGCCCCAGCAGTGGGGACTTTAAAAATGGCTAATGACGAAAAGCATACTGAGTACCTAAGCACTGGTGCAACACGCAAGATAAAAAGTACTAAGCATTATAGGTAAGTTCGTGAAATCATTAGTGATGTTGTCCAATAAAAAAGTATCATTGATTTACCAAATTACTTTTGATGTAACAGAGGATGACGTCGCCGTCGCGGTAACATAATCATGTTCCGATAACAACATCGGTAAACATCCATTGTTTATAACGTAAACAATTAACTGCTAATTTGAATCTTGATTGTGTTCGCGTCGCCATAACATTATTGTTATCGTTATACAATTGACTGTAACCATGCCTATTGAAAATTTAAGTGTTTGTCTTAAATTATGAATCTTAAGTTATGAGATAAAGTCTTTGAGGGGGTTGAATTATGAAAAAAAACTATAAAACAAGTGTAGTCGCAGGAAAAAATCGAACCCAAGACCAACGGCCCGCTCGCGATAATTTTGAACGATAAAACCAAAAAATAAATTTTACTATTTAAATCGTTACTTAATAAAGTAGGTATTAAAAAATAAATTTATAAAAAAGTAGATATTTAATCTAAACTCTATTTTAATAAGACAAAATCGGGTTATTTACACCATATAGAACTCAAGAACGACCGGACCGATTTGGATGAAATTTGGCTGGTAGAAAGATAAGCACATGCATTAACATATAGGTTTCTTTTTACCCTAGTCAAAGGTTCCATAAGGTTCACGCGGATGAAGTTACAGACGGCCGGTGGTAATGAATAAAAAAATAGATACCACATTCTTGAAAACCTCGCAATAAGAAAGAAACCGCACGGAAGTTAAAGAAAGTAAATGACAAGCGAAGCTTTTGTCATTGAGTTGAACTAATTTCACGATGATGTAAGATGTTCATACTCTTTTATTTTCCGGGAAGATACGAGTCCGTTTTATTCCAAGAGTCGTCTAGCCGGGCAACGACCGTGGTTTTGTACCATGACATTTACGTTTTGGGCTGTCTAGAGCCAATTTATTTGCGTAGGTACGTATGAACGATTCGGAACGGCTATTGCTAAGGAAGTAACGGCACTTGGGTGAAGATGATTGAGCGAGAATGGTGAGAGATATTCATTTGTTTTGTAACGTCAAGTACCTACATCTAATGATTTTCAATTGTTTCGGAACCTTGTGATATGTTTGCCATAAAAGAAAGTAAAGGTCTCGTGGGCGTTTTCTACTCTCGATGTCCATTTTACGGACGGGCTCATTTGTAAAACGAATGTTTATGGATTAGCCTGTCTGTTGTACATATATCCTCTGCAAATTTTCTTTGTTTATTTTACTAACCAAGAATGGGTTTTGAGAAAATTTTTGAGAGACTGGCCTCTAGCACAAATAGTTAGTCTGCGTCTTCTAGCTTTGTAAACTCGAAGACTCGAGGTCTTTTCCTTATGACTAAATGGCGTCAAATCGTATTATAGTTTTTAGGAATAAACAAAGAAAAAACTTCAACGAAAACTCAAAATTTTCTATTTTTGTAAACCCGTTTGCAATGAATTCATAAAAAAAAATTAATTAGAACTCCCAGTTGGACCCTCATCACAGCTCTCTTCACCTGTCCAAGCGCAGCACCTCCGACGTCACAACACGTCACGTCACGTCCCGGCGACATGTCGAGTTAATTTGGTACAAAAATGGTAAAGCCGTCAGCTTCGAGAAGAGATCGGTTTTGTTTTGAAATGGAGTTTTAAAATTGGGTATTTTAAAATAAAAATGGTATACCGAAATAGAATTTTTACTTGCGTCTAGGGCAAAGTGTTGTCCGAATTCTATACTCAGTGTATTTTTTATTAATTTAGGTTAAATTTATCATAGGTGATATAATGATGAATGATTATTTTATTTATTTATTTATTAGTTCTGTACACACACAATTACAAACGGAAAAGAAATGGACAGAAGAATTGTACAAGGGCACAACTTATTTCACATTGAAATTTCTTCCAGCAGGCCCGGGACAGGACATTGAGAAGGGCAGACAGTTTGTACCTCAAAAATATATGATAAGTATATATATTATAAACATACATATATATAATATTATCTTTAAATAAATACACATACACAAATAATTAATATAATACTACACAATAATAATTATGATGAGGACAGATGAAAATATAATTCAATCGAACAATGCTAAGAACAAGTAGTTAGGTAATGCTCCTTTACACGTTTTTTGAAATGAGAAAGCGTTTCACTGTCTCGTATCTCACTGGTAGCGAGTTCCAGAGACGGACGGCATGTACGGAAAAGGAATAGGAAGCAAAGTCGGAATGATGTGAGGGAAACTTAAGAAGGGATTTTAGATGGTATCTGCACGAGGTATTGGGAGGATGAACAAAGGAGAAACGTTCACGGAGATAAGAGGGGTAGGCAGGGTTGAAAACGACGTTAAAGAGGAGACAGTGGATTCTGACATTCCTGCGCAGACGTATTGGTAGCCACTTGAGATCCTTCCGGAAGTTGGAAACGTGATCATACTTACGCAGACCAAAAATGATTATTGTAGTTTAAAAAGTAAAATACCTTAATAACATACACAAGAGATACAATAGGTATTTCAACAACAATATAAGGTAGGTTAACATAAAAGTAAATGTACGAGTTTTTAATCACAGATAGTACTATTATTATGCGATAGGTAGGTACTTTGTTAGAAATTATAGAGTGACGATTAATAAATAAAAAAAGTTGAAAAACTAAACACAAACATTTCACAATAAAGAAATAGCGCATAGCATA
Organism: Agriphila straminella; assembly: GCA_950108535.1. Taxonomy (NCBI): domain Eukaryota; kingdom Metazoa; phylum Arthropoda; class Insecta; order Lepidoptera; family Crambidae; genus Agriphila; species Agriphila straminella. The sequence goes on from OX467321.1 coordinate 15,060,767, forward strand.
TCAATTTTGTGCAACATAAATGTAACTTGATCTGGTAAACGCCCCCAAGTGTCATAATAAAAAAAAACGATAAAATGGAATACGGAACACTCACAAACGGACTGCGATGGAATGCTTACGCTGATGTTACATTCGGGAAAGAGTTTAAAACCTTTTTGGATCACAAGAATGAAGAGGAAAAACTAGTGGATATTGAAAAAGTTTCTAATTGTTATGAAAACCCACTTTTCATCCCTAAGGAAGTTCCGAAGATAAGTGACACCGAACTAATGAACGGCGAAAACTTTGCAGATTATAAGTTTTCCGACGAGCTCGGAGACGATGAGTCTGTTGTGTACCTGTCCAGTAGTAAAGCGGCCAAGTTGCAGAGGGCGCTTAAGAACGCGGGGTATAAGAAGGTTGGTGTCCATTTTGTTTTGATAGTGTTATAATTATAAGTTTTACAAATACCAGTTGCAAGCCTTTAGACGTAAAATATCACTAACGTAAAATACCAACTAAGCAGAACACCAACTTTGATTTACGCAAAATACCACCTACGCAAAACACAAACTTTTTCGTAATTGACTGATTGGTATTATGCGTCTAAAGGGTTGCAAGCGCTGACTACCCATAAAGCTTTATTTATATAAGTTTCTTTTATAATGAAGAAAAGAGGTGACTAAAAGATAATTGACTTAAATCACCAGATAACGTGAGAAAACATCAAGCATTAAAACTAATATCATTGGATTACGCATACTTATAAACTAGCTTCAAAATTCGAAGATTGAATGTGGAAGCTAAATCGTTTCTGCGATTCATTCCATCTAATACTGCTATTGAAAACATAAAAGTACCTAGAATACAATATAGGTCAAATTTAGTATCTTAACTAAAGCTTACGATAGATATCTCGGCTTTAGTGTTTAGATAACCCGCCCGCTTTGATCTTTCTCGCAGAAACACTAATAGAATCCATATAACCAAGTTTGTACCGTCAGTAACAAAAGTCACTGAAAAATTTTGTACTTTGTCGTTTTATTTTTTTTGTCATATGCTTCAAACTGTGAGACATCTGGCAAAAAAGTTGCTTTTTTACCCACAAGCACAACGGTGACGATAAGGCCGAAGGTGGAAGCGCACTACACCCGGGATTCTCACCACTGAGGAACTGGCTATGACAAAGAGCTAAAAAGTTTTGCGACTTTGTTGACTGTACCATTCCAGATGCGAATTTACTGAAACGTATGCACTATTAGGAGCTTCGTATGACTATTGAACTGAAAACTCATTTGGAAAGTTACAGTAGCCTGAACCGATTTCATTCCACGATTGCGTATTTTGATGACTAAGACTTCAGCTGTATTAAAAATGCAATACTTTTTAAGCACTTTTACAATAACAATTTAAAACTTTATGGAGAAGAAGATACTAACAAAATCGTTTTTTTTTAAATGATACCAGATACTCGTGATACGTAAAAGGTTTCGAAAACTGACTTAAACATGCGTTATGAATTTATGATTCACACGACTGCATAAATCCTATGCATTCTTTACGCCGTACCAATATTTTACGTGTTACCTATGTGACAATTTATTCCGAACGTTCGGATGAAATATGAAATGTATTCCGCAAACCATATTGCGGTCCCTGTTTGAACTACTTGGAGTTTGACTTTTGTTTACAAAGTTGCGTGGGTATCCATATAAATTAAACAGCAATTTTGCCTGCAGATTGCATGTATAAGCTCGGCACGCAAGAGATAAATTTCTATACGATTCACGAACTTGAAGTAATAATACTCTATTGCGAAATGTTTTGATTGTCTAAATGGGGCGGTTGGTTTATACATTGGTTCTTTGTTATTGATGCTTTGAAAAATTTCCATTAATTTTACTTTACAGAAAAATTCTTGATTTATTATAAACACTAATTAATGAACAGCAAAAACTATGTCTTAAATGCCCGATGGGAATCGTGCACTGGAAGACTTAAAACAATACATACAAAGTAATACAAAATCGTATACAAAATGTTACTCTACACCTTTTTACAGCTAAAAGATTTAATACAGAAGAATACACGAGAATTTATGGGATTTCATTTAATAACTCTTTTAAAATATTAACCAAAAAAATCTGCACTTTTATTATCTTTCTTATTACGCGGCCATTAAAGCTAGTCTCACATTTAACATGGGCGTCTTTTCAGTCTAGTCTCTGAGTTTCTGGACAACACTGAGGTGTTGTCCAATTAGTGACGATCCCTGTGCAAGTGCCTTTGTTCCAACAGTTCCAAGTACAGTGTTGTGACAAAAACTTGCCAGACACAAAGAATAAAAGGAAAAAGAACCAATAAGTAAACATGAAGAACTTCACTTATGGATATTTTCTGTAAAAGTAACTTGGATTCTTTTAAAATACCTGTTCCATATAATGCTATTTAAATTATTAAACTTTTCGAAGAGTTTTCATTTTTCCATTGAATAAGACTGGATAATATTCAAAAAATAACCATGAAACTCTTGAAAATATACCTATCAATGTTTATTTTTCCATTTTCATGCTTGCTTAAACCATTTTGAAAGTATAATTTTATTATAAAGTAATTTTATTTTATTAGACTCGTAAATGACAATTTCATCGCCTCCTATATTAATGTTCCCTATATTAGTGATCTTAATTATTGTTCATCTATATAATTTTTGTTTGAAATGTTTACTTCGAAAAAGATTCTTAACAAACGCTTCAGTGGATGAAAAAGAGTAGGATTTTCACAAGATAAATGTAATCTTAGAAATTTGCTTCCGTAAAGGGAAAATGTACTTTTTAATATTTTCTTTGCCTCTGTTAATTAGTTTTTTGTTTGAGTTGGAAAGTATCGTTTAGCAATAATATTGGATGGGAAAATTACTGTGGGAATGCAACCTTTGAGTTTCGCTGTTGTGTGTTTTACAAAAATTCCCTAGAGCCGAATATAGTAGATAGGGACCATCAAACTAAACAACTTTTACTATGGGACCTACGCTGGAATCGCGAAAAAAATTCAGCTGTTTCATACAAAAAATAATAATGAAAATATCAAAATGGTATACTTAGCTAACACGGTCACTTATGATCACTAAATTTTATTTTAATAACTATCGTTTGTCATCATGTCAGCTGCATGTTACCTTTGTTGAGAAATAGGCTTCCCTCAAGGATCTCAACGACATTCAGTTCTACGCTGCTTGCATCCAGCGGCTTCCCGCGACCTTCACCAAATCGTCGGTCCACTGTTTACCTCAAAACAGCATCTGTACCTTGCGCGGTTCTTAGACATTTTCACCAAAATCAGTTAAGCCTATAACTGGCTCGGCTGCCTGATAAAACAAAATACAAGTAGTTCAAGATTATAATTGGCAATCATTTGAAAAACTCCCACAAGATCTAACAATAACATCCAAAGCAATATTAGTTAGCTCTAACTGTTTAAGAGTAAAACTTAAAACGCTACTTGAAAAAGATTTTTTGTACAGAAAGCTAACATTTTCTCCCAAGTGTAATAATTTTGCTGAGGCATAACATTACTCAAGCATATTGCAGTTCGTGACATGTGGGACGTTTTGCATGTCGTTCCTTTGAATTAATTTTATTGCTCCACAAATCTTGCACAATATTTCAAAAGAGGGAACGGCTGAAAATTTATTTTTGCACAAATATTTTTTGATTAATATCTGTATGTAATCGTCGGTGTATCATAATGACGTATGTAATATCTTGCCCACCCCTGAATACTTTAGCCTGTTTTTGAGCTTTAAGAAACCTTGTTTATATTCCTTTCATATGTGTTTTGCTTTACAAGTAACAATAAAAATAAAATTGAAAAACAACATTGGATTATTTGCCATACACATCCCTGCCTGCCTAGCATCACCGATTTATATCGCGTGATATAGCGTTTTATCGATATATTCAAGTTTGTAAATATCGTTACTTATGGCTGTTACAGCTGATAAGTTTCTTGCGCCCGTTCTTCTTGTCAGCTAAAAAAGTCTGGAATGGGTGGTAGGAAAATATAGACGATTCAAAAGTATTTAACAATTAAGTTTATTTGAATAAAGCTTATTTCACTTTCACTTTCACTTTCACTTTCACTATCACTTTTAACTGTCAAAACGACAAAGGAGTTTGACAGCTGTTGAGTGTCGATAAAATGCTATATCACGCGATATAAATCGGTCATGCTAGGCAGGCTGATGTCCTTTTAAGAATTGATCTTATCTATATTGCCAGCAAATTCAAATAGTGCAAAATCCAGCTATTTATTTTTAAGCACATTATTATACTATCAAGCACTATAGTTACCTATTAACATTATCAGTATCTAGTGTAGCTTACGCTGAAGACTGCCCGTGCATTCTCTAGTCTAGCCTAAATGGAGGGCTTATAGAGCAATTTTGATGGTATTAGTTGCTGTTGGCGCAAAACGTGTACGTATTTACGTGCTAACCTGTTAAATTGCCATTTTTAGACAATGCAACTAAAAATATGATTTTAAAGGTTTGTATACACGTACAACATATTAGGGTTACTAGTTATTAAATAATTGGGCTAACGATCAAAATTATTTACTGCATAAATATAACGTATTTAACGAAGAGAGAGGCCAACAGAAGAATACAGCTGGGCTGGGCAGCATATGGGAAACTTCGTCGAGTCTTTGAGTCGCCTATTCCACAGAGTCTAAAGGCGAAAGTCTTCAACCAGTGCGTCCTGCCTGTCATGACATACGGAGCCGAAACGTGGACACTCACTGTAGGGCTGGCTCACAAATTTAAAGTCGCACAGCGAGCTATGGAAAGGGCTATGCTCGGAGTTTCTCTGAGAGATCGGGTCCGGAACGAGGTGATCCGACAGAGAACTAAAGTCATCGACATAGCCCACCGGATTAGCAAGCTGAAGTGGCAGTGGGCCGGCCATATTAGCCGTAGAACCGATGGCCGCTGGGGCAGACGAGTTCTTGAGTGGAGACCGCGTATCGGCAAACGTAGTGTGGGACGCCCTCAGACAAGGTGGAGCGATGATCTTCGCAAGGTGGCTGGCAGAAACTGGATGAGTATAGCCGCGGATCGTGCTCAGTGGCGTGCTCTCGGAGAGGCCTATGTTCAGCAGTGGACGATGATAGGCTGATGATGATGATGATGATTTAACGAAGAGTCTCATGATTGGCCGGAAATGCTGCCGTAGTGACCCTAAAATCGTACGAGGCACCGTAAATGTGTGTGATATAAATCGCACCAACATCGGGTGCGAATTGAAATGGGATATGTTCGAGCTATTTTCATACTGAAACTGATCATAATATGTTTGTTGAATGTTGCATTGCTAAAACTGTATCAAATGCAATAAAGAAGTGTCGGATACGTAACGATCAACATTTTTAATAGATTTTTAATAGATTCCAGTGGTATGATGGTGATATAAGTAGCGATAGGTATTATTTTATGAATCGTAATGAGATACAAGTATCTCCATAAATTCATAAGTATCTAATTTATCAATTTACCTAGGTATTTGGGCTTCGGAAACCACATTATTGAATATTAGACACAATATAGCTCAGTCGACATCGTTACTTCTAGCCAAACTATTAATATTGACACCAGCATATTTAACAGAATTACATCCTAAAATAATGTTAAAAACATAGTTAAAAAGAATTTGGTAAGATCATACCAACCAATACCACGCTTTCTGGTGGTAAATTGATGATAAATATTATTAAAAATAATTTCTTGAGACCAATACCAATACCCATCGATAAAGATCAGGTTTTCTTATAGACTTCACTTAATACAATTCCGTTTTTTTTTTAAATTTATTTGTCAAAAATAAAACATTACATTGATGTTACGCGCACCAAAAATCACGTAGATTTGTCCGGTGCGGTGTGATGAGAGTACGTATGACAACAGTTACTAGGTACGTATAGATATTTTAGAACGGTTATTAAAAACTCAATTACTACTAGTCTAAGTAAAAACTTATTATACATTTATCTATAACAAGTGAAGGTTATTTATCTTAACTTAAGTAAGACAGAACTATAAAACTAGTTTGTCATCAACATAACACCATGATAACTTCATAAGGGTTTTAAGCAAACTATAATGACTAAAGTATTTTCCTCTTTAAATCATACAAAATACTTTCATTAAAATAAATTCTCACAAATGAAACTAATAAACTTCATACTGTGACAAATTTTAATTGAGAGCTTTATGCATAAATTTTGCTCATTTAAAATTTCGCTACGCAAGGATGAAATTTTGCGGTGTTAATTTTGATCGGGGGGTGTTATGTTATGATCATATTTTGTAGTTGAAATTTGTTCGGTGCGAGTTATTTTAGTTTGAATAATAGGCTTGTTTCCATTAAGAATAAATATAATGGATAGGGGTTTATAATGATAAATTATATTATGGAGAAAATAACAAACAATTTTAATTATTAAAAGCGTTAAAGATTAATAATATTTTTAAAAAATAAATTTCGTAAAATGAAACCTTTAGTCACGTGACAGTGAACACCAATCAGAAAGCGTTACGTCACGCCGTGCGAAACTCCAATCTTGTCTTTGACGTTTCGAGTATCACTACCGGAGGCGCGTTCCAAACCCGAGTGCAACCTAACCACAACCGAACGCAAGTTTTAGCCACTTTTTCCGTATTTCTCCATTGTTTGGAACATATATAAATAACTGGTTTGGCGTTTTTATAGTTGTGCTATCACACTGGGGCACTATACAGTACTTATAATATGAGAAATTCATTTTTAAACGATAAAAACTAGCTATAACGTACGAAGACACGATCGCTCTTTGGTTTGTTTTGCACGGCGTGACGTCATTCAAGACGCCATGACAGTCTTGTGCGTTTTGGAACCAAATTAAAATTGGTTTTTTAAAACGCGAAATTTATAATGTAAACGCTCGATTAAAAATAAATAAACCTTTTTTTTCGATAAAATGCCTAATAAGCTAAAATATTAAGCAGTTATTGAAATTTTGTCAACTAGCCTATTTGCAAGAATACGGTAACAAAAGTGTTCTTAAACTAAGTTATTTCCAACATATTCTATTGTTATACAATCGATGTGCAAATATTAAAAAATATTTAATATAATATTTAATATAAAGTTATTAACGATGGTGGTAAAATAACTCTATTTAGACATATTTAGATTCATCTTATCCTTATTATTATATATTATATTAGTACGCGTATAGGTACTGTCGAGTTCAATTATATATACGCACGTTTGACAGTTCACTAACCTTTATGCCTTTGTAATAAAAGTCAACATCCTGCCAAAAGAGCTAACATATTAATGAACGTGACTGTACTATTAATTGAAATTAATAATTTTTGACATTTCTGTTCAGGAGAAAAAGAAGAGAAAGAATAAAGCAATAGCAATTTGAGGCTGTTACTTCTATAAGGAGAAACTGTTATGTTCTTATATTATATTAAATGTAAATTAAATGTAAATCTTTTGTAAAGCTCTCACGTAATAGAATATAAAAAGAAATGCTATATAGACAAACTAAATCATTCTCTGACTTCAAAAACTAATTATTAAAGCATTTCTTACCTTCAAAAGCAAAAGAGCCTTCAACAAAACTATTGGAGATGTTAACAGAAATGACACAACGTCTGAAGTAAGGAAAGGCATCGTTTGAGAAACTTGGTGGCTGCCTTTGCCTTTGTCGCCTTTTGTTGCCTCGCTCTATGTGAACCGTACCCGAGGCAGCGAAATTACGTTCTACTTTGTAGAAAATTGGCTAGTTGTATACTAGTTTATTAATAAGTGGGTGTCTGGCGTTTTACCACGTGTTTTACTGCTTGGGTTGGGTGTTCATTTTACGCGCGTAGTGATAGAATGTTTAATATTTTGAAGTACTTAATAAAAATACGGTTTGCCCTTATTTCTTACATTGGCATTTTAAAAATCTTTTTCTTTTGCTTATTACGCAAGAACCAAGTGGGGAGTTCGTAAAATAACATTAGAAAATTCCATACCTATATTTTCCAAACAACTTACAACGTCGTGAGACGTATAGTATCACTTTTCAAACCATTCGATAAAGCCCCCATTGACGTAGATTTTGAATTTTCTATATTAGAGTTCTGTTGAAGTAGTTAATTTGGTGAATTTCTCGTCTTTTCAATCTCTTGTATTAATACTCTTTTAAATAATAATAGTTTTACTTTTTTCGGTTTGTTCATTTCAAAAACTACACTCATCTATTATTAAGGAATTGTCAAATAATGATCATTGATAAGTATTTAATTATAAATTTTAGAGTTTTCGTATTTACAATGATATTTTTATATTTATCAATGCCCGCGCGGTCGCCGGCATCCGGACAACAATAGAAAATCTATTGTGTCTCAGTTTCCGCGCTATGATGGGTGATAAATTATATTTATTTGAAAAAATATTAGAAAAAATCTACTCGCCCGTAGCACCGCAGACGTAGCAGAGGTGCTACGGGTGAGTCGATTTCTCTTAATATCTTTTCTAATATATGTCCATCAGCCATTTTTGATGTCCCCACTGCTGGAGCACAGGCCTTCCTTATGAGTGGTAAGGAGGATGGGCTATAACCCTCCACGCGGGCCCAATGCGGATTGGTGGGTGTTAACGACTGCAAATGCAGCCGGGACGAACGGCTTAACGTGCCTTCCGAAGCACGGAGGAGCTCGAGATAATAAATTTTTGGTCACCCATCCCATGACCATATCACCATCATCATATTTCTAATATATAATTTATTTTAATGCTTAACAATTAAGTGTTAGTTTCACATTCGTACTTAATTAAAGTTTTCTGCGACGATCGTCTGCTAAGACTTTAATCGCTCTAAAGGCGCACTAAGTCGATGGTACAAATCTCTTAACTAAGTATATGTATCTAAGATAGACTAACTTAGATAGTTTACCAAATATTAATTATAATTACATCTGTGGAAATAGGTCGCATGTAATATGCCTATTGATTTAAGAAACATTGTATGTCAACAATATTCAAATCGTGATGTCGTAGGCTGTCGATATGTTTTAACAACTAAGCTGAATGTGGACAAAACTGAGAAGAAAAAGGCGAGACTTGTAGCGAGAGGCTTTAGCCAGCGGTATGGTATTGACTACCACGATACTTTTGCTCCTGTCGTCAGGCTTGATACAGTTAGACTGTTAGCTGCACTTGCAGTTGAACTAGACCTAGAGATTCATCAGTTGGACATTAACACGGCTTATTTGAATGGATTTTTAGAAGAAAACATCTACATGAAGGTGCCAGAACTTTTAGAGGAATGTTTACTTAAATTGATAGAGACAGAAACAGAAGGTTCCGATGTTTATGAACGAGCTAAGAAAATGTTGGACGATTTAAAGGCTGGAGGCGACGTATGCCGACTGAAAAGGTCGTTATACGGACTCAAACAAGCTGGTCGTCAGTGGAACACCGTGAAGTAGTGTCGGCGATTTCTGATAAAGAGAAAGAAGTCGATGTATGTTTGTGGCATGAACGATTAGGACATTTAAATGCAAAAGATCTTGTTAAACTTTTAAATAAATCTGGTATGAGTGTCAAAATGTCAGATATTGTAAAGTTGTACGATTGCAATGTTTGTATGAGTGGAAAAATGAGTAGGTTACCATTTTCGAAATCTGAAGGCCCTTGTGATGAAAAATTAAAGATCATTTATTCAGATGTTGTTGGACCGATGCAACATGAAGCCATAGGTGGCGCGAGGTACTTTATCACATTCATTGACGACCATACAAGATAATATGATGGTAGGGGAGGAATGAAGAGAGGTCCAGGTCGGCCGCGTATAGAGCGAGGTCATGTTGGGCGTCCAAGAAAACTCTACCAGATGGTACCAACCAAACATACAACCAGAACCAATTACAACTGATAGTAGTGAATCCATTGAGGAGTTTACGGACTGTCAAGACTTTGCTGGGGTCGCGGAAGTGACATTAAAACAGGCTTTGTCAAGCAGTGTAAGTAAATGTAAAGGATGGAAAGATGCTATCTTATCGGAAGTAATAAGCCTAAGTCAAAAATGAAACGTATGGGGTTGCGAATATCGTTGAATGAACCGTGTCTTTATTTTAAGGACATAGATTCTGATATAAAACTCTTTGTTTTAGTTTATGTTGATGATATTCAAATCGCATGTCAGAAAAGAGATTATATTGAGGACTTTAAAAAGTCACTGGCCACCGAGTTTGAATTAAAAGACTATGGAGTTGTCAAGTACATGTTGGGAATAGAGTTTGACAAATGTGACGATGGCATTAGGTTGTCACAGCGAAAATATATCTCAGACTTGTTGATAAAATATGGCATGGATAACTGTCGTCCAGTTTCTACGCCTATGGAAACCAAAGTAAAATTTTCCCAAGACAAATGTAGTGAGGGCGAACAGTACCCGTACAGGGAAGTTATAGGTTCCTTGATGTATCTTTCAACAGGAACAAGGCCCGATATCACAAATAGTGTTGCAAAATTGGCACAATTCCTGAATTGTCCCAATGAAGAATGCTGGAAGGCCGCGAAACGAGTGCTGCGTTATTTGAGAAGAACGATAGAATACGGACTTGTATTTAAGAAAAAAGGCAAGTCATTGCAAGGGTATTCTGATTCGGATTGGGGAGGATGTTTAATAGATAGACGTTCTTACTCTGGTTATGTTTTTGTGTTAGGAGGCAGCTGCATATCGTGGAAATCGCAGAAACAGAAGTGTGTCGCGACGTCAACGTGTGAGGGCGAGTATGTGAGCTTGACATCAGCCATGAAAGAAGCTGTTTATCTCAATAGCTTATTAACTGAAATTGGGTTAGGTAAGTTTTCACAGATTACATTACATGTAGACAATCAGGGGGCGATATGTCTTGCAAATGATCCGATGTTCCATTCTCGTAGCAAGCACATTGATATAAGGCACCATTTTATAAGGAGTATTTTAAAGGACAACAAGAGCATAGAATTGTCGTACCTGCCTACTGATTCTATGCTTGCTGATATTTTAACCAAGGCTTTGCCTAATGCTAAGCACTACAAGTGCATGTCTGGTTTAGGTATTACCTGTTAATTGTTTATTTTTGCTAGAGTTGTTGTTCCTTTGTAATACTTTCTTTTTGTTTTTAAGATGTACTTATTTAATTTCTATGAATATGCATATTAAGGGGGCGTGTGGAAATAGGTCGCATGTAATATGCCTATTGATTTAAGAAACATTGTATGTCAACAATATTCAAATGTGACTGTTGCTTTGACTGTCACAAAGGCTCCTGTCCTAACAATACCTGAAGAAATGTTGTGCTAAAATAATAAACGGTTGACGAAGAAAACCCTATTTTTCTGTTCCACTGGAGCGCTGCTGCCTGCCCCCTACAACATCGTCATTTTGAAGATATATTAATTTAACTCCAATAAGCTAAATAATAATACTGAGGTTGCAGCTCTATATATTTATTAATTCTATGTTAACCTTAAATAATTTCGTTGCACAAACAATGAAAGGGATTACCTCACTAAACTGCTACTTAGCAGTAAATAACCGTTTTTGGGGTAATTGAGTTTATTTTTAATCTGCCCTGACGGACTTTGTACACAATTCAGAAACGTCAAAAGTTAACGAATGTTTTCAGAATTAATGGCTTGCAATTTAATTGGCTAACGGCCGTACTCAGAGACGTCAATTAAGTTTAGTGCTATCTCTTTCTTTTCCATAGTGATAGTATAAGACAACATGATATTTAATGAAGCATTAAACTTAATTGACGTCTCTGAGTACGGCAGTAAATTTAGTATTTTTGCGCTTACGAATATGTTAGTAAGCTGTGTTCTACAGTTACTTTTCAGAAAAAGTTAAATTGTTCTTATATATAGATAGTAGTGAATTAAAATTTGTCTATTGAAAAAAAAAAACTATAGGTCAGGCAGGAACCAAATCTTTCCTTATTATCTAGAAAAAGGTTTAACATATCCTTTTGATAATAAGCCATCAATTTGACTTGATACTTTAGTAAAACTTAATTATTTATAGTAGAATTATTAGCTAAGTTGTTATGGATTACTCAATTTTGCTATCTCAAACTGTTTTAGTATGTTTTCCAAGTTGCGTTATCGTTCAAAGTTAGCGACAAGTCATCTGAGGTCCAGAATTAATAGGCTCTGAATATAGTTGCTCAGTTTGAACGGGCCCTTTGGTTATCTTCATTATTATTTCATTATTCTGTAACTTCTGCATATATGGCAGAAAGTTGTTAAATTATTGTACTAATTAGTGGGTATTTGTACATACACGTCAAAATGTAAATACAAATTAAAATAAAATCCAAAATGTATAGGTGAAACTTATCCGGTGTTAGCAACCCTTAACTTATTTGGCATTCTTATTTTAGCAACTGAAAATAAGAAACTGTGTAGCTTCAAAACTGTCCGTTTTTTAATTATTTATTTGTGTAATTATGGCAACACTGTACTCTGTATGTAAACCACACTATCACCGCAAAGTATTTTCGATAGATTTCGATATCGTCGACACTTCGACAGTATACGTAAACTCATACTGAGTACAAAGATCTAGATTCTAGATAGTCTTTAAAACACAGAAAAGTAGCTGATAACGAGAGGGTATTATCTAGATAATTCCATCCATCCCAGTACATTAAACCACCATCTTCATGACCGCCACCAATACTTCTTAAAATCCGAACATTAAGCTTAACTACTATACATTACGTTCTCCATATATATCTTACGAAAAGTGCTAGAAGTGAAAACAGCAATGTATTGTAGAATAGGTATTACGTTTTCTTTTCATCTCCAGAGTACGATTAATCGATAAATCCAAGTGACAAGGATGTATCGTCTCATTGAGAGTTTAAATAGTTACCTATATTTATTTCTATAGTTATCATTAAAATTAGAAATATATATTTTCTAAGTGTTATTGACAAAATATCAAGGCATTGGGGCACATAATAGATATATTTAATACGTATTGGGGTGATACAAATAAATAGTTGACAACTGAACCAATTCTAGAAATGGCTGATGCTATAATATAACTTAATGATTGTGAGTTTCTCTGTAGGTATAATCATAAATATTACTATATATTTAATTATTTAAAAAAACTCGCTTAATATGTAATAATTTTTATCTACACTCACAACGTAATGCTCCAAATATGAATTCAAAAGAGGTAATATAAACACGTACTTTAATTTCGTAGATACGAAAAATTAAAAAAAAACTCATTACGATGCAGTCAACTGAATCATAAAATAACTTTTTTTCTCATTACGATACAGGGCAAATCCAAGAAGAAGGCAGTGCCGTGATATTAAAAAAAAACAACGATATTTTCCCATGGTGATCGATGACAAGTGCGATTAGTTTGCAGGGTTGCGTTCAGAGGCTTAGAGTGCGGTTGTTTGGTTGTTGGCTCTAAGGTTCGGAACGACCAAGAACTTTAAATGACATTAATAGTACAAATTCTTCGTTTTCCATTTGGAATACAAATAATTTAAACTTTCCTTTATTCTAAATGAAATAAAATCTGTTTCTGAGGAGCTACCATGAATATTTTAAAAATTAGACACAAAAACATTAAAATACAAAATAATGTCAAATGACATTGTCATTTTTTCTATCTATAGACAAAGGTCAGCGTTTTTCAACCACCGATTTTGATGGTTAAAAAGTTGCAACGCTCTGACGTTTGGAACGGGAAAGTTGTTACAACCGGAAGTCACGCTCTAATGTTTGGAACACCGTTAGAGCTTTCGGTTGCGCTCGGAGCGTAGTACCTACGCTCCGAGCGCAACAAAGTGCACTGATCTCATAAGTTTTTTTCTAATGGAATGCGCGCCATTTTTAGAGCTTTACAAAAAAACTTTTGATTTCATTCAGAAATTCAGAATTTTAACATTTTGTTGTAAGTACTGAATTTCGTAGGTTTTTTTAATTCTTGATTTAAATGTGAAGAAAATTTGACTCTGCTCGATATTTTAGATGCAGCTAAGGAAATGACTTATTACAAGGTACCTAATACCTAGCTAATACAAACAAAGTCACACTATCTTTTCTAACGTTGATCTTTTATTTAGTAGGTTCAATCCTAAATGTATGAGTGTAGATAAAGTAGTGTATGAAACTGCACATAACTAGGTATTATGTGGCAGTATCATAAACTACTATAAATAAAATCAAACCTAATTTACTGCAAGCAATATATTCTACTAATGAGCTTATCTAATGAGATATTACATCTGTGAACTGTATCTTGATGTCGACTTGATTTGGATCTCGCTTATTACATGTTTGCTTAGTGACAAATTATTGCATCTTGATATCTTGGTGTGTAAACACAATTGCTATTACCTGTCAAATTAGTTTATCTGTCATTATTACTTAGGTATTCATTGAGCGAATAGTATGTCTGTCCATCTTACTTAGAGGTCGCATTTCTCAACAGATTCTCATGAAATTTTGTGAGCAAGTTTGATAATAAATAAAGGAGATGGTCCAAAAAAACCCAGAATTAATACGAACATGCTATACATCAATCGATTGCTTATGTCGAGCAAAATAATAATACCTATGTCGGGGACCCAAAATCCATGGGGTACCGGATCTCCGATATCTAGCGCATATCTATGCGCTGACAAAATATGTAAGTATGAAAATATAGATAAAAAACAATTACTAGTTTCTAGCGCACTGAATGGACGTAAACCACTTACCTAAAATATTATAATCGATATTATATCACCGAAGTTGTAAAAAGTGATGTTAAATGCAAGACTTTACCTATATTTCATACATACTTTTAAAAAAAAAAAAAAAACTGGGTTTTTCAGTCCATGTATTTTGGACCGTCTCTTTTTTAAAAGATTTAGTTTTTCGAAAAAAAAAAACAATATTTCGAAAAAAAAAACTAAATTTTTACAAACTCGAAGTCTACAACTGTAAAAAGCTACAGTTATTACATCGTACGATATTTTGGAAACCAGTTTGTAAAAAGTACCTCTATTTAAAATATTCAATTTTCGTTAAAACGTGTAACTAACAGTATTTTTCGTTAAAGTAACAACAAGTAAACATATAAAAAACGTTGATACCTAGATTGATTGATTTTTTATTTATTTATTTATTTATTCATAACATTCATTTATATAAGAATATTATGAAATCTACACTAACATTAATAAGAGATAAAGTTTGTATAAAGAAAATATTCTCTAAAACTTCTCATCCGATTTAAAAAAAACACGACTAAAAAGCAACAGTGACAGACAGACAACCCTTGAGTGACAATGACTATTTTATCACAGAAATGCCATGCAAATGTTGAATTTACGGGGACGAAACTTTTTACCGTCTATTAATGAATGTTTTTAATTTTATTTTATCTCGTTTTTGTTATATAATTTTATAAATTGTTAATGACATTGTCACACATCTAATGTAAGTAAATATTGTAATTTATAATTTCATTAAATTTAGAATTTTATATATGTACCTAATTAATAATTACTATCAGAAGCATGACGACAAAATATTTGCATATCGACAGATCGATGAAACATGTAGTGCTACGCTCTAATTTACATCCTTGTTACCGTGTTTAATACAAATAAAGATTTATGATTTATCACATAAACATGCGGTACCATAGTTCTTATAGTTATTCAAATCGAATGTATACTTCTTTATTGATAAGATATATGAAAAAGTTGCATGAATAGTCCGTATCAAACATCACACACAACACAACTCCCTATGAAATTGAATAAGGTGTGGTGTTGCAGATGTCGGATCTCACTGCGACATTTAAATTCAAGCGTAGCTTCTGCGAGACAAATGAATATAATCATCATAACATAATCTTTTAAATAAAGAGAAAAAATATTTTAAACATATTAAAAAATACCTAATTACTTTTCACTGCATTTTTAGCCTAGTTTTGGTTATACAATACTGTTTGAAAGGCTAAATGGAAAAACGTTTTTATTCAATTCAAGTGCTTTGATAAAATATTGATATACGCTTTGATATGTTTTTATTTTATCTTATAGTTTTATTCCGTGATTTTTAATGAGTTATTTTATTGTTTGTTACAGGTACGTATAGAATGTCGAACAGGTGTTTATTAATTGATTGGTGTGTATTATTATTATTAAAAATAACTAATTGTTAACACAATTCAAGTCAACATTATTAATTAGTATTATTGGTGTCCAATAACGACCGAAGTTTCAATAGCTTTTATAAAGTTAGATAGTTACGAACGAAATATTGCTGTTATTTAGTTGTCTAACTTTGACAACGATAATTAAATTCAATGCTGAATCTTTGATTGGTTAATAATAGCAAAAATAATAATAGTTTGAGTCTTTGTGGCGAGATGAAACGGTAAAATATATTGCCAAAATGTACATTTATGAAATTGCTGTGTGTCTGTAAAGTGTCCGCAATATTTCTGTAACTTCTGATCTCAGTGATATTTTTGAAAGGATATGTAAAATACTTTTAATTAATAACAGTATTATATGAGATGAGAAAAAAATATTCTATAACAGTATTATGAATAACATAAAGCTTTTTTACATGAATAAGGGCTTTATCCGATTGATAGCGTATTATACCGTCGATTTCGAAATGTTTGACATTCATTTGTCTGTCACATTTTAAGAATGACTTTTATTATATTTGGTTGATATTTTATACTGACTGATTGTTAACTAAGGACACTAACTTAACACAACTAACACTAATTTTAGAACAAAAAGTAATTTAAGTTTTGAAAACTGACGCACATAAACATTTATAAAAGCTATTTTGTTGCCAGGAATAGTTATTAATGTTATAGTCGATTTCTTGAGTTCATTGTATGAGTGGTCACAAAAAGTTATTAACTTGGTCAGCAATAACCATATCCAGCTATAGTTACGGCAAAAACTGATGAATATTGTTGTAGTTTTTAATCAACCGTACCGAAAGTGACAAACGAAAAATAATAATTTGGTAGTGCCAAAAACAAGTTATATTTCAAGCAAAGTTAAAGAGAAATGAAATTGAGAGATCAATATTTACAGCGCATCATTATCTTACTATATAACTTAACTTTTTTTAATCTTTAATACAAATAAAATAAAATAACCGAAACAAAATGTTCGAACCCAAACCGGATATTAAAGACCCAAACCGGATGTTAAAGTCAAAAACATCTATATAATTGTCAACTTATATCCATATAATATGGCGCTTAGTGCTTCCTAAGTTATCGTTTGTTACTATTAATATAACACCAAACTAAGAAAAGTTTGTACAGTAGGTACAGTGAATGACAGAACTTAGTTCAACAAATTGTGAAAACGGTGGACGTTTCCTGGCGTATCTGAAAGCGTACTTTTAATTGAGACACAAAGTTGAAGCAACAGAGATACTCTCAACTTACTCTTGGAAAAAGTTCAAGAAGACAGTGTTAGTTAATATATAGTTTTAGTTTTCATTCACAATTATCAAGGAGTAACTTGTGATTGGGAGCTCGGTGGCGCAGTGGTTTAGCGCTTGGCCCAGCGATTGCGGCAGGTGTCGGTCATGGGATGGGTGACCAAAAATTTATTACCTCGAGCTCCTCCGTGCTTCGGAAGGCACGTTAAGCCGTTGGTCCCGGTTGCATTTGCAGTCGTTAACACCTACCAATCCGCATAGGGCCCGCGAGTTGGTTAATGGCCCATCCTCCTTATCCACCCATAAGAAGGGCATGTGCCCCAGCAGTGGAGACATTAAAAATGGCTGATGGACAACTTGTGATTGATTGTTTTTATTTTGTCGTTTTTCTGGCCTTAATTGTTGTTGGGGAAATTAACTTTAACGTCAATAATTTTATCACGTTAAAGGGCACTAATATCAGACGGTAGTGTATACTCAATCTTACGCGTAATTTCGTGGAATGTTATAATGCATTTCAATGGTTAATGTGGCTCTAGCATTACAGATCTTAGGCCCCCTCTACATGCATAGGCCCGGCGCGCAGGATCAAACGTAGGCGCAGCCTCCCGCGGCCTTCCGGCCAAACCTCTACGCGTGTAGGGAGAAGCTGGGCCTCCGGACGCCGAGCCTCTCGCTAAACACGTAGACATTTAACCGAAAGGCCGCGTCTCTACGTTCGATCCTGCTGGCCAGGCCTGTGCATGTGGATGGTCCATTAGGGGTGGCAGGCATTAAGAACAGGGACATGCCATGATACACATCAACTTTGTCTAGGGATCAAGGTATTTTTTTTTCATACAAAACAAGGTAACTTTTAAGCCTTGGTACCGTGCTATGATCGGATTATGGTTATCCAGGAAGTGAATGGAGGAGATTTAGATTGGTATACACACTCAACTGATCTGATCAGCATTCTAAAAGATATAGGACATCTTTATTAAAAAAAACCGCGAAAAGTTAGCATGTGGAAATCCTAAAACTGAGAACTCTGACCCTTCTATCTTTTAGAATGCTGATCAGATCAGTTGGGTGTGTATGGTATGCAGCATACATAAGCATGGTACATCCCTTACAGGAAACCAATGCTTCAAAGTTACCTCGTTTGTATGAAAAAAATACTTGATCCTTAGACAAAGTTGATGAGTATACTTGGCCTTTCGTTGATAAGAAAACTAAACATAATATTATCATTAGTTTTTTCAACTATCTGCTACAATTCCCAAAATTGTTTCACCAGCATTTACCTACGCATGTCTGGAGTGTTACACTCAAGTTACGATATCTCAAGTTTATAGCCTCTCCGGGATTCGATTGAAGGGAATAAATCACGCAAATGTTTACTGACACGTTTTACCAATTTAGGATTTATTAGTATAAATAAATAAAATGTAGCGAATACAAAAACACTTAAAATACCGTAAAATTTTACATGCCTGTCCATGCAGTTGAAATGATATACCGATTTCATCGACGAGAATGCATTGGTGTATTTAATCCATTTATTTCATGTTAAAATAAGGGTTTGTTTCCAAGTCATATTGTAATCTTATGTTGTATGTTTTTCCTCAATTTCCTTATCAAAAAATAGCACGCGGGCGTGAGTAATAAAGCATGTAGGTTGTTATTATTAAAACCATCTTGTAAAGTTTCAAAGGCTTTTTGGCATATTTTTAAATATTCACCGTCTACTTAGGAGTCGCCATTGTGTGTCAACAAAGTGGGTTTAGTACTTACGAGCTTCTTTACAACCTTCGCAGACATTTTATGGTCAGAACAGAGTGCCAGATTTACTTGAATGTTATGGTGAATATTGATTTATTTTTTTTATGACGAATATACAGATACGACCTCCAACGTGTTACAAAATAACCCCTAATACCGAATAGGGTAGATAAGGACCATCAAACTGAACAACTTTTACTATAAGCCACTGAAATAGCATAAAAAATCAGCTGTTTCATACATTTTGATATTTTCGTTATTATTTTTTGTATGGAACAGCTGAATATTTTTTTGAGTTGGTCCCATACTAAAAGTTGTTCAGTATGATGTTCCCTATCTACCATATTTGGCATAAGGGATTATTTTTAACTCGTTGTATTACGTAGTGTGACAGTGCAAGTCTTTCCCACCATGTAATTAGGCACTAAGGTTACGAGCGAGACACCCTCAACACAAGTATTCCATTACTTTCTGGGGCGGTCTCACCTCAAACTAGTTTTGTATTTGGGAAATAAAAACTATTTTTATTTTTATTTTTATTTATAGTGCAACCCGACGGAATAAAATAGCACCAACCCTTTGCACTAACTAAAGCTTTGGTTTCATAAGATGACAGTGCCGTCATATAGCGGCCAAAATATACTTAACGGTGAATTATATTAATGCTCTGGTTTCCTAATATAATGGTGCCATCATATAGCGGCCGAAATAAAGTGGTCAATGCCGTTTTCTCTGTAAAACAACGTTTTCTAATACCCCGCTTTCTAGAAAACCGCGCCGTATTGTTTACATAGACAATGTTCTAGTAACGTGAATGACGTTATATTACGGCCGCTATATGACGGCACCGTTGAAGGGTGTCGTCGTAAAGAGGACTAATTACTGAGGTACCTACTTAATACTCGTACCTACATCTAATACCTACATGGACTTTGTACCATCATCCCCCTACCTTTATCCCAATTTATTTGGGGTCGGTGCAGTGCGTCCTTCTCTTCCATTCCTTCCTGTGACTCGTCATCTCCTCATCCACTCCCTTCACATTCATATCATTCCGCACACAATCCATCCATCTTTTCTGCGGTCTTCCTCTTACTTTCCAGCCATCAACATCCATATCCATTACTCTTCTAGTAACATGCCTTTCATCTCTTCTCAGAACATGCCCAAACCAAGCCAGACGATGCCCTTTCAACTTCTCTGTTACTGGTGCTACTTTCAGACTTCCTCTGACATACTCATTCCTAATTTTATCCATTCGCGTTACACCACACATCCACCTCAACATTTCTGCTACATGTAATTTCTTAAGTACAAATTGTACAGTCGAGGAATGAAAAGGTTCGTCACCTTAAGCTTAAGGCGACTATATCACTCAAGTGGCGCCCTTTACGTTTGGTTATTTGCGCTTTAAAAAATATGATATGGTTTTTTTTTCATATTGAATTCCTTATTATGAGCATTTCATTACTTACAAATGCTTTTTTTAGATTTCATAGTTCGTTAATTATTGTGAATATTTCAACACTCTTAATTATTGTTTTTTATCGAATCGAAAAAATTGGTTTATCCTTATTCTATTAGAGTCAATGCAGATTGTTTCTTTGTGGAAAATTATGTTTTTGTGTACTAAGTCTAAGTAGGTTATTGGACTCAAGCTGCCAGGATGTTTATGCAAGATGTGACCTAAGGTGCATGTTTGCCTAGAAAGTGCCTATCTGCTTATCCTATAAGGCTCAGGTCGTAACGTCAGGAATACATGGGCAGGCAGTGCATTCCACTCCTTAGTTGTTCGTGTAAGAAAAGAATTAGCATTTTACTCTTGCTCCTTCGATAGAACGTCAACGATTCAAGTTAATTACCAAATGCGTTAGGTTTTAAAATTTTATTACAAAGCCTGTTTCAAGAACTTTTTGTTTTTTTAAGCATATACAACATTGACCTAGACACTACATAATATACATTGCTACACATAATTAATGCTATGATAAATCACTTATCACCTACGAAATCGGGTTGTTTGTGTTTTGTCCAAGTTGCGGTCCAACAATGTTCTCTCGGCCTAAATACATCAATATATTAATAGCGGTATTAATTTCTAAACTATTTATGTTGGAGAGACAAAAATGGTTACTTCTAGGCAAGCGCGTCTCATCGTAGATCGCAATGCATCATCGCTTAAGGTGGTACCCTGAGCGAAAGTGGCGCCGCGGTGAATTATATTTAATATTATAATTCTAATACACAATTTTAAAAATGTTTATCGTTGAGATTTTAGGGCCCACAGTCTAGTATTTTTAGACGGTATCGTTACATTCCCTCGTAGTCACTGCTAGAAGTACATAGCAAAACTGCTAAAAGTGGCCGTTTTTGACACATTTGCTATCTACTTCTACGAATGACTACGAGGGCATGTAGTGATACCTTCTAAAAATACTAGACCATGGGCCCTAAAATCTCCACGATAAACATTGTTAAAATCTTTTTCTATTAATAACCTATTAAATAGAAACCTCTAAGGCGCTACTTTCGGTCATACAACCGCCTTAAGCTAGGGTTTTCTAGGATAGCGGTGTTGTCATATTACGGCCGTAATATAGCGGCGTTGAACGTTGTCTATTTTTCTATTTTTTATTTTATATATACATGTCTATGTAAACGATATGGCGACACCGTAACGTCAGAAACCGCGCCGTATTATTGTTTACATAGACAACGTTCTACGCCGCTAAATTACGGCCGTAATATGATGGCACCGTCGTCTTAGGAAACCCTAGCTTTACCGCGTCGTAGCGGTCAAGCGCTTGCCTATAAAAAAACTATAGATATAAAAACTACTTGATTCCCACGTGTTGTACAGTGCGGCTATGATCGCAAAAGTATTCGCTTGCACGTTACGAGTGTGGTCGTGAATCGTGAACGTTGATAAACTTGAAGGGCGAGCCGGCGCCCATTAGCAGCTGCTAGGGTTGCCATGAGGAAATTGTGGTTGAGACATTTTAAATTAAGAAAAATACAAATTTTCGTAAAAAATAGTTCTGTTGCTACTACGAGTAACTCCAAGTCGCCTTTCAATTGAAGGAATTATGGAAACATCCTCCAAAGATTATACGTGTTGTTATGTTTGAGTATCCGCAGAATACCAGTGTCGTTGCAACGGTGGCTATACCAACCAGCAACTATGATAAATATTGACTGAAGATCCATTTTGATAACTGTATTTTGATTTTTGGTCTTTTTAAAAATATTTTTTTTTTATACTTGCCTGTTGTGTTAGAATTTGTATTAGATTAAGCACCAGATTTATCTTTCATGTCACAATACATTGGGCGATAAGATGCAATTATGACTTTTGCGAAAAATTTGCTATGCAAAGAGTTTAACAGTTTTACAAAGAGATATTAGGAAAAAAGTTTGAAAAAAAAGAACTTTTTTCCTCCGATATTTTAGCCATCTTGACTGCATGATGGCTGTAATTAAATTACGCAATCTTATCTGATCATTTTATGACGTTTTTTTTAAAGTTCCCTCGGCTTATCGCTTCATGGTCACCGTACACGACACACCTCTCCTCATACATATTCCTCGGTCCAATTCTGTTTATGTTAATGTTTCTGCAAACAGCACGTTCTGTGCTGGCTATACGTTTCAGGACAGCTGGGTTACAGTACAGCTAATGCGAGCTTTTAATTGTGTTTTAGCGACAACCCTGTAAGAGGGCTTGTTTCCTTTAACATGTGAACTTGGAGTAAAGATGGTTGTTATAATTTTCTAAAATTTTACATGGTTTTAAGGTTTTCGAAGAAAAATCGTTTATCACTAATGGTTTATTTTATTTAACTTATTATTCTTCGGCTATCTGCTAGTTCAAATCAATTTAAATAGTTATCGAGAGCTAAACGTTAATTGATTATTGACACCATCAAGGGCTATAGGTCTTGTTTTTTTAAAGATATGAACTACGAACGACCTCCGTGGTCGAGTGGTTTGCACGCCGGTTTTCAAGGCGTCATCATCTCTTGAGGTCCCGGGTTCGGTCCCCGGCTGGGTCAATGTAGAAAATTAACTTTTCAATATTGTCTCAGGTCTGGGTGTTTGTGATACCACCGTTGTCTCTGATTTCCATAACACAAGTGCTTTAGCTACTTACTTTGGAATCGGAGCAATGTATGTGATGTTGTCAAATATTTATTTATTTATTTATTATATGATGAGAAGCAAAGCCAAGAGTCATAAAAATCTTTTTAGATTAAGCCTCACATACCAAAATGTTTTCGCTGAAAAGGATACCCAAAATCTCTCCCTATATAGGTGCACTACATTAAACTTCCCCAAAAGACAAAATGGCGTGTTAATTTTTGATGAACCGTTTTCGCTAAGTAACAAAGTGCCATATTTCTTAAGTGGGAAGCTTGGAATAGATTACATAGAAGGGTGTTGGCTCGACACGTCCGCATATTTTGTAAATCCTCGCGAGTCAAGTTTTCGAGGAAACGTTTCCATTCCACGAGATACTAAGACGATTTGTATGTAATGGGGTATTTACATGGAGCGACTTGGCAGGCGACTTTAGTCAATTAGCGTTTTTTATCGACAATCGCTGGGTAAAATCTAATTGCAAACCTAATTTCCATGAGGTTCATTTCAAGTTGCCTGCCAAGGCAACGTGTAAATACCACATAAGTAACCTCTTCTTTTAACTCCTTGGTATATTGTAGCTTTCTTAGTATTTAAAGTTAAATACGTAATAATTCTGTTTGCTAAAAATACGGTCAAGCTATAAATGTGCAGTGTGAGTTTGTGCAAAAAAACGGTTTTGCAAACGTGCTACGAATTGTTATTTAAAAAGTGGAAAGTGGCAAAACATAAATATAGATGTTTGGCTTTCAAGCTTTCACCTAAAAAGCTTTTAGAAACCAGAACTGAAGTTTTTTACTCTAAAAGTATTATTGGTATGTAATCGAAACAGTAGACGTAAGTACTCTAGTTCAAAATATTACATTATTCATTTATTTTGCTAATTAATAAGAACCAAAGTTTTAAACGCCTCTGTGGTCTAGTGGTTCGCCCACCCGTGTAAAACGCAGAGGTCCCGGATTTGATTCCCAAGGTTGATTGGTGGTAGGGCTTATTTCTAGTCCGCCTGGCTAGCTACCACCACCTTACCTAAGTCTGACGCCATAACAACAATTTAAAAATTGTTGTGTTCCGGCAGTTAGAGGTAAGATAGCCAGTTTCTCAGTGATGAGGATTCCGGGTGTAGTGCGCTTCCACCTTCGACTGACGTCAGGTGAGGTGAAAGCCAAGAACTATCCCGTTGTGCAAAAAAAAATCATTTTTCAAAAGTAGGATAATGGAAACACGCCGAGATATTTATTGCCGGGAATTTTGCAGAGTCGCCTGATCGTTCCGAAGCGGAGGATATTCCTTGAACGAAAAATCATGACACTTTTTTAGTCTTTGAGTGACGTAGAGATATCTCTTCACTGTAACATATTTTTTATCTATAATTTATTTCAGACATAGCATCCATACATTTATGCCTACGAATTTATGATTATAATATTGGTCACCCATCTAATAACTGGCCTTTGCAAAATGTTTGCAATGCGATTGTAAAACAATCCTTTTTGTTACCTACTATTAAAAGAAATGGATTACTTTCTTAATTGAATTTTTTAAAGTGACAAGAAGATTCTTACTACCAGCTTAAACAAGATGGCGCATTTTCATCTCATTTTAATTATGGCTCCCTCGGAAGGGTGATTAAAAGGAGATGCTAAACGATTTAAATTTTATAAGCTCATTGATTTTAAGGAAGAACAGTTTTATTACCTTTCGATTCGCGTTTTAATTGTTTTTAGATGAAGTCTGTGTCTTCACAATGGATCTTATTTCCATAAGTCTTTTTGCCTTTAAAAAATCTAAAATCTCAATATTTTTTCTTGGGAAAAAATATTGGGACAATAATCAAATACAAACAATAAAATATAAACACTAATCTGCGGCCTAATCGCACTAATTTTCAACGATAAAACCAAAGCTAAATCGTTACCGTTTCAGTTTCGTTTACAGAAAAATACTCGCTTTAGTTTTGTTAAAATTGTTGAATACTCTGCCTAAGCAGTCTAGGATTACAATCTGGGACAATTTAAGTGAAAATTATGAAGCTAAACCAAAGATTTTTAGGTAAATATATGACAACGTAACGTTTTTGGTTTTATCGTTCAGAATTACCGCGATTGGGCTCCTGATCAACAAGATTAGATAAGATAAGTGTCTTTAGTCAAGAAACTTAGGAACACAAAATGATTGGTACCCTAGTAATCATTGACAATTATAAATTTAAGAAAATAATATAACCTTTATCTCACGTACAATACTTCCAATCGAAGGATTTCCCTCGCAATTTGATGAATAACGATCCATCTTTGCGATTGTTTGCATGAGAAACTTTAAGATACTATCTTTGATGCAAACACTTGTCAATTAAATCGGTGCCATTTTAACATAATATCGACTTTATAACTAAGTTCACAAGATCTGTTTTTGAATAAGATGTATCCCTCTCTAAAAAGAGATTGCTCGTCCCACTGAGTTGGTGACCCGCTCAAACTTTTTTCTATTGATCTATCTTATAAGATCCGATCAGATTTCAAACAGACCTATTACGTATCTGTTGGAACAGCTTGCGCTGTGTTGACACTTTAATCTTCTCTAATAGAAGTTTCTGGAATAGACGTGTTTTTATAAAAATTGTTAGAAGGAAATATAATTGGAATTTTTAAATGTGAAAAATTTGCTATAGTTTCTATTATAGTACATTATGAGACAAGTTAGTTTAGGTTGCTCATTGCACACAAGGCTGTGGGTTGCAGCCCGAGCCGTAGGCGAGGGCGTAACTCAGCCGAGTGTGCAATAAGCAAGAGCTCACGAGTTCTATACGACGTTTTTCAACACATTTGCGAGGAAAAAACAAAGTAATTTATTACACAGCAACAAATACGACAAAAACAAAATATTATTATGATAATTGTGGGAAAAGGCGCGTATGTTTTTTTTTGTTTTTTTCACACGCCCAACGCAAGAATATTTTGCGAACAAAGGGGTGAGGAGGATACAGCCTACTACTAATACTTCAAAATTATAATTTTAAGTGATAAAATGCAAATATTTTAATATTTTATAACAAAATATTGTGAATTATGAATAATTTGATACTAAAATATATTTATTTGACTTAATTTATTCCAAAAATATAAATGAATTTTCAGCACCATAAAACCTCTTTGTTGTCAAAAAAAAAACAGTATTACCCGGCTAAATTGGGAATGCTCAGTTTACTCGCATAGAACTTGCAGTAAAGTACTAATTTAACTTTGTAGGGTTAATTCTATTACGAACTAGTGTTTTATATATTATTGCACGCGTTTGTTATAGCCCTAAAAGCGATGTATTAGGGCTCACTTTACGAGCAAGTGTGTTGAAAATTTATTTACTTTATCTATGATTGTGTTTATGCACGTTTTTTTAATCAACTTCAAAAAATATTTGCTTTTATTTCATTAGAAAATAGTCAACATATTAAAATTTTCTTATTAGTATTTTAATGTCGTCACTTAAGGGCCCTATATATGTCAAAGTGGCAACCCTCATCTTAGTTAAAGTTCTTGCTCGCTCAATACATAATGTACCTATCAAAAATTCACATGCACAGATTGAAGCCTTAGAGCAACGCGGCTTCCGATCCGGACGGAAGTGAAGCTAAGTACAATAACCTTAGTAAAATATAGTTCGTTGTGGTAGTGTAGGCAAAAGAGCAAAAAGTGGGTACCTACTTTAAGCACTTTTGCCCACTAACTACTACTACATCGAACTATATTTTACTGAAGTTATTGTTTGTAGGTAAATAAACTATAGAACCTTATAGCTTCAATCTGTACCTACATGTAAATTTTACATTAGAGCAATAAGTTTTATTAAGTTGAGGGCGCCACTTGAGGGCTTTAAGAGCCTTAATATCCCAGATTTTTACAAAATTCATCCCTAGTCCATTCTTATACCTAAGATTGAAGACCCATCAAATTCAATTTAGTCTTGCTTTCCAATATTCCGTATTGAGAAATTTTCAAGAAACTGGCTATCAGAAGAATATTAAGATTCAATATCCTTAAATCAGTTGATTAGTCTAGTTATTTGGTACAGTCAGCAACGAAAATAGCTAAACACTTTAGTAACTACGTTTGATAGCAATTTTTTTTGACAAGAGTCTTACAGTATAAAATATTATCCTTAGCTCGATGGCGCAGTGGTATAGCGCCGCGTCAACTTTCGCAGGGGTCAGTCATAGGATGGGTGATCAAAATTATCTCGAACTCCTCCGTAGGTACTTTAGAAGGCACGTTATGCCGTTGGTCCCGGCTGCATTTGCAGTCGATCCGCATTGGGCCCGCGTGGTGGGTTATGGCCCATCCTCCTTATCCATCCATAAGGAAGGCCTATGCACCAGCAGTAGGAAAATTAAAAATGGCTGATGGTCATGAAATATAAAACAAAAACAGACGACAAAGAACTAAATTGATCAGCAACATTCGTTGTTGACAGTATCTACTTATCTAGAAGGGACTGAGAGGCATACGGCAGACAGAGATGCCTAAAAAGTCTGCGCTCATGTTATTTTTTTTAGAAAATGGCTAGTGTTGTATTTTCTCTGTGTGGCTTTGCTCTGTATCCTGTTGTACTGAAGACACGGAACAATCGGTAACAGGCCTTTTATTTGGAGTCTTTCGGGTATATAACACAGATCGATTAAAAAGTTATGATTGCTTAAGGCGACATTATATGCAACACTAGCGCCACTCCCGCAAAAAAATACTATGAAAATACAAAAAAAAATAAAAATACAAGCTGATGGTCCCCTCGCAAAATATCAATTGTTATTTATAAGCACACAAACTCGGTTACAAATAATTGTTTGTAGTTTTGGTGGTCAAAACAACTAAAAACGCGCCACTCCCGCAAATAAATACTGTGAAAATACCAAAAATATTCAAAATACAAGCTGATGGTCCCCTCGCAAAATATCAATTGTTATTTATAAGCACACAAACTCGGTTACAAATAATTGTTTGTAGTTTTGGTGGTCAAAACAACTAAAAACGCGCCACTCCCGCAAAAAAATACTGTGAAAATACCAAAAATATTCAAAATACAAGCTGATGGTCCCCTCGCAAAATATCAATTGTTATTTATAAGCACACAAACTCGGTTACAAATAATTGTTTGTAGTTTTGGTGGTCAAAACAACTAAAAACGGCGGTTCGTTCTGTTTTTTGTTGTTACCCGTCATTAAGTTTGTGTGTTTAGAAATAACCATTGATGTTTTGCGAGGTGGCCATCGTATTTTATTTGCGGGAGTGGCGCTAGTGTTGCATATAATGTCGTGCGTTTAATAACTTTAATACAACTATTTTACACTAGATTTTTTTTTAAATAAAAATAATCTTTAGTAGTTTTGATAAAAAGGAACATTTTAAAGCATTTATTTTTAAAGATACGTGAGGGTATTAAAACATTTGCATTGGCTTAGCACTGATAGATAACACCTGCAATCCCAAGAAGTTCTAATAAAACATAAACTACCTATAAACATCATAAGACTTTTTCACAATTTTATAACGTCCTAAATATGGGTCGCCTAACCTAAATTTTAATTTTCTTTAAAATGTCGTTTACCGTGTTTCACATCGGCTTAGCCTATGCGTAAGAGTTTGTTTTCTCTTCAATATATCACACTCAGCTCGCGATACTTTAAGCCGGGCCGAGATATATCGGCGCTTAATACCCGAATTTAGGACCCATTTATTGCACATCGAAGCAAGGATAACGTTTCAAATATCTCAAGGAATCTTTTTAGAATTTTGTGTTGGTAATTATTTACTTTCGATTTGGGTACGCACTTATAGTGATATTAATAAATAATGAATAAGTAAAGTTTATACCTAGTTTAACCAAAAATATATTGCTTAGCAATATTACGAGTACCTTTTTTTTTTAGTTTATTAAGGAAACAAACAGCAATTTTACAATAAATAAATATAATAATATAATAGTTTAATAATAATATAATAGATAATACGCCTGACGTTTAAGGCCCATATAGCCGTTAACTAGCGCCGCCAATTTATTTATTTTTATTATACGTAAACCAGGTCAATATTTAAAAAAAGGAAACAATAATTCCCCTTTTAAATTTTCATTCTTTCTGTAAGTTTTGAAATCCATTTATACCAAAAGTGTTCACTTTTTTTCAAATGCATTTTAATAAAACTAGTACAAAAAAATTAAAAATATTAAAGAGTTATTAAAGAAAATATTCTACAATAAGAGGGCATCATTGTTTCCTTTTTAACCGACTTCCAAAAAAGGAGGAGGTTCTATGTTCGTCTGTATTTTTTTTTTTTGTATGTCCACCGATTACTCAAAGACGGCTGGACCGATTGAAATGATTCAAACGTTATTACATTAGGTACACTCCCAAGTTGGTCCCATTTTTTAAAATTTGGAAATCGGTTCAGTACTTTTCAAGTAATTTTGAAAAAAGCACGAAAATAGTATGACTTTGTGTGAATTACCTCGATGATTGGTCGTATTACTTCTTTGTTTATGAACTCAATAAGATAATATTTTTTTTGTTGGAAGAGGGATATCTTAAGTGTAGTTTTTTAACCGACTTAAAAAAGGGGGTTCTCAGTTTAGACGTAAGATAATCGCGGAGAAACATACTTAAATACGGGTTATTTAAGTATGTTTCTCTGCGATTATCTTACGTTTGGCTGAGCCGATTTTTCTACATATATAATATACCTTACCTACAAGGTGGGGCTTTTAGAATAAAAAAAAAGGAATTTGTAATCCAGCCCCACCCATCTTCAATAGACGTATTTTTATTATTACGAATATTATTTCTTGCTTTTTAACCGACTTCATCAAAAGGAGGACCCATAATATTCCTAAATAAACTTTTTGGTTATTCTTAGGTAAGTATAAAAATATTCTTCGTTTATTACATAGTAACTAGGCAGTTTTTCTTCTTCTTGTCAATGCAGGCGGTTTCCGCAACTCGGCGTCTATTGCACCTATTTTGCGTTGGAGGATGTGCGGCCGGATCACTTCAGCCAGCCCAGCTCAGCCAGGAACGCTCCAAGGGCTTTCACATTCGTGATCGCTTCCTGGACGCTGCCCGGCGAGCCGAGGTACCTCGCCCGGTAGGGGGCCACCCCTCTGCACTCCAGCAGTACGTGGGCGGCTGTTTCCTCTTCCTCCATGCATCCTCTGCATAGGGGACTGTCTGTGACACCTAAGTTAAAGAGATGTCTGTTAAATTGTCCATGACCAGTAATAGCGCCTGTTACCAGGCGAAGTTGCGGTCTGCACAGTTGTATCAGGGCCCTGGATAGACGAGCGTCCACGCGCGGTAGTGCGAGTTTCGCCTGTCTGCACGAGTCCAGCGAGCTCCAGTTCTGTTGGTGTAACTAGGCAGTTATGTTTAACTGCTTTCGTTACGGAAAAAATATTGCACATAATGTAGGTACTAAAACTAGTTTTGATAACCTTTAAATAGGACGAAAGAAACTAGTGTTTCCTGCAAAGATACTGTAAGATCCTTTAGTAGCATCTAAATCTAGTTCTCTGCAAACTGCTTTTATTAGGTCCCGACCAACGAGATCGCTTATTCTGAGTGTGCAGACATTAGTGTTGGAATGAGCACACTATCGACTGCAATTATAGAAAATTAATCAAACGACAATCTTTCTAAATATTACTGTACTGTACTGCATAATATAATTCGCATGCATAAACTATACTAATCTGAACTTACTTTATTAATGTAACATTAAAAATTGAATGAAAAACCTAGTATACAAAAGAAATAACTTTACTGTGAGTTCGCAGTATTATTTAAATACTAGCGGCCGCCCGCGGTTTCACCCCTTCCCGTGGTAATATCGGGATAAAAAGTATCCTTTGTTTTAATCTAGGCTATCTACTATCTTTGTGCCAAATTTTAACCAAATCCGTTCAGTAGTTTTTGCGTGATTGAGGAACAAACATCCAAACATCTAAACATCCAAACCCAATCCAAACACAATCTTTCACATTTAGGAATAGGATATTTTGGAGTTTTGGATTAATACAGTTAAATAATTCACTTGTGGTATTGTCTCGGCTACAATTTGTCCATCTCATTTAAAAATCTGGTATTTAAAAAATCTGTAAGATAGGTACTATTAGTATACCTATTGTTGGCTATATCAGCTCCATTGTAGAGACACACTTTTTAGCTATCGATAAATCAAATAATCGACATTTAGTTGTACCTAGGTACATCACTAAAAGACGTGATTACAAGTAGAACAGTTCGTCGGTAATTACGACCGTTGGTGTTGACGCGCAACGGGATTCGTGCAGATAGTTTGATTAATGTTTACTAGGTTTTAAGTAGATGACTATTGAGCTACGAGCGAGGAGCTCGGTGCTGCGATAGCAGAGCAACTTTCACAAGGGTCGGTCATGGGATGGGTGACCAAAAATTTATAATCTCGAGTTCCACCGTACCTACTTCGGAAGGCATGTTAAGCCATTGGTCTCGGCTGCATTTGCAGTCATTAGCACCTAGCAATCCGCATTGGTTATGGCCCATCCTCCATATCCACCCATATGGAAGGCCTGTACCCCAGCATGGGGACATTAAAAATATCTGATGACGAGCTGCTAAAAACTTTAAGGTCCCGTAAAAAGTGTGATGGTAGGTGGTGGGTATCTCACTTTGATAAGCAGATAGGGCTGATTTTGCATCGGTTCAAAAACGGTAATTTAGTGATGCAATACCATAGCGAGAGTTGGAGCGGAAAGGTTCAGGAATAGCAACTACGCACAGGATAACGCTCCATGACAAGATGGACTGACGATTTGGTGAAGGTCGTGGGAAGCTGCTAGATGCGGGCAGCGCAAGACCGACAGTTTGTAGACATCCTGGGGGGAGGAATATGCCAAAAAGTGAGCAACGATGATGTTGATCTCAAAGCTTCTGGATTCGACTAAGTATCAATTATAGTTGTTGTTATGCTGGTTGGGACTGAAGGTTTGTATCCTACCGGCTGCGCCATGTGATGTGGTGGCGGGTCTTCATTAATCAAAACAGCAGTTTAGGCAAATAAGGTCCTTTATTAATTAATATCTTTACAATCTTATATAAAATGGTGTGGACGCTGCTTAGCTCCAAGCAAAAGAGGAAAAGGAAATCGTCAGGAACATAGGCATATTATTATAGTTTTTGACAGACTAAGATACTACTACAGCTTGTTGCTGTTACAGTTTATATGTAATGTAGTTATAAAACTACATTTTCTTTCAGATTATCAGATTCCTTTTAGTGCTGACGAGGCTACTTCTCATTTATAAAACTAAAAACTCTTTCAAATTCAATTCAAATTAAAAGAATACTTTCTATTTCAAAATAGATTAAAAGAAACCCAACGATAATAGAATTTAACACCACATACCTTGGCGCGATAACGCCTAAGTGCCTTAATGGTGTTTTAATAGTGTCTTATGGAGCGTTTATACTGCGATAAAGAGCCACGTGCTCCGTGAGGTGTGTTAGATAATTTTATGCTGCGTGTTAAACTTGGATATATTATTATTGATTATTAAACTTTATTCAGAACTTGCATTTTTTATATTATTTTACAGATTAGATTATATTATTATCATAGTTTTAATTTCTTATTTTATGAAAATTTTTAGTCATTATTTTAATTGTGAAATAGTTCGAAAAAAAGTAATAAGTAATAAAATAAAGCAACCTAGTGCTAGTACTTATATATCGTCCTATCCTAGGAATAAAGCCCTAATTGAAAAATGCTTACTTTACAGGAGGATGTCTTTTGTATTTTATTTAAATACATTTAAATTTAATTGGGTTGTTTAAGTTCAAATCAACGTTAATCTATTTTGCGGTAATTTTGACATCATAGACAAGACTTTTCATTATATATTTCTGCGATAAATGTGACTTAAGTCCTTTTTCGCTAAAGGAAATCTACGACTGTCATACAATTATTAGGCATATGGTAGGTTGTGTCTTTATTCCAAGTATTTTACCTAGCCATAAAAGCACTAATGTCTTTTTATACTTTTAGAATGAATACCAACTCAAGAAAATTCAATTCAATTTCAATTCTTTATTACACATCAATATACAGTTTAACAAATATGGACCGCACCACGAAAACCTCGCAGGGTTTATCTGGGTTGCGGCGAGTTGCTATACACTTATTTAGGTAGATAGTAATGCTTTAGTTTAATGCGAAATTCTTTTGCATTTTCTTTGTACTTATTCTGTAGGTCGGTAGGTAATTTATTCAAATAGTAAGGTATTAGGTAACTCGGAACTCTTGTCCCGTATAGATAATTATATTTGGGTAAATTAAACTTCTTAAGGTATGGCACTGTTCTCAAAAACTTAGGTCGTATCTTTTCTACTAGACAATCAGGATAGTTAGATTCAGTTAAAATTTGATACTCGATTTTGTCATAAATGCTCATGACGTTACAATACTTAAAAAGATCTCTGTTGTTATTGGATTCTACCTACTACCATAAAAACACAGTTTGAGTCTTAATAGACTTAATACACAAATTAATAGGTAACAAAAATATCAAAATTTATGAAACAGCAGATTTTATGCGCAATTTTAGATTAGGTCCCATAGTTAAATTTGTTCAGTTTGATGGCCCCTTTCTACCATATTCGGCTTTATAAGGCTATTACCAAACACCCTGTAAAAAACAATCGTCCCAAATTATATAGAATAAATTGTTAAAAACCGTTATAAATATCTTAAAATAATATTAATCATAAATTACCAAACATATCAAAAGTAAACAAACACAATTTCAAAAAATAATACCTAACAAAAATAAACGTCTCAATAATGATTATTTAAAATTATTTAGATATTCTTTTAAATTAACTACAACACATAATAATTAATAGGCAATATTTCAGGAACTTATGAAAATCACATTAAACATAAAAATAAATTAAAGAAATTAAAATAACCCGCCTGCATAAAAAGACAAGTGAACTGAAAAGATGGAAACAAGATTAAATATTAAAGGCAACATAATAACATACAGTCGGAGGCATGCATAAAGAAAGTGATATGAGTAGTATGTTATTGGGCATTCTATATCACCTTCGGTCGCTCAAGCATCCGCTTGAGCTCTCTTCAGGCGATATAGACTGCCCAATAACATACTCAGAAGATCCGTACTCCCAATCAAGCAGCCTCGCGCAGGCACTTCGACATTTTGCATGTCATGTAAATGAGCATGGTGCAGTTCATAATTCATTCCAGATTGGGAGTACGGACACAGAATACATAATAGTACGTACGGATCTTCTGAGTATGTTATTGGGCAGTCTATATCGCTTGAAGAGAGCTCAAGCGGATGCTTGAGCGACCGAAAGGTGATATAGAATGCTCAATAACATACTACTGATATGAATGATTTGAATTCCATCTTTTCAGTTGACTTGTCTTTTTATGCAGGCGGGTTTTTTAATATTTTAATAAAATGTGACAAATTTTAAATTTAATGTTTTGTAAGCCTAAGCACTAAGGTTGTCACCCAAATATAAATTTGGTTGCGCGTTCTGATTAACTAGTTACTCAATTTATATTTTAAACTCACCCATTTTCAATATTTGTAGTCGCTCTCAGTCCGTCGCCCACTTAGTATTTCAATAGGACTATTAAATGCTACCCAACAAAAAGTAACAACATTTATCTAATAAACCAGTCTTCAATTTATTTAGAAATAAAACACTTGTTAGGGATTACAGTGCTTATATAATTTATTCAGGTGTTGTTTTAGAATAATTAGTTTAGATTTATTGTTTTTTTCAATTCCCGACGTTTTAACACATTTCCAGGTGCCGTGAACACGGTCTCACGGGAGACCTAAAACAAAAAAGATGCTCATATTTTTATAAAATTACACCGCATAGGAGATATTGTTTTATTTTTTGTGATATCTACAAAAATAGAAAAATAAGAACATGCAATTTTTGTATTAACTCTTCAACGCCCGGAAAACGAGACACAATAGATTTTCTATAGTTTTCCGGACGCCCGCGACCGCTCGGACGTTGATGAATAAGCATCGATATATTAAACATTATATACAAGGCTATTGCCTAACGCACCCACAAAATAAAAAGTCAAATGAAATTTGCACTAAAACAATAAAACATACTACCGATTAACTGGCATTCGACAAGAGGCGTATTAAACTCCTCTAAAAATTAAATAAGTAAAAAGAAATAAAAAAGTTCTATAGTATAAATATAATTTATACTATACTCTTTTTTTTGGACAGACTCTTATAACACGTATAAGGCCATAACTGCCATTAGGCCCCATTGTGAAAACTCGAAAAATAACAATAATTTTTGTGCTAGCTTTTACCTGCGCTTACTCCAAAACCATGAAAGAGGATTGAATCAAAAACTTTAGAAATAAAAATGAAATAACATTAAAAAGCATCTGATATTAAAAATGCAACGTCGAAAATAGCCACAATGTCCATTAGGAGTGCAGTGCAACCTAGTACTGTAGGATGATACCGTGGATAAAAGTCATAACCCCCCACAGTGTCTCTTTTCCACCACCCCGACCCCGCGTCCTCTCAAATCCTTGCGTGGAAGGTAGGCACTAGCACTGTTGTGGCCATTTTCGCCGTTTGAATCGATTTAAAGCAATAGTGGCCGTTCTTTAAAAAATATTTTTTTTATATATAAAAAAATATATTCTGTAATTTTATTATAAGAGCTCATGTAAAATATGTTGTAGATTCTTAAAAGCCAATAAAAATAAAAAAGCCCCTACGTCCACTGTGGCCTTATTCGTAAGATACGACGATATATTCTGTGCTAGTGCTACACAAAACCGACAAACTCAACCGGCTACTAGTGAAGAGAGGTTCAAATGCCATGTAAGTAATATGATCTTTATCTACGCCTTAAAAAAATCAAAGTAAAAATGAATTATCGAAATTATTGAAAACATTAGGTATCGTTTTTAGTCAATAACTAATAAACTACATATTTCTTATTTTGGAAATTTATCAATAAGAAAACTAGCTAGAAAGTTAGCTAAGATTTTTTTATATAGTTTCTAGATTATAGGTTTATTATTGGTTGGCACAGCATTGAAAAACTACACAATGATAATCAACATGACAATTGAATATATCAATTTTGTATATGACATCAAATACAATATCAATATCTGAGTAAATCTCTGTTTAAATTTCTCAAATCCATCAAGAAATGCCAAATTATTAAAGTTTTAAAATCACGGCCGGCCCTTGCGGATCATGCAATGACGTCACGTGCCACGATCGCCCGAACAAATACCTGCCGCGCCGCTGAGCGGCGCACGTGGCTGATGACGTCATCAGCCAATCGTGAATTGGGGAGCGTTTTTGAGAATGCGACACGAAAATAGCTCTATCTTCGTCATTTTTGGTCCAATTTCAATAATTCTTTCACTGAAATAATTTATTTTGATGTGACTGAAACTCAACATATTTAACTAAAAACCTCGTTGATCCTCATTGGAGGACACTTCACGTTTTTTTTCTATCAAGAAAATTTTTAACTATCACGATTCTATCAATCATGTAACTGAGTACATAATCTACTTGAAAAATTTTTTTGGGACTGATAATCAAGTAAACTGTTTAAAATCGTTGCTTAAAAAAGATTAATGTCTATTTGACGTCGTACGACCCCTTAAAAGACACTTTTGAACAAAGTCTCATTATAAACATCCAGTAAGTTCAAAATAAAAATAATCACCATAATTATTCGATGTTGTAAAAAGTTATAATTTATGTCTCGAAAGTTAATTCCTTTGCTGACCATAAAACTCAAATTTTATTTCTCCTTTAATTTGTTAAATCCCATCAAACTGTATAAAAAGGCTTTTAAAACCAAATCAAGAAGTTCGGGAAAAAAAATCGGTGACACACATTAAATGAGTGAAGTGACATTTACGTTTTTCTCATCCGGTGCTTAAATTTTTCCCAATGATTTAATGTGACTACATACTATTCCATTAGGTATTCGTCCAGTCTATTTTATTTCTCTAATAATACTTATTTTTGTATTTATGTAGTTACATTTTCAACATTAAAATAAAATAAAGAATGTTGTTCCTAACGATAATAAAATATTTAAAATCAGTGTTATGTGGCGGAAGTACATTGCACAAAAGTGCTCTTGACCATGAAATCTAGGATGGGTTTAAAATTACAAGTATTATATTTTAAGTGAAAGTGAAAGTGAAATAAGCGATATTCAAATAAACTTAATTATTAAGTACTTTTGAATCGTCTATATTTTTCTACCACCCGTTCCAGACTTTTTTAGCTGACAAGAAGAACGGGCGCAAGAAACTTATCAGCTGTAACAGCCATAAGTAACGATATTTACAAACTTGAATATATCGTTACCAGGGTAACATAACATAATTACAACAGGATGACAGAATTATTGGCAACAACATAGACTTATTATATTATTTCAATAAAGTACTTATATTAGCAAGTTATGTGTTACATCATTTCCACGCATTTTGATTTGTTGATTTGTTTTGATTCGCTTTGCTTTGTTGTTAGGTACTTAGTCTATGAATGCATGTTTTTTCATATTAATTAGCAAGCATTAGATGTTATATGCGAGAACTTGTAATGGTGCATAGACTCCTACACGGATTACTTAAAAATCTATTAAGTCACTGTATGTTCTCCTATGAAATAAAATAAAATAAAAATCATTTCCACGCATTTTGATCTTTAAGATAATCGTCAACTTTATAATAACCTTTACCCATGAGCGTTTTTTTAACATGGTTTTTAAATTCATGCAAAGGAAGATCAATCACTTGTTGTGGAACTTTATTAATAAAGGCTATGCCTTTCCCCATAAATGAACCTCTCGTTTTTGCAAGCCTAAATCTTGGAACGGCAAGTTTATCTTTATTTCTTGTATTAAACTGGTGAATGTTCAATTCAATTCAACAAGCTGCTACGGGTGAGTCGATTTTATCTAATATTTTTTCAGTTATATTAAGTAACTTAATATATAAAAATAGCATTGTGAATGCTAAAATCTAAAATATCAATAAGTATTATAATTCTTCTTACTAAGAATAATGTTCCAAGTCTTTGAGATTAGGACCAAAATAATACTGTAGGCTGTCCAAGGTTCTAATATTAAAAAAAAATATAATGTCTGAATTTTTCACTTTAAAGAAAATCCAAAAGTTAACTTGAAACGGAATTTAAGGTATAAGTATTCCCTTTCAGATGTCACAGGCGGGTCGAGGTATTAAATTATATTAAATTAGAAGCGGCCTTTGCCTATTTATCCGAGTTTAATGCCAGGAAAACATTATCCTTGGAAAAACGCAAAATTCAACTTTGCCCTTTCACGTTAAAATTATTTATTGGAGTGACCTTACTTCCCTTCTGTTTATTTACTGCGGTTTTAGGAAATTGTTGACTATTTATTAAAGGACATCATCCATTTTGGTCCAAATTTGAAAGTGCTGGCCAAAAAGCAAAAGTGCTTAATTCTAATAGATTTTGTCCGGCATTTCTTATTATGGCACCGAAGCTGTAGCACCGCTGTAGGTACTTGATTTTAAACAAGTTCAAAAAGTCTGTCTTTTCATATATTTTGGCACAAATGTAAAAAAAGTCGGCCAAAAAGCAAATTCTGATAGATTTTGTCCGCCTTAGCATTTCTTATTATGGCACCGAAGCGGTAGCACCGCTGTAGGTACTTGATTTTAAATAAGTTCAAAAAGTCTGTCTTTTCATATATTTTGGCACAAATGTAAAAAAAGTCGGCCAAAAAGCAAATTCTGATAGATTTTGTCCGCCTAAGCATTTCTTATTATGGCACCGAAGCGGTAGCACCGCTGTAGGTACTTGATTTTAAATAAGTTCAAAAAGTCTGTCTTTTCATATATTTTGGCACAAATGTAAAAAAAGTCGGCCAAAAAGCAAATTCTGATAGATTTTGTCCGCCTAAGCATTTCTTATTATGGCACCGAAGCGGTAGCACCGCTGTAGGTACTTGATTTTAAATAAGTTCAAAAAGTCTGTCTTTTCATATATTTTGGCACAAATGTAAAAAAAGTCGGCCAAAAAGCAAATTCTGATAGATTTTGTCCGCCTAAGCATTTCTTATTATGGCACCGAAGCGGTAGCATCGCTGTACTTGATTTTAATTGAGTTCAAAAAGTCTGTCTTTCCATACATTTTGACACAAATGTGAAGCGGTGCTACAGCTTCGGTGCCATAATAAAAAATGCTTAGATGGACAAAATCTATCAAAATAAAGCATTTTGTCTTTTGGCCGGCACTTTCATACATTTGGACCAAAAATGTATGAAACATGGATGAATTGTGTCCTTTATTTCAAATACAACGTACTAACTGAATTAAAAGCTAAACCAGAAAATCGTAGATAGGGACCATCAAACTGAACAACTTTTACTATGGGACCAACTCTGAAATCGCGAAAAAAATCTACTGTTGTATTACATTTTCATATTTTCGTTATTATTGATGTTGTATGAAACAGCTGATTTTTTATCGCGATTTTAGAGTTGGTCTCATTGTAAAAGTTGTTCAGTTTGTTGGTCCCTATCTCCCTATCTACCATATGCTGGTTAGCTATTAATTCTGTTACGCGTTATATAAGGTACCAAATGATGTGATGATACTTAAACAGGTGATAGTGTTGCTTAAATTGATCAATTTTCTCTAATACCCCTTTCCAAAGTCGGTCAGCTGCCCAATACATTTTGTACGGGAGTATGTTTTTTTTTTCGTTTTTCGACCTATGTTCCTTGGCGAAAGTTGTTCAGTTTTATTCACATCATCAAAAAAAAACTGAAAATGGCTTTTTATTGGCAATAGCGGAACAAAAATGTTTAAAAGTTGAAGATGTTACGTAGCTCTACATCTTAAGCTATGAAATCGTAATAATAAAATAGGTTAGTTTAATGACAGTAGATTGTCGTAGTAGTAGTAATGAACGAAAGTGTAACGACAACGTAATTGTATGTTTAGGTCAATGTTAGTGAAGTGTGAAGCGGGACTAGGCCGTTTGTGGTAGGGCTGCCAGTAAAATTTATGAATGAGAGCTTTTTAAAGGCCCCCCGCCTTTCAAAGTGACATTTAAAAAAAATATAGTAACTATTTTCCTCACCAGATGGTGTTGATACTCTTTGAATCGAATCTTAAAAATAATTAAAAAAAAAACAAAAAACCGACTTCAAAAAACCTACCTCTAAAAAGCAAGAAATAATATTCGTAATAATAAAAATACGTCTATTGAAGTCGGGTGGGGCTGGAGTACAGATTCCTTTTTTTTTAATTCTAAAAGCCCCACCCGACTTCAATAGACGTATTTTTATTATTACGTATAATATTTCTTGCTTTTTAGAGGTAGGTTTTTTGAAGACGGTTTTTTGTTTTTATTAAACTATTTTTATTTTTAGTGAAGGTACCTTGTGGCTTGTGGGTAAGGTATATAATATGTAGAAAAATCGGCTCAGCCAAACGTAAGATAATCGCGGAGAAACATACATACGGGTAATAAGTAGATTAAAGAACCTACACTTAAGATATCCCTCTTCCTACAAAAAAATAATTAACTTATTCAGTTTATAAACAAAGAAGTAAATTTTAAAAAATGGGACCAACTTGGGAGTTTACCTAGTCTAATAACGTTTGAATCATTTCAATCGATCTATCAAGCCAACAGTGTTTTGTCATTGTGAAAAGCCCTCATTATTTTATAACTTGGAATTCGTAACAAATAGAGAGAAAATAATATGACTCAGATAATGTGTATGTGTATGATAATGTGTTTTGTTTTTCGCATCAATAAAAAGAAAGACATTTCGTATCTTTACATATTTCTTTACATATCATTAGATAATTAATCTAACAAGACAAACTACTTCTTTAAAAAGAATTTCCTACATACTTTTAAAGAATCAAATTAATCCTAATCGATAGGTATATTTTAATTTGAATTCATCGATATAACATGATCCGTTTTAAACTTAATAAAGTCATTAGATGTTATAAAAGAATTAAATTACTTAACATATTTTTTTAATAGAATGAGGCAATGGACAACCCTGCCCTTTTCTATCGGGAGGAAGTATAAATTAGTGGAGCCGTGAAATTCCACAGACACGTCTCATACAACGTATTGTATGGCAGAATTAACATTCCTCCATACAAAACTAGTCTCGTCGATTTAACGATCTGGCTTTATGAATAGGTACCGAACTTTTTTTCGCTCCTGCTGTTTTTTATTTGGATGAGCTATGAATTACGTACCTACCTATTTTTTAAATCAGAATTTATTTCTTTGGATTTAATGGGA
This sequence comes from Agriphila straminella, assembly GCA_950108535.1. Taxonomy (NCBI): domain Eukaryota; kingdom Metazoa; phylum Arthropoda; class Insecta; order Lepidoptera; family Crambidae; genus Agriphila; species Agriphila straminella. The sequence goes on from OX467321.1 coordinate 15,102,590, forward strand.
TGGGTGGCTGTAAGTAAATGACGCTTAGTTCTAACAGGCATAACTACCGATTGTTCTGTTTAAACACAACAAAAACTAGCGGCAACCCGCGACTTCGTTTCATAGAACTTTCATCCCCTATTACACACTTGCACGAAGTTTACAGCCATTCACTATTAATTTTCATGACAAAAGGTAGCCTATGTACTTTCCCATTTGTACTATTAGTTATTCTGTGCCCATGGTTCAATCTTTCTCTATAGGTACCAAAAAGTCATCAATATTGATCAGTGAGTGCGTCGTCTACAAAATAAATAACTTGATAATGATGTTTTCCTTCTAAAAATAATATAAGAAAGCACATTTTACTACTAGATTGAGGGCCATACAAGTACCTACCATACACTTAGTCCTGCATTTAAATAACCACTCGTAAAAGGAAGGGTTCTGATTTTGACTATATTTGAATCCTTTTAAACTGGACTAGATATGTTCCAAAGTCGATATTTATAAATATCGACAAAATTTATAAAAATGTTAACTTGTTTATTCTTCTCCGATATTATTTTATCGATAGTAAAAGTATTATAATACTTATCGATAAAATAATATCTTATCGATAAAATAATATCGGAGAAGAATAAACACGTTAACATTTTTATAAATTTTTATTCGTTCTGCTCTCAATTTATTGTTGGGCCGGCCGCAACTTCGTCTGCGTGGAAAGTTTTTTTGCTATTTTTTTCCGGATAAAAAGAATCCTATGTCCTTCTCTATACCCCTGACAATGTGTATGTAAAATAACATGATGATCGGTTCAGTAGTTAAGACGTGAAGGCGTAACAAACAAAGAAACGGACTTTCGCATTTATAATATTAGTAAGGGTTCATCAGAGATTAAACATGATTCATCACTTAAATATTTTATTATTAAGCAGGTAAAATAAAACGTCTTATAAAATACTGAACAGAAAGAAGTTTGTACTAAGGCATCACTAAAGTTTATTTACAAAATCTTGTAGGTACAACTTTATAAATCTTTATTATGGAATTCTAGGCTATTTACAAGTAAGTATATAAAAATAAGAGGTTAAAGATGAATGAACTAATAAAATCATACGATATAGTATTTTATGCAAAGATCGTCCGGAAGCTTTTTTAAACATCGTTATATTTAAAAAAAAAATCGCTTATCTATCCCATCCCTATTTTGACGAAAGTGTTGTGCATTATCGACATGCCCAAAGTGGGGACCGGCTGTTTTCCATAAAGCTCTGATAAGGACTCTTTTGAACACCCCTGACGCCACCTCTTGACATTCCCGGGTTGTCTATGCTTTTTGTGGCTTCCATTTTTATTTGTGCAAAGCTATTTCAGGCTAGAGCTTTGTATGAAGGCAATACAAGTATGCTTTATTGAATAAAAAGTTTCTTAACCCCCAACACGCAGCAGCGCAAAGAGGGGTGATAAGTTTTCTGTTATACGACTTCACGATCTATAAGTTTGAAATCTAGTTATAATTTTTTTTTTAATAAAAAAGAATATTCATACATTATTGTTTCAATAGATATTTAACTCCTTTTTCGTCAAAAATTAATCAAGTCATTGCTAAATGGAAATGGGATAACCCCATTTAAAATCGGGCACTGTTTTATTTCAAAAAGCAGGTAAGTAACCAAGCTAACAAAACAAGCTGATAACAGTAAAAAAAATATGAACCACAAAAAACCCTCATTTCTCTGAGCCTTTTTTGCATAGACACCTTGTTAAATTCTTACAAATGTGTTAGGAGCAAAAAATGCGGTAAAAGCGGTCATTTTGTAGGTCGACTTAAGGGGCGGGGTCGACACATGATGGTTACCTTTATAAAGCTAAGGGCTGTATTGTCGATCTATTACATATATTTTATTTGCAGTGTGCGTGGAATTTCAAAAAGACGTAACGAACAGTGATTGAGTAAGAAAGATTATGATTGATTTACGGTAAAAAAATATGGAAATCTTCTTTGTGTATTGGCAAATTATGGATACTGCGACCCAGTAGGTATTCTGTGTTGTCGAATGTCACCATGATGCTTTTTGTTTCTACAGGCGATTTAAATCTTTGTCTACAGGGTGATTTTTTGAACACTCGACACAAAATTTTATAAAATGTGACACAACGTCACGAACTCACACGAACATAATTATGACTTAATCAGAGCAAAAAATAATCAGCTGGTACATAGAAAACGTCAATGTATGAAACAGGTCATTATTTTTTTGCTCTGATTAAGTTGATCCCATAGACAAAGTTGTTCAGTTTGACGGTCTTACTAAGCCACACCACAAAATTGACGATTTTGTTTTTCGATTTCATCCTGTAGATTGGACATAGATTAGTTGAATATTTATTTTTGCTTTCTTTGTAGATGGGAAGGGAACATAAATGAGTTGATATTAATTTGATAGTGAAATAATGATAAGGTTTATTTTAAGATACTTCTGAGATTCTTCTTTGAAGATTCTGATACTTATTTACAAAAATATCTTAATATTTTTTATTTTTCATCCTTCAAATAAAGATGTTAATTATATTTTTCGTTTTAACTCCTTTATTATCTTCAAAGTCAGATTTTCAAAATAATTTGGTTACGAAAAAAGTCTTCTTTCGCGGCTGATAGCCAATTTCCTTTGCTTAGACAGCCTTGTGAAATTTAAAAAGAAAAAGATTTTCTTGGGATACATGAAATACGAAAAATAACGTTGGCTCGAAAATTCATATGAATCTGATTAAATTTTCATTTTCTTTATGGACATCCGATGTTATCGTTAATGATCTTCATAATAAACTTATTTAGGTTAAATAAATAAATAAATGATGAGAAAACAAGTTTTACATAAAAATATTTATTTTGTAGCTTGTACAAGTATATATTTTTTCTGATGTAAATAATTTTAAAAATATTTTTTATTTTAAGCGTTATGACAACAAAAACACACATATGAACAACTTTTACTAAGGGACCAACTCTGAAATCGCAAAAAAAACAGCTGTTTCATACAAAAATTAATAACGAAAATATCAAAATGTATGAAATAGCAGTTTTTTTTCGCGATTTCAGAGTTGGGTTCGAAGGTCCGAAGAAAAGGTTTTCCCATTTTTGACTCATCCATTAACAGTAACACGTATTAGTATCGTTGCTGTTTCTATATCCACACATAATTAAATTACTTTAGCTGATCTGATCACCTTAGGATAAGAATTAATCAATCAAATCAATTACTTAGGACGAACATAATTATATCGAGAGAAAAAACGCAGGTAACAAAACTGGACTCGATAAAAGGCGCTGTACATACAATTTACCCGTACAAAATTACTCTATCTAGATTTTTTTACGCGCGTTTTTCTCTCTCTATAGATAGATGTTCTTGCTAAGGGTACAGAGCAACGTACGTAATGTTGTAAGCATCAAATAAAATATCGCAATGGGGAAGTCCAAATTATATCATCAATTTAAAAACCCGTGGTTCCATATGATAAACATATGGCCCCAAACCCACCTTTTTTGCATTCGGCTAAAATGCTATAGACATTTGGGTCAAGGGGGCGCCAGTATCGCCGCATAAAAACATCAGCCGAGCTGATGGGCAATTTCCTTTATTTGGCCACTGCCCGTCGGGAGGTGTCGGGAGTGTCGGAAGGTGTCGGCTGCTTCCCTAAGTGTCTGTTCGGAATGTCTGGGTGAATCTTTTTTTGTGGTGTCGTTGGAATATTAACAGTTTATTCTTGTTTATTGAATCTTTATTGTGAGTTTAACCACATATAACATTGGTTTAACATTGAGCGAAAGTAAAATCAATGACATTTTGTTGCTGGGGACAAGCATTTTAATACACAATACGATATTATTATATGTGAAAATAATCATTGGAAGATTGCGACACTACAATTAACGTCTATCAGCCATTTTTGATGTCCCCACTGCTGGGGCATAGGCCTTCCTTATGGGTGGTAAGGAGGACGGGCCATAACCCACCACGCGGGCCCAATGCAGATTGGTGGGTGTTAACGACTGCATAACGTGCCTTCCGAAGCACGGAGGAGCTCGAGATAATAAATGTTTTGTCACCCATCCCATAACCGACCCTTGCGTACGTTGCTTAACTTCCCGCAATCGCTGGGCCAGGCGCTAAAACCACTGCGCCACCGAGTTCCACATTAATACTAAACTACAATTAATACGTGTTACAAAAAACCCCGAATATGGTAGATAAGGACCATCAAATTGAACAACTTTTACTATGGGTCCAACTCTGATATCGCGAAAAAAGTAGCTGTTTCATACAAAAAATAATAACGAAAACATCAAAATATATGAAACAGCTGTTTTTTTGTGATTACAGAGTTGGTCCCAAAGTAAAAGTAGTTCAGTTTGATGGCCATGGTTTTTTTGTAGCACGTTGTATTGTGTTAATTTCGCAACAAAGTCAAAGTCAAAAGTCAAAATAAGCTTTATTCAAATAAACTTAATTATTAAGTACTTTTGAATCGTCTATATTTTCCTACCACCCGTTCCAGACTTTTTTAGCTGACAAGAATAACGGGCGCAAGAAACTTATCAGCTGTAACAGCCATAAGTAACGATATTTACAAACTTGAATACTTATATCGTTACCAGATAATTACAACAGGGTGACAGAATTATTGGCAACAACATAGACTTATGAAATTACTCCAACAAAGTACTTATATTAGCAAGTTATGTGTTACATCATTTCCACGCATTTTGATCTTTAAGATAATCATCTACCTACTTTATAATAACCTTTACCCATGAGCGTTTTTTTAACATGGTTTTTAAATTCATGCAAAGGAAGATCAATCACTTGTTGTGGAACTTTATTAATGAAGGTACAGTAACTGTAAAATGTGTACTTGCAATATTATTGTAATACGCCTTTTACCTAATTAAAATTGAAATCAAATGAATGGAAACATTCCGTCGAGGAAATTGCCGAACAGAATGTAACGCAAAAAGGAAATGGTTTTTCAGCTTTATGTTTATAATTTGTAATTAATTAAAAATAAAAGCCCATGACTAACGTATCAAAACATCTAATTTCAGCTTCAAACATACTCGTACATCTCTGTAGGAAAGAGCTAATTTCAGATTTTACTTAAGTCACCAAAATAACTCGGGCTTCCAACTCCGCAGATCAAATAAACATGAATGATCTACGATTATTTTCAGTGAAAACACAAGCTGTATATATACGTTATTTCCTTTCCAGTTAAAATTAACTAAATAATATAATTATCATCATGCTTTTATAACTTAGATCAAAGCTTACTGTCAAAATAATATTAAAATTAAAGAATTTAAGTCCAAGAAAATGTTTTGTTAAAAAACAACAGAACGTAGAATAACACCCTTAAAAAACAAATCTCAAACGACTCTGCCTATGCGAACGCACTGCGTTGAAATAGAGCTCTGTGATTGGTTCTTTCTTTTGTTTTACGTGTTACGTGTGATGTGATTGGTTTGGTAGTTGAGTTGAGACGCTGTGCGTCCGCAGCCACTGTGAGACCTCATAGTAATGCTTGTGATATTTTACTCCAAGATAATTATGTAGTCCATCAGCCATTTCTGATGTCCCCACTGCTGGGGCACAGGCCTTCCTTATGGGTGGTAAGGAGGATGGGCCATAACCCACCACGCGGGCCCAACGCGGGCCCAATGCGGATTGATAAATTATACTAATTAAATAACAAAACAGTCAAAACCTCCAGCAATAATAATAATCTTCAAACCTTTTGAGTCATTGTAAATATGTAGTTAAAAATATTGATATTTTGTTGCAATAAGGCATGCCCTTGTAAACTTATTGGATGAATTCAGTGTTTTCACCCTATTACTGGCCATCTGCGGAAAAAAGACACATGTTAATAAGTAAAAAAAAACTTAGAAAAAACAGAATTATTGCAAAAGATAAAACTATTCATAACCTCAAAGTGACCTTAAAGTAACCCCTTAAAAATTAAACGTTCGGATGTAAGCAGTTGCAAACTGTGTGTAAGTATAGAAATGTTTGCACCCCATTTCGGGCGATCTAGCTCGTTTAAGGCGAATTATCCCGTGCGAGTAAACACCCCTACATCTGATCTTACCCTTAAGCCTTAATTTAGCACTTCGACTTAGGGCTCGAATATACGATCAGAGTGACTCTTAAAAAAGAGCTGACGTGCATTAATATTTTGAGTAGTAAATTCTATATTATCCCCAATATTATACACTTAAATTACCTGTATATAGATAACTAAAAAAAAGTCCTTTATAAAACTGTACTGAAGAAATTGCACTACCTACCTTATTTCCTATAGAGAGCTAGTAAGCATGGATAGGTAGTAAGTAGTTGGTAGGTACCTATTACTTCATTTGAAACTCAGCAGTTAATTATTGCTCTTTATTTTTTAAATACCCGTTCATAGGGTTTTAGATGATTTTTATGCAATAAAGAACTATGAAAAAACAAAAGTTTTGCTTTCGTGGAACTACGTCTAAAATGTTAACCCAATTTCGCTTCACGCCCGCCGTTCAGTAGCTTTGCAGCTAATCCCCAATAATTATAGGACTTATAGCCTGTCCAATTATAAAATCGATTACCTTAAAAATTGATAACACCTTTTCGATATAACAATTAAGGCATTAAGTTAATTGGGAGATTGTAAATCAAGGATAATAACATTTCCTTTATACGGATGTACCAGGAAAATGTTCCAGCTGAAGTGGGATAATTTCTGATTGTGTTACCATTGTCATCTCTGCGGGTCTACCGCCTAACTCTATCGCTTTGACTCTGGCTTTGGTTTATGACGTCAGTGCACTGTCCGTCCTTGTCATCGTGTTATGACATGACAAGGACGGACAGAACATTGCTATCGCTCTGGCTAAAGCTTTGAGTTAGGCGGTAGGGCCCCTGAGGTCACAGGTTCGATCCCCGGCTGATTTAGACAATGAGCTAATATAATGTCTCAGGTCTGGATGTTTGTGGTACGTATTATTTCTGATTTCCGTAACTTTAGCTACTTACTTTGAAATCAGAGCAATGGACATTATGTTGTACAATATTTAAATCTTGTTCTCAGTGAGGAATAAATCGAATGAATTCGCGAGGGACAGAGGCTCCAATTACTGCTCGATTTGACGTGGGTCTATCGGACCCTCTGATAAAAAATTAAGCAGCTTCTTGCAAGGATTTTGGAAGGATATCGGTGTTATTGGCAGGTGGGATTAGAAAAGCTGATTTCAATAAACTTAGATTAAGCCAAGTTGATTGCTTAGAAAATAATGTAAAACTTCCTCGTTGATAATAAAAAAACTAAAAATAATCCATTTGTTCACACAAAACAATTTTTTAACAATCAGGCGTTATCTCGCGGAAATCCAATATAATGGATGCAAAAAAAGGTTCTGGGTAAATATGGTTTTTGCATCCGTAATAAATTTTGTACTGTTATAATTTTATAATTACTAATTCATAGATGATAATGGTCCATACCTTAAACTCTGGCGACCGAGACACAATAGAAAATCTATTGTGTCTCATTTTCCGGGCGTTGACGAGTAAGCAAACAAACAGCAAATAAAAGTACAAAATAACGTTTTAATGAAAAACCAATTGCTTCATAATCATAAACAATTGGACTGGAAAATTCGCACAAGACTGCTCTTTGCTAAATTCTATTTAAGTTCTCGACTTGAGCACTAACTGTTGTCTTCATCTAGACCGCTTGCAAAGGGTTCCGTTCAAGTTTGGGGGGTACATAAACTTCGTGAGCACCTTCAAGTTTGCAGATGCCTATTTTCAGCACAAGAGACGGTAAACTCCAAAACTTTAGGTAAACAGTTACTGAAAGATTTAATAAAATTGCAGTAGCATAAAATTACGTAAACTATATTTGTGTCATGAAAACATTTGATCATTAAATGATCCAGATCTGAAACTGGTGTTAAAACAATATATTGTTTTGAATTTACATGGTTATTAACGTTATTAGAATAAACTATTTCGGGATATTGCATTTCTAAGAGAGAAAAATAAACTGTAAGTACATGGTGTAAATCCCGATATAGTTTATTCCAATAATGGTGTTAAAACAATCTCCACATACCTACTTTAAAACTATTGCCTCCTTACATAAACAAGTTAAAAATATATTTTTATACACAACAGTTTAAAATTATACAAGAAATTAGTTACTATGCTATCATTGAAAGTGTCTTGAAAATGTGCATTAGCGACGCTGTATAAAACTGGGTACGAATACAGGAAAAAAGCCCTTGCTGAGTTTCTTGCGATTTCTTCTCAGTAGGTCTTGCCGTAAATTAGAAATCTATTGACGTTGAAGCATTTATTTATATAAACAATATTTTCGTCTAAGTCAAAGCTTACCAGCGTTCGCCTTATAAATTATCCCCTTTGAGCGAAGTACCTAAAATGCACGGTGCCACTGCTGCGTAATACCTAAAACGCGATATACCTGAAACTCGAAGTACCTAAAATGTACGATGCCTAAAAACTGAATTTGCCTGCAATGTACTTTGACAACAATGTTTGGCAGTACACCGTCGCCGTCGTTAGTTTACATTTTTATCATACTTCCGTACCAGTAATTTTATCATGAAATCTTTGTTCTACCTCCTTGCATTATTGCAGTGAAATTATCTCATCAAATTCTTGGCAGCGTGCCGGCGGTAAGTTTGGTTACCGAGTACAGTAACAATACGTAGCATGAATAGCATAGTTCTCGACTACGGGCATGTTATAAATAAGTCTAGGCTTCAATCTGTGTGATTCCAGCGAGAACAATACGCGTTACGTAACTCGAAACAGGTGAATTAATAGACGAGAAAGGTAATCTTGCTTGTTTGCACCTTTGAATGAATTTGGAAGGAACAAGCAGGCACAACAAAAACAATAGTATTTAATTAGTTTTAAAGTTATTATGCTATCATTAACTATCCTTCCTCATCATGTCATCATCATATCCGTACGGTTCACTCACCCACCCACTGTTGGTTATAGGCTTCCTCCAAGGATCTCCGCAATGATCAGTCCTGCGCTATTATCATCCATAAATCATATTTATCATTGTCCATCAGCCATTTTTGATGTCCCCACTGCTGGGGCAGAGGCCTGCCTTATGGGTGGTAAGGAGGATGGGCCATATCCCACCACGCGGGCCCAATGCGGATTGGTGGGTGTTAACGACTGCAAATGCAGCCGGGACCAAAGGCTTAACGTGCCTTCAAAATCAAAATCAAAATCAAAAAATCATTTATTCAGTCTAGGCTGTTACAAGCACTTGTGAATGTCAAAGAAGCTACGCCATCGGTTCGCAAACCCTGAGCGGGAGACCTTGTAACGAGAAGAACCGGCAAGAAACTCGTCAAGGGCTGCTTTTTTCTCCCTGTATATTTCTCCAGCTCCACATTTAAAGTGAGGTCATTTTCCATCACAATAATTAACAAAAGTTTGCACACAATGGGTAGGAAGTTTGAAATTAAATACCTACTACATATCGGATAGGTAATTGTGAGAGTAAATAACTTTCAACTAGTTGAGAAATCAGTAATCACCATGTCTGCTACTCGAAAGTGCACCTAAGTAGGCAAAATTTACCAAAAAACACTTGATACAAGACATAAAAAAATAACAATAAAAAAACGCAATTCTTACAATTCAATATGCGTTAAGATAGGTACTCAGAAGCAGACCCATTCCCACTGGCAGCAGCCGTTCACGAGCATGACGCGTGGACCAGCCATCGCTTCGCTCAACCATATTTGAGGGAACGTAACGACCCGCCCCACACGACACCACCGCAGAAATGATTAAAGAGAGCATGACATACTTAGGCTACCCATCCTAAGGCACTGAATTGAAAACTAATATCCAAAAGCTTTTCATAGGCCTTTACTTACAAAAACTACTGACTATAGAAAGCAAAATGATTGCAATAAAAAAAAGAGAAATCAAAACAAGGTTTACTTGCCTATTAGTTTTAAGTTTTGAGTAAGAAGTGCCATACATATTGATAACATCAAACAGAGAAAAAAAATATATATATAAATATACGACGCCCTTAGTACAAGCAGATAGAAGCAGACCCATTCCCACTGGCAGCACCCGTTCACGAGCATGACGCATGGACCAGCCATCGCTTCGCTCAACCATATTTGAGGGAACGTAACGACCCGCCCCACACGACACCACCGCAGAAATGTTTAAAGTGAGCATGACATACTAAAGCTACTCGCATTATTATTATTTGAGTGTTAGGGGCTATGCAGCTCAAGATGAGGCTGTAGTCACTGCGACCTAAAAGATCTATTGTAACTCGCCACCTAATTATAGTAACTCTTTGAGCCCAGCGGCTTCCAGGAAGTCTAGTATCTTCCTGGTTTTAAGAGTTTTTATTTCCTCCGGGTCGATAACGTGTCGTCCCAGATGGATACTACGCTTGTGGATTAGAGGTCCACAATCACATAAGAGGTGCTTGGGCGTTTCCTGCTCCTCATTACAATATCTGTCTACGCAGTCTTTTACCAGTTTCGATCGTATTACATTCGAGTTTATGGCGTTAAGTGCTGCTTGGCTATCTGAAAAGATATAGATGGTCTGATTTGTGTAGTTTCGTTGGCGGTTGGTTTCTGCACATTCTATAATGGCATAGACCTCTGCCTGGAATATTGTGGCGTACTTACCAAGATTAACACTAAGGTTGACTCTTGGTCTCACGCCATATATACCACAGCCTACGTCATGACCCATTTTGGAGCCGTCCGTGAACCAGACTAGGCTTCCAGCCTTACAGGAGCTTTGGTCATCAGACCACATCTCTCTGCTAGGTAGTTCTACTGAGTAATTTCTAGTGAAGTTACAGAGTGGAAGCATGGCATCAGATGTCATTGCAAGTTGTTTGAGTTCAAGCACTGATTCATGTAAAGATCTCAGTGCTTGAGAGTGCCAAGCTACTTTACCAGTGTTGCCCACTCTATAGATCCCCGCTTTCGCCTCCTTCACAATAAACAAGTGAAGTGGCGGTAGGTTAAGCAGAGCATTGAGTGCTGCTCCTGGTGTTGTAGACATGGCCCCCGTTGCCATAAGGCACGCTAATCTTTGCAGACTAGTTAGCTTGTTTATAACTGTCGTTTGAGTTGCTTTTTTCCACCATACTACACAGGCATACGTTATCATCGGCCTGACTATGGCAGTATACATCCACAGGGCAGTCTTGGGGTTTAGGCCCCACCTTGCACCCGCTAAACGACAGCAGATTCCTAAGGCAATTTTGGCCTTTTGGATCACATTATCTATGTGTGTATTCCACGTCAGTTTTTGGTCGATTGTAACGCCCAAATATTTGGCTTCCGTGGAAAATGGTATGGGAGTTCCCTTAATAGTAGGCGTTTTAAGTTTGTCTAACTTACGCTTCCTAGTAAAAGGGACTATTATTGTTTTGTTCGGGTTTACCGACAGACTGTTCTCAGTGCACCATTTATTGATGACATTGAGAGACCTTTGAAGTATGGATGATACAGTGCTCTGACAGGGGCCTATCACGCATGCCACCACATCGTCAGCATAGCCCTGTATATCCAGGTCCTTTTGAGAGGCTTCAATCAATAGTTGATCGACAACAAGTGACCACAATAGGGGCGATAGTACACCCCCCTGTGGGCATCCTCTTGTTATCTTGAAACCTCTAGTAGCTCCGTGTAAACTGACGTTTACAGTTCTATGAAGAAGCATGCTTTCGATCCAGCGGATGGTCGTGCTGTCAATGTTCTTGTCACTCATTCCCCTAGAAAGGGTTTCGATAGTGACGTTATCGAAAGCTCCCTCAATATCGAGAAAAGCGCATAAGGCTATCTGTTTATCTTCAAGGGCCCTTTCGATCCTGTCTGTTAGTTCTAGCAGAGCAGTTTCTGTGGACCTTCCTTTACGATAAGCGTGTTGCTTTGTATGTAGGGGACGTTCGCGCAATGGCTCGTCCCTTAAAAATACGTCAATGACCTTTTCCATACTCTTGAGTAGGAATGAGGTGAGGCTAATGGGTCTGAAGGATTTTGCCTGTGAAAAATCCTTCTTTCCAGCCTTTGGAATAAAGCGGACTTTTACTGAGGTCCATTTGCTTGGTATATATCCCCAGGCATAGCTTGCCCTGAAGATCTTTACTAAGATGGGGATGAGGATTTCTTTCCCCTGCTGCAAGAGCGCCGGAAAGATATCGTCCTCCCCAGCTGATTTGAATGCCTTGAACGAATCAATGGCCCATTCAACTTTGTTTGGCCTGAAGTTCCTTGCTGCTCTTCTCCAGTCCTCATTTTTAGGCCTAGCGAGGCAGCTTTGAGGAACATTCATTCCATTGGCGTTTGGCACTGATCCAGGAAAGTGCGTTGACGCCAAGAGTTCTATGGTTTCTTCCGCTGTTTCAGTGAAAGTCCCATCTGGTTTCTTTAATAGTCCCAGTTGTTTCGAAGGCGATTTGGCCAAGACTTTGTGGATTCTGGCTCCTTGGGGCGCACCAATGACGCCCTCACAGAACTTTCTCCACGAGAGTCGCCTCGCCTTTCGTATTTCCCTATTGTAGTCTGTCAAGGCTTTTGCATACCGGTCCCAATTCCCGGTCGATTTAGCCTTGTTAAACAGCCTACGTGCATCGGCCCAGGCTTAGGGACACTGGATTTGTCCACTTCAGCACTGGGGCGTCTCCCACCTACCGACCGTCGGGGGCCTTGGGCCCCTTTCGGTGGCATGCTCCCTTGAGGGCGGTTCCTTGCAGTAGGAGTCCCGGACCCTTGCTTCGCGGATTTTCGCTTCGCTAAGGCACGGGTGTCCGCTGCTTTAGGTCCCGCCTTAGGGGCAGGTTTGGGCTGCAGGTTCTTTGCCCCAGTGGGGACAGTCCCCGCCTTAGGCAGGTCACCTGCTCCAGTGGAGCTAGACCCTGCCTCAGACAGGTTCTTCTCTCCAGAAGGGGTAGGCCCTGCCTTAGCCTTCTCATCCGCATTCGTTGGGATATTTTCCCCTCGGATGCGGATGTGAACGCTTTTAAACCCAAATTGTGGCCTGAAATCCAGCTTGCGCAAAGATTCTATTGAGGCACTGTCAATTGAAAGGGCGAGTGTGAATCCGTCCTTTCCTACTTTGACGTGCAGAATCTTCCACAAGTCCGTCCTCAGGCCATGTTGTATCTTAAGAAGCGCCATTGCGTCCTTAGGAGATTCAACTTCCGACTTCGGAATGAAAACGACACCTATCTTTGCCTTAGGGAGTTGGCTCTCACTCATGAGTGAGAGTTCTGCCTCCGGCCAGGGTTTGATGCCGCTTATTTTCCTTTCCATCCATGCGCGGCTGCTTTCATCCTTGAGGATGATCTGCAGCCAGCCGGATTTGTATGTGCACCCTACAAGGCCTGGGCATGTCTCACCGCTGCCATCATTAATGATAGCCTTGATGATGGCACGCCTCACCAGACCTGATTGCTCATCCGACATGGGTTCCCTGTTACGGATTCCCACGCGGATGTTCGTAAGGGCGTCTTTGAAAGACCTCGAGGGTTCCGATATCGTGGTCGACGGTTCGTCCACTGACATCGGAGCAACGGAAGGCTCGACAACGGACGGTTGAGGCGTCCTTGATTGTGAGTCTCCGTTAGTCGTAGTCTTTTTGACATGGTCCTTTGGTGATTCATCCTCGGATCGAACCCGTTTGCACGTTTTACGGTCCGAAGATGAAGCAGCAATAGCACCACTCATTGCCGCGTTTACCTTAAGCCGCTCATGGACGAGTTTATAGGCCTCATCAGGGTCCATACCTCCTTCCTTGAGCCGCTTAAGGTATTTTCGCGATGCCCCAGAGAGCTGTTGCCTCTTCCGGTTCGTCTTTCCCGATGTCGATGGCGTTTTTGAGTTCGCATTAATCGGCCTCGTGTCATCGCCATCAGGAGTCGTCCCGGGAGAGGTAGCTCCAGAGGATTGTTGCCCCTTCCGGTTCGTTGCTTCTAAGGTCGATGGCGTTTTTGAGTCCGCTTTATCCGGCCTCGCGCCATCATCGTCAGGAGTCGTCCCGGGAGAGACAGCTCCAGAGGGCTGTTGTCCCTTCCGGTTCGTCTCCCCTGAGTCCGATGGCGTTGCTGAGTCCGCTTTAATCGGCCTCACGTCATCGTCTTTAGGAGCCGGCCCGTGAGAGGCAGCTTCTGAATCCGACCCGGATTCCAGAAGTAGTTCCGACAAGTCGGGAATGGAAGCAGTTGGACTGCTAGAAGGTTCCGGGCGTTCAAATTCGTCCGAGAACATTTCAAAATTATTTTAATTTTTTGGTTCCATGCGGTTCCCACGATCAGCAAGGGAAATAACAGGTCCGCCCGAGCAGAGCCCCGCTTGCCCGAGTAAGGCCCTTCCACTAGCGGGGGGCCGTGTAGCGCCGGTGCAAAACACACACACCATGAGGTGGCGGGAGCACACGGACACGCCCGCCCGGAGGCCACGTGACACCAAGGGCCGCAAGGTCGCGCCCGCCCGGGAGCGGGAGCGGGGAACACGAACACTGACACAGGAAGCGACGTAGCAACACTCTCACCCACTCACACACAATAGGAGCGGGCGAACACGCCCGCCCGCCCGGGGCTCTTGCTACACCGAGAGCAGTGGAGGCACGCCCGCCCGGGAGGAGGGAAGTGGTCGCGCGGCACTGGGAGCGACGTAGAACCGCGAGGGAGCGCCCGCCCGGGAGCGGGAGAGCGGTCGCGCGGCGTAGAGAACCGTGAAGGCGCGCCCGCCCGGGAGCGGGAGCAGGGAAGTGGTCGCGCGGCACTGGGAGCGACGTAGAATCGCGAGGGAGCGCCCGCCCGGGAGCGGGAGAGCGGTCGCGCGGCGTAGAGAACCGTGAAGGCGCGCCCGCCCGGGAGCGGGAGTGGGAAAACGGGCTGCGGAGCACCGGCAAAATGCTTCCACTCGCTACGGCTGCCGGAGCGCGAATCCTACTCGCATTAAGGCGTCGTCGAGTCAAAAAGCTTACAATAAGTTTTAAGTAGGTAGGACAATTCCCTCAATTTTCACATAGAATAGAAAAATCTACGACCAGGCTGTTTTATCAATTAAATAATCTTTAACGGTATAGTATCCTTTTTTGAGAAGACAATTTTTTACATGAGACTTAAAGTTTTCAAATGGTAAATCCAAAATATTACTTGGAATTTTATTATAAAACTTTATACCAAGACCTATGAAAGAACCACGGACTTTTTCTAATCTATACTGAGGCATTACAAGTTTGTCTTTATTTCTGGTATTCCGATTGTGCCAATCACTATGTTTTGTTTATAAGTTAATATTGCGACGCACGAAAAGTATGCAGTTTAATATAAATTGAGATGCTGCTGTCAATATACCAATCTCTTTGAATCTATCCCTAAGAGATGTTCTAGAACTTAGTTGATAAATAGCTCTTATTGCTCGTTTTTGTAAAACAAAAATAGTATTTATATCGGCTGCTATCCCCCATAAAAGAATACAGTATGACATAATGCTATGAAAATAACTGAAATACACTAATCTGGCAGTTTCTTCATCTGTTAACTGTCTAACTTTTCTAATGGCATAGGCAGCAGAGCTGAGCTTGCCAGCCAGAGCTGCGATATGCATATTCCATTGAAGTTTACTGTCAAGAGTAACACCCAAGAAAACTGTTGAATCGAGCAAATCTAATTTCTCATTATTGATAACAATTTCAGTGGGATTCGCCTGTGCATTAGGTAAAGCGAATTTAACACATTTCGTTTTCTTAGCATTAAGCTGGAGATTATTAACATTAAACCAAGCAAGGACCTGCGAGAGTGCTTTGTTCACATCGTCAAAATCAGTTTTATTCCTATCAACTTTGAATATTAAAGAAGTATCATCTGCGAACAAAACAATATCACAGAATTTTTCTGCAAAAAAGGGTAAATCATTTATATATATTAAAAATAAGAAAGGGCCCAAAATGGAGCCTTGCGGAACGCCCATTTTTACATGAGAACCTGACGAACTTATTCCATTGATATTAACTGTTTGAGTCCTGGAACTGAGATACGACAGTATTAATTTTTGAGCATTATTTTTTACACCGTAATGATTCAGCTTCAACAGCAGCTGCACGGATGCACGGAGGAGCTCGAGATAATAAATTTTTGGTCACCCATCCCATGACCGACCCTTGCGAACGTTGCTTAACTTCCGCAATCGCTGGACCGAGCTCCACATTTATTATTAATACGCAATAAATGGTAAAAGTTCTAATTGTTATTTTAGACTTGTTTCGTTTAGTCTGATAAACTGCAAGAATATAGATGTTACCAAAATTTAGCCAAATGCTGAAGTTAAAGAGTGACTATTATGTTTAGTGGTGTTTTCTACAAAATGTAAATGAAGAAAAAGCAGATTTACTTATTTGGATAGAAGCCAATGTTTCTGAAGTACGAGTTGACTATAATCAAAATTAAGAATCCAGATTTATTCCGATATGTTAATGTGAACCTATTCGAAAGCCCTAACAATGGGCAGAACATGACATAAAATATGTGCCTGTCTTACATTTTGTGGATTATCATAATTGAGCATTGTCGTGGAATAAGGTTTTGTCCACACCCAGTAAAGTCGCAGCACGCACAAGGGTCGTCTACTTATCAAGATTCTTACCTCCTAATCTCATAACCTTACATAACTAACATTTTGCTGCCTAATCGCCTAATGTTTTAAGTGAACTCTTAACCTTTTCAACAGTTAAATACCATTTTATCCCGTGCATACCTTGAAATTAATTACGTGAAATTATTCCAACCTGAAGGAATGTGTTTCATATTAAATCCCAGTTTTAATGTTTGTGTTTCATTATCCCGAGGCTTTGATCAAGATTAATAATGTCTAATGTTATGTTTATTCTTTTCAGGTAAATGAACGAGGCAGGTTACGAGTTATGTAACGCAAGTAATTTATTTGAGAATTCCAACAAAAAAAATATTTGAACCCACTGATGGTACGAAGCCAGTGAGCTTAAGCCTCACGAACGTTAAGCCCAAAAAAAATTCTCTGACATAATAACCGGTCTACAAATGTGAACGTTAAATGTTATTTTTAAATTACCTGTTTGGTTTGACTCGCGATTTTTTTGTTTTAATTCATACTGTTACTTGTCCATAATATACAATATGTTTTATGTAATGTTCTGATTTTCACTACATAGTATAAGACAGGTAAAGCTATAAGACATGCCAGAAATACCAAAAAATAAGGGTTTCGCTCATAGTGCTCAGCCTCGAGAAAGCATCCGTCAAACTTCATAATAACATACTTTATGCACCGATAAAGCCCTTATCTCAGAGCGCCCTTATCTCAGAGCGCCCTTTTCTCAATAGCACATTCTTGTGCCCACGAAAGATACAAGTGTTCCATTGTTTGTCTAAATTTAGACTTTCCGCGTTAGCGTTAGAGTTGATATTGGCTCTCGTGGATAACAGAAAGGTATCTGATTTACGATCGGGAGTGGGCTCTTGTCGTTTGCTACTCTTCCATTCAGGGTTTGCACAAAGTGGGACACCTTTAGATTGGCGGTCTCAGAGATGTATTCATTTCCTTTCAACTTCACCTGACCGATTGGAATTACTTTCCGCCGAGACCGGTTTTTTTTTTACTTCGACGCCGTGGTTATTTCTCTTGGTATGCAATTTTTTATCTAATTTAAGATAATCTTTACTTGCATTCCTTCTACGATAAAAGAGTCAAGTCAGTCCTAATAAGCTTAGACATTTGGTTTTGTTAGCGATGCATTTTGTTGTTCTAAGGAGCCACAATGTATGCACAACGAGATGTGTCAACTGAGCTATGCAAAAATTTACCAACAAAACGGTGGAGACTTTTCAACGTCCGCTATTCGTTATTCAAGCAGAAATCACAACTTCCTTTCGTTACCGCTCGACTGAGTTATGAATTCAGTATTCAAAGGGATCTGTGGTCGTATAGCGGTACGTGGAGAATTTTATTGAAGCAAATCCCAAGTTTCGAAGGTAAAGTAAAAGTTCGTTCCTATAAAAGGCCTCCAAGTGCGATTCTGTGCATATTCCCGTTCGATATTTTAAATTCTCTTTACTTTCGCTATTATGGAGTTCGGAAATTCGTCTTGGATATCGGAGAAGTGGTCTCATATGGCAGAGAAAATGTTTAAGCTCGAGGAATTTCCATTCGGTTCATTGAATGTTGGTTGAATAGGAATATCGATAGCCAATGCTATAAATAAACAAAACAAGTGGGAATTCGCTTGTAAATAGTTCTTTCATTCTTAAATGAGTTCGAATTGGAAAGATTAATTGCGTATCTTGAAGTTCCTCGTCCCACTTCGAATGGAGATAATCCGGGTGGAGATAAATGGGTTCCGGCTTAGTTCTACAGGTAGCGCATTCCGCCGAATACATTTGAGTGGCGAAGTAAACAAAGGTCATAAACAGAGATGGCCCTGTTGAGCCCTGTTTTGATTAATGAAGTGCCCATTGACATCACTCTACGCTTTGGCTCTCAATACTTGTGTTTTGGAGATAGAACATCTAATTAATTAAATGTTTCAATATTTAAGTGTGCATCTCATTTTCAGTAATGTTTCATTACTATTTCATGATTGATTTTCACTTTAAGACTAGTAAATTGATTGAATAAATTCATACTGATAAACTTTTTAAAAAAGCCCTTTGAATTCAGAGATTGTCGACACTGAAAGTCTAACTAAGTCATAAGCTTATGAATCTTATGATACTCATTAGCAAAGTTCTAGCAAATGAGTCAAAACTCCAGATATATCAAGTGAACGCAAAACTCTTAGTAACACAAAAGTTAAAACGGCAACAATGTTTATTTCAAAAACTTGGTCCATGTTATTAATAAAAGTCATTGTAGAACATTGAAATGGGAACAAAAGTACTAGCTGAACATACCTAGCTACAAGCCAATGAGCGCGCAACAGTTCTCACATTCCTTTGCTGAGCATTTTTTTTTTGCTTTTAATATGTGCATTTTTGGTGTGAGGGGTGGGGGCGGGGAAGGTTCATTCTGTCTCTACTCTACAGTACCGACGGACAGACTCTACAGTTCCTTTCCTTCAGTTCAGTAGCTCCGCACCCTTCCTAGGGGGAGGTTGTGCGCTCGTCACAATGCCGCGGCTCGTGACAATCCTCGGTATGTCAAAGTGAAGTTTTATTGGGGCATATACGAAATATGCGTAAGTTTATAGTTTAGCGCGACCTTTCGTGAGTTTGTATGGTTGGGAATCTTTCGTGTTTATTGAAATGAGGAATGTTGTTGAAAGATTTTGGAATTTCAACTATTTTGTTCGACTAAGTTCTAAATATTTGAACTTTTCGTTAATAAGCTGGTGTAAAATATAACTTACACAATACACATTAAAAACGGTACTCTATCTTTTGTTTATCTGGATGTAGAATTTATAATTATCTTGATGAACATTAGCTATTTTTGTAAGGTAAGTGTTGCAGATTTAAGTTCAAAGATCTCTATTTGTTCAAAGGAGTTTAATGAAAAAAACAAGCTAAAGAAACGTTTAAAAAGGCATCATTTTTGACATATTTTATAGATAAAGAACCTTATTCCAAATGGGATACGGATAAATTTGGCCATAGACTGATTCGAAAATATCCACTTGAACTGAATGGGACATTTTATTGCTGTAAGCATTGTCTCGCTCGTTGGGCTTTGGAGCAACATGTGTTTGCACTTCAAGTCCAAACACTGATTTATCATTTGTCTACTTAAAACTTAAAATGCAATCAAAGTTCTTTCCTTTTGAAGGCCCAACATTATTAAGGTAATAAATATTTTGTAATGTATCATTCAGGAAATTTAATAAATTTTACTTTTCACAAAGCGTTTTTATCGATCAGAGAAAAACAATTATAATTTGGCTATCAAGAATCAATACGTATGAAATCAGGTTAGCTCATAGTTCGTATCTGTATCTAAGTACATAGTTACACCAAAATGTGTGTACTTTCTGTGTAAAAGAAAAAAGTACCAAAAGAATTAAAGTAATGCTGATACCGCTGATACCTACTATAGTTGGTAAGTATTGCTTTATAAATGGAAAGCTGAGATACCAATAGTCCATCAGCCATTTTTTATGTCCCCACTGCTGGGGCACAGGCCTTCCTTATGGGTGGTAAGGAGGACGGGCCATAACCCACCACGCGGGCCCAATGCGGATTGGTGGGTGTTAACGACTGCAAATACAGCCGGGACCAACGGCTTAACGTGCCTTCCGAAGCACGGAGGAGCTCGAGATAATACATCTTTGGTCATACCAATACCAATAGGGCAATAATAAATTTAACTCGTAGTAGGTTTTGGAATTATCGGCATCCAGCGATCTGACCCTATTTCCGAATTGTCCCACCCTTATTATTATTCATTAGGTCCCAAGGATTCGGTCCATTTAAAAGAAGGAACCAATTATATTCAAATCACATAGCTTTAGAGTGTGAGAGGAATATGTCGGTGACCGCGAACCAGACGAAACGGAAAGTCAGCTTACTAAACAATTGGAGCTTAAAGATATTACTTTTCTCTTATGATAATCTGAATGAATTACTTTGTTTATTTTAAAGTTCATTATTTTTAGAGAAAATTAATTATGAGTATGTTAACCGTACTGTTACTAACAATGTATAAAATACCTAGATTAATAATAATAGCTAGCTAGCGACAAATTACTCTTGCGTAAATATTTTCGGTCAATAAGTATCACATTTCTGGGAATAGTTTTTGTAGTTCAAGATCAAGATTTTACTTCGTACCTACACATTAACAACCATCTAATATTTTTGTGCTTAGGCCATCGTTCATATTTTGAGTAATTTAGATAAATTGCTGAACTTGTTTCAAGTTCTTCTGAGTAGGTAGCTCCAATGGAGACTATATTATAAGCTAAGTATATTATTTTATTTGTCATCATATTGTTGTGCCCGAGTCATGGATGTCATATCTATTCTTTTTAATGTTTTATATCCGTTATTATTACTTTTATTATTACAGTACAAGCTTTTCCAGTTTAGGACAAAGCATTGGTGTGAGTTGTTCGAATTTTACTGGATATAACTTTAAAAGTCAAGCGATAGAACAATCTATTTATGTTGTGTTCAATACTAAGCTCATTTTAAAATTCCCAAATCATTTTTCCTCTCGAAAGCTTCAATAAACGGACCCATTTTATAATATGACAATCAAAAGCCATTTAGAGCATATCAAAGATTTATCATAAAGCATCCACTTCGTTTGAATTGATAATAATAAAAGAAAGTTCAAAAGGATCTGTCGGTTTACAGAATCAATTTGAAAAATCCAAGTTTCTGTTTGATTTTCAGTCAAACTTTTTCTTGTTCTAATATTAGATTTAATTTTATCTGATATAATTTATGTAAGTTATATTTTTTTCGCAAACAATCTTTATAATTGTTCACTAACTTAGGTAATTATACTTATTGGCTGCTTTAGATATACCTATAAAAATATAAGCGTAGGTTTATAAGCGTAAAGGCATCTTTAGAATAATTATTGTAATGTTATTTGGATAAATAAATAAAAAAAAAAAAAAGTAATTAACTTGATTATTTTTAAGAATATAGTTTTTCTCAAGGATTTACTTATTGATATTAAATTCAGTCCGCTTTAATTTTTTATTATCATACAATACAAAAGCTTTAGTAACAAACACAGCGTAATACGTTTAAGCAACGCATACGTATAAAACCACGTATAAGTCATAAACTTATTTATAGTATAAGTAAGTTCTCTATTACATCACTTTGGCACTTTGCTTAGTCTTGATGCATCTTTTGAAAATAGAATTCCGGGAATTTGAATTTGGAACGTACGTCACAAAAAAAGAAAAAGTTTTAGTAAACATTTCGACCTCATTAGACACTTCTAAACTGCTGTGATGGCTGTGATACTACTGTCACAGGAATAATTAGCTAATTTTTTTCCACCCTGTGCTGCTACCTGTGCTCCTAATGTTCTGCAGCGATTATACGGCAGATTTGAAACACGTGTAGTGTGTTAATTTAGCAATATGCGTCAATAGTTAGATAATAATGGATTCCGTCGTGTCGCGGTCTCAATAGGGATGTAATGGGTTTGATTAATAGCGGATCGTAATCTGTGCAGATATCCCGGGTTTATCGTAGGTGATTGACGTAATTCCACCACAGAGGTGAATTTGGTGGACCTACATTTATTATGATGAGTTTGTTGTTTTTATGCATATTATTTAACAATGTTTTGTCAGATGATATTTTAATGAAATTAATTAGTTTGATTTAGCTTGGTGGCGCGGTGGTTTAGCGCCTGGCCCTACGATTGCGATGGTTAAGCAACTTTTGCAAGGGTCGCTCATGGGATGGGTGACCAAAAATGTATTACCTCGAGTTCCTCAGTGCTTCATACATGTTAAGCCGTTGGTCCCGGCTGCATTTGCAGTTGTTAGCACCCACAAATCCACATTGGGCCTGCGTGTTGGGCTATGGCTTATCCTCCTTACCCAAGCATAAGCAAGGTCTGTGCCCCACACGTTATGTCGACGAGGTTAGTTTGGGAAAGATTTTACACCCTATTAATTTTATCTTTTTAATATTAGGATATGTAATAAAAAATCTTATTTGAAATTTTTTACCACATTAAGCATTAAAAAAACACGAATAATAGGAATATTTCGACTCGTAGTAGGTATACATTTTATACTATTGATGTAGATTATCGAATATAATGTTCTTTTTAAAAAAAATATATGATAAGGGACACCAAAACACTGTAAATGGCCCTGACATATCAACGAATAAATTCGATTAATTCGAATGATTATTAAATTTTAGATAAAACCCACTAATCTTGTTCCCTAGATGGACGAAGATGGATGTTACCTACATGGTTGCTAATGGATTTTTCCAGTTAGGTACTCTAATCTAGAAATTAACATATGCAGTACATATGGCGGTGAGTTGATTGCGATTTATGACTCAGATAACTTTATGCTAGTTTGCTCGTGGATACCTCATGGGATATGCAAAATCTTAGATAGGTTTACGCTTTTGTTAATTATATCTTAGAGAAAGATTTACGGTATATCTGTTCATATTGAGGACCTCGAGGGCGCTTTGCAGGCCAAGCAATTATCGCTACGGTCAAAATTATGGATGGGTGACGAAAACTGTGTTATATTGAGCTTCTCTGTGCTTTGGAGAGCACGTTACACCTTTTGGTTTAGTCCCGGTTACACTTTAACCCCATTATTAATAAACGAAGAGTTAAGTATACACCTTGTTAAACCAAAAAGTTTAATTAGACGCCCCTCAAAGCGCCAAGAAAACTTTTTGGTTAATTGTCTCAACGTCAAAATGTAAAGCAAACTTTTTACCAATTCACATTAGGTGGTGGATGAAGGCTACCTTCTTATCCGACCATAAAGAAGGCCTGTGCTCTAGCACCAATAAAAAAAAGGCTTACGATATTATTAAAATTAGTTCAATCGAATAGTTCGTAATTTTTACGAACTAAGGTAGTTTAACAAAATATAGCTCTCCAATTACTTATATTATTAAACGTTAAAACAATGACTAAAAGATTGCCAAAAATCCAGTTGAAATGTTTACTTTTTTTTTCATCGGACTGTCTACTACAAAATTCAGCAAACATCCACATTGTAATTCAATTGGATGCAAATTTGTGGAAAGCGATCAGATCGCTTACAAAATTGATCCGCTATAAAAGTGTGAAAGCCCCGCAGTACGTAATTGTCATGTTTTCCTATTAAAAACAACAATGGATTCTTTTAACATCTTTTTTATTTATTATTCTACTTTAAAATAAAGAGTCTTATTTGAAGACTTCTATTACATTTTAGCCCTAATATAAGCCTCAAGACTCTCAAGATAGCCTGTCGCTTCCAAAATGATATTTAAACACCCTGCCTGCCCTATTATTGCTCTAAAAAAGTAGATATACAGCATGTACTATTATATCCGTAGACAAATGATCATTAAAAGAGTTTATAAACCATAAATGCATTGAAACTTGTTGTATGGTCTGTGCATTGAAATCACTGAAGGTATTAAAAAAACACTTAACCCGTTGACTGCCCATGTGACAAACAAATAGATTTTCAACTGTCTTTTTTAAACGTCATTAGAGTCCACTTTTGATGTACGAGAATATTGAAAGAGTAGAAAAGTTGAGACTATTTCTACGCCTTCAAATTGCACGGTTATAAACTCAGTTTTCACACTCCCTACCGAGTGTGTTGACCTATTCTACATGACAATGGAAAATTCAATTCCAATGCTGTTAGAACTGAATTGCAGCGTGAACTTTGAGTGCAGTTTTTGCTATTGCAAAACTGAGGTGGACAGTTTTTCGTCGAAGTAGTTTTGTTTCCAGTATTGACCTACATAAATTAAAATTGGTTGAGTTTACCATGGAAAATATTCAAGTATAATTTTAAGAAATTACTGGTTTTTGTCGCGTGTTTAAAATAACTTCCCGCCGTAAATTACAGAAATATACAAAATAAATTAATTCCAACCGATTCCGGAAAATATGAATCAGCTCCGAAATCACGTAAACATAAATCAGATGGCAGATTCAGGTGGTTGTAAACTGTAACAATAAATATTTACCGAAATTCACCCTCATCATCCCTCATGCATCGGTAATAAAGTACAAATTGCTTCGATAATTTTAAAGTCCACCTTGGGGATACGACGTGCTTCGCCTCAAACACCCAACACTGTTGTTTGGAAATAATTACTTTAGTTGTTCAATTTTAGTTACACAACAATCAAAGTCTCGACTTGTGGTTATGAGATCTCGGATGATTGGAATTTAAACTCTATTTCTGTGGCTGTAAGGCCCAGAGAGACAGTGAGTTCTTCATTAAGTTCAAGTTTGTTTCTTGTTGCTTTTGGACACTTAATATAAACACACTTGAAGTTTACTGACATAGTTGTGATATGCCATGACATAAATCTAAATACAATTGCTTTATCGCTTGTAGTTCGTTCCTTTATCGCTTGTAGTGCTATCCACGGCTGCATTTGAGGGTTAATCTAATTGCAAACACTTCTTTGCGAACGTAAAATTACATCTACTTAACCTTTTTTATTCAACTAAAACTTATGTGCAAGTTAGAGTAACTTAATTTCATCATATTTAAGACAAAAAACCCGCCTGCATAAAAAGACAACTCGACTGAAAAGATGGAAACCAAATTAAATAAATATTAAAGGCAACATGTCATAATAACATGCAGCCGGAGGCATGAATAAAGAAAGTGACATTATGAATGATTTAAATTATATGCCTCCGACTGCATGTTATTATGACATGTTGCCGTTAATATTTATTTAATCTTGTTTCCATCTTTTCAGTCAACTTGTCTTTTTATGCAGGCGGGTTTTTTAATTTATTTTTTTTATTTATCTTTTTTTAGTTATTATATATTACGGTCATGATATACCTTTTTGAAATCCTTATAATAAGCCCTTTAATTTGACACCCATATTGCAGTATTCTAATAAAATATTTTTTTGGCCGCCATGATGGTTTTTTTATAACGCCACCTTCTTAAGAACACTTGGGCTGAAAAGACAAATCTAACGATATCTTAATCATAGAAATCCGTTCAGCCGTTTGAAAGATATGAGGTAATAAAGAATATTTACATACAAACATACTTACAAGATACGCGCGAAAAACCCTTTCTAATAACCCTTTCTTTGCAGTCGGGTAAAAAACACTAGGCAAAGATTATTTTTGCTAGCTTTGAGCAGGGTAGGTAGGTAGGTAGGAGCGAGGGATGGAAACCTATGGCTAGAGTTCCATAGGCTTTGGTCACACCATTAGACAGGGTATTTTTCACCATTTGCTACACTTGTTAAATAAAATAGTCTCTATTCTCACAACCCGAAGCTTTTTTCAGCTTTATCTAATCATAAAATATGTGCCAAGAAAACTGAAAAAACATTTTGCTTACCAGAACTCCCGTCTCGTTCAATGACGCTTGTCGTCTTAGATGTGTTGTAGGATCTTTAAAGAAACCGGAATCTAACAATCTTACTAGAAAAAAATACAGAATTTCGGATAATTGTCAAATAATCTATTGTCTTTTGATTGACAGATAGACGTGATAAATCGCTATATCATATCGCATTTCAGTTGTCATGCTAGGAAGGCAGGCTAGCAATAACAATGAATAATTGGATGATTGATTTTTTACAATCTATCTGAATAAGCTACCGAAGTGAGGTTGTAAACTTGAAAAGACCCAATTACAGCGCGCATCTTTCCTTCGCTCCATCACCCCCCCACTACTATTAGCAATTTTTCCAGAGAATAATTTATATTACTAAAGTTAGTCCATAATATTGTCATGATGACGTACATACAAGCATAATAACCTGGAATGATTTTCCTAGTAAGATTATAAAATTCCCGTTTCTACTAATAATCCTGCGACACACCGTATCACAGAACAGGAGCCTTATGTGTTCCGTTGTGACGCCCAGAATGCTTCCATCGGGCCTATCTATTTGATTTACATAAAGGGTGCGAAGCGTATTTGCGTTGACAAGTGCGTAAAAGTATCGCGAGCAAATCAACTCTCAACAAATTCGATTTTGAGCGATGCGAATGTATTGTTGTGAATGAGGAAAATTAAACTAGAAGCCTTCTAGAGAGAAGTCTTCTTTTCGGTAAGGTTTTGTAAGTTGGTGATTTAACATTATTTGCTTTTACTTTATTTTATTTTTATTTTCTATTTTTAGAATATGGTACAATTACAGACATCAGAAAGGATACATATAAATAGGAAGCTAATGAATAATTTAAAAGTATGGTATATCTGTGCTTACAATCGTAATCAACATTTGACACAGTAAAGTAGTCAAAGTTATTATTAATTTAATTTTGGAGCATATTATTAGTCAAAGTGATTCAGATTGCCGGAAAGTCGAAGTAAAAGTTCTTGCGGAAAATTAAAGTAAAGTTTGACAAAAAAACTCAATTTTAGTATTCATAATAGGATGCCTGTTCTTTCCTAAATTTTTGATTAGGAATTTGTTTGGATAGTAGATAACTTAGGAAGTTCAGAAGAAAGATACATTGTATCCCAAACCATATACATAACTAATCTAAACTTTGAAAAGAACATTAATTACGAATTTCACGCTGAGCTCGTGTTAGAATATCTGAAATAGTCACCGAGTTGGTTAATATTTGAAAGGTTTTCGAGCGTGGTTTGGTCTGTTCATAAGTTCATAATAAATTGGGAAATTTTAATTGCTCGATGAACAAAGCAAACAATTCTTGGCTGCAGAGCAAACTTGTGGTTTACAGTGCTTAGTTCTCATTTCATGTCCAAATATTAGTCAATCTTGTACGCTGCTGACGGATAAAATAATGTTAGTGCTTGGTCCCTCTAAAATAAAATAAAAATAAGTTAGACGAATAAGAAAGAAAAAACAAGGCGCTTTTTAGTAATGTGATTTGAAGTACTAATAAAGTAAACAATTATGTTGCAAGCAAAAAATGGGTAAGTAATGAGTTGTTATGTATTTATTGTGTGCTAAATTATGAAAGTCCATAGAAGATTCAAAATTTAACCAAATGGGTATTCCAAGTTCAAATTAAATAAATGAACAAACGATACCTAATCAAAAGTTTGTAGCACAATTATAAATTGTAATTTCACCTATTCATAGATTACTAACCCTTTATACGAAGACTGAATTCGTCAATCCGGTTTTATGTATCTCCACCCATGTAACATAGTAGAAACTCGATGAATATTCATATAATCAAGTGGATTCATAATGCTATCCTCAAGTTAAATCCTGGCTAATCTGTTGCTAGTTTTACGAAGGCTTCCGTTTTAATAAGATTATCCTGTACGGGAAGAAGTCATTAAACTGACGTACACTAGACTGTTGTTATTATTAACAAATTAGACTAATTTGCTGATAAGTTCGTATCAGAATCAATAGATAATTTTTACGGATACTTTTTTTATTAAATGTTTTTCGATGATTATTTTTTATTAACCAACGTTTTGGTATTTTTTCTATAGTCGATGACTGTAAAATCCAAAAACTAATTAAAATAAATAGGCGTTAGTATATTATTTCTATTTATAGTATGAGAGTAAATAAAAAGTGTACAGATTAAATAATACGTGGAACTTATTTGCAGATATTTGCTTCCACCTCAGTTCATAACATCAGGTGACATGAACACCAAAATACTTCTCCGCCATTTTTCCATTCAAAATGAGCAATTAATATTAAAGTAAACAAAAAATGTTTGATACACATTGTTGATATTTTGACTTGTTAAAAACAAGGGAATCACAATTTCTTCATTCACTTGTTTAAAAAACAAAAGTTTACCCTCCAAGTTGCGCTGGCTTGCTTAAACTTGTTACAAAGTGGAGGTAAACTCAATAGGTAACGAATCCAACAGGTAAACAAATTATTTGGAAGAATGTTGGAATTTATTTTGATTTCTTCTAAATTGAATATTTTATTATAAATAGAAAATTTGGTAAGTACTTATAGAAATTAAAAACCTGTTCAAAATTACAAAAGTTTTTATTATTGTATATTGTATATAATATGTTTGTATTATATAAAAACGTGGTTCAGCTTAGAGAATCAGTGCCGAAGACAATTTAGGTTCTGAGGTATTTCTGTTTTTCTATGTTGCCTTGGGTCTAAAAGAGTGTAGAACTCTTATATGTGGTGGCATCGTGTTTCCATCGTATTCCATAATTCAGGTAATTTTTTATGGTGTCAAAGTAATGTATGGTGATATTGCTTAACATTTATTTTTAATTTATATTTTCCGTATCTTTTACTAACATCACATGCAATATATTTTTATTATAGTGCACGTGCTCGCAACAAGCAAGAGGAGCTTTATTAAACTTTACTACCCGTGCCTCCAGGGTATCTGTAGGGCTGGGAGCTTGTCATGCCTCTTCCTGTATTTCTTCTTGGAAAGCTTAGAAAATCAATTTGTTGTGTTGTACTTGTTTAGAGGCACTAGGGATGACGACTAATGAATAAAATAACGAAATACTAATAAAAATCCTTGTATACTTTTTAGTTTTATATATTGCGTATTATTTGTTTTATGACCCTTCAAAGTTGGGTGGACAAGTCCTTTTAAAAAGTATAAAATTTATTAAAATAAATAATACCTTTAATTAGTCCGTAAAATGTAAAGCCAATTTGTCTTAGAAACCATTATGATAAACACAATATTTCATATAGCTGCCGAACCAATTTCCTACGCGTTGCATACAAACTACCTGGGCGTGACGTCATAACTACGTAGCCATTAGTATAGAGCGTTTTTGGGCTAGTCTAATTTGTGTGCATTTCAAACTGTGATATCTCGGGCAGTTTTCATGCTAGCAAAATAATTATTTTACCAATGTTTCTTTTTTTGAGAAGTAATTTATGTAACATAAAATAAAAAAATATTCGTCATGCCTATTGTTATTAAATGATAATAAGATATCCGCGTGAGTTTATTGTTTGCAAAAGCAACTACTCAAAACAGTTACACATAATAATGTTTTCAACATTTGGAACGGCCGTGAGAATGGGGTTAATGCCGGAAGCCATAACAAAAACAACATCTGTAAAACGTATTCTATTCATATAGGTAATAATAATAAGGATCTTACATAAACATTTTTTTTTTTTTCTTTTTTACACACAGCGTTATCTAGCCCCAAACTAAGCAAAGCTTGTAATATGGGTGCTAGACAACTGATATAATACTTTATATATACTTTTTAAATATATACTTATTATACATACATATAACACCCAGACCCGTCACAGAAATTAAAATTCATCATTTCAATTTCTGCCCGGCCGGGAATCGAACCCGGGACCTCTTGCGTGGTAGGCGGCATGTTGACCACTGCACCACATAGGTCGTCATTCATATAGGTAACTTGTAAAAGGTGTTTCATTCGATGTACCTATAGTTCACTCACGGATCTAGAAAGTGGAAACTTTTCTATCTCGATCAACCAACAGGAAGATCATCTTATCTGATTCTTTATACATGAAAAAATTACCAACCCTATAACCTATGTATGTACCAAATATGACATATGAGGAGACGTCACAGAGTTGTAAACTAAGTTATGATAGCGGCCGCGATGACATGATACGCCTTATCTGCGCGCCCTCCGAAGACTTATGAAATTATACCACTTTGCCAGTTCCACTTTCATTGCTGGTTAACAATTTTGAAGTTACGTGAATTTGAATTTTATTACACTTGAAATATGGTTTGCAACGTTAATTTACATTTGCAATTTGCTTATTACCACGAGGGTGCGTAAATCTTGTATAGTGCCTATGGAAATAAGTTAGGTTTATTAAATACTAGCTTTTGCCCGCGACTTCATTCGCGTAGAAATAGTTTTATTATTCATGTCAGTAGATAGCGTTGTTATTGCAGAAAATGTTGTATCCCTCGGGAACCGCATATTTTTTCTGTACGAAAGGTAGGGACCCTATGTCCTTTTCTGTATCCCTAATAATGTGTATGCATGCAGGTGTAACAAACAAACAAACTTACCTTTGCATTTATAATATTGGTAAATTGGTATGGATAGGTAACGACTACGTAAAATACGAAAGATATACGATAACTTAAATCACAAGGTAAAAAAACCTGTGCTTAAATTATCAATCATCTCAATATCTATAGTTGCATCATTTACATGTAACATTTGCGTGATTATACTATGAGTAAAAAGATGATTTAAATTTTCAGGAAAACATGATTTACGAGAACTTGATTCAGTGCAAGTTGAAGTAAAGTAAATGCATCGCTTGCTCTCTAGGGATACGCCAGGCTCAGCTTAATGGATATGCAGAACTTGCAACAGGAACTAAGTTTCTTAACTCCAGTTCCTTAGTGATATATCTAATACAATACATTTTGTATTGAATACATTTTGCACTGAAGCAAACATTATCTCGGAGACTTTGATGATGATTATAAAGGAAATAAACATAATAATGTAAGCGTAGGTATACTATTACGATTTCAACTTTAATAAGTAATAAAAGAAACAAGTTCTACCGAAACTCAATATTTCCCACAAATTATGTTCAGTATGCCAAGATATTGAAAACCAATAAATGTAGATACTAAATGAATAACTGATTTAACAAAGGCTCCATCAAAGTCTCTGTTATATATTTAAAAGCATCTTTCATCTATTTTACGCTCAGTGCACACAAAACTTGTGTGTACAGTCGACAACTTAACAATAAAAAAGTCTGGAACGGGTGGTAGGAAAATATAGACGATTCAAAAGTACTTAACAATTAAGTTTATTTGAATAAAGCTTATTTCACTTTCACTTTCACTTTCAAATAATGTCAACTTTAAAGTGGTCCAATTTTCAATGCTACAAGAATCACTTTGACTTCACTTTGCTACGCATGAGGTGCTTTCTTCCTTACAATTTGGTTAAGCATCCAAGATCAAAGGTTTTTTTACGTCTCAGCGAGTTTTCCAGAAGTATTAGGAACTTGACGGGTACTTACGGATATCTAAAATAGGCCACAAAATAATGTATAAACTATTTTTATTTATATATTTTTTTTTAATTGTTTTACTTAATCTTCATGTCAAAGTCAAAGTCAAATAATCTGCATTATAGTTCAAATATTGTCACAACTAATCTTGACGGTCTTAAAAATCATAACAAATAGGTACAACTTGTGCGAAATGTGTTCGCCATTATAATTATAAGATAATTATATTAAGAATAAAATATCTTTAATATTTAAGACCTTGTCTTAAATTTAATAGAATAATTAATGGATCATTGAAATTGCGGTATTACCGGATTCACCCAATATCTTCCGAGTGAATTGTTCACGGAACCCGATTACGGGTTTCAGACCAAATTGATTTACAGCAGTTTAAAACTTGGCCTCCTATAGATTAGATTATTGGGGGTTAATGGTTCGGGGATTACCTCTTCGACTTACGATGTGCGAAATCGAAATTGGTTTATATGCTTCGCCCTATTGAGAGAAACAACTCCAGTTGAATTGTTTGTTACTTACATAAAATTATACCTACCACTTCTTTACATGTATACTTGTTGTATGGTTTGTGCTTGTAACGTAAAAAGAAATAAGCAATATTGGGCGAATATTCTTTTGTATAAGTAGTTCAGATGTCCGCATTTAGCCCAATCGCGGTAATTCTGAACGATAAAACCAAAAACGATACGTTGTCATTAAGGTTATATTTACTTAAAAATCTTTGGTTTAGCTTCATAATTTTCACTTAAATTGTCCCAGATTTTAATCCTAGACTCCATAGGCAGAGTATTCAACAATTTTAACAAAACTAAAGCGAGTATTTTTCTGTAAACGAAACTGAAACGGTAACGATTTAGCTTTGGTTTTATCGTTGAAAAATTAGCGCGAGTTTATATAGATTTTTTTAGTCGATTCAGTTTATCGAAATTTTTCAAAATGGTGGAGATATGGGGGTAGAAAAATCTGCACTCTACTGTTTTACGCACATTAGCGGCGGTAGTAACATTGTATAATATTGCCGTTAGTTACTGTGAGAAGATATATTTTTTTTTGGAGGCAACAGGATTGGATTGGCAACGATTATTTTATTTTCCTCCCTTCTCTTTAACAACTATACCTAATTGTATTATACCTTCTCAGCCGTCCCTAGTGCTTCCTTTTTAAATAGAATTCGTGCACATTTCACGTGAAATCCACAGAATAATGAGTTCGTTCATTACCATCGCGTTAACTTCGTCATTCTACGTAATGATATCATTTATGTTGGACGTGTTTTAAATGTAAACAATACCTATTTAAATTCGAATCTTAATTAAATGGGAACGATTTGTATAGTAGTATTAATAATATAGTATGATAAAATTAATAGCATGAGCTGGACAGGGGGAATCCTTTATTAATTTGTTTATATTGTTTCGTCTATCCCACGGGCGAAAATATTACACCGAGTCTAGACCCTGTTTGCTGCTGCTGCACAAAGGCACATCCGCATTACCATTAGTTAAGTTTTCATTGTTTTTTTTCGTATATTGTTATTCTTGTACTACCAGATGTTTCTATCTGTATTGCAACAAATAAACTATTTATCTATCTATCTATATTTCCCATACATTGATTACATAGAATAACCGTATTAGTAAAGTCAGCAGGTGACCCAAAGTAAGTAGGTACCTAGTATAAAACTAAAATTAGTTACTTTCTTATAAAGTTAATGATAGCAAACGGCCTTAAAATGTGTTACAAACACGAGTATTTTCAGTTAATTAAGCTAGGAGAAATTAAAGCAAATTTCAATAAACTTTCATTGCTTCTTTTGTTACTTTACATGATGAAAATATTTGGCAAACAAAATTCGCTTTGAGTAAAAAAATATTTTTCCTTTTCATGGGCGAAAGATAATAAGGTGAAATTTCAGTTTTTCTTGATTATTTTTATTACATTACTGCCATTAATTGATAACAAGAAATAAATTCGAAATTGGTAATAAGTAAGATGGCAAACAAGACCAAAAAATACGTAATGGAAATCAATTCAAGTTCATGCAAAACTATATCGCTTTCTCTTGTACTCCTATGCAACTATGAATGTTTTGCCGACATACTCGTAAATTATCTTAATGCATCAATAAAAAGTAAAGTAAAAACGTGTATGAAAGTTTATGAAGCCGTAATAAAAAAGGTTTCATTCTCACTGATTCTCGCCAAATAAAAATCTGGTAAGTACCTCCGCATGCATAAGTAATACACACAAAATTGGATTTGCGGGAATATAAGGGTGCGGTCCTATAACAGCTATAGACTATAACATAGTAGCTATATGATCTATTAGATTGTCTCTTCTGAAGTTAACGTGCTTAACCCCTGAACGCCGAACTGGCCCTTTGAGGCACAGAAATAAACGATTAAGCTATTACTTAAATATATATTGAAATAAAACACATTAACGAGCTAGCGTGGTGGTTTTATTCATTTTCATAAGTAGAGAACTAGTGCAAAAGTGCCGGGAACGTCGAAAAAACTACAATATGATATGAAGATCTATAATAAAACCGCGCCAGTATCCGCAGGCCTATTATATAAAAATATTCGCGATAACCGGACATAATTCGCCGTTCAGTTTACTTGATATTGAACCTTATTCGTGAGATAATAGTGTCATAAACATCGCCCGCTTATCGCTATTGTTTTAAGTAATAGCAGGGCTCTGTTACTCCGCGCGCGAGTCTGAACCGCTCGGCGTCCTCTGTGAGGACAAATTTCATATATCAGAAAAGATAAGACCTACGCGAAAGAAAGAGAGGCGACTACTAAGTGCATGTTTTGGAGCGGAGGGAGCGCTGTGCGACCTGAATTGTCCCTTATTGTGTCGGAGCAAGAGTCGCAATTTATTTAAACGATTTAGAGGAGTGCAACTTCTGTACGCTAGTACGATTATCTATTCTGTGGTAATAGGCCTACCGTTCAAGTTTGCTATCAAACTTTTAGTCAATAACGGCCAAATTCAGTAGTGAGCTTAAACGGTGAAATTGGCAGTTTGTTAAAGCTCATAAATTGGCCCAGAAGACTAGTTCACTATAAAATTTTCATGTCTCTCTGGTCATTAAGCTCTCCTAAAACTATAAAGAGCTTGTAGTTAATAGCTCACAATGAGACCAGGCCCTAAGCTAAACCATAGAATATTATAATAGTAATGTGCTAATCGCAATTTGAGGATTATTGTTCTCAGAAGGGGTTTAATCAAAGGCGTCAATGGTGATGGTATTCTATTCCTGTATTACTGTATAATTTATTGCATAGGTTAATTATTCAAAAACATTTAGCGCATCAATTGGATAGTTACATCGAGACTGCTCCATAGAAAATATTGTTTTGGTCTTACACCAGATAGTTATCGCGTAATCGTAGTATCAGTCTTTGACCAATTTGAAGACTAAACAAAACTGCAATAAGAAAACATATAGGACCTATTATGCTTGATCATCAGCAGCCATTTTTTTCCCTTATGGGTAAAAGAGGATGAGCCATAACCCACCACGCGGGTCCAATGCGGATTGGAAAATGCACCCGGGACCAACGGCTTAACGTGCCTTCCGAAGCACGGAGAAGCTTGAGATAATTAATTGGGCACCCATCCCATGACCGAACCTTTGCCAAAGTTGCTTAACCTCCACTAAAAAATCTAAGTCCTAAAGTGCCATTATAAAAGGCGTTGTGTATCTATAATAGTATTTTATTTCAATGAGAACAGACCCTCCTTAATACCAATATAATTAGATTTTATCTATTTTAAGAATCAAACGAGGAAAGTCCAGACCCAGTATCTCCCCTAATTGTAACGTTCAAATTCCTC
Source organism: Agriphila straminella (assembly GCA_950108535.1). Taxonomy (NCBI): domain Eukaryota; kingdom Metazoa; phylum Arthropoda; class Insecta; order Lepidoptera; family Crambidae; genus Agriphila; species Agriphila straminella. Next base: position 15,138,143 of record OX467321.1, read on the forward strand.
TCCAATTAATTATATTTCCCAGCCCTTTGTTCCACTTAAATAAGCAAAACAATTTAGACTGTAAGTACATTGATACAAAAACCGCTTTTGTTTGGAACTTTCTGTAGCGAAGGGCAAATCGGTAATTATAAAATTGCTGATGATTTCACGACCCAATAGCTCTTTGAACAAATAAATAATAAAACAAAACAGAATCTGCTGGCTAAGAAATAAAATCAAGTAGCCTTTGTACTATCGACAACACTTCCGCTTTACCACTTTTATAAGATTAAAATCAAAACACGCATATAGATAGCTTAAAAGTTTTAAGTCCATTCCAAATTGTCCATTGCATTATCATTATCACCACAAGCCTCTTTAGGTCTATTTCTTCATTAAAGGCCTCTCCCCTTCGATCAAGAATATCCTAGATAACGCTTCACGAACTAAAACAGTACGCAAATTGGGACCTCAAATAGCGTCCCACTTACAAAATTGGCGCTTATTTTGTCCTTAGTACTATCTAAACTTAACTATGCTGATATAGTCTCTGGCCCCTGTCTACTATCAAGAACTAAGCAACTTCTACAACGTGTACAAAATGCGTGTGCACGTTTCTGTTTCTCTGTCCCTCCGAGAGCACATGTTACTCCTTTTCTCAACAACTCTCGTCTGCTCAAAATGAACTCTCGTAGAGAACTGCATTATGCCACCTTACTATTTGATATTGTTCTTACTAAAATTCCTGAATATCTGTTTAGTAAACTCAAGTGGGCAAGGGATAACCATACTTACAAGACCAGAGCAGCTTCCTACATGATTCTGACGCCTGTACACAGAACTGCTGCCTTCCGTGGGTCTTTCAAATATTCGGCCTCGAAGTGCTGGAACAACTTGCCACCCCCTCTTCGCACACTGAAAACGCGTAAAGCTTTTAGTAAAGCATATAAGGAGTTCTTACTGAACACACAGCTAAAATAGGTACTTACTGGGCTGTGATACATGCTGTGCTTTGGGAGGCTTAGTCGTTTGATCACTTCGAGGTGCGAGATTAAGTTGTTACACTGTTTTTATGTCCTGTTCTCTTTTATTTTGTTTGTTTTTTACAAGTAGGTACTTCTGTGTTATTCAATTCTGTGTTATTCAATTATTCAATTTGTTTAAATTCTGTGTTATTCGGTCCTGATGTCATTACGGTGCTCGGCAGAATATCAGTGCAGCTGGCCTTGCCTGCTGCTTATACTGAGCCGAGTACAGTTTTGACATCATGCGACGATGCGCAATGTTGTTGTTAATTTGGCCTTTGATGTGTTTTAGTTTTTGCATTGTCTTTGTAATGTTGTGTATCGTTGTGTGTTGTTCAAAATAAATGTATTTTCTTTCTTTCTTTTCTTTCTATACATAACCACCTTTTATTTTGTTCAAACTCACATTTTATATCACTTATTTTGTACAAAAACACATCTTTTATCACTTACCTACTTTGTGCAAAATAAGCGCACAGCTTGTAAGTGAGACGCTATTTGAGGTGCCATTTTTGAGACTCTGACCGGACATCTAGGGTATTCTTGATCGAAACCTCTCCCAGATCTTTCAACTGGGTCCGGTTTTGCGCCTTCGTCATCCAGTTGTGTCCTGCTTGTCCTCTGATGTCGTCAACCCATCGTTTTAGAGGGCGGCCTCGTGGTCTTTTGTTTGCCCATGGTCTCCATTCAAGGATCCGTCTCGCCAATCGCCCTCGATACATGCGAGCTACATGACCCGCCCAACTCCACTTACGCGCAATTACTTGCACCACATCTCTCACCTCCGTTTTTCGCCGGATCCATTCGTTCCTTTTCCCGTCACATAAAGTTATTACTAGCATAGCTCTTTCCATCGCCCTTTGCACGACTCTAAACTTTACACCTGATCTTTCGGTGAGAGAAATGGTTTCTAAACTAAATGTGAAAACCGGCATGTTGCACTCTTCGAATACTTTTTGAAGTTGAGTTTTATCGGCAGTTAACTTCGCAGTAGGTATACCTATATTCTTATTTGCACCGGATGCTGACCAGGCCCGGGATATCCGTCTTTATAACTCTGCTACCGAATAGTGCTGCCCAGCGTAATCTTGTGGCTAAGATATACATATTCCGTCACTATATCAACCGGAAATTGACAGTCATTTGCCTCTGGCATATTGGTTTTTGATAGGTTCATCTTCAAACCCACTTTTTCAGCACCTTTAAATCTCTGTCCACGTGCAAATCGGAAACAATTCCGCCGAAAACAAAGTTAAATTCCAAATTGTTTATCTTCTTTAAAAACATAACGTGATCAAAGTAAAAACAAAAGTAAATTAAATTAAAAACAGTATCTTACAAAATTCGCATGAGTAAACTTCGACTATTTCTGTTTTTTAATGAAAATGCGTACAAAAAGTTGGCAACAAAACTTCAAGTTCCTAAAAGCTAGACAGTTATTCATGCGGTGCGGCATAGTAGAATTATGTATGTCTAGTACCGACCGTTATACTACGGGGTGTCGTAAAAGGCCCTAAAGAACTTATACTTAATTCAGCTGAGTTTATTCAGCTAAGTGCACTAGTCTATCAATAGTATACTTCGGTGACTTTATTACTTAGTGGTAGGTAAGTAACCTCACCTCCGCAGCAACGTGCCAATACTGCGATCTTAACCCACCACATACAATAAGGCGTATTTCTGAAAACTATTATTAAACGTTGTAGCTCTGAAATCAAATAGTATTCATTATGAGCACTTTTCATCTTTCATAATCTCCCTACGCTTAGGTATTCCAATTTATTTGGGGTCGGTGCAGTTTGTCCTTCTCTTCCGTTCTTTCTTTACAGCACTTCGTACGTACGTATTCCACAAAAAAATACTGTATCCATTTAAAATTATGAGCATTTTTAAGAACAATAATTATTTTATTAAACTGAGCTTGTTATCCTATAGGAGTCAGTCCCATAGAATAAGTTTTCAGTTGCCATTATTAAATAATTATTCAAAATTAAACCTCCATATTTCTCACGTTTTCCATTAAAAAAAGGCCTGTTTTCATTCTCATTAAAGTTAGTCGCATAGGTTCGTTATGCCAAGGGATTTTTCTTAATTTTCCGTCGGCTCTGACTTGAATAATAACGTACGGCTTAATGGCCTTCGTTGTTTTATTTCAGGATAGAGTTTCCACGTGGAACGGAACGTTTTAATTGGAAATAAAGACTTCATTTAAATGAGACCTACTTTGGATAATGAGCGCTCTTACACCTGAGGCGTATAAGGCCTCATTTACTGTTATTTGGAGTCACACTTTTGTATTTATAAATCTTTCCGTTTTTGAATGCCGCTTGGGACAAAATTAAATAGACACAAATAATGTCACGATAATGTAATTATTCGTGTCAGCTATTTAAGATTACTTCTATTATCTGATTGAAAATGCCTATCTCTACAGTAATGTTTATATCAAAGATACATTTTTCTTCTTTCTTCTTATACCAAAAAAAATATTCATTGTTAGGTGTTTCTTTTCTTTGGATAAACAAACACTGTTGAAAACTTTTTAGAAGTCAGTAAGTATTGTATAAAGCTGATAAAAACGAATTGAAATATTCACACTACTTAAAAAACGCTTGAGTACTTAATAATAAACAAGAAAATTTATAGAAAAAATATTTCATATATTACCCGTGCCCTCAATACCGAGTAATCGTTTCTCAATTTTCCCTCACACCCACGCTTAGAATCGTATAGTAGTTACACTACCGGAAGCAAAGTAGGGGGTGAGGGAGGTACCTCGTTTTCCGTAGAGAGGATACACACATAGTCGGCTATCTGAATAAATGCGCCTCATAGATCCTGCTAATATTAAAAATCTGATAGTTTGTGAGTTTATCACACAAAAATGGTAAACAGATTTAGATGAAACTTGGTATATATATAATAAATAGTTCAAAGTCTGCATTAACTAACATAAGGGTAATTTTGAGGAGCTCGGTGGCGCAGTGGCTTAGCTTGGTCCTACTATTGCGGAGTTTAATCAACTATCGCATGGGTCGGTCATGGGATGGATGACCAAAAATTTATTATCTCTAGTTCTTCCGTGCTTCGGAAAGCACGTTAAGCCGTTGGTCCCAGCTGCATTTGCAGTCGTTAACACCCACCAATCTGCATTGGGCCTACGTGGTTGGTTATTATTTATGACCCATCCTCCTTATCCACCACCCATAAATTTAATCTCAGTTTTTATGGCGTTTAGTTGGATGATAATTCGATAGACCGCGCGGACGAAATAGTGTAGGTTCTTACATTGAGAAACAACTTTACTATTTTCTTAAAAGAGAAGAGGATTGATTATTTATTTATTTATATAAAGCACAGTCTAGCATTCATTCTAGCAAATAAATTCTTGATTCTTGATTCATGTTACAGTATCACTTTCACATCAATAACTGAGATATTAAACGTAGTGTGATTGCCTGAAAAATATACCCTGTTAGGTGTTGCTTATTATGACCTAATTATTAAATTAAAAACAATAAATTTAAAAAATTAAAAACCCGCCTGCATAAAAAGACAAGTCGACTGAAAAGATGGAAACAAGATTAAATAAATATTAAAGGCAACATGTCATAATAACATGCAGTCGGAGGCATGCATAAAGAAAGTGACATTATGAATGATTGAATTATATGCCTCCGACTGCATGTTATTATGACATGTTGCCTTTAATATTTATTTAATCTTGTTTCCATCTTTTCAGTCGACTTGTCTTTTTATGCAGGCGGGTTTTTTAATTTTTTAAATTTATTGTTTATTTATATCTTTTTAGTTACTATATATTACATACGGTCTTGATATACCTTTTTGAAATCCCTATGGGTGTCAAATTAAAGGGCTTATTGCCCTTTAATTTGACACCCATATTGCAGTATTCTAAAAAAAAATTTTTTTTTTTACTTTTATAATAGCACCGTACAGCCGCCATGTTGGTTTTTTTATAACGCCACCTTCTTAAGAACACTTGGGCTGAAAAGACAAATCTAACGATATCTTAATCATAGAAATCCGTTCAGCCGTTTGAAAGATATGAGGTAATATAGAATATTACATACAAACATACTTACAAGATACGCGCGAAAAACATAACCCGCAGTCGGGTAAAAATAATCATAGAGCAAAATAATTAACATAATAGATTGATATTTAGAGATGTCAATGTGTTCAAGAAAAGTGGTCATTTACGTACTTCTTAACTATTGTTTGGTCTCTGCTGTTGTCGCAGAACAGAAATAAGCTGTGGCTATCATTAACTTATAATGATGATACAAAGATGTTATTTATCTTAAAAATAAATTGGAGATAGGAAAAATCAGAAGTTTGTTTCGTTGCTTCCCATCTGAGCTCGCAAGTTGGGCTATTCCGAGTATTTCCCAGTGACTATTGATAGGTTTGTTTTTGATCACGTATGTTTTTGATATGGTTCAGTTCTTCTGCTATTGATGTTATATTTTGTTTGTAGTTGTCGGAAATTATTCTTTTTTAAATGAATCTTATAAATAAGTAACCTACTTATTTATAACACTAACATAAATTATAAATATGTATACTACAAATAGAAGAACCTATTTATCGCTATAGGGGGAATGATATAGTTTTTATTAAAACCTATCGATTCATTCATTACTCGCAATTAAATTAGTTGGATATTATATTAAAGAAAAAAATTGAAACATAATTAGAGATTAAACGAACTTACCTGTATGTGAAGTTCTATCCTAATTATACGAAGGCTTCGTTCGAAGAGATTAGCATATAAGACACATGTAGTAACGCGTAGCAGTTGCCATTCCATACACTATTTTGAGAAATTTAAATATTTTTCATCTAAATTCCTCAATTTAGTTTTTTTTTTTTTTTTTTTTTTTGTTAGTGGGTATCCCCATATTTCAGCCCTTCTGCGCGGACGCCATCTTCTTCATTTAGTTTAGAGTTCTTCCTTTCATATTTTGCAATTAAATGGGCAGGAGAAAAGCGAGAGGGTGGGTGGGTTGCTAATCTCTTCGAACGAAGCCTTCGTATAATTAGGATAGAACTTCACATACAGGTAAGTTCGTTTAATCTCTAATTATACTTCACGCTTCGTTCTCGAGATTAGCATATAAGACACATGTAGACATTTAGAGATAGGCAAAATATGAAATTAAAATACTTGAAAACCAAAATCAACATTGTATTTATTTAAAAGATCACCAAGGAAAAATTAACAATTATTCATTGATTGCAATAATATTGGTCTACCTAGGCAACAATTACTTTCATTTATGATAGGCCTTTTATAGAATTTTGCGAAAGTGTGCGTAGTTGGACTCCAACCAGCCGCTTTTCTTATTTGGTCAATATTAACACCTAATTTCTGTGCGGCTGATGTCGATGCATGACGGGTGCTATGGGCAGTGAACCTAGATGTGTCTATTCCGCTTAAACTAAGTACATTTTTAATCCATCTCGAAAGAGTTTGAGAGCCAACTGGTTTATGGGGCTTATTACAACTAAGAAAGAGGGTATCACTGTTCTTTCTATGAATGTGAGTGATTTCAAGGTAAGCTATTAACGTTTTAGCAGGGCAAATCTCTGGCCTCTCATTAAAAAAAGGAAGAATCAAAATCGGTTGGAAGGTACCGGGTTTGGAGGTTTTTAATAAATCTGGAATTTTAATTTTTACTTCCACCTGACCTATTTCAATATTACTCGTCTTTATCTTGGAGAAAGTTTGCACCCTATGTGCTGTAACGAGAGCAAGAAGGCAAACCAACTTTTTCGAAATTTGAGCTATGCTTAGATTTTCATTAGGATACCATTGGCCAAGATAATTTAAGACCAGAGATGTATCCCACGTTTCATCATACTTAGGTCGTGGTGGTCTAGACCGAAAGACACCCTTAAAAAATCTTTTTATATCTATGTTACCAGAGATATCTTGTGGCAGGATTAAAGCTAAGGCAGACCTATAAGAATTTAGTGTACCGTATTGAGCCCCTTCGTTGTACATAAGTGTTAAAAATTTTAATAGATTTGGAACGGACACATCGTAAATGTTCAACTTATTCTTTTTACAATAAGTGAACCACTTTCTATAACATCCCTCGTATTGTTTGTATGAATTATCAGAGAGAGAATTCAATACTATGTCTATGGATTCCTGGGGAATACCTCTTCTTAATATTGCTTCCCGGACAATATGCCTGCCACCAGGGTAATCGTTGAGTGGATGTGGCGGCGACTGGAATCAGAAGATATAATTAAATTCTCTTCAGCTTGAAAAACAATAGGTTTTGATTTTTGCAGTTTCTTAAAGATTGGAAACCATGGCTGTGTAGGCCACTGAGGTACAATCATTATGCCTTCAGCTTTATCAGAGATGATTTTCTTTAAGGACTTTAATATCATGGTAAATGGTGGGAACGCGTAAAAATAAAATTCTGACCATGAAATGGTAAAGGCGTTTATAGCGTACGCATCCGGATCTCTATGCCACGAAACATAGGTTGGGCACTTCGCATTAATTCTACTTGCGAATAAATCGATATTCGGGACACCAAATTTTTCAAGGATTGTTTTGTAAGCGTAGTCTGCGAGCTGCCATTCAATATCCGGGTGCGTACGTCTCGACTCCTCATCAGCAATCTTATTATCTGCTGAACGAATGTATGAAGCGAATACAATTAGTTTCCTATGCTCGCACCATTGCCAAATTTGTTTTGTAACATCAGTTAAGTGTGGGAACTGAATGCCTCCCATACGGTTAATATAGGATATAGCCGTTGTGTTGTCTATACGGAGTAATATTTGTGAATTAGCAATATTTCTAGCAAATATTTTTAGCCCAATAAAAGCAGCTAAAATTTCCAAATAATTTATGTGTTTTTTATGTTCATCTATGCTCCAAAGACCGCTAGCTCTCTGATTCCCACAAGATATACCCCACCCTGTAGTTGAGGCATCCGAAAAAATTTCCAGGTCATACTTGTCATCTTTAATTTTACAATTTGAGTTGTGAATAGCAATTTTCCACCATTCAAAATCAGAATGAAGTGTTGTAGGGATGGCCATTATAGTATCGTAATCATTTGATTCTTTTAAATTAAGATACTTAACTCTTTCAAAGAGCTTAGTATAAAGCCATCCGTACTCCACAGCCGGACAAGCTGATATTAAAAGCCCTACAAAACTTGCAAATGTCCTGATTGTGCAACATTTTAAATTAGACATTTTTTCTAGTTCTAGTTTTATCCTATTTTCTTTGTCTTTTGGTAATAAGACCTGGAAATTTTTTGTATCCAAAATATAACCCAAAAATTTACATGTAGTCGATGGTACTTGACTACTTTTTTCCAAATTTATGATAAAACCTAGCGATATTAAAAGTTTTTTAGTTTGTTGCAAATTTTCAAAACATGTTTTATAATCATACCCTATCAGACACAAATCATCCAAATATATAGTAGATATATAACCACAAGTTCTTAATAGTTTGATCACCGGTTTCATAATTTTAGTAAACACATAAGGTGCCGTATTCAAGCCAAACGGTAAAACGTTAAATTCATATACAGAATTCTGGAATTGAAATCTGAGGTACTTTCTGGAGTCTTCATGTATTTTTACTAAAAAATATGCATCCTTTAGATCTAGATTACATAGAAAAGAATCTTTGGTTACGAGTTTAAGAACGGTCCTCAAATCCTCTAATTTAAAGTGATTAGTATTAATGAATTTGTTTAATGACTTGAGGTTAAGGATAAATCTCATTTTTCCGTTTGGCTTGGGTATTAAGAAAAAACTGGATAAGTATTGGTCTCGACGGGAAGTACATTTTGAAATGGCTCCTAATGAAATCAATACATTGATGGCATCACTAAAAAGAGTAATTTCAGTGTCTGAATAAACCCGATTATTAAAATTAGAAGTTTGTATAGGTGGGCTAAAAAAAGGTATTTTATAGCCTTCAATGTAAGACAAGACAGTCGGATCCTTAGTGATCATACACCATTGTTTGTAAAATGCACTAAGTCTACCTGCAGGCTTTACCGTGTCTAGCGGCGCATGTAGTTCGGCCGTAGTAGCGAATGCTGCGACTGCCTCAAGGAGTTGAATGGCCGATTGCGCATCGTCGTCGGTGCAGGCTGTCTCATCCTCGGTGGACCCGTTGGCCTGCGGACCGGACCCGGATTCTGCCAGTTTAAATGTTTCGGTGCTGAGCTAGATGTACTGGGTGTTTGCTTTCTGAAAGATGATTTTGGTGCAGGTGGTTTCAAATCCGAACCAGATTTGCAGACTGCCTTTGCAGATTTTAAGGTTTCGGCAAGGTTTTCACCGAACAAACATTTGTCAATTTTGGTATTTTGTAATTGTTCTTTCATTTCCGCTTTAAGGCCACCCATTACAAAGTTTCTGCGAGTAACACTGTCAGCATGTTGGCAATCGCAAGCGATGCGAGCTGCATCCATCAATAATTTGAGAAGAGCGGTATCTTTATCTTTTAACGTCATTAGACGTGTAATGGCTTCACCTAAGCAGGCAATGGATGAGGTAAGCATTTTCTGTTTGCCTTCAATGGCTTTATCTCGTTTGACATTGGTGTCTGAAATCGCAGCTTTCATTTCTGCGTTCAACAGTGGTGGATCAATTAGTTTACAATTATCTGGAGTTAGATATTTATCTTTTAATTCTTTGCGTAAATCCTTATCTAAACCAACAGTGGCCCAATGTTGCAATCTTAATGCCAAATCTTTTTGGATTTCTTTGCCATATTTTTTATCGGTAGTTGGATCAATACCTAGTATATCTAGTAAGTCACTATCTAGAATCGAAGATTCAGCCTCCTTTTGATCAGCTAACACAACAGGTTCACTAGTTGAAGTTGAGGGGCCAGCGAGATCTGAAGGTATCACTACCACAGATTGAACGGAAACCTCTTTATCAGATGGTAAATTTTTTTCAACAGGACTCGGGTCTAAATTTTGGTCTTCTATTTCAATTGAACGAGAAAGATCGTCAAAATTATCTTCATTATCAATGAATCCCGAATTGCTCATCATTTCATCATCTGAAAGAATATAGTTGAAAGACTTATACAAGGCTTTAAAACCTCGATAAGGTTATTGGGACAGTCCCCAGTTAAACTGTAACATGTACTGTCCGCAACCCATTGTTTAATTGTATCATAATGATTTTTATTTTATTTTTATAAAGTTAGCTTTAATAAATCAATTTTTAAAAAAAAATCATCATCTTTGTTTTTAAAAAAAATATATATATAGGTACTTAAGTATCATTTAATATTAATAAAATCAATTTAAAAATATATATATAAGTATCATTTAATATAAATAAAATCAATTTATTTCTTGTTTTAAACTAACAGACTGTTATATGATCTCATAAGTAAGAAGCAGTCCCATAGTATTATACACGTACTGCTCGCAAACTTAATAAATTAGCACTGTACAACAGTCCCATTGTACTGTTCGAAATGCAAGTTATACAGTAAGAGATAGTCCCATGCATAGCAAGTACTATCCGCAAACTGATCGAGTTATATCAAGTATACATTGATAATAAAACAGTCCCAAAACGTACTGTTCGTAATATCAAGTTTCAATCAACGTCGTATTTTATTGAAATGAACAACTTTGCCTTATCTACATAATATATAACTCATTCTTCTTATATAAGTTATATTCTAACAATATTTTTATTTTATTTTTTTTTATTTTTTTATTGTTAGAATTAATAATTAAATAACAACAAGTTTGGTACTTATTTTGAACTCGATTGAGAATAGGCCGGCTAGTCGCTAAAGCCGTTATTGTGTTCAAGGATCGTGAAAGTTATTAATTCTTTAAAACTTTTACCTTGTTTTTCCGGCGATGAACGTAATGAGCGGGAAGATAACGAGTCAGACACACTCGAACAACTATGGCGCCTACGACGGCGCTTACGCGCCAATTTCTTTTCAAGCTTCCTTATTTTTCGTTCTATTCGACCACAATCATTATCACTTTTACGTTTTGGCATTATTAAATTCTTATACTGTTACTATTTAAACACTTTTTCGCGAGCACAGTGTGGAACGGCGACGCACTACAAAGCGAATGAAGAAGATGGCGTCCGCGCAGAAGGGCTGAAATATGGGGATACCCACTAACAAAAAAAAAAAAAAAAAAAAAACTAAATTGAGGAATTTAGATGAAAAATATTTAAATTTCTCAAAATAGTGTATGGAATGGCAACTGCTACGCGTTACTACATGTGTCTTATATGCTAATCTCGAGAACGAAGCGTGAAGTATAATTTTCGTTAAATATCTAGAGGTACGAGTATAATCAAGAAATTAATGAATTATTCAAATTCATTATGAACAGAAAAAAAACTAAAATTATCTTCTTTTATTTTTATCTTTTATTCTCAAAGTTTTTTAAACAATTTGAGAATCCTGTATTTACTCTACAAAACGAATTCATAGAGATATATTTTTATTTGTTACAAAATATAATAAGCAACAATAAAGCATTGCTGAGAATTTTAAGGAAGACGTAGGCCCATCTGTTGTCGCATTAGTAGGGAGCTTAATATCCCCGAACAACGTTGTCACATTACGGAGCTGCACGTGTCCGTATATCCTGTGTGTTACGACAGTGCCTTTAAGAGAATATAGGGGAGACCCGTACAAAACCGTATACCAGGGTAAAACCGTACGGTATAGCTGTGTCTGTTATTATTTTGAATAAGCCGCGCATTTGCCGATCATAGCAAGTAGCCAACAGGATCAATCTGTCAACAGACATTTGTCGCTGCAGGCACGAGCTTTAACCTTATATCACATAATTATTATTTGGAGGTGTTTTGATCTAATTCTATTGTCATCAAAATATATTCACAATTAAATCTTTTACCTATTTATAGGTAAATGCAATGTTATTAACCTGAAACTTTGTATTTTTACTTAATCATCAACAAAGTTTTGGTTCCGGATCTGCATTATAATGACAAGTTAATGTTAAATAATATTGTTTTGGTCGGTGGGGCAAAACCGTAAGGGGTAATATCGACCAGTAATCAGTATACGGTTTTGACCCGAAACTACGCCAAATTGATGTTTTTGTTTACAAGTTTTCATCAAAATGCTAAGGAATAATATAGGAATCTACTAACAGTTAAAGCTGGGACTCTTTGGTTTCAGGTTGATAACGTATGGGGCAAAATCGTATATACTATACGGTTTTGTCCAGCCCCTGGGGCAAAATCGTAATTCGTCAAGGTTTAGTTTGTGTTGATTATTTTTTGTTATTATGCTGATTATAGTTTTATTTTTTGTAAATTTATATAGCCAATGAGAGTCTCTAATAAACGAGTTAAATTATCAATATGTAACTTTCATTTATTTCGATTTTATATAGGTTTGTTCTTAGCTATACGGTTTTAGACCGGTCTCCCCTACTACCAACTTTAGTACGTACATTATTGAAGGATGATAGGACATAACAACGAAACGCCAGCTTATTAAAACCTCTGTAGTTAGATATTGTTGTAGTTGCGCCATCAGATTAAAGATTTCCTCAGTTTGATAAAAAATGATTCCCAAACATACAAAACCAATTCCATTGTTGCAGATAAGTGTAAACAAAGAATTTAAACACCAAAAATATGAGTGATAATAGTGATAAGTATTGACTAAATGAAAATGTTAGCTTGTGTGTGCCAGCCAACGGAGACGGCTTTGTTATTCAAAGGAGGACCACCGATCGCAATGGGACCATTAGGAACAGGGAAGATACGGCACAACCCCGCAGATGCAATGAAGGCACTCAAATTACTACCAAAAGAAGTGAGAAGGTTAAGTGAGGATAACTCCTCTTTAGCATCATCACCGAAACTTGTCCAGACAGGAAGCCTATTAAATCTAAGGAAAATCGAAAAGAAAGCTAAGTCAACGAAAATATTAGTGAACCCCGTTTGTTCCGATAGCGTTGGAACTAGCGATGATAGTAACCCCCCTAAAACCAAAAAATGGAACGGTAAAAAGAAACGTCTGAAATCAGAAAAACGGAACGGTGAATCTAAATATGATGACACAATTAGCAGAGACACTGCAAAGGAAGATAAGAAATCTATATCTTGTTTCAAAATGAAACATTGCGATGATAAATCACGTTCGGAAGACGACAAGAAGTCAGGGAGGGAAAATTGCACGAATGAAAATGCTAGTAATTTAATGAATGCAGAGAAACCAGATTTGATCAATCATTCTAGAAAAAACAGTAAGGAGATATTGGTGGATGAGAGCACTATGACGGACGAGTCCATGTTGAAAGCAGAGGCTGTGGGAAAGACTGATAGTGGTATAGCGGTAAAGAATATTGAGGTAAGTCGTAGAATACTAGTATTTTGTAGATAACTTTGGTTTTTAGTTATACCTGTACTGTACCCACACCAAACTGGGCGTCCGTCGTATGAGACTGACAATGAATGATGGCTGCTCACATAAAAAGCTTAGAAACCAAGGTTATGAAGTGAGAACTGCTAAGTATATAAAATCACAGGTAGACAAAACTCCAATGTTGACACACCCATAATCCTCTTTTGCGCAAATCCTCATGAATTCATTGAGGCGATGGAGGCACCTCATAACCGTATCGACGCCTCGTTTGGTTATTCGGGCAGCTATTGTCTCCCTCATCTGCGATTAATATCCGCTCGACGACCGCACTGATATTATTGTGGCTTCAATAAGCCTGAAGGTTTGCTTTGTACTTGCGAATTGCGGGTTCGAGTATAAGAGCACATGTATGGTAGGTATAGTTAATTATAATGTGATTGAAAGTTAACAACCAAAATTTATGTGTAACGATATTCGGATATGTACCTAACCCATATCTGTCTCTAAGCCTATGATAATATGGAGTAAGTGGAAGATACCAATCTTCAGATATTTACTCTAACTGTAAAACCAGACGCGTTCGTTAACATTAGGTACGCCGCAGGGCTTATAGATTTACTATAATTAGGTGGCGAGTCACAATAGATCTTTTAGGTCGCAGAGAGCTGCAGAGAGCCTATAATAATAACAGTAGGTACCTACTCTCATTTCATTAAAAGTCACGAGATTAGTCGAACGCGCTCGGAAAGCCTTATTTAGATGGGACGAAAAAGGCCCGTTGCCAGTTTTTTCACTTCATTGATATTCTATCTACCTCCGGTGATTTTTGTAATTTACATAATTTCCGTAATACCCATTAAGGGATCGGGAATTGTCATTGAATTTGTATTATCTTTTTTGACAGGTGCCCGTTTTTTCGGCTTTTTAATTATTTTCGAACGAACAGGTAATGAAATCTGATAGAAATAACAGAGAGACTTGTTGAAAATTTGTTTGTATTTTATTATTTAGTAACGGCCGCCCGCGGTTGCACCCGCGTGGTTCCCGTTTCCGTGGGAATATCCGGATAAAAAGTATTCTATGTTTTAATCCAGGCTATCTATTATCTGTGTGCCAAATTTCAACAAAATCAGTTCAGTAGTTTTTGCGTGACAACATTTATAATATTAGTAGGAAGTAGGATTCTTGTTTTTGATAAAAACAATATCTGAGATTCAATAATATTGGGATTCGGTCTGTTGTTTTCTTTTAAATCTGAATCAAATCGTTTTACAATAATACTCGTAAAATTTATAGCTAAAGGTATATTTAAATAAAATAAAATATGTGCTAAAGTTAACGTATAAAATTGAGTTATTTTATTAATACTTAATTAATGAAACACCGCAAAGACATAAAGCAGATAACGTTTCCACCGTATTCTAGTAAAATCGTATATTAATATTAAAATTGTCGTATATTAAATTCACCCTCTTTGTTTCAGGTAAGTCACTAAGTACACAAGAAGATTGCATCATGTGCACAAGGTTTGAATAACAATTACTTACAAATAATAACTAATAAACAGATTCAAATAATTTTCCCTAAGTTAAGTGTTAAGTGAGCCCTAATACATCGCTTTTAGGGCCATAAACCGACCTGTAACAAACGCGTGCAATAATATATAAAACACTAGTACGTAATAGAATTAACCCTACAAAGTTAAGTTAGCACCTTACTGCAAGTTCTATGCGAGTAAACAGAGCATTCCCAATTTAACCGGGTAATACGTACAGTTATTTTTTTAGTTGATACTAAAAAAATAACTGTATTACCCGGTTTGTTTGTTGATACAAAGAGGTTTTATGCTGCTGAAAATTCATATACATTTTTGGAATAAATAAATGTGTAAGTTCTTAATTAGGTCATAAAAATATTTAATATTATCAAATTATTCATAATTCACAATACTTTGTTATAAAATATTAAAATATTTGCATTTTATCACTTAAAATCATAATTTTGAAGTAGGCTGTATGCTCACTCACCCCTTTGTTCGCAAAATATTCTTGCGTTGGGCGTGTGAAAAAAAACAAAAAAAAACCTGCGCGCCTTTTCCCATAATTATCATATTTTGTTTTTGCCATATTTGTTGCTGTGTGATAAATTACTTTGTTTTTCTTCGCAAATGTGTTGATAAACGTCGTATGAAACTCGTGAGCTCTTGCTAATTGCACACTCGGCTTAGTTACGCCCTCGCCTGCGGCTTGGGCTGCAACCTACAGCCTTGTGTGCAATGAGCAACCTAAGCTAACTTGTCTCATAATGTACTATTACCAATTTCAACATTCAGAATATTTTTATATAAGATTCGGTAATAATTATCCCCTGTTTTAAAATGTAGTCGGCTTTCCAAAAGCTCTTTACGCTGATTCACTCAATCTAAACAAACTTGTTACATTACACTTGACCGCCAAATAAAGCGTAATTGACTTTCAACATACGAGCATTAATAATAAAGCTTTTTTTCCATGAAAGCTCAATTTCGCCATTTGGCCCGATGTTCAAGAATTGCGGTCAGCAATAAAGCACTAAAGAAACCTATTCTAGTTTGAAGATGAAGGATTGCGTAATGGGTGTGTGGGCGGTAATAAGTGAATAAGCTTGTTTGTCGCATACTTTTATGTTTCGATGATGCTTGTAAAATAATAATTGTAACTAACTTGTCTGTATACCTACCTACATTTATGGATATCAGTGACGAATGTGTAGTGTACGAATAAACCTTTCTGGTTTGTGTTGCACTATTTAGACTAAGATAAAAATGTAAATTTGTTTATTTAAATAAAAAAAAAAAAAAAAAAAAAAAAAGCCTTTTAAGCTTATTTGTGGAATGGTAAAGAATTGTACCTAAATTGCAAAATAGATAGAATTACACACCAAGAAACCAAAGCAAATTAGCAATAAAATATGGTATTTTTATAAAGGAAAAAATCATATGACGACGCCTCATTATTTTTTCTCTCAACCCAAATTGCGCATAACTCAACGCATGAAAAAAAATATCTTATCCGAGATTTATTCCACAGAACTTTTTCTTTGATAATATAATCGCTGACTTTAATTTGTCTTACACAACTATAATATCGATTGTACGTAATTTATGTATAACGTTTAGTATTCGTTAAATAACTGATGTCTATTTTGCTGTTTCGTTACGCTATTTGAGTAAACAAGTTATAGGTAGTTATGTAAGTATACAGGATGTATTTGTAACCACTCTCCACGCCAAAAAACTGATCACGTGATCTCTTTGATTTGTATGAAAAATATTTTTTTTTACATATTTGACCCTATGTTTCATGGAGAAAGTTGTTCAGTTTCATGGAATGAACACATCCTTAAAATTTGGAGAGTGGTTACAAATACACCATGTATTTATTTTCCTCTTGAAACAGTTGTACGTACAAATCCGTAGTATGTTTTCTTATTGCAGTTTTGTTTAGTCTTCAAATTGGTCAAAGACTAAACAAAATCAAGGATCAAATCATTGTAAAATACACCAAGCTATGTTGCGGTATTAACTTTATAAACATATCGCTTATTCATTCCGCCGAGGGGCTTTAGAAATGATTTCTCAAATGTTTTCTACTCTTTTGAGTCAGAATGCCGAGTCACTACTTTTGAACGCCGAGAAGATTCCGTTTATATCCAAAGAATGCTTAACAAGAAGCGCCATACTTTGTCTATAAATAATAGAAAATTGTTGGTGTAATGGAGAACAAATCGTTTATTGATAACCGATTTCTTTATAGAAAAGATATTAGAGATAACTTTCAGGCCGATTAGGAATATTTGAACAAATTTATATGATTGATTGATAATAATTTATTAATGCTAGTCTTGGTTCCAGTTTATCTACAATTTGTACATGCGATTTTTTTTTACTGATATAAGTATAAATGAAATTGCCCTACGAATATTTAATACAGCTCATGACTTGACAATTAATCATGTTATTAATAAATTATAGATAATTTTCGTCATCAACAATTATTTTTTGGTTTTCCGTAATGTTAGGAAGTTAATTTAGATTCAGACAGAACTCCGAAGTATTCCCTAATGAAAAAATCAGAGTAAAAATGGAATTTTACGCTATATACATACAGACACTCTCAGCATTATGATAATGTTTTTCACATTTATAAACAATAACAAGGTGCCATAAACAAAAATGGTGTTTCATTTTCCTCGTGTAAACAAAGCGAGTAGGTCAAGAACGGACGGTCACAGCTGGAAAACGTCAACACACAGACACGACTTTCTGTTTGCCTAGCCTGTTTACAAAATGACTCTTAAAGCGCAGAAATAAAGAAAGTGGGAAAGCCGGTTTTTCTGTTATAAAGATGTTCTGTGGCTTTTGTTTCCCTCTTTTACCTTTAGTTTAAGTTCCTCTTTTTTCCTCGTTTTCACTAGAATAACCAAAAACATCGTTGAGCAAAAGCGAATCGTTGACTGTAATCCAATTGGGAAGTTGCGAGTCATTCTCACCAAGTATCTTTGATTACTTGCCGGGAAGTCTCGGCGTAAACTTATTGTAAAATGATTTAAGTAATATATTTTTTTTATTTTTTTTAAACAAATGTTTGCTTATGACAGGTATTAAACTTTCTTCATATTCGTTAGGCAGTCATTTTCTGTATCGACTGTTTCGCTCAAAATCTCTTAAATTACACTCAACTATCCCACTCATGGCAAGAAGTTTTGCAACGCCAAACCGTTTATAATATATTAAAAAAAAACAACTGTCGTTTTGGACTGTGTTTTGTCCATGTTTAGCCTAATCTACTAAGAAAAATCAGAGGCTTAAATCGGCCATATGTTTGTCTAAATGCAAATCTCTGTTCTAAATGTATATTTTCTCTGTTAAAAAAAATAAACGAATCGTATTTCTGCAACTGACAAAATAATGTCAATGAGACTTTCATATGTTTTGTAATTGATGAGGAAAATCGAGATCTCTGCCACCAAAATGTCCAATGCCTCGTCAAGTTTCCAAGTTTATCTGCTTTCTTTTTTTTTATTTATTTATTTATTTGTCACACAAAACAGATTTACAGCAAATACATAAATATAGATCACAACATTATAAAAAGTAAGCAGGTAGGCTGCAACTCCAACAACATGTGTGAACAACATAATCAATCAGACAAGTCAGCAATTAAGTTAAATTACATAAAATAAATTAAGTTGAAAAATAATTAAATTGAAATGATTAAGATTAAATTACATTACAAAATTAAATAAATTAGATTGGATTAAAAATTAATTAGATTGAATACAATTAAATTAAATTCGATTTTTTTTCGATTCTTTTGTAACAACTCAAAACTTTCTTCTTCCCTGTGCAACAAAATGAGATAGTTTATAAGTTTGTTAAGTGTTTCTTGTTTCTGCAATTAATTCGTTCAGCTTCAGGACTCTTAAGAATATAGATCTCAATTAAGTTTCTGTCTGCACAAAACAATTTGTTACAGAAATTTGTATCGTTTGTTCTGGATTTGTATCATGTTTTATTTTTTGTTTTTATAGTTCTGTTCTGTCCCTTGAAAATGTAACGAGAAATGGGAACGTGTCTCACTTCTTTGTCTGTCCGTCTATCTAAAACTAACCTTGTTTCTCAAACTTAAAAAAACATACATTTGTCAATCCTTGGCGGAGAACCAAGGCATCAAAATTACCTCGTTTGTATGAAAAAAGACTGGTGTCTTTAATTATGTGACCGCCACTGAATATAATAGGATTTTTAAATTTGAGATTTCTGCATTCACAATGCTATTTTTACACAATACTAAATAATATACTAGAAAAAATACGACTCGCACCAGATCAATACTCAGACGGAATAGGATTTTAAAATTGAAGCATTTCCATAAATAAATAAATTTTAAAACTATATTATAGAAATTATACTAGCGCCCACCCGCGACTTCATCTGCGTGGTCAGTTACCTATTTCTCTATCCCTCGGGAACAGTACTTTTTCAGGATAAAAGGTATCCTATGTCCTTCTTTGTGGCCCTGAAAACGTGTTTGAAAATTTCATGATGATCGGATGACATGAAGGCGTAACAAAAGATTTCCAACACCGTAAAAGTAACCGCACAGAGCCCTATTTAATATACATTTACTACAGTTTTACTGCGGTAAATGACATACATTGCGGTATCTGTGAGTAGTAAATCTTCTAGTTTCAACTTGGCGACGCAATGAACACCAAACTTGTTGTAATTTACTAAGGTAAAATGTATTATGAAATTCAAATTCAAGAAACGACGCGACACAAAAATTAGGAAAAGAATATAATTCTGCGAAGACCTTTTCTTGGTAATGTCCCTGCTTCGGACATATTCATTTAAATTTAATTCAAAATCAAAGGAGTAGAGTGCCCTCCGAAACATCTTGTTGTTCAATTTAAACTCGAGGTTTCTTAGAGGTTTTTAAGATTCGAAAACCTTTTAGCCTGTTACCAATTCTTTGGGAAACTTTGTTAATCGAATTCGGTCTTGTAAAGAATCCAGTTTTATTGATGGAGATCACAAGAAAATACATGACAATCCTTCTTAACCATTATAATAATAATAATAATAATAGAGCTTTATTTGTTCCATAATAATTTTTACATTTCAAATGATGACAAGTGTTAGTACTTAAATAAACTTTTTTTTTATTTTAATTTGTTAGTATTATTTCCAACTAAATAATTATATGGATCCCTTCTGGGTGAAAGCCTCCTCCATCCCTTGCCAATTTTTCCTGTCCTGGGCAACCTTCATCCAGTTTGGCCCAGCGGTTTCTATTAGGTCATCAGCCCACCGTTTATATGGTCTGCCTCTGTTTCTTTTTCCTTCAGGCCCCAACCATTTTGTTACCTCCAGCGTCCATCTCTTATCTTTGTATCTGGAGATGTGACCTGCCCAGTTCCACTTCAGACGTAGAGCGTTCTGAAGGGCGTCTGTCAGTTTAGTTCTTCTTCTAATCTCTTCGTTTCTTGTTTTTTGTATTTTCCTTAGATGTAACATACTCCTTTCCATGGAGTGCTGGCATGACAGGATTTTGTTTTTTATTTTGTTGGTGTATGTCCATGTTTGGCTTCCATAAGTTAGACTTGGTAGAATACAGGTGTCCATTACTATTCTTTTGAGCTTTATGTGATAGTCTCCCTTGAGGATTTCTTTTTGTGACCAGTATTTTTGCCATGCGCAGTTGATTCTTCTCTCTACCTCTATTTCGTTACTTTTGGCATCAAATGACATTTGTTTTCCAAGATATTTGTATTCTTTTACATATTCAATCTGGTTTCCTGACACATATATTTCTCTTCTTGTATGGTTAGTCATAACTTTTGTTTTGCTTGTGTTCATGTGTAAGCCCACTTTTTTACTCGTGCTGTCCAGATTCTGTATCATTTCTTCTAATTCTTTGGCTGACTCCGCAAAAAGGACGATGTCGTCAGCAAACCTGAGATGTGATAGGTATTTGCCCTGTATTCTAAGTCCCTTGTTATTCCAGTTAATTTCTCTAAATATTCCTTCCAATACAGCTATGAACAGTTTGGGTGATAAGGGGTCTCCTTGTCGGACTCCTTTTTCTATTGTTATCTCTTCGCCTTTACTTTCCAATCTTACTTTGCTTTTACTTTGTGAGTAGATGTTCTTTATGATGTTTATGTATGTTTTGTTTATTCCACAACACTCGAGTGCTCTCCAGATCGAGCTATGAGTTATACTGTCAAATGCTTTTGCGTAATCGATAAAAGCTATATAAAGAGGGCGGTTGTATTCTTTGTATTTTTCAAGTATTTGGTCTACTGTGTGTAAATGATCTATAGTGGAGAACCCCGAACGGAAACCCGCTTGTTCCATTGGTTGGTTTTTGTCAATTTGTGATGTTATCCGGCTTAGTACTATAGAAGCAAAAAGTTTGTAAATGCTAGATAATAAACTTATTGGCCTGTAATTTCCGATATCTGCAGGATTTCCCTTTTTGTAAAGAAGAACTATGTCAGAACTGCACCATTGTTTGGGAGCCTCGCCAGTTTCAAATACCAAGTTAAATAAATCTGCTAAGTACGGAATTAACACAGAGGCTCCTATTTTTATTGCTTCATTACTTATATTATCTGGCCCAGGACTTTTTTCTGATTTTAATTTTTTTATGTGTTTTAGTAATTCCTCATAGTTTATGGGTTCTATTTGATCTTTGTCTGTACTTTCAAAATTCGTGAGTTCTCTGTCGTTCAAGTCTTCTGGTGGTTTACTGTATAATTCTTTGTAAAATTCTGTTGCTTGTTCTATAATGTCTTTCCTTGTTTTAGTTTCTTTATTTCCTTTTTCAAGTTTCTGAATCCAGTCCTTATGGGTTCTTAGTTCTTTTCTGGCCCGTTTGGAGCTTCTGTAATTATTTATGTTTTTCTCGATTATTATTTTCCTATGATTATTGTAATCCTCCTTTATGGCCTTGTTTGTTTTTTGAATAAGTCTTTTAGTTCTTCTTTCATGTTTTTTGATTTGTTTTTGGTTGTGATTAATTCTGTGCGTCTACTTATTAACTTTTTTGTGGATTCTCTTAAAATTCCTGAATTTTTGCTTGTTTCTTTATTTCCTTTTTTAATTTCCAGACTGGATATGATACTGTCTTCCAATTTATTGTAGTAGGTCTGTGTATTACTGAAGTTGCAATGATTTTGGAGCTGTTTAGTTACATTCTCTTTGAGATTTTCTAGAAATGTCGATTTTTCACTGTTTGTTCTTGGTACTGCGGGTCTAGATTTAAATGTTTTTCTACTTAGTTTAGGAGAGTTCAATGTAAATGTTGCTCTTACCATTAGAAAACTTTATATTACGTCACGAAAAAATCGTAATTTTTTTAATCATAATAATAATAATTTGTTTTTACTCTGTGAATGTAATGCAAGATCAAACTTCGATTTGAGGACTGGAATATCGATATCTTGGCAAGTTATACATGAATGGTTCTCAAAAAATTTGGTGTGATCAACAGGAATAATATTTTTGATAAGAGAGTCATAGATTTAAAGCAAAAACACCTCTTTTAATTACCTAATGGAGTTCTATTGAAAGCGGAAGAAACTAGAAGATATTTTCCAAGATATTGGTTTCCATTCGCAGTGTAAATTACAGCCGTAACTGAAACTTTCGCCGTTACGTCTGCCAAACTTGGCCGCGCTGAGGTTTATCAAAAAGTTCTTCCATGTACCTATTCACTGGGAACTTCAGGTTTCCGCTATGGACTAATCCGTCTTCGCTTTGGTCTTAATTACGATGCCTAAGAAATTGTTTGTGCAATACCTGAGATGTTTTTAATTATCCTGTGGTAATTTTTTTTGTGTTGAGTTGAGATTTAAGTAATACAGTATTTTATTTTATTTATTTCATTCATTAGGAAAACTTACTGCTAATACATAATACAGTACACGAATAATCACGATTTAATAACAAGATTCCACAGATAGAAATTCTTTCCAATGGTAAAATTCAATAAATGAGCTAGAGTTTAAATAAAATTACAAAAGAACGCCATCTGTTGGTTGAGCTAAGTATAACTCTCGTCCCATATAAAAAAAAACTGAAGTTTTTAGGGTTCAAGTTACGTAATCGTCGTTATCGAAAGTGGATTATAGTAGAACGAGAGCTATTGAAATTACTGCAAGAGTTATCTCAAGGTCCTTCTCTCATTAAGATAGAGTGTTTAGGGTGTACATGAATCAGCACCTACTCCCAGCGCCAGGAAGTGGAACACCTGGCGTCGGCACGCTTCCAAGTGTGTAGCATTTCGACATGCTCTACAAGAGTTAGCTCAAGGTTCAAATTTGGGTTCAAAACATAGGATTTCCCCTTATGTTAAGCTTTGAATAACCAACATTACGGAACATAAAACTTGTTGTTCTTTTAAAGATTTACATGATAGTACGTTCACAGATAAAACGCTATTGTTTGTCATGAAGAAGCACTTGGTAATGTGATACCTACGTGCACAATGTGATTTCTAAGAAGAAAGCTTATAGTGTGCACCTTGAACGAATCTAAAGCCCGCTATTAAGTCTTAAACAAACTTAATAATCCACAAACATTATTATCCCCGTTCTTGGATTAAGCTCTCGGCGTAATTACCGCTTACAGCTCTGCAGCGCGCTGAACAAACTCGCTTGATAGAATGAAAGTAAAAATAACAACCGTTCGTTTGCTATAGTTAGCGCTTTTCGCTGTAATTGTGTAAACTTGGTTTATTTATTTTAGTGTATTTTCATGCATTTAAAAATAATAAAGTTCAGATATCAGTACCCTTAACACGAACAGCTATCGAAAAAAATAACGCGCGTAAAATCATTCGATAGATAAAATTTGTATTGGAAATTTGTACAGCGCACTCTATCGCCGATAAGCGAAATGAAATTTTCCATAGAGAATTGTCTATCGAGTAATTTTACGCGCGTTTTTTTTCTCGATAGCTGTTCGTGCTAAGGGTACAGAGAGCCTATTCCAAAAAAGCATCACAATAAGCGTACGATATTCGTCGCACACCGTGGCACTATTGACTCACAAATAAGGTTCAATATCAAGTTAATTGTACGACGAATTGCGTCCGACTATCGTGATTCTGTTTTGTAATAGGCCCTCTGGAAACAAGAAAGAGAAATTTTTCATTCCCATCTTATTACATATTTTAGAGCCGAGTGGTTGTCGAATAGTCTCCAAAAAAAATTTGCTTGTATAAAAATAGCTAAGTGACTGCGAAAATTTAAATTTAAACGTAAAAATAAATAATACTTACAACCATAACTTAGGGTGACTTAAGTAAGCTAGGCTTGAAGCTTAAGAGTCACCAACCGTTTTCGATAACAGCTAATCTAAGGTTGGTGCACTGCTGAACATTGCGGAGGATATTCGTGGGGCGATGGACAACACCAAACTCACGGCAATGGTTTTGCTGGATTTTAGCAGTGCTTTCAACTGTGTTGACTTTGACCTTCTCCTCGGTGCTCTTCGTTCCTTTAACGTCTCGGCCTCTGTCATCGATTGGTTCAAATCCTATCTTCTCGACCGTTCTCAATGTGTAGTCTATAATGACGCCTCTTCCGATTGGTCACATTTATCAGCGGGTGTGCCACAAGGTGGTGTTCTCTCTCCATTACTGTTTTCTATTTTGATCAACAATGTCTCCTGTGCTATATCTTCCCCTTTCCACCTATATGCTGATGACCTTCAAATTTACAGACACTTTCCCATTGCTGAGGTTGCGGAAGCGATAGATTCGTTAAATCGTGATTTGGCTTCGATCCGGGACTGGGCCTCTTCTTTTGGTCTTGTTGTGAACCCAAGCAAATGCCAAGCTATGATTGTGGGTAGCAACCGGCTAAGGTGTAAGCTTGACTTTAAATCTGTTCCACCACTTATCTATAACAATTTGCCTATCCCGTTCACCGAGAAAATCAAAAATCTCGGACTCATTATGGACTTGACTATCTTGGTCCCCGCAAATCAATGAAGTCAGCAAACGCATCCATTACGCTTCTCACTCCCTCAAGCGACTTCAATACTTTCTTCCTTTTAAAACCAAGATTATGCTGGCGCAATCACTTCTCCTCCCCCTTCTCGACTACGCCGACGTTTGCTTTTTGGATATTACTGAGGAACAGCTAAACAAGCTGGAACGACTGCAAAATCTAGCCATTCGTTTCATCTTCGGACTTCGCAAATACGACCATGTGTCATTATTTCGCTGTCAACTAAAATGGCTTCCCATTCGCCTTCGCCGTGATATGCACATCCTTTCTGCCCTATTCAAAATCCTCAAGGATCCTAACTCACCCAACTACCTTGTTTCCCGTTTCCAAATCCTTTCTCCTCCCACCCGCCCTAGGCAGGCTTGTATCACTAATGCCCATTTGCACTAAACTTGGGATAGGCTTGTCCTAGTTAAGATACACCTAAGCTTAAGAGCAGCCTTACTAAAAATTTGGTTTGCACTAACAGTTCAGTCTCAGCTGTGACAAAACTTGGGAATTGCCTAGTAAAGCGAATGATAAACGAATGACGAACGATTGAAATGATAGATTGTTTATGATCTATTATTCGAAAAACAAAATCTGTTTGAATTTGTCATACCACTGAACTATTCAACACTTGATACTGGCAAAAATTACTCCCTAAAGAGGAGAGTAGATTGACATTCCAAAAATAAGAAGAAGAATGTCTTTGACAAATGACAGAAAATGACATAAAAATACTTTTTATTTTGCTGTTTGTCAAGTAAAGTTGGATAGGCTAAGGAAACCTCCATGCTGTAACACAAAAATACTACTTAGGTATCGCCTAACGCGTTGGGCGCTTCCTATTCGAGGTCATAAAGTTAGGAATGTCCTAAGTGGATTTAGGAATGGCTTAAGGTTAGTGCAAGCTAATTTTTTGCTAGGAGTAGCCTAAACAAGTTAGGCAAGAACTTAGGCGATTCTTAAGTTTAGTGCAAATAGACATTAGATGCTTGAGCTTGCCTAGAAGCAACACCAACTTCCTGCGTAACTCCTTCTCCGTTAAAGCCGCTCAGCTTTGGAACAAACTCCCGTCAAACATCCAGAATTGCCAGAACATCATAACTTTCAAATCAAAAGTCAAAGCTCACTTTCTATCACAATCGTCTCATTCATGATTCACGAGATAGTTAATACAACCAGTTTTATATATTTATATTACATAGGTTTAAATTATTTTATGTATATGTATTATGTTATGTATGTATGTATTTATTCATATTTATATTTATTTAATTATGTCATGTTTATACCTACTATAAAGTTTATTTATAAGTATATGTATGTGTATAAAATGATCTAGATTAAGTTTTATTTAGGATTTCACTTATCTCCATCTTACTATGCACTTTCTATTACCTGCTTACTCAAAAATCTCAAACAATGCTGGGTTGGCTGGAAGAGATCTCTTTTAGAGATAAGCCCACCTTTGTAAACAACTTTCATATTTACCTGTGTAATTATGTTACAAGTGCAGTAAAGAATATATATAACCTTCGATCAAGAATTAGCTAACTTAAGTAGAGTTGCACCATCTTGACTTAACCATAACTTTAACAGATACAAACTTATCTGAGCCAGTGGTCAAAAGTGGAACTAAGGTGTTGATACCTAGGTTACGCCATAGACGACAGCGACGATATGTTTGTACCTATCTGTTATAGGTATGGGTAAGTTAAGATGATGCAACTCAGCCTTAGTGTGAGTTGCACCAAAACGCTGTCAAAGTTATCGTAAAATGATAATGTTACCTATTTGTCACGTCAAACTTGTCAAAGGACATCATGCTGGCTGGCAACCTCTTTTTTTGGCTAACTTGTGCTTAACCGGCTCAGCCAATATTCATAATAATATTATGACCATATACCATGAAATTTTATTTGCCATCATCAGCTCTTCTTCCCCAATATCCAAGGGTCCCGTTTATTTAGGGTAACTGGCACAAGGTATAAATGTTAATATTTCGTTAACATTAACATTGACTGTCGCTTTGATAAATTTGCATAGGGACCTACTTACTGTAGGTCGAAAAAGCTTTTCCCACCAGATGGCGCTTTTGAAGAGGGTAGTAAAATTTTAGTTCGCAATTAAAATTTTATCAGTCGCTGGAACTGCAAAGCTAGGGATAAGTATTATATGCGTTGGCAGAGTTTTACATAAATTGGGTGATTTTTTTATTAATTTGCATTTTGGTCGTGTTTTGTTTTGAAATAATCAGTGACTCAAAATTATAACAGTAAAATCAAAAATGCATTCGACAGAAATATTGTTGTAAAATATGGCAAATTAAATAAACTTTTCTGGCTTTCACAGCAACAACTTACAATTTTTTTTGGTGTCACTTTCACAAAATTTATTAATTGTTTAAAAATGATAAAATTACAAATGTGTTGATAGCAAATAACAATAGAAAGTACAAAAATAAGTAATTTAATCAAAAACACACATGATTTTTTTAATTAAAACATGCTTAATCAAGAGGTTCCGAGTCAAAATTATACGATCCTTAAAATGATTGTCTCTCGTCGGCTCATTTCGGCGCTAACATGAGATAGAAGATTCATTAAAATTTTAATTAAATCGACTCTGTGTTAAGTTCACTCAGTAAAGCTTCGACAGTTTTCTGATTTTGGTGTATAAACATGGGTGAACAATTCTTGCACACAATTAATTCCTCCAGCCCCATTCCACCACAAATTTTTTTTTGTAATGACTGTATGTATGTGCCAAAATAAATAAATAAAAAAGTTATAATTTGGGCCTTTTTAAGGCTAGATTGAATAGGCTTTATCTAAGTGAGCATGCTCCATCGTTGTGCGCATCATCACTTAACACCAGGTGTGATTGTGGACAAATGTTCACTTATTTTTAATAAAAAAAACACAATCAATATACCATACCTTACATTAGTACATTACTATAAAATATTAATGTCACTTTTTTGTTTTAATTTAATTTTTTTATTCTAAAATTCTGTTTAGTTTTCATTTTGTAACTTCTCTAGCGCCGCTTTTTTTCTAAGTTATAATAATAATTATATCTTTATTGTTTAAACATATAGGCACCCATATATCCAGATACATCGAAAATATGAAAATACAGAAACATTTTGTTAAAGTGGGGAGTATAATCCCTATAATTTATCAACCGACTTATTACCGACCAAAAATTAATCACTTTGTCGTAATTAATCGTTCGCTTTAAATACAAATTCGGTCGACGTTATGTTACTGAAAGAAAATGTTCTACAGGATTATGTACGGTTCTTAGAATAAAGTTACCTATAACTTAGTAGTAGCACTTGTGGCCTGCGATGGCGGCGATTAAGCAACTTTTGGTGGGATCCGTCACGGGATGGGTGACCAATATTTTGTATA
Source organism: Agriphila straminella (assembly GCA_950108535.1). Taxonomy (NCBI): domain Eukaryota; kingdom Metazoa; phylum Arthropoda; class Insecta; order Lepidoptera; family Crambidae; genus Agriphila; species Agriphila straminella. The sequence continues at coordinate 15,166,534 of OX467321.1, forward strand.
CTGAGCTCCTCCGTGCTCCGGAAGGCACATTTAGTCGCTGGTTTCGACTGCATTCCAGTCGTTAACACCCACCATTTCGTATTTGGCCCGCGTCGTGTGAGTTATGGCCCGTCCTCCTTATTAAAACATAAGGACGGAATAGATCTTGTCCCCACAGTGGGGGGCATGGAAAACGGCGAAGAATGATGACGAATAAAGTAGACGTGTTTCCGGTCTATTTTTTTCTTTTATTGGAATGAGTAACCCATAAACTGCTCTCGTGGTCCACAAAAACAGATCAAACATAATTAGGTACTCATATAAAATCATTTTTAACACGTTTTTAAAACGTACTAAAAAGTATAAAAACGGACTAAAATTCTAAAAACCTTAATATTTTGCATGTTTTTATTCCAGAGTAAATGTTCCCTTCATCCGGCTCTATCATTAGACCCTAGACCCCATCTCCCATCAAAGTACTTGTCAAGACGAATCAAACGAGCCCAAACTCGATGGGGTTGTATGGTGTTTTATTGCAGAGTTCCTGTGCCATCATCAGATCAGCTCAAGGCACCATAATATTACATTGTGTTCCAGTTCTGACCAAGTTTAAAGTTTCATGTCTCTAGCTCATCTAGAAGCTAGTATAAAATCGTTTGATTTGTAGAAAAACAAATAAACAAATTAACGAGAAAGCGACGTAATAAAAGCGTGTTAAAAACATACTGATAGTAATAAATTAAAAACCTCCGCATTGTCATATGGTTGAAAATAGACTGGCTCATAAGTCAACAGTATGTTTTCCTTGGACACACATTCGTTCAAAAATAACGTCTAGTAATGGGTAAAGCTGACCATTTGTTTGCTGCCTCGCCTCTGTAGCTTGATCGGTACGTGCGATCATAAATAGCTTGAAAACTTTGCTCCATCGGTACGTGCAAGCAATCATAAATAGTTTTTAAATTTGAGATTTTTGCATTCACAATGCTATTTTTACACAATACTAAATAATATACTAGAAAAAATACGACTCGCACCAGATCAATACTCAGACGGGAATCGAACCCGCGACCTTTGGATATCCGGTCCAATGCTCTGACCGCTGAGCTACCGAGTCACTAGTGACATCGCCGAATTTCTTCTAGTATATCCTACTCTTACGCTGCAAGCCAGCGTTATTTCACCAATGTGAGGAATTACCTCAATTGAATGTCGAGGTAATTCCTCACATTGGTGAAATAACGCTGGCTTGCAGCGTAAGAGTAGGATATACTAGAAGAAATTCGGCGATGTCACTAGTGACTCGGTAGCTCAGCGGTCAGAGCATTGGACCGGATATCCAAAGGTCGCGGGTTCGATTCCCGTCTGAGTATTGATCTGGTGCGAGTCGTATTTTTTCTAGTATATTATTTAGTATTGTGTAAAAATAGCATTGTGAATGCAAAAATCTCAAATTTAAAAATTATATAGCTATTTCATCTTAATCGATTGCCAAATATCTGGAAAGATATTTCAATTGAATGTCGAGGTAATTCCTCACATTGGTGAAATAACGCTGGCTTGCAGCGTAAGAGTAGGATATACTAGAAGAAATTCGGCGATGTCACTAGTGACTCGGTAGCTCAGCGGTCAGAGCATTGGACCGGATATCCAAAGGTCGCGGGTTCGATTCCCGTCTGAGTATTGATCTGGTGCGAGTCGTATTTTTTCTAGTATATTATTTAGTATTGTGTAATCATAAATAGCTTGGAAACTTAGTTACATCACGTCTACATCATGAATTAACAACAGAAATATAACATGTTTGCTTTCATAGGTACTATTATTCGTTCTGTGCTTTCAGTTTCACATGCTTTTATAATGTAGGTACTAGCAGCTGATCTCGTGGGTTTTTTTATTATCTTGGGCAAGCGCTTAACCGCTATCACGCCTGGCCCCTGACACAGAATATAATTTTCTCGATCGAAATCGCAGTTACATTGCTGCTTTAGTAAACACCAATATGACAACTATCTTACCTAAAGCAGCAATGGAACTGCGTTTTCAATCGATTTCAATAGAGAATTGTTAGCAACAGAGTTACGTAATCAGGGGGCGATATTAAACGGTGATGCGATCTAATACGATGAAACGCGCTTCCCTAGAAGTAACCTATTCACTCGTGACTTGAAGGCCCACAGAGTGTACCTATCAGTAAACACAGACTCAGGCAAGGAGTTCCACTCTTCAGCGGTACGGATGATAAAATTTGAAGCAAAACGCTTAGTGAGAGTCTAAAAATAATTAAATGAAATACGGTTTTCCTTATTTTTTCTCTGTGATTATTTATTTTCAATAAATAAACAATACGATTATGGCCGTATTAGTTCAAAATGCAGTCATTAACACTCACCTTCACGTGAACTTAACGTGCAAAAACTAATATTAATATCTACATAATCTAATTTAGGTAGCTTAAATTGTTATAATAAATTCACGTTTCTAGCTCTTACATAGGTATAAAGCAGTGTAATTTCAATTCTAAATAAACTTTGAAATCCAAGTATTAAGAAAATTACGAAACCATTCATGTGTGTTCCAAATAAGCAAAACACTTACCTTGTTCCTTCCATTAAAATAAAGTTTGTTTCAAATGTTTGTTGTTCTACGTGTCGAGATCGAGATTACCTATGTTATGAATAACTTTGACTTGACTGGGCAAAATAATAATTGCCCGCCCAAGATCTCAATGCAAATGAGACGGTATAAGGAAAAGCATGCCACAAATTCGTTTGCAATCCGTCTCTTACTTTTTTATATAATTGCACGGCTTCTTCTTGTCACTAGTCGGGATCGTGAGGGTGCCACACTAGTCAAGAGAGTCGCAATTTATTTTCCCACACACTTAGATAAGTATATTAAAGTATAGCACAAAATTTGCACCAAACTTAGAGGGGTTATCCAGCTAGCGAAACAACAAGGATAAAAATATAATTTTGATAAACTGAATCGACAAAAAATGCTAACATAACTATAGAACCTGCTCACAAAAATTTCACGAGAATCTGTTAAGTAATGCGACCTGCCCCCATAACATAACCGCCGAAACACTATAATAGTGATTTATTGCACGTTTAACTGTCAAAAGACAATAGATTTTGACATTTGAATGTCGATAAAACGCTACATCACGCTATATATATCGTCTTTTAGTGCTAGGGGGCTGTAGGACGGACAACCGGACAGACATACGAAAGCATTTGCCAAATCTGAAACGAAGACGCTTCGCTCGCACTTCGCGCTAGCTCAGTCAATAAATTCAATCATCAATAGATAGGTACACTGAACACTTCGATCAAGAATATCCTAGATAATGCTTCACGAACTAAAACAGTACGCAAAAATGGCACCTCAATCAAATAGCGTCCCACTTACAAACATGGCGCTTATTTTGTACATAATCACCTCTTATTTTGTACAAACTCACATTTTATATCACTTATTTTGTACAAAAACACATCTTTTATCACTTACTTTGTGCAAAATAAGCGCCTAGTTTGTAAGTGGGACGCTATTTGAGGTGCCATTTTTGAAGCTCTGACCGGACATCTTGATCGAAGACTGAACACTACAGTCGATTTTTCGTGCCCTAATTTACGCAAATAAATGTGTGAGAGTGTCATACACTGTTGTGTACTAAAGTATACTCAGATTAATAATAAAGTGCTTTCAGTCAACTTGTATGAAGGAAAATTACTGGTATCTACATTATATGTAACTGTACTGTGGTACAATTGTTCCATTTTTCCGTTGAAGAATCCGGGTCGCATTCTAACAGGGTTGACCGATGCACACACGTTCAAAGTGAAAAGGGGGTAGAAATGTAGATAATACCAGGCCTTTTAAAAAGACATTTAGTTTTGAAAGCTTTTAAAAGTTGGCGGTAGTGCAAAGTGGTGTAAAATTGTTACGAAGCCAACTGAAACTTTTTTAACAGTTCACTGTTAAAAGAGTTTCAGATTTTTGTAGCAAGTAGCTTTTAACTATATTACATAGCCTTTTACAAAAATTTAATAATTTGTAAAAGGCTTATCTCTCTATCTCTCTATAGTTTATTATATTATTTCAGTTAGAGTATACCTAAAAGAAAATAATACCTAATACAAGTATAAAATATAAATTTATCCCAGTCAATTTCTTAGTGTGGAAACGATTATTAAAATATATAGAACTTCGCATAATAAGGGGTTTTATTTTCAACTCACAAAATATGACGATCTTATATCTAAGCGTGGGAAAAACAGAGTAACATTTTTTTTTCATTTTTCAGAATGACGTTTTACTTTTTAAAGTAATAGCTGTTATGGCATGGAGTTTTAGTTTACAACACTCCCCCTTAAGTAAAGTGTAACTTATTGACGTTGTTGCGTTGAATGTAAATAATGATTACTTACCAAAGTATCCTCCAATCTATAACCTTTGACATTTAGTTGAATTGTTCGAATAAGATTTGTTGGTCTCCGAAGTTGAGTGCAAATATAATGTTTCGTAATGAAAAAATAACTTTTCTGAAAGTTTCTCACATGTATATAGAAATAAAAGCCATGTCTTCTAAGTTTGGGACTCTGTAAACATATTAAGGATAGTTTGACAAGTTGCTGAATCAGCTGATATATTGATTAGAAGTCGGCGTAAGTAGTTGTGACGGTTTCAGAATTGAACAACTATCTTTCCTTGTTACTATATTATGTGACAAAGAGCTAAAAACAGACTGGTGAAGTTTACAATATGGTATAAAAATGGCCTAAGCTTGGTTCAAAGATTTCTATTTTGTATGTGCGTTTTTTACTTCTTCCAAAAGTTCTAAATTCCTGTTTGAAATTAGTCGAGTCAAACTCTAAATTGACAGTTAAGTAGCTGCCTAGCCTACTGTTTTTAAAAGAGAAAAGAATAGAAATTAAAAAAGTATTTTGAAAAAAGAACGTGATTAAAATAACACGTTAGCATTGCATCTCCTTAAACTTTTTCAAACAACTGCACATTTCTCAAGCACTCCCCGCGCCCGGCTAGTTAGCCGCGCTCTATTTAAAACATACTACGGTCGACCCTTGACTCGCTGACAGTTCCACACATGTATACTTGTAACCAAAGCTGGAACAAAGGCCCCGTAATAACGTATACAGAATAGACGCGGAACAAAACCTAACTGAAGTGGCGGGGTAGGCATTGTTGCTGAGATATTGCGAAAGAAGAATGTAGGGCTGCCGCGCTTGGTAGCTTGTGGTAAAAAGTTGGTAGATTTTTATAGAAATTCTGATGAATTTTGAAAGTAATTGTTGGCCAAAGTACCTACATAATAAAATGTAAAAGAAAACAATCTATGAAACCGCGACAGGATGCGTACTATAATTATGTCAACAGCAATTCTTAAGTCCTATGTACCTATATTCATATAAAATTTGGGTTTTTTTTTCAAACTGCCGGTTCCTAAACTGTATTGTTCCCAAAAAAATAATTTAAGAATTTGCCCTTAATGGCAGCCATTAATTAAAAATAAAAAGGTCTTCTAAGAAAACGCAAGTGTCCTCGAAACCACTTGTAGGTACTAATTTGTTTTTAATTATCGTTACTTAAGCACGATTTAACGATGTCCCCCAAAAAAGAAAATGTAATTGTAACTTTGTAAGTACCTACCTACCTAATTAAAATTAATTTGAATTAAAGTTAGTTTGCTATAGAACTTAGATATTTTAGGGGCCTCAGCTGTATTACACATTAGCTTTTAGTATGTTTTGTAAAATAAAGTATATACCTAAAAAATAATCATTACTTTGCCGTACCTATCGTACCGTACTTACCGTGTTTGAAAGGTGATGATTTTTTGTTCCAATTTTTTGTAGCCACTTTTTAGTAACCCAAAAAATATAAACGAATCAATGCCCCAATGTCAAAATTGTGAAACGTATTACAACGTACAAATTGGTTAAGAATTTCCTCAATGCTCTACTAATTACCGACTTCCAAAAAAGGAGGAGGTTCTCTGTTCGTCTGTATATTTGTTTTTTTTTGTTAAAAACAACCCTTTATATACACCCTGTTTACATTATAAGTGTTATATTTTGATGGCAGCCACATCTGGCGTGATTGATGTCGCTAATGTCGTTGCAAGCACATGACGATGTGGTTAAAGCAGCGACTATTTATAATATTCGGATAGTTCCTAAGTATAGAGATAATGCATTATGGTCACCTTTTAGGAATAATGGATTTTATGTTAAAAATATGGTTTTATCTTAGAATGATAACAATATCACTCTTGTACCATAATATTGGTGCAGATTTGGCACCAATTTCGGGTGTTGCCATAGTTACAAGTTAAGAAAAATTTAACTTTTAAGTGAGTGTAAAGATGAGAAAACATCGGGAAACGCAAAAAACAAATAAAAACGAAACTAAACATCTAATAACCTTTACTTAAGCCCCACTAATATCCGTAAAAAGAGTTATATTTCAATATTCAATATTCATTTAATTGCAAGTCACAAGATGAAATGGGTGTTAGTTACACGAAGTGACGCCCTGCTAGGGCACAGCAAACATGAGGGGCAACTATCGCCGGTTACTTATAAAATTAATTTCCTTAAGGCCGGCCACACACAGACGGAATCCCGTTACGGAATTCCGTACATACGTGATTCCGAACGCAGCTAATCCATACAAATCTATTGACTACCACACACATGCGTGATTTTTCCGTACGGAATCTTCATACAATATCGAAATTCCGTTCGGAATTCCGTATCGGGATTCCGTCTGTGTGTGGCCGGCCTAAGTATAGTATTCAGATCAACACATGTAGGTATATAAACTAAACTTAACTGCTATTGCAAAAAGTACTTTGATATTGTATTATAGTTTGATATAATATAGGTATATCTAATTAACATTCATCTTTATATTTTGTACCTGTATCATAAATTAAATTGCACCGAATAATATTTTTTTATTTGTAATAATATGTTCATTAAAGTTTTCTTAAGGTAAATTACTTGTCACATTATACATAGAAGTTTCAACGTTTAATAATAATATATAGTATCAGCAGGCCTATTACATAAAAAGAATTGCGATAGTCGTACGTAATTCGTCGTTCAATTTATCTGTATATTTGTGTCGAACTTAATATTTTCAATTTACGTCAAAGATTTTCTCTTTGCAGTTTCCCAAACTGTAATTACAGCGATGTCAGTGTGACGCGTCGATATAGGTCGATATCGAAAGTTCCCACACCACACCGTGCTCGCGAGCTATTTTTCAATATTGGAAACGGTTGTCAATTCAGTAGACCGCTTTTTGTTTCTGACTTCATTTATCGATATTTTTTTATAGTCACCTTTACACAAAAAGTATTCTTCTCTGTATATCGGAAAATGGTAAATGAAGAATCTTTCTGAGAAAATCTGCATTGCACCAAATAAGCTTGTTGATATTTTTTAAATATTCTCTTCTTCTCAGTCCAAAAACAGCAATATTAGACAAAATATAATAAATAAAGATGTGCCACAATTTTGACATTTACTCAACGCTGGCTGCTGTTACACGAATTGAGTTTAGTTTAAAAAAATGATTTAAAGTTTGCACTTAAAGGACATAATACATTACCGTTTAACTTAAGGCACTGGCACAATTTTTTGATTCAAAATAATATCAATAATCTATTTAACATAGATTAAGGGAGTTCTGTTTTTCGATACTTTCATATTTTTCCCTTTTTAATTTGTATTCCCAGATATTACCGAAAAAGGGAAATTTTCCTGTTTACTCGATACATTATTTTTCTCGTTTATCAAGAAGCTCGAACCCTCAGGAGACGATAGAGAAGATTAAAAGAAGCGCTTTAGATTGCGCCTTAGGGAACAATAATGATTGATATTTGAGTTTTGTATAAACTTAAGTTACTTACTAAGTTTTTTATTAAATTCATTATAATAATTATTTACTGGTGTAGGATTCCAATTATGGGCTTTGCAGTTCTGACAGAGCTGTAGTCACTGCGACCTAAAATCTCTTTTGTGACTCGCCACCTTATTATAGTAACTCTTCTGCGGCGTCCAGGAAGTCTAGTATCTTCCTGGCTTTAAGAGTTTTTATTTCCTACGTGTCGCCCCAGATGACTGCTACGCTTAAGTGTTAGGGATCCACAATCACATAAGAGGTTCTTGGGCGTTTCCTGCATTTAACTGTCAAAGTGTATTTTGACAGTCAATAGGTATCGATAAATCCCTATCAAAATTCAAAACTCAAAATAATTTATTCAGTCTAGGCTGTTACAAGCACTTGTGAATGTCAAAGAAGCTACGCCATCGGTTCGCAAACCCTGAGCAGGAGACCTTGTAACGAGAAGAACCGGCAAGAAACTCGTCAAGGGCTGCTTTTTTCTTCCTGTATATTTCATACAGAGTCGTCAACATTGAAAAAACAAAAAAACCGACTTCAAAAAACCTGCCTCTAAAAAGCAAGAAATAATATACAAATCATTAGATACGCATTATCATTGTTATAATAAAACACGTCTATTAAAGTCGGGTGGGGCTGGAGTACATCTTCCGTTTTTTATTCTAAATGCCCCACCCGACTTCAATTGACGTGTTTTATTATAACAATGATAATGCGTATCTAATGATTTGTATATTATTTCTTGCTTTTTAGAGGCAGGTTATTTGAAGTCGGTTTTTTTGTTTTTTAAACAATTTTTTAATTTTTAGTGTAGTACCTTCTGTATTAGGTAGTGTAGGTATATTATTTAGGTAGAAAAATTGGCTCAGCCAAACGTGAGATAATCGCGGAGAAACATACATGCATACAAACTGAATACCTCCTTTTTTTGAAGTCGGTTAAAAAGACTACACAAAGGTATCCCTTCCCCAACAAAAAAAATCATCTAATTCGGTTCATAAATAACAAAATTGTCAAGTTAGTTGATTTAATATCATAGTATTTTCAGGATTACTTGTAAACTACTGAACCGATTTGAATAAAAACTAAATGGGACCATCTCGCAAGAAAACTCAATCGAACAAAAAAAGAATCATCTAAATCGGTCCATAAATGTCGAAGATACGCGCGAACAACGATAAAAAAAAAAAAAAAAAAACATACAATCGAATTGAGAACCTCCTCTTTTTGATGCAGTCGGTTAAAAAATGAGCTCCACATTTAAAGTGAGTATCATAATGGCGATGGCCTGGCCGGTCATTCTAGTATTTATATTACTGTAACTCCTTCGAATTACACCATAATTACTTACAATACCCTTCGTGTGAACAGTTTCCTCTCCACTTCCCAATCAGTAGAGCCCGTTTTTATATCCTGGGTGCGTCGATCGGCCGAAGGTACAAATAAATTCATGGGACCAATGAGCCTTGCCGCACCTACATTGTGATTCATTCGTCTTGAAGTGTGGTACAAGGCAGAAGAGCTAGCAATTTCATCGACATCAGCCATTTTGAATGTCCCCACTGCTTGGGCACAGACCTTCATTATGGATGGATAAGGAGGATGAGCCATATCTCACCACGCGAGCCCAATGCGAAGTACGGAGGAGTTTCAGATAATAAGCCACTGCGCCATCGAGCTCCTTGGAATTTCGAAACGGAATTATTCCGAACGCAACTAATTTATACAAATCTACGGACTTACCACATACATGCGTTCCGGAATTTTCATACAATGTCGATATTCCGCTTCGGAATTCCGAATCAGATTCCGTCTGTATGTGGCGGGTCTTAGTGAATGATTTCGCCTTACAATTGTAGAAGGAAAAAAACCTGCCTCTAAAAAGCAAGAAATAATATTCAAATCATTAGATACGCATTATCATTGTTATAATAAAACACGTCTATTAAAGTCGGGTGGGGCTGGAGTACATATTCCTTTTTTTATTCTAAAAGCCCCACCCGACTTCAATAGACGTGTTTTATTATAACAATGATAATGCGTATCTAATGATTTGAATATTATTTCTTGCTTTTTAGAGGCAGGTTTTTTGAAGTCGGTTTTTTTGTTTTTTAAACAATTTTTTTATTTTTTTATTTTTAGTGTAAGTACCTTCTGTATTAGGTAGTGTAGGTAAGTATATTATTTAGGTAGAAAAATCGGGATAGCCAAACGTGAGATAATCGCGGAGAAACATACATACAATACCTCCTTTTTTTGAAGTCGGTTAAAAAGACTACACAAAGGTATCCCTTCCCCAACAAAAAAATCATCTAATTCGGTTCATAAATAACAAAATTGTCAAGTTAGTTGATTTAATTTCATAGTATTTTCAGGATTACTTGTAAACTACTGAACCGATTTTAAAAAAAATTAAATGGGACCATCTCGCAAGAAAACTCAATCGAACAAAAAAAGAATTATCTAAATCGGTCCATAAATGTCGAAGATACGCGCGAACAACGATAAAAAAAAAAAAAAAAAAAAAAAAAAAAAAAAACATACAATCGAATTGAGAACCTCCTCCTTTTGCTGAAGTCGGTTAAAAACCAAAACTAAATCTTCGCTTTCTCGAAAAATACTCGCTTTCGTTTTGTTAAAATTGTTGAAAACTATGTCTAGGGAGCCTAGAAAACCAAGCTTGGACAATTTAAATGAGAATTCCAAAACTAAACCAAATAATTTTTAGGTAAATATAACTTAAATGACAACGTAACGGTTTTGGTTTTATCGTTCAGAATAAGCGCGATTGGGTCCCAGGATTTGATTAGTAAATGATAAGCAAATCCATTGCCGCTTATGCTTGTGCCGTAACCCTACCTTCTCTAGCACTAAGAGGGGTCTCACACGAGCTGAATGTTTTATTCATGGCCGGTAGACGCGCGCAGTTCATTCGTTACTCCCCCCTGAATTGCTTTAATTACATTTCAAATTGCTTTCTTATGTGTTCCACTTAGTTTACCGGATTACGGGGATTTTAAACCCATTTTCTGGGAGTTTATTATATTAGTTTGAGTTACAATTAATTTATACAGAGCGTGCGTAGAAAAAAATACATCTTGCAAAATATTAATGCTAATAACATAAAACAACAGAATAAATAATAGTAAACGTATAAGATAGGTTTTGATTTCTGTGTCCATTCTTTTGATAAAAGAAATCTACGAATTATTTCTGTTTATGCTCAACTCAATTCCCCCTTTTTACGTCGGGGGTTAAAAGTAGTCTTTATTGTACTATAAAATAAATATAGGTACGTCTTTGATATTGATTCAAACGTTGATTTCCCAATTTGTGGAATGGGCTTTTTTACATAATTTCCACTTAACTATTAAATCAGTACAGACAGTAAAACACTTGTAATAGGGGTCGTCATATAACAGAGAGTAAATATAAATATATATACATTGTATAAAGCGTTGTTATGCCCGAGTTTAAATTCACGAAAAACCGGCAATGGTAATTCACGACACCGGAAAATTAGTGCGCGTAATGGGAATTCTTGTTCATATTCCGTTGGAAGTTTGGTAATAACCTGGAAGAATGCTAGGACTATGTTATATCACGTCACATAGTATGGGGCTTTAAATTATTACACGTAGAAAATTAATTTTTCACAGGTTTGTAACTATATATAGTTACGTAGCATGTTTATCGCTGACGGCCGACGAAGTAGAATGTCATTTGTTACTCTTACTTCTTCGGTTGTCATGAAAACATAATTATATAATACAAACAAAATTTAATAATTATATGATAAAAACAAGAATGCTAGGCTTCCGCGCGTACAGTTAATTAGAAACGTAATACAGCGCGCATACTATTAATTAATTCAAGTATTATTATAACACCAAAATCAATATATGCGCTGTAATCTGGAATAAGTGATTTATTTCTAATGAAATTAATGCAATAATAAGAGACAAATGGACGGCAATTAATAACAATTATAAATAGTTGTAAAAGTGCACTTGCATGACCTTTTTTCACAGATTTTTGGTGCACTTTTGTGTTATGTGGTGAATTCATTGAAAACGATAAATGTTTAGGTACCTTTAATAATTTATTTAACTTTGTCTAAATGGGAAAAGTGTTTCATTTAAGTGTCGCATAAATTCAGCAATAGAAATGTGGAATTTATTGAAAAGGCAGTTAAATGTTATATCTTACTTTTTGAATTTCATATACATATCGTTCAAACGTTTCATTCATATAGTTAGATTTAGTCGTGTTATAACTTAAATTAAAAGCGGCTTTCATTGCTCCCAAGCTCAAAAGCTCCTCGCAAATTAATTGCTCCGAGATAAACTGCCAGTTTTAAGCTCAATTCAGACTTCCCTCCTTTCAACCACACCTGGTTTTCGTATTTTTAATAAGTTAAACCTCCTTTATAGCCAAACTCTTTTTATGCGTGACAGTTTGGGAAACTCTTATTTATCGACCGTTTTATATCCTGTGTTTTTGAGGGCGTAAATATTATGGGTGTTTATAAAAAATCATTATTTTAACGAACGTCACAAATGAATTTTTATCAGGTACGTAACGCCTATGTTTTTTGTAACGCCCATGTTTGCATCTTAGAATTTGGCAATCTTTGTATCAAAACTATTTTTCATTTTTGTATATAAGTAATTTCTTATCTTTAACTAAACAATTTTTAGCTATTAGCTACCTATTCAATTTAACACTCGAAAATTAATTCCTTTGATTGTGACTAAATATTGCATGCCGTCTTGTTAAAAATACAAAATCATTGTTTTGACTTTGACATTCATTGTATTGAACGAAGCAGGCGAATTCAAACTTCAATAAACTCGGCGTTGCGTTGGCGCTAAACGGTCCTGACTTACGAGTGTTTAACTTGTTAAACGTAAATATTAACTGGAGTTAACCACTACCATTTCATTTGGACTTTGAACATTGGTCACCCTACTTGCATTCGTAAGTTCGAGTAAGATTGAGAAAGTTTACAGAATTAGGACATTTTATGGATTATAATTGACACTACCTACTTTAGTTAATTCGAAATTATTTATTTTATTTCAATAGATAAAGCCATAGTTATACAATCAAGTCACTTACAGCAATATTTAAAATATTACTAGGTCTATTCTTAGTCTAATAGACCGCCCCGAGTAGTCCCCGGCGCAAATGTGCCCATAACGCTGGCCGCGTTGCCGCGTTGGATGGCAATGGACACCTTTGCACCAGAAACAACCCAGAGCGGGGGTCACAGGTTCTTTGTCTGAGCCGACGCCCCAAGTCTTTAACAAATTGTATTGCCTCTGCCCCCCAGCAACCCGCCGTTTCTACCGCAAAAGGGATGAAAATATAGCCCTGTTCGAGCGGGGCATATTTCATGTGCTTTGCGACCGCCTGGTGCTCCGCCGCCGCCCCAGCCGCGCGTGAAGTACGACAGATGTGGGTAGCAGCGAAGGTGCTGACACAAGTTGCGTCCCACAGCAAGCACCGCCCCTTTTCCCACGGCACTAGCGTTAGGCCATCAGGACGCTTACCGTCCGTACGGCTGAGACCCGGTGGCTCAAGGACGGAGGGGATGCCGGCTGACGTGAGAGCCCGCTGTAGGATGTCGTTGAGGGCATGATGGCGAGGGTGCCTTCCTGCGCAACGACGACAGCTCAACGCATGATGGCCATCGGCCCCCACCATGGTACCGCAGATGCATATGTGTGGTTCGCATACATCGCAGCCCAAGCGGAGGGCGACCGCCACCCGCAGGGAGTCGGCGTCGAGCAAAGTACCTATATGAGGCGAAGGCAGTGCCTGCAGCCACGCACCAGACTCTGGCCGTGACACCGCCAAGAGTCTCGCGTGATCCACCGCGCTAGCCCTGTCAGTGATTCGGTCGAGGGTGGCTCTGCAGGCTACGTCGTCCCATGAGCGCTGGAATTCCGGGTTCGCAGGGACGGCTGCGCCCGGGACGCGAGCCAGCCAGGTCGTGATGGCATCGCCCGCATGAGGGACGGTTACCTTGTCGCCATACAAGGATAATATATCAGCGACTAGGCCCGCAACCCCATGGGCCGACGCCAAGAAAGCCGGCAGGCTCACATCCCGAACGCACCGCACACCAAGTCCCCCGTACCGGACCGGTAAAGTTGCTTTAGTTAATTGTAGTTATACTATTTCTTGTAAAATTACTTTTGATATGGTCCGGAATGAAATGACCCGCCCGGATAGCTTAATTTACTTACTGACCAAGCAAGATACTAATCCAGTTGGAAAATATTTTTCCTTTTAAATATAACTTTTTCTAAGTGAAATTGTGGTGTTTGTATTGATAAACGTTTAATATAATATCGCTCATTTGCAGCAAGGTCGACATTTTTCAAAAAATATCATTTTACAGGAGATAAATTTTTAAAGTTATAAGTACCGGAACGAAAGAGACAGTGCTATAACAGTACAACTGTGAATAGCTGTAAAGGACTTTTATCTTACAGTTCTATCGTATCCTAAACATGCTAACTACATACTAAAATATACAATACAACAATCACAAGTTTAATTGCTAGATTGCGAGGGCATTGATCACCGATGACTGGCCATATCACAAATGTATTTGGCTGAACTAGAGGTTGGTTCACTAAGTAAGCTGTGAATAGTTGCTCTCTCTCTCTCTTTTTACAGTAAACAGAACTCGCACACAACTCAACAGAAACACAAAAATTTAAGTGCATTCTTCATATGTAATAATGTAATATTTCATTGGTTTTTATTTTACTTTATGTTTCGTTAAAAGTAAGATAAAATAAATTGTAATAGTTATCCTATAAACTAGCCACTATGATATTATTTTAAGGTTCAATATGGGGTAGGGGCTGAATCCCTAATTACAGGTTATTCCATAACCTAGTAGGGTCAGCTAAGACTTTATTATAATATTTCTTTTTGCCTTAAAATCTGTAATTGTAACTTGCTTAATATAGCTATAGCTATTTCTGTTGTGATTATTGATGTAATTTAATTGGCATGAATAAAAAGCTTTTATTATTATTATTATTATTATTATTATATTATTAACTAAAAACTCGCCAATTTTGAGATTTTTAAAATCAATGATACATTGGAGTACCCATAAAGTATATGTTGTCTGTTTGTATTCTGGTTTAAATATAATAGTTGGAAGTACCTATATCGTAACCAGTTAAGCTACTTACAACAGTTTCAGTTGTGTGTAGGAACAATACTTAAGCGTTGTTTGTTGTTTTAGGGGTCGCGACGCCCGCAAAATTAGGATTTATTAGTTTGATCGGCTTGTTAACTAAAATCCTTAACTTTGAGCAAGTTAGGTAAAGATTATTTACGTTCATGAGCTAATGGAGCTAAATACTTTTAATTTTAATAGTTTTATATTATTGTAAAGTCGTTTGTTTTAACCAGCCAATTGACTAAAAGTTGTTATGGAATAGAAAAGTCCTAAAAAAACTTGTAAATAGACTATAAACCCTGCAAATTCGATGATGCAAAAAAGCCCTCGTAAATATACGGTTTATATAACGTAAGATTTGCAATTAAGATTAATAAACATACCAAATTAAGTTATTCTGTATGAATACGGCTCTTTTAAGACATATTTTCTTCACCCTTAATTTGATGGAAATTTTCGTACACGATGAATATCAAAAATAAGGCTAAGCCACACTTAATCCAGATTCATCCCAGGAGTATAACACGTAATGTGGAATGTCACACGACGTACAAAAAATAATATCTTGTTAGGTTAGATACCTACGTGTTAAAAGGAAAATGAGCTTGCCCTTAGAAAATGCCTGTAGAATATTAAGATCCCGGATTTACCTTTAGAAAGGTTTCGTTTGAAATTAAATTACACATTCTTAGAAAACATCTTCTGTACAGGGTTAGTTTTTTTGTAAGTTCAGCTGTTTTTTTATAATTTTCAGTAGTTCTCACTCCTTCCCAGAGCTCGTGGTTTAATAGACAAATCAACTTGTTATTAAATTAGCTTTAACTCAATGCTTTAAAAAATCTCAAAAGTAAAATCTACTAACACTTTTAAACTTTCGGGTTGCATTTTATTAGCTGACGTCAGCCCGTGACCACGGCCGATGCACGTCGTCGGTCGAAACTTTGGGAAAAGGTAGGTGTTCAACACCTATGTTTAGTTTAAACGCGTTTAAAACCTATGTTCCTAATATCCTAATCTAATGAAATCTACTTATAGTATACTATTCAGTTACTCAGTCACCTACTCCGTAGCACAAACTGTGTTTGGAAACCAACAATAATCTTTGTTGGAAACCAGATGAAATGTGTGCGTTGTTCAGCATTTTATTGTTATAACGATATAAAACCTTTTTAAGAAATTAAGGCTATGTAATTTGCGTCTGCTTCCGAGGGGCGGACCAAATTGCGTCAAATTGCACTTGACCCTCGGGATCCAAGGTACGGCGTGCCTTCCGAACCACGTTCAATTCAATTACTGTAACATAAGTAAGTCCATTTCCTAAGAAATAGAACCTTTTTCCCACCTTACCCAAGAACCCTAACAGTTTTATTACTATCTAGATTCTTAAAATAAAACAATACTTCATCCTCCCATGGTCGGATTTAAGCTGTAAAATTGTCTGTTTATTATTTATTATATCTTAAAAATTACCCAACTACGTTCATTTCATTAATAAAACTTCAATCACACTTTTATTCAAGCCATTCAAATAGCAAATCACACCTTCTAAATGGAAACATTGCCGTTACATTATTATCAGGCCTTCAACAACCCTTAAATTCAATCATTTCGCAAGATTATTGAAATTCAATTATATTGAAGCCGAGTGAGTGAACAGATATTCTTATCTTTCAAATGTTTTTTCTCCTCTTCACACCACTCCAAAAGTACGTGACATAAGAGACGTGTCTCGAAAAGGATCGTTATTATGAATACATTCTTCAAAAACAGCCTTCACGAACTCTCGATGTTTGGAGTACATTCTTTGTTAGGAAAAAACTGTGTTTGAGTGAAGATTAGATAAGTCTGTTTATGCCAACTTCTGAAATAAATGATTTTCTGACATTAGGCATCGTTATTTGAATTCTTCAGACATAATGGGGAATGTCTAAAAAGTTAGTTCAATAGGTACATTTGCAAAGACGTATTGTTTTTTTATGCAACCAGAAGTTCTGTTTTTATTTTTATTAATAAAGGAGCTTATTCCTACATGTATAAAAAATATTCGGCCAATTTTATCAGACATTCCCTTAGCGGAGTGCAAAAGATGACAGCTCATAGTAAAGGAAAGCGTCATTCGCGAAAAACCGTAGCAAAAAATTGGAAACGTATGTAAAATGAGGGTGAAAAGTATTGAAACTACAATAATGTTGAATATCAGCTCATCCGCTAAGGTTATAAGATGTTTTTCAACTACATCCCTTTTTGTTTTTTCTACAAATAAACGCTGAGTGCACCAAATCTTTTATAGATCTAATGCAGTAAAGTAACCCACATCATTAGTAGAGCTCACTCACACACACATTATTCATGGGGGCTAATGCTTGTCGTCACGCACACATTTTTCACGAGGACAGAAGGTGTCGGAAAGATCTAAATAAAATGGATGGGTTTACTCTATTGAAGTTTTGTGGAGTTGATTTTAACATAACGTTGTACTTCGGACCCTTAAAGTGGCACTATTTTGTACATATAAGTGAGCATGTTTTATATAGGTATTGTCGGCTGACATTGGTTCTAGCATTGAACGTCTTTATATTATGCCTTCTAATCATGTAGCATAATGGCACTTGAACTTTCACAATCAATGGCATAATGATGTTTATAGTCATACTTCAACAAATGTACGGTCTTTCCACTTCCACATACAATATCCCTAATGTGTGGTGTTGGCCTTAATTCATTTGCTAACCATTTTTCATTTTTCATTCCAAGAATCTCCACGACCGACAATCGGTTCTGCACTATCCATCGTCTTCACATTCGCGTTCGTCTGTGAATAAAAAAGCAATTAAAAACGTATCTAAGAAAATATTATCTTAAGACATTTCAAGTGGAAAATTCAATTCCCAAGTAATTACTTTAAAACGAGAGCAATTAACACTCGCGGTAACTTACGGTGTTCATTATTTCTCATCTAATTTTCAGGAAAGCATTTGTAACTTAATTGTTATGTAATGAAAGTTCAATTTTAAGTAATGGCTTTGAAAAAGATAGCCCGAACATTTATTGTTTTGTTTTACTTTACCAACTTTCTGTTCGGAAAATACCTCTAGCTAAAAATAATTGTTATTGTGAATCATCTTATATTCACTTATTTTAGATTATTTTCACCCTTATTTAAAAAAAATACGAAATCCAACATAATCTAACAACACCACCATCCACATAATCCCAGTATATCTTAATAAAAAATCTAATCATATCTAATCTAAAAATAAGACGCCGCAAATAAAGATTCAATGCCTCCGAGGTGCCGTAAAACCCGAAGTGACGTATGGTGCCGAACCCTTTTCAATATCACGTTTTATCGCAGTAAGGTCAGTGGCATTATCACCACTATTGGGCGTGACGTCATTTGTCTCCTCTGACACTGCGCCTATCAACAAGTGCCGAGGAATACGTAAATTTACAGCCTAGGGTTGAGAAATTGAGATTACTTTGATTGGTATTACCTACAAGAAGATATCGAGTGACGACGGTTAAAAATACGCTTCCAATTTTCTGTGTCACATGAACAAATTCATTCTAGGTAGCTTTATTTCGCATTGTAAGAAGTAGTTCAAAATCAAACTATTTTGTAATGTTTTATCTAAGTAATGCATTTATTATGACGCTTTGGTTACCATGCGACATGTCAGTAGTTATGACTAAAACTAATACATAAGACTAAATAAAAATAAAAAGTCGGAAAAAAGTAATAGTAGCATAGTTTTACTGTTTTTTTTTCTATTTATTAAAGGGGTTTGTTCGTTAGCGAACATGTCACCCCTGTAGGAAAACATAACAATAATTTTAATTAAGTACATTATAGTTTAACTGATAAAAATTCGATGCACAGATTGCACAGCTTGTCGAGAGGCGTACTACTAACTTTTTTTTCATAGGAAAATAAGGGCTTTTCAAAGTGACATTTAAAAAATTAAAATAGTAACATTTTGCCTCACTAGATGGCGTTGATGGAAAGAGAAGTGTCAAAATTGGCTTTTAAAAATAAACGGCTTGTACCAAAGAGGAAAGTAAGCGCTCGCTGGCCAAAGAGAAACATATTAGGGTTATTCTGCCTGCCTACCTGAGTACTCTTCGAAGCTTAGTAAAAGCAAAATCATTTTACACATACATTTTTATCAACGCCATCTATCGAGCCTACCGTTTTTGTCATTTTGAAAAGCCCTGAAGTTAAAATTTTACAACTCCACAAAATACTTTATAGATTATTCCATCACTAAAGATTAGCATAATACATTCCAGGAACTAACCCATAAGCAATTATGAAATGAAATATCACGTTGCCCGCCATTCCCGCCCTACTGGCCGTAACTCCCAATAGGGCCCGAAATCCAGGAATTTTATGCGGGTTCAATGAAATAAGGACATTCCATTTGTGGAACCCTAAAGTCCGGTGTGACACCTCAGTATTGGTCTCCGTATTATTTATTAATGGTGCCAAATGGGACTAGGGACGTTAACATTGTGTGCTACGTTAGAATCTGTTGGTAGATATAATGACGTAGTTCTTGCAACTCACTAATGCGCGTCGGCTATGAATGTTGTTAGGCGTGCACATACACATTGTTTTAGTGTGCGTAATAGGAAAAAGTGCAGACGCACACTAAAACAATGTGCACGTGTACGCCTAACAACATTCATAGCCGACGCGCATTTGTGAGTTGCAAGAACTATAATAGAATAGAACATAATTTTATTTTCACACACTTGCTCGTAAAGTGAGCCCTAATACATCGCTTTTAGGGCCATAAACCGAGCTATAACAAACGCGTTCAATAATATATAAAACACTAGTACGTAATAGAATTAACCCTACAAAGTTAAATTAGTACCTTACTGCAAGTTCTATGCGAGTAAACAGAGCATTCCCAATTTAGCCGGGTAATACAGTTATTTTTTTTGTAACAACAAAGAGGTTTTATGCTGCTTAAAATTCATATACATTTTTGGAATAAATAAATGTGTAAGTCCTTAATTAAGTCAAACAAATATTTATTATTATCAAATTATTCATAATTCACAATATTTTGTTATAATATATTGGCATTTTATCACTTAAAATTATAATTTTGAAGTAGGCTGTATGCTCACTCACCCCTTTGTTCGCAAAATATTTTAGCGGTGGGCGTGTAAAAAAAAAACAAAAAAAAACCAGCGTGTCTTTTTTCATAATTTGTTTTTTCCTCGCAAATGTGTTGAAAAAACGTCGTATGAAACTCGTGAGCTCTTGCTTATTGCACACTCGGCTGAGTTACGCCCTCGCCTACGGCTCGAGCTGCAACCCACAGCCTTGTGTGCAATGAGCAACCTAAGCTAACTTGTCTCATAATGTACTATTGTAGCATAGGTATACACAAAGCGTAACAACAAAATATTATAACAAAGCACTAAAACTCAAAAAAGCCGTACTGGCAGTGCTTATAAGGTTTAACTTTTGTATATCAAAAGTTATATAAGAACAAATCAATATTTATGTATAACAACTTTACGTAACGAAGGAATGGGTTGTTTTTCCCTGTAACCGTTTTCAGTAAAAAATATTAATTTAATCATCATCAAAATATTGTTTACATCTTCCTTAATTTAGTTACTCAATTTGCGGCGCTGAAATCATGGATAATAACGAAAACTCTGTAAAAATGTTTATAATTGTCAATTTGGCTTAACATGTTAATGCAGTGAAAACGGGCTAATTGTCTAATTTCAATATCTATCGCAATCGCTTTCACTTGTCAGATCGATGTGAACCATTGCTACATTTCTTTGGTAGGTTATTAGTGCCAAAAATGAGTATCAATGTATCACCTCCTGAAAGCTTTTGCGATAGATTTTGAACTTAGACAATAGATATCTCCAACTGGTTCACTCGAGGCGATGAGTATTGGCACAAAATCGATACCATCGAGTGGCACCGGTGTTACAATAACTCGATTTTCCTTCAAACCGATATTAATTGCCGCTTCAGGTGTCCCACATTAAAACGAGGGGAGCATCGAATGATCAAATTCTCGATCATAAATTCTTAATAAATTATATCGATTGTAAGTAGGTATTGTAGCAAATTGACTGGCTGGTTATGCTTCAAATTTATTTATTTAATGAATTTTAAATGTATATTGGTGAATATTCTAATGTGGCAACAATATAACATGAGATGGATTCTATAGATTTTTAACGCAAATATCAGTCTTGGTTCAAATAATATAATATTTTGAACTTCTTTCATTATATTTCAATAGAAAACAAAACGCGAGGCTATCGAAATAAATAAATATCCTAATTTCAATAGAGATGATGGTTGGAAAATTCCACCAGCTTGGGACCCCATCATTCACAAGCTAAAGCCCCAAACACACACTGTAAGATCTAATGATACGGTTAGTTCCTTTTGCAAATAAATTAATTAATATAAAAGACGGAGGTCGGCCTTCCTCTCCAAGTTTTCTTTCGCCATTTCTTTCTTGGAGGGGCCTCCCAATTTTTTGAAATGGTAGTAGTTTCAGTAGATTCTCTCTTTGTAACATATAAAATTAAATTAAAACCAAACCAAAACTTAAACTAATTAAAAATTTGATAAATTTTAATTTCTGAACGTTCTAAAAAATTCATCGCTTGAGGGTAGGCTCACAAGTAGCTTCAGTCCCCCGTGACCACGGCAGCTGCAAAGGTGCCGAAACGTCGGGAAAATCAAAAATCAAACCAAATACCAACTAATTACCAAAGTACTTTCAATAAAACCGCGCTAGTATCCGTTAAAAGTGTTTTATTTCATGTCTAGTGAGCGCGTAAGCTTGAGAAGTGAATATAGAAAACAAAAATTCAATTCATTACGTTTGTATTAAATTTTTTATTGACTTCACTAATCTTACCAATTTCAGGTTGAAACTAAATAAACGAGAAGCTCGGTGGTACAGTGGTTTAGCGCATGGCCCTGCGATTGCGGACGTTAAGCAAATTTCGCAAGGGTCGTTCTTGGGATGGGTGACCAACAATTTTATATCTTCAGCTCCTCCGTGCTTCAGAAGGCGCGTTAAGCCGTTGGACCCGGCTGTATTTGCAGTCGTTAACACCCACCAATCCGCGTTGGGCTCACGTGGTGGGTTATGGCCCATCCTTTTTATCCACCCATAAGGAAGGCCTGTGCCCCAGCAGTGGGGACATTAAAAATAATGGCTGATTGATGTCGACTAAATAAACAACCAACAACAGAAAGAAAATTATATTCTTTTGTTGTTTGCTCGTAATGATCGTTGTTTGAAATTGTATTATCAAATTGAGTTTGACACCGCGGATAATTTAACACGATCATCAATTTACCAAAGTTAATATTGCTTCAAGTATTGTTACAAAGTATTTTTAGTTGAAATCATGTTTTTATGAAATATTGCGAATATTATAATAAATTATTATCTTACGATACAATACAATTAAAATATTTCAACTCTTTAAACAAATCCGTGTGAAGCTCTAGTGTCCATCAGCCATTTTTGATGTACCCACTGCTGGGGCACAGGCCTTCCTTATGGGTGGTAAGGAGGATGCCATAACCCACCACGCGGGCCCAATGCGATGCAGGCCGAACGAATGCAATGAAACGACTGCAAATGCAGCCGGGACCAACGTCTTAACGTGTCTTCCGAAGCACGGAGGAGCTCGAGATAATAAATTTTTGGTCACCCATCCCATGACCGACCCTTGCGAACGTTGCTTAACATCCGCAATCGCTGGGCCAGGCGCTAAACCACTGCGCCACCGAGCTCCACGAAGCTCTAGTATTCAATGTAAAATATGAGAACAAAAATAAACAAAGTGGGCAAAAATACTGAAAGAAAAAACAAGGAAGTAATTTCAGACCTTTTATAAGCAGTCGCAGGGATCAAGTCATATTGGACTTGAAGGAAATTTGCGGAAGGTTTCTAAAAATATAGGTAAAGTATTGTCCACGAAAACAATTTTATCGGGTATACTGCTTACATTATCGTACCAGCTTACCCCAGAGCCTTGTGTTTGTCATGCTAGAGGGAAACCGCCATAACTCAGTGTAGTGAATTTAATATGCAGATTTCCTGTTGGCGACTAGAAATAAATCTTCAAGGCGATCACAAAGTTAGTATGGTTAAACTTAAGTCACGGAAAGTGGTTTAAGGAGTGAAGCATGGAAAAAATATTGTATCCAGTTCATTTGAAAAAAAAAATAGAGTCTGTTCTCCTCTAAAGGACGCATTTCTCAACCGATTCTCGTTAAATTTTGTTTGATAATTATTATAGTTTTTTTTTATGGATTCAGATTTTCGAAATTTTTCGAAAAAAAAAACATTTCAGCCATTTCGAAAAATGATAAAAAAAATGACACAAACGTGAAGTTTACCTACAGCTCACAGAACCACTAGTTGATATTTCTGACGTTACGGAAAAAAAATATCTCTCAATTTAGACACCGTTCTATTTACAAAGATAATCATACCATAGCCTCCACGATTTTTCACAAAACAGCTACAAATCCAAAAATAGCAACTGTCATCCCTATACATTAAGGAAGAATGGCCGGCGGAATAATGGCGACAATTTGGGGCATCGCGAAGCCGCATTTGTTGGGGATAAAGTGAATCCGCTCCGGGGGCTATCGTAGAGGGACACTCATATTTCCATGAGGCGCTAATCCTACCCGCAAAGGCACCTTTTCAGGGAACATTTGCAACGTCGTCGGAATATGTGTTGGATTGTTCGGGATTAGCGCGTAAATAATTTTGGAAAAGTTTTAATTATGCTTGAATGTGTGAAAAATAAACTTATCAATATAATTTATACAACAAATTATCTTGTCACTCAACAAACCTACAAACTTTCCCATTCGTACATTTACATCTAAACAGAAAATAAAGGTTTTAAGCGGAAAGCTGTACTTCAGTACAGTAATGCAAAAAGTTTATTATTAACTGGTATACCTCCTCGTCTTTATGTTTGAAACAGTTTACTTATAAAATATAAAGCTGAAATGGTTCCGGAATTTGTGAAGCAAGTTATCCAGACACTTAATTTGCGGTCAAAGCTAGTAATAATATCAAATAAGCGCCCGCAATTTCCTAAGTTCAGTCCTAATCGAAACACATTACAGCAGAATACTAGTAGCTTTGTGTACCATCCTAACAATTGTTTACTGTTATGACTTCATTCATCTTTTAGCGAGTAGCAATTTCAGGGTATATACCATTTCTATCTAGTTACTCTTTATTTCGCTCGTGATGGAGAAAAATACGGTGCAAGTCTTGAAAATGCGCCGTGAATCACGGTCTCTTACAATCTCAGTCTCAATTTATTTGATATCATATATCTTAACTTATCCCAGGCACCGAGAACTTTCAATTGAGTGTTTCTCAAGAAAAATTATTAAACTTTCTCCCTTGATGATGTCAGGTCGAACAATTGCTCCAATGATTATCACTTTCATCAAGACGTGGTGAATGGTTTTTGTCCTCTTTGAAAATGCTTTTATGAAGGAAATTAGATTCTTTATAAAGTTAAATGCACGCAAAAATGTTTTGAATAGAACCTCTTCAGAGTGAAGTGTTCTAAATATTTCCAGAGCGCTTCTTCCAGGAGGAGTATTCAATTCAGGTTATAAAAACGGCGGCATGACGCCTTACAAAAGTAAAGTGGACCTTTTGTTTCTTGAAGGATTCCATTTATATCCCAAGTTGCTTCCAGTCTCGCCTGATTGCTTTGAAATCACTAATGATGGCGATAAACTGATTAGATTCACAAATAATATCAAAAGTGAATTATATTTATTTACATAAATATTGCGTAGAGCGAAAATTAATTGTAGCTTCAGCGTAAATCAAACTCAATTGGTGACTATTCGACTTTAGACGTTCTTATATTATATTTAGGATCAATTGCCTCTATTGTTAGTAAATTTTAATAATTTACTCTACGAATTCAAGCCAACACAAATCAAGAACAATAAAAACGGTGTAAATTTTAAGTTATACCTTAATAGAAGATGTCCAGTCCACGGCGATTCATCAATGCTGATGCCAATTATAAGAGACAAAACATGAAATTACACTATGTTGCTTATGTTATGTTTCAAAGAATTCACGAATGTTTTGTCTTGTCCACAGCTGGGGGAAGGGGTGGAGTTGACATTGGGCGAGCTCCGCGCGATGGCGCTTCGGCAGCAACAGCAGATAGATACGCAGCACCAGCTGCTCTGTGCCAAGGAACAGCGGCTGCGGTACCTCAAGCAGCAGGAGGCAAGGCAACATCAGGTAAAAGATCAAAGTTACTATAGTACGTACCTACTGTTGATGAAAGGGAAGTCGATATTGAGTTTCGCGCGATGGCGCTCCGGCAGCACCAGCAGGTAGACAACGGCTTTGGTATTTCAAGCAGAAGGAGGCGAGGCAACATCAGGTAAAAGACCAATAGTTATTACAGTAGTTATTCAGTATTTGGACAGATCCAAGTTATTCAGTATTTGGACAGGCAACTCGTATAATTTATATTAGTTTTTCTTGGTGGTAAGGAAATTGTTTCTGTTTTTGATTTTGAACTCTGTTTTGAGTTCAAAATCAAAAACAGAACATTGTATCTACTGGAATATTGTAAATTGTCAGCAGTCTCCTGAAACTACTTCCTTATAAAATATGGACATTATTGGACATTCACTCAGGCATAAAATCCACCCTCCCAAATCTCAAAGAAGTAGCTGAATGGATCAAAATAGGAACAATGCGAATCTTATACAGGATTCCCTTTTTAGAAAGCTCCTTTACTGCAATCCAATAAGGACTCTATCTGATGGACACCTGCCCGCATCTAATCAGGAGTCTTTGTACAATTTGCGAGGACTCGCTCACATTGGCGTATCCTTGTGATTTAACGAACGATTTCACTGATTTGACTCTAGATTAATTACCCCATCAACTCTACTATTTATTTATTTATTTTACTAGAATAAAAATTACCTGTTTTACTTATTTTATTTTCTCGTTGACTCAACTATTAAACTAGTTTAAACCGTTAAACTCGAATTACTGATACAAAAACTATTTAATTAAAAACAGCAGCTGTATTTTGTTACATAGAAAGTGCTAAATCCATTGTTATATTATCATAAATAAAATAGATTAGACCTTATATTTATTTAAGGTTATTTTGCGAGCTTATTATTTAATAATTAGAACTTCGCAAAGAGTACAATGTTTTTTCCTTAAAGTAAGTATAATTAAATTAATACAAGATAATTAGAATATCTTATCTAAAACGAACATTACATTTGGCGGCTCTTTTCGAATGTAACGCAAATATATTAAAATGAATTCCCTGTTATTATTCATATTATGCATACTTAGTCAATGCTACATCATTATGCTATGTCAAGTTCTTCATAAACCTCATTAATAGTAGATTATACAACAAGTGAAGAAAAAGAGAATTTAGTTCGAGGGACTAAGTTGGATCCCGAGAGTAGCGAAGGATTCTAGAGTTGAATCCTGAGCGTAGCGAGGGATTCAAGAGTAGAATCCTGAGCGAAACGAGGGATACAAAGGACCGAGATGATTTTTTTTCACGAGTTGTGTACTCTACTTTTTACCATCGACTGCGAGAAAACAAATAGCAGTTACTTATACCTATAGTAGGTATTTATAGTATCAGATTTTGATATTTAGGTAGGAAATCGATAATATTTAAAACATTAGAAAAATTAAATAGTGAAATTAGAAATTTTGAAATTTTCTAATGAACTGTACGCGCGCAAGTTTTAGAAGTGTATATGAAATTAGAAGCTTTCCATTACATAAAACAACCACGATAAGAGGGAGATTACATGATCAGTCAGTCTAGCATCAGTCCATGCCATCAATCTCTAAACTTTGAATTTTTTTATGATCGTACCCTGAAAAAAAGGACTGATGCCACAGACTGAACATATAATCTCCCTATAAATAGATAGAAAAGAACCCAAAGCTAAGACACTAAAAAGAACCTAACTAAAATAGGCGGGATATTTTTTATTTATTTAATTGTTTATCTATGGAATAGCTCCATACTTTCAGGACGTTTTTTTTTTTTGTACATAATTCATATTATGATGCGAGCTTGTTCCAAATTCAAAATACTTTTATTCACTCGGTGAATAAAACCGCGTTTTATTCACTGTTATCAATGAATTAGACGCACTTTTTTGAGTGGCGATGGTAAAAAATTTAATATCGCGCAATAGAAACATTGTTAAGTCAGAACAAATTGTATTATGAACTAAATTCTATAGGGACGGACATTAAACAGCTTTGATCCTTATTCCAATCTGGACTAAGTTAATTTACGTCTAGCATTGCATAACTAGAAACTGGCAACGGCAAATGTAATTAGGTCTTCAGCTTTCAAGGGATCTGGAATAGGATGAATTTAACCAAATTCATAACGTAGTTAAGATAGTGGTCGGGCAATACCTTAAAGAGCGTGTATTAAATTTTCCATTCGGGATCTTGAGAGTGACTTTTTCTAACGAGATGTTGTCACAGCAATATAGTTAAATACACTTAACATTAGGATAGTACTCGTGCTGGAAACGGTCAAATAGAAACTTAGAAAAAACACTAGGATATCATATGAGAAAGTCAATTTCATTGCTTGTTCGGATAACACTGACGCACTTTTCGGTTGATTGTATGATACTGACAAATCCTTAATTCAAATAAACTTCGAAATAAAGTGCTTTTGAATTGTCTATTTTTTCCTACCACCCATTGACCCGACAGAATACATAATAGTAGTAATACCATAAGAATAAAGTAATACTTGGTTAATTTTAATTTTATTAATTTGTTTATTTTAAAATTAATTATGATAAATAAATAAATAAAATAAATAAATTGTTATCTTGTTCATATTCCTGCCACATTCCGATTGTGGGATAAGTGTTCGGATTTTTTTTGCCCGCCAGAGATCGGCCGGCTGGCCGGCGCACGGTAGCACTGCCGGCCGGCCAGCTTAAAAGATGTAGCCCGGCGCCGGCTCAGTCCAAAAAATTTTGCCCACCTGGCAAATTTATTGGCCACCCTTGCTATAACACATCTGAAACATTACTAATAATAATAAATAACTAAATGAATTCTTTATGATATTTTTCTGGCCTTCCAGGTTTGCTTAGATTTACTTTTCCACTATGAAATGCGAGGCTATTGTCCAATCTTATGCTTATTTATTTCTTAATTTGTATTATAAGTATTGCGTAAACGAAATTAACCTACCAAAACTATTCTTCTAAAACAATATCTATATCGTCTTCAGTTTATTTAACGTTGAAGATATCGTTTATATAATTGTCTGCCAAATCGCCCCACGGCTCTTCATTCCATTGTGTTTCTATCATCCTGATTACCGATTGGTTTCATCGATCATTTCTCTTAGTACAAGCAAAGACCTTTAAGTTCAAATAAATAAATATACGGCAACATCACATACATTTCTCCGATTCCAAAAGAGGTGGCTAAAGCACTTCTGTTATTGGTAATCCGAGACGATGATAGTACCACAAACACCCAGACCTGAGACAGTATAGAAAGTTCGTTTTCCAAATTGATGTAGCTGAAAATCGAACCCATAGGACCTTAAAGGTAGCGAAACTTTGAATACCAGTACTACATCTGAGCAAGCCTTCCGACCACGAAGGTAGCCAATCGTTAATTTCCGATTTTATTCCGTGTTGGAACTCAATGGACGATGATGGCGTACTCAATTTACCGTTTAGTTCTGAATTAATAATATAATATTATTGTAATTGAATTCGTTGAGTCGATTTACAATTCCCCAAACATGTGCAGGTCCGACAACCGAATTGTGGTTGAAGCACTTGATTATTTAAAAAATGATAATTATTTATGTGTAGCAGTTAAACAAATTGCAGTATAACTTAATTATAAAGAATAGGGAGATAGAATAAAAGAATATAATGATATGAAAATAGCCAATCTTAGAGTGGTCGCAAGGCCATCTTAAGGCCAATCATTTGATTTGATTTCACTCCTCTCCGATATTACATACACACTGTAATAAATTATGTATGAGTTTAAACACATACGTGATCCATCCGTAGGTAACTCTTGCTCTACATTTATAGAAAGATTTTATTTGATACTTATATTATGAATTTAAAATTTTATTTACATTTAGAAATATCAAACCCATTTCCCTGTGTAATTTCTAACTAAGAGCTCTTACTTAACGCTAAATTATATTTTGTTAGTAATGCCTCTGAGAATAGTTAAAGGGATACCTAATATGATATAGGAAAGCTCCCTAGCGATTGGTTTACGGCGGGAAGCTTTTAGCGTATTCCTGGAAATTCATTAGTTAATTTATTCCTCCTGAAGACGTATATTGAAAATCTAATTAAAATACGTGATATGAAAATAAGAGCATTAAAATTATTACCTGTAATTGTGGTGACAAACCAAAAACACAAGATCTTTTTGATGTTGAATTTGTGACAAATTCTTTCATTATTGTGAGAAACATACAAAAATATATTTTTGTAGTAATATGTTTTACTACAACACCTCAATTACAAAATATTTTTTTGTTAAACTTTTAACAATTTGAAAGTAATTGTTATAATTTTTATCAAAGTATTTTCTTTGTTAGTTTTGCATTTTTTTTTTGCTGAAGCAAGGTAAAAAATTACCACTCGTCATTTAGTCTATTCTTAGAAACGTCACTATTCAATTTAATTCCAAATATATTCTGCAATGGTTTGGGCTGCTAATGGGGATGCATACTGAGGAACTAATGGCGCCACAAGCATTTATCCTAAAATCATTTGATTGGCTGTTTCAAATATCAAGTGTCATTTCTGACGTATTTTAACCAATCAAATGGCGCTAGCGGCACAGAATATATACTCTAACGCGAAAAGAAACGACACTTGAGCATGTATGCTCGTAAAATCGCTCGCGGCTATGTGTGCGTGTCTGGAGGCGCGCGGGGGGTGCGCGCGGCGCGCGGGGAGTGCAGCCGCCAGTCGCTGAGTGGCCCGGCCAAGGGTTCTACATTTCTTTACCGTGGTTCTACTGTCGCTCGCCGCCGCTCGCTTGTGCCACTGCAATCCGTATTGTACCGCGTTTAAAATATACGAAATATTAGTCATGCCTTTACTCTTCTTTTTACCTGACTTTAATTAAAAAAAAGCTCTGAAAACAAGGATTTCAGATGATTAAACTCGTAAACTCGCAAGTAGGTAAAATTGTCAATAAATAAAAAAATATATAATAAATCAAACCTTTCTTTCATAAACATGTTAAAGATTAAAAAAATGATTATAAATAACAGAAAATATAGTATAAGAGTTGCAATTTATGATGTACCCAATATAATTTAAAGATTACAAAAACTTATTAGAAATCAAACCTATCTTTCATTAACATGTCCTTGCACAAGTTTATATTTCCTAACATACTTACTATGTAATTTCCTTTACCACAAAATTCGGTATCAACCCTAGCGCTTACACGCTCTGTCTCAAGGTCGCTGGCGCTCGAACTCTCACGTACAGAGTGTGTCACGGCTGTGCTAGCGGCGAAGCGACCGCTATCATTGGATAGCGGTCGCTTCGCCGCTAGCGCCATCTAGCTTAAGCTTTGCGTGGAGATCCCCATTACAATAACTTTTAATATGAATCAAAAGTCTGAAGAAGGTTTATTATAATATATTATATCTAGTATCCTCGCATTCTGTTCAACGAGTATAGATTTCATTTCAGATTAAATACAAAGCTCGATTTCAGTGGTTTACGTGCGTGCGGGCTTCGCTTTGAACGCTTGCATTCACGATATTAGCACAACACAGATTAACTATTTTGTGAAATGAGCACAATATAAGTAGACAAAACCGTTCGGAATAAATCACAGCTTTCAAAGAAACTACTCACAGGCAGTCACAAATCAAACCTGGATTATGGTCAGTCCTGTTCTGTAGCAGCTTCCTAGCACGACAAAACAAGACTGCCGTATAGTTGCCATAACTCTGTGTAATTTTATATACTTTATGGATCTATATAGGTGTATAAGAAACTCATGTTTTGTATTCAGACTGTTTGTATCCTAAATAAAATAAAATAAAATAAAAATAAAATAGTCCTTCTATCTAACGAAGATCGTTTTGCTATGAATGTGGCGTGCACATGCACATTGTTAATTAATATAACTATGTGAATGTGACACTAAAAAGTAGTCATATTCTTATTTAATTAATGATACCTTAGCGCCACCGCTCACGGGCGCTTAATCGCCGAGCGATTTTTTGTAGCCCAGAATAGAACATATGGAGTTCAATACGTAAACGCCCACGAGCTACAAAAAGTAGCTCACACATAGCTCGGCGACTAATCGCCCACGAAATGACACTGACAAGAGTGACAAGCGGCTTTAACCCTAAAAGACACCACAATTTTTTTCGCTGGCTGACATAATTATTTTTGTAATGGTAGAGTTTGCAATAAAAAGTAAGAGAATTATTATTACATGATATGCTTACCAATTTATATAATTCTTGAATTTGCGCATATAAAGTAAATGCAGAATTTTTGTTCTTCACACTATTTTGACGATAAAAGGATCTGTACCCTTAGCACGAACAGCTATCAAAAAAATAATCATTCGATAGATAAATTTTGTATTGGAAATTTGTACAACGCCATCTATCGCCGATAAGCGAAATGAAATTTTCCATAGAGAATTGTCTATCGAGTAATTTTACGTGCGTTTTTTTTCTCGATAGCTGTTCGTGCTAAGGGTACTGAAGACATTTGAATCGTATACATTGTTTGCTTCATTTGTGAAAAGTATTTAATTACTGACATAAATAAATCATAAACTTTATTTTATAGAGCTTAGCAATAATAAAAGTGATTGTTCTATAATATTATTACCGGGTGCCTTTTAGGGTTAACCTACGTCAGCGACTAAAAAGCGCCGTGATTGTCGCCGCGATTATCGCCGCGTTTATCGCAGCGATATCGCCGCGATTAACGCCGCGCTTATCGCAGCTACAAAATAGCGCCCGTCAGCGGTAAGCATTATTCTTTCCCTCTTGGAATTCTACGAAAAAACAGGAGTAAACAAGTTGGTATAACAACTTTTATGAGCTCTTTACTCTAAACAGACATAATATTTTTAGTAGTAGTCTCTCGATAACAGTCGTACACAACCTCAAGATCAATAATAGTTATTTTTGTGGTTCGTAATAAGGCGCAGCTGTGTGAGCTCAGACAACAACCCGTTAGTTTGTTTGTCTGTTTGTGTTACTGCGATTTCGCAATCGTCGTGATTGTGGGACCAGAGTTTGAACATAACTACTAAACTTGCTTTGGATACCTGAAATATTGGTATAGTTAAATACGTATGCATATACTTACTTTTATTTTTTTTATACACCCAATTACAAACATAAAATATACACCCACTAGCAAAACATGTGATCTACCAATAACTGTAACAACTTTTTACCATGTTTTTTACCATTTACCATGTTTTAAGCAATACCATCTATGTCACTAAATGACTGATAAATAACATCTATGTCAATAAACTATTGATTTGACTTGATTTGACTTGATTTGACTTGAACTTTGAATAATGATAAGGACCTCTGTCTGTGGTTAAATGAGTGCTAGTACACACAGCGGTTTTCTTGGTGTTGTCATCTCTGAGATCCCTGGATTAACGAGTTCTATTCCACGCTGAGGCAATTTAGAAAAAAATCATTCCTATTTTATCTTAGGTCTGGGTGTTTGTGGTAAAGACTGACTTTCTTTCTGATTTCAATAACACTAGTGCTTCATTTACTTACTTTGGAATCAGAGTAATGTACTCGTATGTACCTATGTGATCTTGACGATCTCGTCCAATATTATACTATTTAAGTAATAAACTAAAGGTTTGGTCTATAACTCACTATAAAAAAGTTTTCCAATAACTTGAAATGTTAATTAGATCGCCCTTAAAATAACTTACGTTGTTATTGAATCATATTATTAAAAAAGTTGCGGAGACCCCATCGCAGATCCCTCAGGGAACTTCCAAGATTGAGGAATATTAGTAAGTCAATAAAGATTATATTTTATATTTTTGTATAGTATACTATTTAAATCATGAAAGTTTTTTTATTTACCAATATGCATGAAGTCTAAATGATGTGAGATAGTACCTTATCTCTTGTCATTGCATACCGAATTCAGTATATTAAATCGTTTCTCCTGTTTTGATAGCGGATAGATGTTAAATTATCCAAAATAGTACTAAAAGTTACATCACACTTTTTTATTTATAGATCACATCAATACTGAACCACAAATGGAGGGCCTGGACTTAGCCGAGTTACGCAATATTTTGGATATGTTCCGGAGAAATACAAGATATTATATAATTATTTTGAATCATAAAAAGAGTGATACATAGTAGTATAACAATTAGACTATACACTAGTAATATTTTCTCAAGGGACATACTCGCACCTACCGCTAGTCTCTGGTAAGCAAATACGAGAGGAAAAATTAAATTCTCTCGGTTTTAATAAATCTCAGGAGGCTCGGACTCGGCGTTAGGCTAATGTGATATTTATCGCCCCACCAAGGAATGGACGCTGTCAATATAACTTCGGTATCTTTCTTTCAGGAAATAAATGTGTCTTTTTTTATAAAGTTTTACTACAAAGATATATTATACATGGAATCTTAAAGATACAAACTTTATTTAAACTTAGAATCAGTTTCATGGTTTCCTGATTAGACTACCGTCAGATAACCTGACAGATAATTTATTTATTCCATTCCACATTATATTCAATTTTTTAATAAAATTAGAAGATAAGTCTTAATTTTTATTCAAATAAACTGTGCTTTTTTAAATTATTAATTCAGTTCCATACATATATATTTTTTTTTTTTTTTTATAAAATAAATCTTTATTTGTTCTCTCACACAGATCTATAAATACAGCACTGAGACTGAATTTAAATGTTAGGTACAAGTGTTTTGACTACGATGGTGGTATAAAAAAACTAAGTATTGTGGTTTTGTCTTGTCAAGATCAAATAAAATGATAAAGAAAATTATAGCTTATGTTTAGCTGTTTAAAAATATTTTGTGCTGACACAAGGTTCTGCCAAATAATTCCAAAGCCTAAATTAAACATTTCTCACGCAGCAAACGCGCCTATAAAATAAACAGAATCACCGATCTCCGCCTTATAATTCGTGTATTATATTTTACTTTTTCTCGTTTTCTTGGTTTAACGAATTTATTTCTTTAATAAGCTGTGGTGCCTGTATAAAGAGCTTTTTGTAGGGTTTTCGTTACTATAATTCTATGAAATATAAATAAGATGTAGTAATGAACAATCTCTTGTAAATAATACTAATTTTCTCTTTTGTGGAACACAATAATTATTTTTTAATATTTTATAAAAAATGCTGGTGATTTCAGATAATTTTTTTTTATTAAACACCAAGCTGGTTAGAAAAACCAGTGATCTGAGTTTAAAATAATGCAATTTGGCAAAGTTCAACTGAAAATTAGTTCTTAATAAAAAATATTTTTTTTATTTATTTTCCCATCACAAAAAGCTACAACATAGAGGGTTTCTATATTTGTGAGGGGCTGTGGCCTGAAATAGGTTTCAGAATAGAAACCTGTGCTACAGCCCCCGTACAATGACTGTCAAAAGTAATATCGAAGCGATGTTGTTATTGTAATGGCGGTATACGCGATGTATAGCTCTGTATCTATAACAACACCACTTTGAGGTTGCTATAAGAACTGAGCTCTTACGTACTCTTACCGAGGCCGTACGCCTCTGGTCGCCAGGCCCACCAATATTTTATAAGCTTGCTTAATCATAAACAGCTACGACTCAAACTGAAATGCATCTTCCGTTCTACAGGTGGCAGTAGAGGGTGAACGGCTACGAAGACTACGAGAACGCGTAGAAGCGCAGGAGTTGAAGCTACGGCGGCTACGAGCGCTACGGGGCCAGCTTGACAGGAACAAGCAGGCGAATATCGCACTAAGTGAGTCGAATTAAGATCTATTTTTGCTTGTTTACGGATTATTCGTGGCAAATAATGTTGGTAGAGCTACGTATGCTACGGTTTTTTGTAGTAAGTACATTCTATGAACAGTCTTATTCCATCATTTAAGTTTTTTTTAACCCTTAAGCACTTACCACAGGTCTCTCAGACACCGTTGAAGTTATTTTTGTTAATATTTCGGCGTAAACGCATCGTTCATTCTCGCGCGTTCATGTACCTTCCCCCCGAGCTCGTCAGTACCGCGTGAGCCACCGGCGACTTCACAGGTGCCCACGTTTATCCACGGTAAGTATTCAAACATCGGCAGGGGTCTGTGTGACCTGAGGTAAGTGGTTACGTGATTATTTTCTTTTTTAAAGAAAAGACGCAGTACCTGTGTTTCAATTGTAAAGCCCCAATATGTCTCGAATGCTCAAATAAGCTGTGCGTTCACTGCCGCGAGAATCGCTATATAACTACCTTGCAATTTTGTAAAAAAAAAAACAATAGTGGCACCAAAATTTTTTTTTATGTTAGTTCATTGGTAAACTTTAGATAATAAGAAGAAAATGTATAATTCAGAGGTTCCATTATTTTTGATCTCATTTCCAAATAAGTCGTTACTTTTTGTTTTAATTTAGAGGTCTAACTAGAAATTTTGTTATGTTTCCAAATTGATTGATTTTATTTCGTATTTTTTCTTTTAATAAATACTAGTATACATTGTAAATGACTGTTTTATTTGAATTAATCTGAAATCTTCAAATTTTAATCATAATTGAGGCATTCAATGCGCGGTGTCTCCTAGACGTGTGGTAAGTGGTTACGGAAGCAAAACTAGTGGTAAGTGGCTGAGGGTTAAATCCCTTTCTATATGCCTTGACAACGCCATAGCAACGTATGACCAACAAACCAGATGATAAGGTTAACTCCGACTTTCAACTTTAAACCAATAGCAATAAGAGCTAAGGGTTTAGTTGAGTAAATCGATACTATGTATATTAATTATGAAGATCGATGACCGAGGGAAAGGGCCCACTTGTTTACTAAGGCGAGCTAAGGTTTTTAATTTTTATATCATCGTTCTAATTTTAGATTTATATTTGGTCATATTCTGTATGTATGTGATGTTGTCAAATATTTATTTATTTATTATTTAATTTTAATAATGTAGGTATTACTCGTATAGTTATCTTATTTGCATTCACAAATTATAATAAAATTTTATGTATGTAAGATATAAAGAAAAATGTTGCGTGGAAACAGAAGATCACGAAAGTAGTAATGTATGAAGAGTAATGCCAAAGTATGTCATCAAGTGATAAATAACATTAATAAACAAATAAATAACACCAGGCTTGGTCAAATAATAAATGGGTTGAAATAACA
This sequence comes from Agriphila straminella, assembly GCA_950108535.1. Taxonomy (NCBI): domain Eukaryota; kingdom Metazoa; phylum Arthropoda; class Insecta; order Lepidoptera; family Crambidae; genus Agriphila; species Agriphila straminella. The sequence goes on from OX467321.1 coordinate 15,203,165, forward strand.
TAAGTGATTTATTAACCATAACCGAGATATATGTATGTATGTATAATGGGGTATTTACATGGAGTGACTTGGCCGGCAACTTGTCAGGCAATTTTAGTCAATTAGCGCTTTTTATCGATTAATCTAATCGCAAACCTAATTTCAATGAGTCGATTTTACAAGGGATTGTCGATAAATAGCGCTAATTTTACTAAAGTACACATAGCCCAGGTAACTTGTATAATAAACTTTCATTTTCCCATCGTAATGTCCGAATCGCCTCACGTTTGTTGTGTCCCACTCATTGCACAGCTGCGTTTCGCGGCAGTTTTCGATACTCTGCCACGAAATGCTGGAATAATATACCTCCTCCATTAAGAAACTGCTGTAGTATTGCGGCTTTTAAACGTAATTTAAAAAAATTCTTACTTGAATTACAAAAACGATAAATGTATAAGTAAAGCAATTACTGTGCTAGTGTGGGTATTATACGTGTGGATGTATGTGTTCTGTTCTATAGTATATATTTGTCCCGGTGTGCGGTCGATGCCACATCATTGAAATTGAAATTCCTCTCTTCAAATTAACCTTAACAATTAAGTGCCTTTGAATTGTCTATATTTACCTACCACCCTTTCGAGACTTTTTTTTTAGTTGACAAGAAAATAAATCATCAATCAAGTTATACAAACTGTCAACATCAACTTTTAATAGTAATCATGGCGTAGTAGTGCTCTCAAAAAAAAGATACCTAGGTAAACACGGAAGATCAGCGTCGGAATGTCTGCGACACCCGACACATGCTGAGGAGGTTGCCTTTTTAGTGTCACATTCTGTATTTTAATTTAAGCATGTAATTTATTTTGTGCCGCTAAATAAATAAGTTTTCTATTCTATTCTATTCTATTCTAAAGTTGCCTGCCAAGTCGCTCTGTGTAAATATCCCATAACAAAAATCATACTGAAATTATTCGCACTAACAAACATAACTTTGAAACATTACAAGAAATGGACAAAACACTGTGTTTAAACTATTAATCCACTAGGTATACAACTCTTATTAGGAAGGGGAATAGAAAATTATCTCTTCCCGACTCATCATTAAAACAATCTTGTCAGATTGTCGCTGAAATTTTCAAATTTCCAATTAAGCTTTCAGTCAAAGATTCAAAGGGCAATTTCGGAGCTTCCATAAACTGCACCTGGAGGCCCTTATACAGACAGCAGAATAATAATGTAAAGTTAGTACAAAATGACAAATTTTCAAATCAATTCTAAACTTTATATCCTACAAGTTAAGGTGTAAATTCAATTGGATCAATTTGACAGTTTAGTACAGCTTCATGTGTTGCGGACTGTACCTTCGTCCTGAACTGCCAAAGTTAATTAAAGTCGTAGCGAGAGAGATTTTTTCGGGAGATCCCCTAATAAGTTGGAAGCGATAAAATTAGTGTCCGTCGAGACACCTGTTGGAATAAGGTACTTACTACACTTTATTGAAGTCGTTCCATAAATTTTATGTCTTTGCCATCTTTTGTTAATTCTTCGATATTAAGATTTTACTTCTATCTTTTTTAATAACGAAAAATAAGTGTTTTGAATAATAAAGGTTCAGTCGCCCACAGAAATAGCTAAACACTTGAGTATCATGTCGCATTAATTTGTAGTGTACGGTCTAGCCACAACACAAAATTTGTGTAGTTGCTACGCCAAAATACTTAAAGTGTTCTGATTAACACAACAATTTAATGTGAGTTTATTGTGCAATTATTGTTTGTGACAATTATTTCTGAGACGGACTGTTACTTTGTAATGTGTGGCCGAGACAATATGTTACTCAGTTCAGTCACAACTATAATTTTATATGTTTATTACTGAGAGGGAGTCCTGCGTCACGATCCTCGATACTGAGGGAATAACTGAGAAGAATTTTTAGCCGAAAGATATCATTATCCCTAAACCGTAACCGAATTCAAGGCACTTTCGTCTGCGAGGTATCACGTACCTCCGTATCGAGGTATTCCACGAACTTGGATATTTGATTGTCTGCTTTAGTATTATTATTCCGGCGTTGTCTGGAAAGAGGAGAGCTTGGAACGAGGCGGTCTCGGTTCGAGGCGGCCTCAGCCCGAATATTTAAGATAATCGCCCATCTGGCGGTGTTCTAATCCTTAGAATGTTATTTTGATACTAATAAATGCTTGGACAATTTCACACAGCGCCATCTAGCCCCAAACTAAGCAAAGCTTTTGACAGACAATGCTAATAATAGTCTTAATTCAAGCGCAGATTTTAATCGAAACGTTTTTCTACGAGAATGTCTTGTTTTTTTATAAAAAATAAAACTGTTCATACTGCTCACATAATTTCACGACAATTGGTTGAGAAATGCGACCTGTAGAAAAGAACAAACGGGCAGCTGGACGGACATACGAAAGAATTTTTGCCCAAGCTGAAACGAAGAAGGCTTCGCGCTTGATCGGTCAGCAAGGCTTCAAATATCTCCAAGTACCTATTTTAATTCATTAAATCCCACGCGGCTACATGTGGCCGGACAACAATGAAATATCAATTGTGTCTCATTTTCCTGTAAGTACCTGAGAGGTTAGACAACATAAATTTTATCTACGATTGTCTTCAATTCCATTACAACGTCTCGATTTTGCTTCGCCGTGCTCGCCGTCCAATAATATTATTTCGGCTGTCAAAATACCAACATTGCCACCGCGATAGCGGAACCGGGCACCGGCACCGCTGGAATAACTGACATTTCCATTAACTGGCTAGATTTGATTCTAGTTCTAGTATTATTACATTTGTTATACGTATAATAGGTTTATTATCGAGGAGCTCGGTGGCGCAGTGGTTTAGCGCCTGGCCCAGCGATTGCGAAAGTTAAGCAACGTTCGCAAGGGTCGGTCATGGGATGGGTGACCAAAAATTTATTATCTCGAGCTCCTCCGTGCTTCGGAAGGCACGTTAAGCCGTTGGTCCTGGCTGCATTTGCAGTCGTTAACACCCACCAATCCGCATTTTGCCCGCGTGGTGGGTAAGGCCCATCCTCCTTACCACCCATAAGGAAGGCCTGTGCCCCAGCAGTGGGGACATCAAAAATGGCTGATGGACATAATAGGTTTATTTACAATATTGGCAGATGGACGGTTAGTGGCAAGCGTACCTTTATTAACTTTGATAGATAAACTTTGCCTATATATCTGCTAGCTAGGTAGTAGGTAAGTGACTTTTATTTTGGGACTAGCTTTTGCCCGCGACTTCTTCCGCGTGGACATTCGAAAAATCGCGTAACAAAAATAAAATTGAGTAAAAAAGATTTTCACATTTATAATAGTATTAGTTCCCGTTCCCGTCCTCGTTCTCATCCCTGTTCTCGTTCCCGTTATTCCATAAAAAAATTAACCCCCGTTTCAGTCCCTTAGGTGTTGAATATTTTCCACTGTGTGTCGTGTTGGACCCTAAAATACATGCCATTTTCGCATATCGATTTATAAAAAAAAGTATAAGTGTTTGCATGCTATTGTTAACGGTTGAATAGGCAGATCTTTAAAGACCTTCAGTGTACCCTAATCAAATGCAAATAAATGATATTCATTCTATTCAATTCCATGGGTTTATTTACCCCATCTACCCATAAGGGGTTAATTATCAAAAAATCACAAAATCGTGTTTGCTTTTAAAAGTTGTTAGTTTTTAAAAATACTCCTCCGAAGTTTCACGTCAAAATGTCTATTTAATACTATTTTTTCATACAAAACATGAACCCCATTTTACCCCTTTAGGGGTTGAAACATAGTCACTTTGTTGGACTTAAAAATAAATGCCATTTTCGCAATCAACATCCCATAAAATCTCAATAACGACATCCAAATCGAGTTTGGGCTTTTTACCTCAGAAATTTACGAAATACATGTTTGATCATTTGTTTATAGAAGTACCTACTCCTACGAAGTTTCAAGTCGTAATGTCTATTTTATATTTTTTCCATACAAAGTTTGAACCCCATTTGAACCCTTTAGGGGTTGAATAATGTCCACCACTGCTAACACTTAAAAATAAATGCCACTATCGCAATCAATGTCCCATAAAACCTCGATAACGACATCCATAATATTCATGTTGGGCTTCTTTTACCCCATTAGGGGTAACCCTAAAAAGTTGAGTTTCGGAAAACCACGAAACAAGTGTTTGCTTATTTGTTTTTAGAAGTACTCCTACGAAGTTTCAAGTTGAAAATGTCTATTTAATATTTTTTTTCCATACAAAATTTGTATCCCCATTTCAACCCTTTAGGGGCGGAATTTCCAAAAATCCCTTCTTATTGGGTGTTTACACTGTAAAAAGTATCTATGTACAAGATTTCAAGACTCTAAGTTCAGTGGTTTGGGCTGGCAATAGTCTGTCAGTCACCCCTTCACTTTTATATAAGAGATGAAGAATATGTCAAAATGGTGTGACCTTGACCTCTTGTGCGTTATACGTTAGAGGACACACGCGAAATGACATACCTTACACATTCCTTGGAATGTTGATCAAATCAGTTGGGTGAGTACAGCGATTTGGATCTCCTCTATTCACTTCCTGGATAGCCATCATCAGATCACAGCTGATCAATCCCTGGCGGAGAACCAAGGTTGTTTATGAAAATCGACATTATACAGAGTGTCTCAAAACTTTGCCACACGAAGGGAAAGTACCTTAAATATTGAAGATATGAAATTTTACTGAAAGAAAATAAAATAAATCGAACTGCATTCAAAGATGTATTGTAAAATCACCTGCCTTAACCAGGAATCGAACCCACCAAATATGAAATAAATATTACGATACTGCAGAGTCACTCGTTAGGATTATTTTTTCTTAAATTACACAGTATCTTAAACAAAAGTAATACCATGAAATTTAATATTCTCGAACAATATCTACGCCTACGCTGCGATTCGTGTTTAGAACTCTGCTCGTATCGTACCCGTCGCGTCTTTACGATATGCTTACGCTTACGTGCCATGTGCGGAGGGCCTTATATTTAAAATTATCGTATTGTATGAATTTGTATGGTATCGTGTGCAATTTCTAAAAAAATCTTTAAAAGCATTTCGTTTTATTTTTAAAAACAAAAAGAAGTCTTCTTTCAGTAAAATTTCCTATCTTCAATATTTAAGGTACTTTCCCTCCGTGTGGCAAAGTTTTGGGACACCCTGTATATACAAATGGCCACCGCCAAATAGGTCGAGGTATGAAATCAAGATCGTCTATTTGGGGACAGTCTGACATTGCACTTGTGGACTTGTTCCGAACATTAATCGCTAATATTATTTATATATTGCGTTCTTCATCTGCCATTGACATTGTCTGATCAAATATAATTCTGGATACTATCATGATAAGAATACATTTTGAGGAAACATCATCCTTATTTTGGGTGCGTTATTTGATTGGAGATTTCTCTATTTCTAGTGGCACCTTTGAGTAGGAATTAAATATTCTGAATTGATCATCCTACTATAATATTATATACGTGAAAGTTTGGATGTTTGTTACTCAATCACGCAAAAATTCGGATGAAATTTGGCACACATATAGTTTATTTATAGCCTGGATTAAAACAAAGGATACGTCTTTTTATTCTGGCCAAAGGTTCCCTAGGGATTATCCGAATGTCCACGCGGACAAAGTCGCGGAAGCAAGCTAGTTCGGAATAAACATTGAGATATTTTTGTTTGGCATTGTAAGTAAGTATACACATACATACTACACGTATACATATTACACGAAAAAAACACTTTATAATGGATACTAGCGCGGATTTTTTTATGTACTTTGGTAATTAGTTGATATTTGGTTAGATTTTTTATTTTCCCGACGTTTCGGCTCCTTTGCAGCTGCCGTGGTCACGGGGGACTTAAAATCAGTTAAAAAGTGTTTTATTTTTATTACATCTCTAGAAAACAATACATTTTGTTGAATGATAATCGGCTGTAATTCATACCTAAAAATAAATTTAAAGGAAAAAACCATTGCGGATATCTTTTAAGTAAACTTCGCAAACACTTTGTAGTCCATTGGTGCTCCAATGGGGCACGAAACCTTAGTTTCAGCAATAACAATTTTGTCCCCAAAATAACTGGATATTAAGATTCCGCAAACGATACGCTTGAAACTCAAGTTGTTGACTCCATAAATTAAGTTCCGATGAAATATTAAGTTGCTGATTTATTTGCTTAGTATTTACACTCTAAAATTTAACACAAAAGACACTTAAGTATAAAGTGTATTTTGATACCAGAATTGTGTATTTCAGCGAGTGATCTAAATTATTGAGTTGGACTTGAGATTTCTGTCTTGTCGAAGGTTTGATCTTAAAAATATTAAAAAGAAAAACAACTATTTTTCTTTTTAGGAGACCCTACTTATAAAGTTTAACTGAATGTAGAATTTGAAGCAAAAGGAAATAGAAAATAATGTTATTAAATTACTAATTTAATAATTTACAATACTAAGTAAAAGTTTTGTATATACGATACGATATAAGCTAGAAAAGTTTATTTTACCAGAAGTTTAAAACTACGAAGTGTACTAAAGGCACATTATAACAAACGATGAATTTTTCAGGAAGTATATAATATCTAAAATTAATAGAGCTCAAAACAACGCAATATGAAAATTGTGTCACAGTAAAACAAGAATTTGTAATCTCCCAAGGGTGTTCTAAAATGTTTCCGCATCTATAAATAAACCTGTCCACGGGTTGCAAAAGTCATAGAAAAGAAGGGTACAAAGGGGTTGGGGTAAATGTGGCGCCATTTTTCTCAGATACAGTAGGTGATGAAAGCCGGGTTATGAATGAGGGTATCAGAATAACATGTTGGGATCATGCCTGTTAATACAGCCAAAATACGAGGTTATTTTATCAATGTTTGAATGTTTGGAACGAGTTTTTAGGAGAAACATTTGTGTCCATCAGCCATTTTTGATGTCCCCACTGCTGGGGCACAGGCCTTCCTTATGGGTGGTAAAGAGGATGGGCCATAACCCACCACGCGGGCCCAATGCGGATTGTTGGGTGTTAACGACTACAATTGCAGCCGGGACCAACGGCTTAACGTGCCTTCCGAAGCACGGAGGAGCTCGAGATAATAAATTTTTGGTCACCCATCCCATGACCGACCCTTGCGAACGTTGCTTAACTTCCGCGATCGCTGGGCCAGGCGCTAAACCACTGCGCCACCGAGCTCCTCCACCTCCAAACATTTGTTTTTAAATTATATTGTTAATCGACTATCGATATCAAAATAATAATTAACAATACCTACCTTCCTAATGAGGAATGGTGACGTAAACATTATTGATATTGCTGTTTGGTTGATTGATTGATGCGTAAATATGTTGAAAAAGTAATGACGAAGTACAGCAGGCCTATTCATTAAAAAGAATCGCGATAATTGGACGCAATTCGTCGTTCAATTTCTTTTGCACAAGGAGATGGTGCTTGGCCTTCACCTCACCTGGATGCCGATAGTGCCTAAGTGACGATAAGGCCGAAAGTGGAAGCACACTACACCCGGAACCCTCATCACTGAAGAACTGGCTATCTTACCACTAACTGCCGGAATACAACTATTTTTGAATTGTTGTTATTGGGGACCCCTGCCTCTTACACGGGGGGGCGAACCACTAGACCACAGAGACGGTAAATTTTGCTTGATATTTAACCTTATTCGTGAGTTAACGAACATCGTCCGCTTATCGCGATTTTTATGTAATAGGCTTGCTGAAGGAAATAAAGGGAATTATAATTGTTTTCAATGCCGACTGAACGCTTGGTTTAATTTTTGTAGACGACTTGATGTCTGTGTTTAAAAAAAATTACAGATTTCCCAGTCCCCGCCAGAATCGGAGCATTGAAAATGAAAACAAAAATTTACAAACAACAAAACCAAATAAAATGCAAAATCCTATTATTTTTCTAAGGTTTTCTATTTAGGTAGGTATAGTCAGGTGGGGTAAGTGAAACATACTTTATTTTTATTTTTATTTAACAAGGTTTAGTAAAGCTGTAAAACTCGCAATTAAAGTAGCTGTGTAGGCAATGTACTCCTCATTAAATCAGCCTTTAACGGTGAATATAAATATCTAAAGACTGGCATTAAGCAACAAAATCACGAAAAGAATATAAAGGCTAAGAAGTGTTTCACTTACCCCTGACAAGGGGGAAGTGAAACAGTGGCCAAAATAGCTTTAAATATTGAGTCAATTTAACTAAAAATCGGACAAAATTATCATTTTAAACCTTTAACATCCAAAATGTATCAAATTCTAATAAAATAGGGTCCAGTTTCAAAGATTTATCAAAAAAACGTAATTTTCATTTTATAACATAACTTAATTTTCTTTTTGGTTTACTAGCTAGTTTAATGATCGCAGCGATATCTGTGTTGTATTGAGGGCAGTAATTCGTCATTCCTGATTTATCGACACATCGCTATGAGAATAAACTACGATAGTTTCTTACATATGGTTGGGTGTTTCACTTACCCCGGTGTTTCACTTACCCCACCTAACTATACCTATTTATTTTTACGATTGTGACACTCGGTCGACGCGGCCGAAATATTATTAACCGATTTACTAAAATCCAACGAATGCACTTCTCGTCTGCTTCCGCATCTTTCAATACCTTTACCATGACGATCGGCCAATAATCGTAGAAGCACTTTTATATACGGAAATACCCGTTTTTCTACAATTCCAAATCTAAAGGGACCACCGCGGTCACAATTATTAACCGATTTTAAAAAAGTTCGCTATTTTGTAGCTAAACTAATACCCTAGGATTCATTTTTTAATTTTTTCTTAAGCGGGTTTTTTTCCGAAATATTTACAATTTAGTAAACAATCACACCCCAAAAAAATCCGAATTTTTCAAAATTTTTTAAAATTTTAAAAAAGTTACCAGTCGATTTTTAGAATTCAAACGTTCACACGTGTCTCGATAAATTCCTCAACTTTTGGTATTATTCCCATCTCGATTTTCTTAAAATCCTCGGAGCTATGGCCAAAAATTCGTCTCAGGCGATTTGCATCTGATAATGATAACCATTTTCAATGGTAAAAAAATGACTATCTTATTATATCCTACTCGATAACCAAGAACTAACAAAAACTCCCAACAACATCAACCCTTAAACTACCGCGAGCATTGTGTTGTCCACTCTCCAAATAAAAGGTTAACCCTAGCATCATTCACAGTGGACACATGGGTGAAACTTCCTGATACCCAAGTGTCAAGTGTTCCTTGATTGAGACGGATCGGTAGAGGGCGCCTGAGATGATGGAGCACCTTACGTGTCTAAGTGTTGGGGAAAAATGGGTTTTGTCACCTGGAGATAAGGGTTAAGTGAAGGATTTTGCTGTGGTGAAAATGAGGTATCTTTATGAGATCATTTTAAGTCGTTTTTTGTGTGTTTTTTACTTGATTATCAACTTGCGTCATATTTTTGCATTGCCTCTTTTTGAAAAAAATAAGCAATTAATAACAAATGTTTTCTGCCAAATGAAAATTTGCGTAAAATAGTTTGTGATGTGAAGTTTTGGGAAATGTTTTTTGGCCATACATTAGTAAACCGTTTATTTTGCTTCCCTTTCTGCTCCATTATACCTTAAAAGTAAAATCTATTCTCAAATGTACCATTTACTTAATACTATTACGATTATCTGGTGATCTCATAGTTTTAAAAAGTATCGCCGTATTTCATGGTATCGTCCTATAAGGGTATTAAATTGATCATCCAAAGTTTACTGCAAAAAAAGTCTCAATGCAGCCAACAATAAAACAAAATAAGCCCTTGACGAAGAAAGCGAATGATTCCTGAAGATTCAGTTGATAGCCGCCCTAACGACATTTATTCAGTGAAAGAATATTCACCGAGATTTTCTAAGTAATTGGATATTTACTCGAATGTGAGAAAGATTCGGAGAAACGTTTGGTTGGGGGGCCACTGTAAGATAATAGCGTATTCATAAGTGATGGCGATTTTCATCGAATCCAATAAAATTAATTACTACGTATTTTCCTACAAAAATTCTAGGAATTTCAATGTCATTCCTTGTTGACTTGACTACGGAACCCCAAAAAGTTCCTATCTTGATGACTGAAGTTAAATTAGTACAACAAAATATACAAGATACACACACATACAATACTGAGTCACAAATATTATCCCTATCGCGAAAATCAGTTTTTTTAAGAAAGCTTTTCTTAAGATACTTCATACAAAAGAATTGGTTTCTCACTGAGACCGTACCCGAAACCAGAAATCTAAGTAAATTCTATTCGCATAGCGATTCCGAACAAAATGATAAACTTGGATTGGCGGCCCTCTGTGTTTCAATTTAAGTTTATCGTAATGGCGGCCTTTTCGAATTGAAGGGCTTCACCCTTATTATTAAGGAATAACTGTACGGTTTACTTTAACTTCGTCTTTGGAATTATTTTCATCCTTATTTTTGTTATAATTTTCATAGTTTTTTCATGATTGTGGTGATCGTAATATTGTACTTACCTATCTACCTACCTCGATGGCACAGTTCGAGGAACTCGGTGGCGTAGTGGTTTAGCGCCATTCGCAAGGGTTGGTCATGGGATGGGTGACCAAAAATTTATTATCTCGAGCTCCTCCGTGCTTCGGAAGGCACGTTAAGCCGTTGGTCCCGGGTGCTTTTGCAGTCATTAACACCCACCAATCCGCATTTGGCGAGTGTGGTGGGCTATGTTATGGCACATCCTTCTTATCCACCCATAAGGAAGTGTCCCAGCAGTGGGGGCCTTACTAACTCTATTGTATAGGTATAATCGACTGTCAATACAAACATCATCTTAATGAAGTCTTCATAATTCAATACTAAATAATTTATCGCTTTTGATCGTCTTTAGCGCATACGATATTTGCAAAATAGGGATGTTGACTAATGAATAAAATAACGAAATACTAATAAAAATCGTAAACATATTAAACTTTTAGAGTAGCTTGTATACCTCTTGGTTTTATATATTGCATATTATTTGTTTTATGACCCTTCAAAGTTGGGTGGACAAGTCCATTTAAAAAGTATACAATTTATTAAAATAAATGATACCTTTAATTAGTCCGTAAAGTGTATAGCAAATTTGTCGAAGAAACCATTTTGATAAACACAATATTTAATATAGCTGCTGAACAAATTTCCTATGCGTTGCATACAAACTAGCACGGCGTAACGTCATAACGTGCAAGCCATTAGTATGGAGCGTTTTTGATCGAGTCCATTTGTGTGCATTTCACACTGTGATATCTCGGGCAGTTTTCATGCTAGCGAATTAATTCTTTTACCAATGTTTCTTTTTTTGAGAGGTAATTTATGTAACATAAAATAAAAAAAATAGTCAACATCCCTATTCTATCCATGCATAACGTTACCGTGACAACCGCCAATGTAAATGATTCACGAACTGGCTAGGAATCGATTTTTCCAGTGTGTGTAAAAGGTCATGAGTCACTCCTGTGGCTGGTACGAAATTAATCGATAATGTGAAAACCTTGCGATTGAAAATCGGTAGTTTTAACTAAGTACACAGCGCACGGCCGCCACGCCTGAGGATCCATTTTTTTTTGCTCACGGGTGTAGAGGGAGTTTAGGACGAGTGCGAGGGAGTGGCAACAGTACTTGAAAACCATAGAAGATGATCCGTGCACCTATTTTGAGATACTTCGCGCAGACGATGATGATAATAGGGATGTTGACTATTTTTTTATTTTATGTTACATAAATTACCTCTCAAAAAAAGAAACATTGGTAAAAGAATTAATTCGCTAGCATGAAAACTGCCCGAGATATTACAGTGTGAAATGCGCACAAATGGACTCGATCAAAAACGCTCCATACTAATGGCTTGCACGTTATGACGTCACGCCGTGCTAGTTTGTATGCAACGCGTAGGAAATTTGTTCGTCAGCTATATTAAATATTGTTTTTATCAAAATAGTTTCTTAGACAAATTTGCTATACATTGTACGGACTAATTAAAGGTATCATTTATTTTAATAAATTTTATACTTTTTAAATGGACTTGTCCACCCAACTTTGAAGGGTCATAAAACAAATAATATGCAATATTATAAAACCAAGAGGTATACAAGCTACTCTAAAAGTTTAATATGTTTACGATTTTTAGTAGTATTTCGTTATTTTATTCATTAGTCAACATCCCTATTACTCCACTGGCTGTCGTCCGCGCGGGTACCTATTTGTACCTAACAAAAACAAAAGAAAAAATTATAATAAAAATTATAATTTTTATTTTAATTGGTGATGGTAACAAATGTTTACGGAAAATCTTTCATAACGAGAAACCCTTAATTAAAAGTTGTTCATAATTTGGACTTTAAAAAATACTTTGTTTTCCTTTATTGTTACTGAAAATAAAACCCCTGAGGCGTGCAATGAAATTAACAACCTACTTATAAACGGTAACTTATCACACAGGATTTCAGGGCATTTGGCACGTACCATCTCAATATAAAGTAGAATAAAAATAATAATAAAAAATAACTTATCAGGGTAGTTCTGAAACATTCTCACAAAATATCATAAAAACACTCCACATTCACGGCCATTCATGATAAGACGATGATGGACCACAAAATGGGAACTTCGGACACACGTGTATCTGAACCCTTAGCACGAACAGCTATCGAAAAATTTACTTACTGGATTTTTTTTTAAATATAAAACACGTTTTTAAAACTGACTACTAACAACAAACTGACTGACTAAAAATAATAATTTTGTATAGGGATTTTTTACAGCGCCATCTACCACTGAAAAGCGAAATTAAATTTTTCTATAGATAGTTATTCTATCGAGTATTAACAAAAACACAGACCATACAACAAATACTTACGTATCTGTGCAAAAAAAGCATTATGATTTTTATTGAAATTTATTGTAGGTAGTAATATTCCGGGTTGATAAACATGTAACCGTGTATAGTAAATATGATCCGAAGATTTTTAAACACTGTTTAAATCTGATACAGTCTCATTCAAACAATATTGTCAAAAAGTGACAGCATCACATTTAAACAGGTGTTTAGTTAAACAATGTTTAAAAATCTTTTGTAATAACACGGGATATTTTTATCATTTTGTCATAACACATGTGATGCTAATAATGTTGGAATCCAATAATCTCTTGAGCATCCGATAGTTCCTGTGCACTAATGAATGCAGCTCGGATTCCAGCTGCCAGATTTCAGGTCAAGATCTGGATTGCATTCCATTGATGCGTGTGTAGGCAATAATTATCTTACGTGGTTGACAGTGAGAAAGGATTTACTGTTTGTTTGTCTGTTTGCATGAGAATTGGCTTGGTTGGTCAGTTGGTCAGTCATTTTATATGAATAAATATAACACTACACGAAATACTTATGGATCTTTATGAATAAATAGATAACTTATATTTTGTGTTAAAGTGTGTATTGGAAATTTCACTGTACTTTGAAGTCTCTAAAAGTAAAATATTGCAAAACAGAATGTTATCAAGATGAAATGCTAGAAATGTAAAATTCTGTTTTTATATTGTCTTGTGTACTCTGCATACAAATTACTGCAATTCAATATTCAAACTAAATGATATTAAATGAAGCATAATATTATCTCCAAAGCGTGATGAAAAAGCGTAAATATTCGTATTACCTTTCCCAAACCAAATGGAGGCGACGAAAAAATTCAATAGAAACATGCAAAAGCTTCATTCGAACAGGCGTCCCGATGTCCCGAACGAATTGCGAACTATTGCGTACCAACCCTTGTTAAATTGTGTCCCCGAAATATTCTGTTTGTATATTCTGAGGGATCGAATATGCTACGCTTTTGATTTACCCTTTTTGTTGAAGTGTAAAACAATGAGTAAATACAGGAGCTTTTGATAAAAACATGCTTTGATATTGTGAATTTTTGAGGGTAAAATAGTTTGACCATTTCTTCCGAACTATTCATTTAAATGATTTGTGCTATTTCTCATTGTGTGGTAAAGTATCCACCAGCAATACTTATTCAACGACAGATATAATTACCATAGAGTAAATATTTTTATTAGTAGTGTATTAAAATGATTAGGTACAACTTTGGCTAAAACAGTACATTACCGCAATAATGCAAGCTAAGTTTTTGGTTATTGGTATTGTATCACTTTTTTCTGTTTTTTTTTAATTCAGTATTTAGTTATTTATGAAAGACACAATAACAGACATCAGACAGAAAACAAATTTACAATAAAAAAATCTTATACCTTAGGTGGACGTCTGTGCCCAATTACAATTGTGCACAATTTTTTTAAAGAAACGACATAACAGTACTTTATCTACTTGTTAATTTAACAGTTACTTATTAATTTAAACACATTGGTAAACTACTTACCTACTCACACATATAAATCCAGTTAGAAATGCCCTATACAAGGCAACTTTAAAGCACTACTACGTCAAAGAGTTTGTAATCTTTACCGCACATAAACTTGTAAGGTCCGTTTTTACTTTTCGCTAACATATCGTTTCGCTAATCGGCTGTTCAACCTCAGATATAAGGATGAAACCCTGTGTTCTGAGCGGAAGATATAAATGAAAGGTTCTGTCGTGTCTGGTACATTACGTTGATGTTCACGTGATTACGAAAATGGCAATGAGGCTGTACACGTTAGTACTAATAAATATTATTATAGGAATATATATATTCTGTGGCTGTACTTACCTAAAATGTACCAGACTACTTAAAAATAGAAGTACTTATGATAAAGTAATGGTGTCGATTCGGTTGGCAACGACTTAACTAAATTGACAGGACTAAACTAAATTTAGTTTTTCATCCTTTTCTTTCTGTATCGAAAAGACAAGAACAGAATGCTAAAATTAAGTTTAGTCTAACCGAATCGACACCATTGTCTAGTTTTTAACCGACTTCATCAAAAGGAGGAGGTTCTCAATTCGATTGTATGTTTTTTTTTTTTTTTTTTTTTTTTTTTTTTTTTTTTTTATCGTTGTTCGCGCGTATCTTCGACATTTATGAACCGATTTAGATAATTTTTTTTTTGTTCGATTGAGTTTTCTTGCGAGATGGTCCCATTTAATTTTTTTTCAAATCGGTTCAGTAGTTTACAAGTAATCCTGAAAATACTATGATATTAAATCAACTAACTTGACAATTTTGTTATTTATGAACCGAATTAGATGATTTTTTTGTTGGGGAAGGGATGCCGTTGTGTAGTCTTTTTAACCGACTTCAAAAAAAGGAGGTAAGTTTTCAGTTTGTATGTATGTATGTTTCTCCGCGATTATCTCACGTTTGGCTGAGCCGATTTTTCTACCTAAATAATATACCTACACTACCTAATGCAGAAGGTACTTACACTAAAAATAAAAAAATAAAAAAATTGTTTAAAAAACAAAAAACCGACTTCAAAAAACCTGCCTCTAAAAAAAGGAAGAAATAATATACAAATCATTAGATACGCATTATCATTGTTATAATAAAACACGTCAATTGAAGTCGGGTGGGGCTTTTAGAATAAAAAAAGAAAGATGTTCTCCAGCCCCACCCGACTTTAATAGACGTGTTTTATTATAACAATGATAATGCGTATCTAATGATTTGTATATTATTTCTTCCTTTTTTTAGAGGCAGGTTTTTTGAAGTCGGTTTTTTGTTTTTTAAACAATTTTTTGAAGCACTAATTGATCTATGACATAGATTCTTGTCCTACGCGTTCTTGTACTGACTTCTGAGAAAAAGCGTTTCTCATTTCAGTATTGTAAACATAACCTTATTTTATCAACTACTGAAGATAAGAAAAGAAACTAAGAATTTGAGGTAAATATACAAAAAGAGGATAAGATTAATATATTTTTATCTAGATTTTAATTGACAAAAATAGGCACAGAGTAATAATTTTTTAACTAAAAATAGCTTGCATTAATATTATTTTTTTGTTCTTAAAAAATACCTAAAACGACCAAAAATTACATAAAAATATACGCAAAATTCAAATAACGACTTTAACGATGCGAAGGGTAAAAACTTTCGTAATAAAGCCACTCAGCACTTACTGAAATTAAAAACTAAATAATCAAACCATAAAAACGCAGGTTTGCCACAAATACACACTTTCAACCCCCTAATCGCTTAGTCGGTACATTTGGCCGACCCCAAACAACATCGCATGTGTTTTTGCCCATACAAATCAGTGCCTTTATCTCAAATTCCGAACCAACAACAGAAAGAAGCTTTGTTTAAAATACATCGCTTTGTTGGTACTTCATCTAAATAACAGTATGCAACAAACGCAGCGTTGTATTACTGACACTGTAGATTTTCCATTCTGTCTTCTACTGGGTGGCAGCTTATGTAGCGATGTCCGACCGCTTTACATGTTCACATCATTAGCTAATTATAGTGTTAGGGCCGATAATGTAAATGTTTTCTGTTTTCCATTTATATACTGTAAGGCAATGATATTAAATGTGTAAGGTCACGAGATCGATTTCCCTTTTCAATGTTAGTCGTGTCAACCATTATTAAATTTTTCTCTTCATATTGTTCATTTACAAGGTTATTTTTAGTTCATCGAAAACCTTTCGTAGGGTTGATTAGACTATTAAACTGAACATCGTTCATTTGACACCAACCTCGAAATCACGAAAAAAATCAGCAAAATCAGCATTGTATGGAAATACAAAAGTATAATGCCTACTCCATCGAAATGTATGAAACAGCAGATTTTGTTTCGCGATTTCAAGGTTGGTCCCATAATGAAAGTTGTTCAGTTTGATGGTCTTATCAACCCCACGATTCAATGAACTAAAAATAATCTTGTTCATAAAAACACAAGTAATTAAAAAAATGTTGGCTTGTAAAGGACACGGAAGGTTAAAAAAGCAGTTACTGACTTCTGCTTTGATACAATATTCTTTAAAGTTGGCAGAGTAAGTATGCTGTGCCCTGTTTAGCAGGTGTCATGTAAGTACTCTTTACTAGTTAAACTCCTTAAATGCACCAACAAAACATTAGTGTTAAACTCATCTAGTTCTGATACATGATTGCAAATTGCCCTAATGAGGTCGGTGTTAGCGATTAGCCCGCAGAGATCACTTAGCTAATTTACGGTAGTGTGGCAAAAACATGGACGTAGACTGATGGTCGGCGGGAAGCCCGAGGTGAGACAAATTGTTGCCAGCTTTTTGCTGCTGTTATGATAAATTGGGAGTTATCACTTACATTTTACCTTAAGGATTATGTATAAATCCTTTGCATAATTTCAGTAAGGTAAGGAGCATGTTAACATTTATTTTTAATGTAAAGGATATGCTATCTCGAAATTACTAAGTTTTATGAAACTTAACAACATTGTTTAGAAAGTGGAGATAAAACTAAACTAATCTTTGTCCTGTAAAACGCTAAAAAGTTACAGACAGATTTCCAAAAAGAAGCCTTTTTGGCTGTCCTGTAAAATCGTGGTTTGTTCTTTATATTAATTGATACTTCCGGTATCGATATGCGATAAAATATCAGTTGAAAAGAATAATAAGTATACATTGTATTCTTAAAATGTATTAAAAGATCAACTAACATCAAAGCGATCTACACAAAAGGCATATACAATTTGAGAATTCTTTATTAACTTCCTCATTCCTAGAAATGGGAGACTATTAAGCTAATTTTATTCATTCCATGAAAAGGGCTCCACAAGTTGCTGTACTAACAAAATAATGATAAAGATAAGGAGAAAATAAACTGGGAACAATCCAAAGGCTCATCCATCCCGCTAAACAGAATAAAGAATCAAACGTTTCTCTACAAAGAAAAAGGGTTCTTTTGGCGTCGCGCCTTAAGAAATATGCTTCAGAGGGCAATGTTCAATCAATTTAGGCGAGTCACATTTCCGAAATGGAGACAAGTAAAGAATTCTTTTACGATTAATTTGGTGAAATTGGACAAGGCAATATTGAATAAATGAATTACTCGACGGAACAGTCGCTTTCTTAGCGAAAGGTCGCAAGTTCAACCCAAAAAAAACATTTTATAAACATTTTTAAATAGGCGTAGGTTCAATGACATCTTTAGTTTTTATAATCAATTTAATAACATTAAAATCTTCACAAGTAGATTCCTAAGCCTTTAGAAAGAGGCTATCTTATTTAGAAAGGTACCACAGTCCATAACGACGGACCCATTCAGAACGTTATCTTCATCTAGATCTTTTTCATCTACATCTAATACTCTTTCATTCCCCTTTTATCACCCCTTTCGCAACTAAATTTACTTTTAGAGTATGTTCTATTAAGGCTACTCCGAGAAAGAATGCTTTGAGCTCTGTTTAGACGTTTCACAACGGAAGGTTCTATAAGATAAGTCCCTTTTATTGTCTTCTGTAATTGAAAGGCTTTCCCGCCCAAGACTCAGCTGGGCAGTGTTGTTGCGATATGCCATTTTTGCCACTTTAATGCGTAACAATTTCTCAATTGTAACTTTGTGTGAAATAGGAGCTGTTTTGTTCTGTTCTTTTAACTTTTTGGGATTGTGTTTTTGGGGGATTGTCCTTTATTTGAGTTTATTTTTGGTGTTTCAATGCTAATTCTGCGCATGAAGATATACGGCTTTCTTTATTTTGTTTCTTATCCTTTCATTTATAACTGTCAGTTTACGCATTTAAATGCAGCCACTTGTTATTCTTTTCTTGGGTTATTTTGGCAAAAAGACAAAAATAGGGAGTACTTATCGAAAACATAATATTTAAGTAGGTTAAAAATTTAATGCAGGGAGTCTGTTTTATGATAGCATTTATTATGGCATCGTCTTATAAATCTCAAACAGTCCTAGTTTATTTCGCACAAAAGCTTAATTTACGACAAGATGAATTCGTTAGCTGCTTTTGTCGTCGCATCAAAAGCAAGCAATTTTGAGACCCAATTCTGTGAGAATTCAAGAATTCAATGAATCTTCAAAAGATTGTGTGATGTTTTGATACTTAGGCCCGTATTCATAAACCGCTCTCAATGTTGAGATATATCTGAGACACAGACCATAGGACAAGTACTTATGTCTGTGATCTGAGATCACACCCAAGATGCTGTTCCTATAAGAAGAGCATCTCAAGTATGATCTCAAGATAGATAGCTCTCAACGTTGTAAGTGGTTTATAACCTTTTGGAACGTTCTGAAATACAGGCCTTAGGAACAAACTGTTTTTCATATTTTTTTATAAACAAAATATATGTAATGGATTTGTGATTTCAACGACGCTCTGTGGCTACTACTTACTTCAATTTTTATTATATTATAATATGTATATCTTATTATTATATTTTTATTTATGCTTTTGTTATTGAAATGTATATATTTCCTTAAATTGCTCGGCCAGTATATTCCAAAAACTCTGTCTCTGTCTTTTTCTTTACGTGTGAAGAGTAATGAAAATAACCTCACTTTTCAGTTTTTCTATGTTTTTGTTGTTATTTTGAGTATAAAGTCACTTATCGAAATAGTAACCGTTGAATTTTCTTCTATATGTCATTACCTATTTTTCTATATATTATTCGTGAATAAGGGATTAATAAACTTCAAGTATTATCCAAAAACTATAAAATTTATCAAAACTTTCTTTGTCTTTGCATATTTTTATAGTCAAGTGAAGATACGAATATCGTTTTTTAACCGTAAAATAATCAAGATCGTTTATGAAACTTCAATATGTATTTTTATCTGCTCAAAATAAAGAATATTTGATTGTTTATTGTTGAATCAAAAATAGGTCAATTTCGATAATTTCGAATATACTGGCCTTAATGTGGGAACCGTTTTTAGTTCGCCATAATAAAGAAGAAACTCTGTGCAAAATTAAACTCAAGCTAATTTTCTTTTAGCATGTAAAACAAAATGGATATCATCTCCCCTGCCTTTAGTAATTAAAATGATCTTAAATTTGACGGCACCGTAACACGTATTCGCTTTCAAGGCAAAACAAAGTCTTTACGTATCTTAATAAAGACGTACTAATATGATAACGTGATGACGCGGCTGTTTTGTAACATGCCGCTGTAATATCTTAATGGGTTTTATAATTTCTACTGCCAACTTTGTTAGGGAACTCTCGGATGTGTTATTTTGAAGAGGCGTTGCTTTCTATTTCCACTGTTATTTAATTGCTTTTATGTTGTACATACTGCTGCTTGTCTTCCTATTTTATAAAATATTATTAATATTTTAAATAGAAATCAATCATCCTGGTACGGTACCCAGACCGAAAGTGACGCCGTAATGAATTTTATTTAATATTGTAATCAAATTATAATACACAATTTTAATAAAAGTACATTTTAGAAGGTTCCTCGTAGTCATTCGTAGAAGTAAGCAAATGTGTTAAAAACTGACACTTTTTGCAGTTATGCTATTTACTTCTAGCAGTGACTACGAGGGAATGTGATGATACCGTCTAAAATAGTAGACGATGGGCCCTAAAAATTACACGAGAAGTTTTATTGAAAAGTGTATTAGAATTACATTACAATATTAAATAAAATATGGATGTTGAGTATTTTATTTTATTTTATGTTAAATAAATTACCTCTCAAAAAAAGAAACATAGGTAAAAGAATTAATTCGCTAGCATGAAAACTGCCCGAGATATCACAGTGTGAAATGCACACAAATGGACTCGATCAAAAACGCTCCATACTAATGGCTTGCACGTTATGACGTCACGCCTTGCAAGTTTGTATGCAACGCATAGGAAATTTGTTCAGCAGCTATATTAAATATTGTGTTTATCAAAAAAGTTTCTTCGACAAATTTGCTATACATTTTACGGACTAATTAAAGGTATCATTTATTTTAATAAATTTTATACTTTTTAAATGGACTTGTCCACCCAACTTTGAAGGGTCATAAAACAAATAATATGCAATATATAAAACCAAGAGGTATACAAGCTACTCTAAAAGTTTAATATGTTTACGATTTTTATTAGTATTTCGTTATTTTATTCATTAGTCAACATCCCTATTCTCCACGGTGCTACTATCGGTCAGGTAAGCGCAAAACAAATAAAAAATAAGTACAGTCGTGACTTGTGTGTCCATGTACGTAAATATTACTTGACATAAACTATGGGTCGATATGAAAGAGGGCTTTGTGTAGCCTTTAACGTGAGTGCTAAAAAAGAAATGTTCCATAAAAAATGCAGAAACTTACGTCCTATGGAACATAAAAGAAGATCATTATTACCTATTTTTAGACAAACGAAATACGTGCCGCGAATGTAAGAACTGAAATATTGCTGTTTTTCTTTCACTGTGCGAGGGAAATTATTTTCTTTGTGACTTTTATTGCTTAGCCTATTGCCCTTTTATTTATTATCTTGGAATGGTTACTTAAATGGTCTATGTTATATTAGTTCAATAGAATACGTGTTTTAATGTTATGTATGATATATATTTTCTAAGTGTCTCTTAGATGATTTTATAGTGTAAATCCTCCTGCCTTTTTCACTGGACTGGTTTATTTCATAATATATTGGGGTTCCGTATATCTCTGCAAAACATGCCCATACAACAAATGTCTTTTTCTAGTAAATTATGAATTTCAATAAAATGAATGTACAGTATTTATTCAGAACAACTTGCAAATACACTCCGATTAAACTTCGATGAGCCCATTCGAATGTGTTCAATTTCAATAATATATTTTTTGTTGTTTTTTATTACCATTTTTATTTTTCAGTATAATGTTCACATTAATAAAATTTAGTTTCAATATTTAATTTAGTCTGTAAGTCAGGACTGTACCATACACTCAACAACAATTCTAAAGGTGCACATTTTGTCTGACGCCACGCGTTAACACGTGTTAACACGCCGTCAGATGACATCGGTTTTCATAGTAAATGTATGCACTAGGATCACACTTATCTGATAACACGTCCATACAAATACGGCGTGTTAACACGTGGCGTCAGACAAATTTGCCCGCACCTTGAATCAACTTGCCAAATTAAGCTACCTTACTCTAAATCCTAAACGAGAGAATCAAAACCTCTTCTACGCAGATAAACACTGCTGTGATCCTAAGCTCGAATAAACTAAACACAACAAAAGCACAGAGATAATTAGACTGGCACACAATGTGCTATGGCTATGCTAACGTTAGGGGCTACACGCTAAATACTCAGCTATGCAATTCTCCAAGCACATTGCATTGTTGTTCTCCAGAATGTTGTAATTAATTTTGAGTGATAAACGATGTGCAAAGATGTCAGATTATAATAATTATGTCCTAGACTAGAGAATATACCAATGAAACTATCGTTAGATCTTTATTATTAATCCTTATTAATATTTTAAATGCGAAAGTCAGTTTGTTTGTTTTGCCTTCACGTCTTAACTACTCTACCCAGCATCATGAAATTTTGCATACACGTTGTCAGGGGTACAGAAAAGGACATAGCGTATCTTGAAAGATACGACCTTTTTTTCTGGATGATTCCAGAAAAAAACTGTTTCCGAGGGATAAAAAACTGTCCACGCAGACGAAGTCGCGGGTGGTCGCTAGTTTACTATAATTTGATGCTGGAAGTTACCTAGAATGTCCATTTTTGTTTCCAACGGTGGCTACCACGCGGTAATACAATCTTCTCGCTCTTTACGTTTATAAACGACAGAAACGGATAGAGCATAAAACAATACGTTCATGTGCTTATGGGTTAACTCTAATAATTTCGTGTTTTTGTCTCCAGCAAGCGACCTTGAGTCGATACGAGCGCTATTCAATGAGAAAGAGAAGGAGCTATCGGTGGCGGTGGCAAAGGTGGAAGAGCTGACGCGGCAGCTCGAGGAGTTGAGGAGGGGGCGGGTGCAGCCCGCGCCGCCGTCCGCGCACGAGCTGGACAAGCTGAGAAGGGAGTTAATGGTAAGTACGATGGAGAATTTCTTACGCCTGTATTTATAAACTGCTCTCAACATTGAGAGCTTTCTTGAGATCATACCTGAGATGCTGGTCCTTAAGAAGAACATCTCAAGTATGATCTCAAGATAGCTCTCAACGTTGAGAGCGGTTTATAAACAAGGGTCTTATAGTATTTCTGGCTAGAACGGTTTCTAGAGACCTCACGGTGGTAATATATATATATATATATAACAATAATCAGTAGGCAGTCTTTGGCCCGAATTTATAAACCGCTCTCGACGTTGAGAGCTATCTCGATATAATTTTCGAGATGCTTTTCTTATAGGAACAGCATCTCAGGTATGATCTCAAGATAGCTTTTGTGCGGTTTATAAATACGGGTTTATAGTGCTTCTGGATAGAGGGCCTTCGAGAGGCCGCACGGTGGTAATAAATAACAATCAGCAGTCTTAGAAATTTTTTTTTTAGATAGTTGTGAAATTTTTACTATACTTACTTCTGGATTTAGAGGTTTAGTAAAGACTACTAAAGACCTGATGATGATAATATCAAACCTACAAGAGAGCTTATGGCAAGTATGTTAGTAGGAAACTTCTCTTGGATTTAGAGGCTTAACAAAGACTTAATGGTGGTAACAAAGTAACAATACTACTTAGAAGAGAGCTCATCCTATTCATTCAAGCGTGACTATATTATTTGTATTGCCATTGCGAGAAATTAAATTTAAAATCCAATCATATCATAACTTTGCTTTATGTTTAAGTTAGAAAGATAAAGTCTATGAACTTTTTAGAGTTTATGGTTAGACGTATCCCAGAGGTGGAAACTACCTACAAAATTCTTTCCGTATTCGCTCCAGGTTATATTATTTATAAATATTCTTGCGGTAAGACACGGCAGCAGAACTATTCCACTCAAATGACGTAGGTATTCCGCGCCAACATAACTTTTATGCAGAAACTTCCAACATTTTACGTGGAAACTTCTGGAACTTGGCTCGGGCTTCGAACAAGTAGAATTTTCGGCACATCCGCGGTCTCTAACTTTCCTGTTGTAAACCGTGGGACCATTTAAGCCTTAGCGTTGGATATTTTATGGTATTTTCATATCTCTCAATTTTTTAACTTGGAAGTTCATGACTTACGTACTCGTAAGTTATGTTATGATAGGTCGCAGCTTTACTGGACCACGTGACCCTGAGGTAAATAAAAAGTTCAAAAGTTTTAAGAAAATGTGGTTAAAAATATAAGTAGCAATATTTTTTTGTTTTGATAAAATCAATTCTATAATAAAATTCATGATTAGTTTTGTATACTCTCAAAACAGTTGTGTGTAATGTTAGAAAAAAAAAAAAAAACCTAATCGCCCTGGAACTTTTTTTTATTTATTTCCAAGCATATATTATTATGCTATAGGTATTAAGACACTCGTAATCTCAAGATCAAGTTTAGTAGGCTGAGATGTACCTACTTACTAACCATAAAACCTATACTTATGTCACAGGCCGAACCCATATCAACGTCGGGACCAAAAACACTGGAAAAGAAGTACATATCCTGCTTATTTACCGCCTAATGAGATATAAGGTCTAGAGAACGGATATAGGAAATGTTTTCAACTTTTCCTGGTGTTTCATTTTTTTAATCAATTTTTTTCTTTTCTTCTACGGATTAAGATCTTTTCCGTTAATGTATTATTCAATCAGAAGCTTAATAATGTTTTTACATTTTTTTTTCATAACACAGACATGATCTATATTGTTATAAATCTCATAATACCTATCGACTTTACGCACTTCAGTTTAAAATTATGATTTTTCCCAGAATCTTTAACTCTTCAACGCCCGGAAAATGAGACACAATAGAAAATCTATTGTTTCTCGGTCGCCAGCGACCGCTCCGGCGTTAATGAATTAATCAGCGTAAAGTAGGTATCACACACAACTGGTGTGTCATTTCGAAAGTATCACATTTTATATCTTACGCATAGACAATTAGCAAATTGTTCAGTGTAAAGTTTCGATTTTTCCCAGAATCAGATAACTTCTCCATACCTAGGTACCTAAATATCACAATTATTTGTGTGACATTTCGAAATTATCAAATTTTGCATTTTGCTGCGATTCAAGAAATCTATGGTTGTATTAGTATCGTCAATGATATCTAAATATTTTATAGAAGTACATTTTCATATATTTCGGTATCATTGACGATATTTTCTTCTCTATCCGAGTAGGTATACAGGGTGATTTTTTTAACAGTCGACAAATTTTGTGGTGTGGCTTAGGTCGTCAAACTGAGCAACTTTGTCTATGGGGTCAACTTAATCGGAGCAAAAAAATAAACAGTTGTTCCATACATTTTAGTCGAGTTTATTGACGTTTTTGATTTCACCCTGTAGTTCAAAAAAGACTTGTCCAAGTTATAGGTTTTTGCCGATGAAGTAAGTATAAAGATAAGTGCAAGCTCTCGAATAGGTCCCCGACATCGCTGATAGATTAAAAGGATTGTTTGTGTCGAATCCTATAATCTTACAGATGGGAGGAGGAATGGGATTAACTTGGGCTTATCGCTAAATGGATTGAAACGTTTGTGTACGTTATTAAAAATATCGTCTCTTTACATCGCTGAAAATAAAAATGAAGAAGGAATTTGTGTTAAACGCTGTTAATATTTCATAAATACATACATACAGGTCAAAATCATATACCCTCCGATTTGGCTTCGCCGTAGTCAGGTAAAAAATGCTGTAATTTTCTTGGCTTCTCAAAGGAAATTGTACAAATTGATGTGTGTGAAAACTACTATAAGATATTATTATTATTAAACAGTGATAAATAAATTTGTACTCTCGTTGGTTAGTGGTAGGGGTTATTTCAAGTCCGCCTGGCTAGCTATACCACCGACTTACCTAAGTCTGCCTTAACAACAATTTAAAAAATTGTTGTGCTGTTCCGGCAGTTAGAGGTAAGATAGCCAGTTCCTCAGTGATGAGGATTCCGGGTGAAGTGCGCTTCCACCTTCGGCCTTATCGTCACTTAACATCAGGTGAGGTAAAGGCCAAGCACTATCCTGTTGTAGGTACATAATAAAAATAACTTTTGATTCTTGGCTCTGGTATTCAATCCCTTGACCTCGCCCGTTGACCAGCTGGATGTCAATAGAAATGAAGTAAAACAAATAGACGCGTTGTAGTGCTACTAAACAAGTGACGAGCGGCCAAGTAGGTGTTGGCATTCTGGCCGCGTTTCTAGACGGTAGATAGGTGGCTATTCTGATTACTTGCGTTGTTATTTTTAGGGTTCCGTACCAAAATTTTATTGTAAAAGGGAAGCCTTATGGTGCGGCTCAGTCTGTCTGTCTGTATGTCCGTCTGTCACACAGCTGGATATCTCAAGAACTAATGCTATCAACTTAAAAAATAATAGTTTTAGATTACCTTTTTCCAACTATAATAGCCGTATAGTAGAAGTTTATGTAAAAATTACAGGAAAAATAAAACGGTGTCTCTAAACAAACAGCATACTCTTTCAGAAGTCATCAACAAAAATTACATTAGTTCACTATCGGTTAAAATATAGCGCTGATCTGAAACTGCAAAATTCTACACCGCAGCATATTATGATGGTACGGTACCCTCGGTCTGCAAGTCCGACTCGCTCTTGACCAGACGCATCAATAAACAAATGACAAGTGGCCAAGTAGGCGGGACCGTGGTATAACTAGTTGAGAAAGAAATTACTTTCTACTTAATACTCGAACTCGCATACTTTATGTTGTAAGTACGAGTGATTTAAGCATTCAAAAACAAAATTAGAGATTTCGTACTATTGTAAAACGAGTGTTGTTAAAATAGTCCCCCCAAATAGTCGAAGCGTATTCAAGACACCTCCACGCCGATATTGCTGAAGGCGCTTCCAGTGTCGAGCGACGAATTGACATCGCGAGAGGGAATTGTAAAACCTTGGCAGGGTCACCACAATATAATAATTCATTTATTTCGGACATAGTCCATATCATTTGTTAGTAACAATCAGGACTTATAACTAGTGTTAGTAACATTATTTCATAATTGGTGCACGGTACAATAGGCAGCTTAACGGGCATGCAACTGCGTGCAGCGGCGCAATATTAAGCTGTCCCATCTAGCAGCTATCGTTGACAAGATGCTGTTCGAGCTGGCCCGCAGTCTTGCAAGCATTGAGGCGCAGCGTGTTCGCATTATTGCGTAAAAATCGTTGATTCGCGCCGACGCGAACATACCGGAGGCACTACATGACCGTGGCAGCCCGAACAACACCCTGAATCCATTATTATACTGGACATGAAGTGCGCTATATGTCCCCTGCGTATATCTGCCCCACAGACTGCACGTGTAGAAAGTTTGGCAGTATGCTCTGAAAAGAGTCACCTTTACTTCATTTGTACATCGTGCAAATCTATGGGCCAGCATATTACAGCGGACAGATAGCGCCCTTCGTTCCCTTTCAATGTCAGCGTTATCTTTGAGATCTGATGTGACCCAGTGACCCAGATATTTGAATTTTTCCACTGCTTTTAGAGGAGACCCAGACAAAGTCACTGGTGGCACGTGAGAGTAACGATTGGTGCCTGCTTTAAATATCATTAACTCACTCTTACTAGCGTTATATCTGAGTCCGTGGGCCACAGCATATCTCTCACATATATTGAGTAACTTTCTGAGTCCTTTGACTGTTGGACACAGTAGCACCATGTCATCTGCGTAACTGATATTATTAATGCATAGACCGTCCATATGACATCCAACATTGGCACTGCTGAGTCCAACAATCAGCTTATTTATGTACAAGTTGAAAAGGCGAGGAGATGTGATTCCACCTTGTCTCACTCCACATTCCAACCTGTATTCCTCGGAAAGTTCTCCCGCCCATCTCACAACATTAGTTTGGTGGCTGTACCAATATTCCAGAAGCCCCACGATCTCACGCGGAACACTCGTGTCATCACGCAACTTTTGCCACAGAGTGTCATAGCATACCAAATCAAAGGCTTTAGATAGATCAAAGTAACATGCTAATACCGGTGTTTTTCGGTCAACGTAGTACTGGACAGTCTGCTTGAGAGATAGAATAGCGCTTTCTGTAGATAACCCAGCTCTGAAACCAAACTGGGCATCATGTAGTGAAATGTGTTTCTCAAGGTGTTTATCTAGCAGACTATCTAGCACCTTAGCACTTACTGTCGCCAATGATATGGGTCTATAATTTGTGGCGTCAGATGCATCACCAGTTTTATTTTTGATAATTGGAGCCACTATGGTCCGCATGAGATTCATGGGTAGGTGGGAGATGTATGTGTGGGTATGGGAAGGCATAGCGTAAAGAGCATCGACAAGATCCTAGGGAGGTGTTTCCCTGCATTTAATAAGTGTTCTATACTAAGGCCGTCGTGTCCCGGAGACTTGCCTCTTACCATACCCCTAATGACTAAATTTACTTCTTTAGCGGAGAAGCTTATACTGCTGTCTGACACCCCGCCCTCAGTACAGGACACTTTTGACAGACAATGTGTTGTTGATATTTTAAATTGATTTTTAAAAAGATTGGCTATATCCCCCGCCCCTTGCACTCCCCCCACACTCACAGGAAGGCCAGGCTTTGACTGTAACTTATTTGTATTTTTCCAGAAATTTTTAAAATCTTTTTTTACCATGACTTTGAGCCAAGATGTCCATCTTAATTTTGTTCTGGTTATTTTGACACCATTTCAACTTATCTTTAAATGTTCATATAGATAAACTACCTACTGTATTAAATTGTGTACAGTTTTATTATAATTTATAAATTAATAACCAGGCAAAATAAGGTTTAACCAAGCTTTGCTATCTCGAAATATAAATTTATTTAAAAAAGTAAGTATTTTGTAATATTTTTTTACGACTTGTACGTTAGCGGTCGTGAAAAACCATTTGCTTG
Source organism: Agriphila straminella (assembly GCA_950108535.1). Lineage (NCBI taxonomy): Eukaryota > Metazoa > Arthropoda > Insecta > Lepidoptera > Crambidae > Agriphila > Agriphila straminella. The sequence goes on from OX467321.1 coordinate 15,232,103, forward strand.
GGAAAAATGAATTGAATCCATTGCTTGGGTACTAGCAGTTCTAGTATTTTTTTATCGTTTTTCATTGTAGTTATACTACCTACTGTAATTGTGTACAGTTTTATTATAATTCTATTATTACTATCTAGGAAAAATAAGATTTGAGCAAGCTTTTCTTTCTCGAAATATTTATTATTTTTTAAAAAGTAGTTTTGTACAGTGTAACACTTACACGTTACTGGTCGTGAAAAACCACAAAGGTAGCATTTACCTATGAATAATTATATGAAAAAATAAAAGAATCCTTTGCTAGGGTACCAGCACTCCTAGTATTTTATCGTTTTTCGTTGTTATGGCAGCTATTAACTCGATCATCTTGTAAAACTTCATACTCAAAATAACGAAATTCTTCTGACAGCCCTAATTTTGTTTACGGAATACATATTTTCATTATTTGACAAGTATACAAATTCACAGCCTTTGATCATGACATCATGAATATTACGCATTTCATTTGTTATTGTTATTTCTTACAAATTATAGCCAAAAATATCCCCCTGAGGAAATCTGTAGGTTGTTTGGGTGGATTTCATTCATGATATTTATTCTGTTGCTGTTGTTGTTTACGTTTTAACTCCGGGGGTGTTTTGGTTTAGATTGGAGAATCAATACCTTTAATAACAAAGTAATGTATTACAACAACAACAATATAAAAACACAATGCAAGACAAAAATATTATTGAGTAGGTAGTATGCACAATTATTCGGGAGATAATTATGGTGTATTACATAGATAGATAAATACTTTTTTGCACACACATATTACAAAGAATACAGTTACAAATGAAAACTGAAATTTGATTAAATTAAATGTTGTTATTATTTACTAAAATAAAAAAACGCAAATATAGTATCACCTATATATTATATTATTTCATAATTAGAAGTGCAAAATAATGTAAAAAAAAAACTAACTGTAGAATTTTATATTCGCATAAGTTACACTTGATGATTTCAATATTTTCTGATGGCTTATATCTACATAACAGTTAGGTATCTATTTATATATTTGTTGGTAAATGAACGAAACTCGACCGTGACATAAATAAATGATATTAATGGCGTATGAATACCAGACAGGCAGTCTACACGACTGAATTAAGATGTAGGTACTAATGGTTTAATTTATTTATTATGATAGGATTAAGATGTTTGTTTGGCTAGATTTGAAGGAAAGTTCCAAAAGGGCTTTGAGTACTTATATTAATAACAGTAAAATTGGTACTAAAGGAAAATTTAAACGTTGAAAAATTTAGTAACATGGAAAATCTTCTATGTCCTGTTGTCCTTCTATGTCCTGGTGAGAGTGCTTGTCTAGTTTCCATAATTATTTATAACACATACAAATTTATTTCATTTACTTACTTACCTCAATTTTCAGCATAGAGCTTTGAAATCAGCTTTTTCGACGTTAATATAATTTCCTGTAAAGACATTCCGTATTTATTCTTCCTCCTGTAAAAAGCTTCATATATTATACTACTAATTATATAGGGTTTTATAGTTAAAGCGATAACTATATGCAATGCGCACCGGGCACTATACATAGTGCACAAACTGATCATTGGCTCGGTCGCAAGTGTATCAACTCGTGCGCACTGCCAACGTTTTTTCGCTGACCAATTTGACGATTTAGTGCTTGCTCGGAATTGGGCCGAATAACGCAGTGACACCGTGACCTATGTGTTGTGACACTTTGACCTAATCCGTGGAAGTGTTTGTGGGTGATAGTGTTTTGTTTCAGTGTTAAAAAGGTCTGTGTGTTATGTTATATGATAAGTGTTTACCAAGATCGTAATTTTATTTGATGAGATAGGTAGGTAATTAATTTAAACTATAAACTATTTTTTTAATCTTATTTTTGATGGTTGATAAACATATTCGTAACTTAATTATAAACAATATAAACTGACTGATCGAGAAAAAGCAAAGGAGTTAAAATTCAAAACTTTAAATTTTGATATTTTATTTCAGTTATTTTTTTTTTAAATTTAATTTAGTTTCAGTTTTTAGTTTTAGTTTCAGCTGAATTAGTTCAATATCAAACCTTGTACTTATGATGTCACATCTATTGGTTTTATAAAAGTTGTTGTTCGAAAGTTTGAATAGAATTCATTTGGATTTCATAACATTTTGGGTAAAATGGATATCCCCATAACCTGTTGTAAATTCACCAACTACCTAGCAGTTTTAAATATCAGTAAAACTGTATTTTTTAATACTTTTGAATAATAGGTAGATCTTTCTTTATTTTATTTTATTGGGGACAACAAACAGTTTACACGATATAAAATTACTTAAGTATACAAGTACAATTTTGTTTGGTTCATTCATTATGAAACCCAACACCGTTATCCACGTACCTACCTATTACAACTTTACTATCCGAGAGTTATACCTACGTAGGGTATAATTAAGTACCTAAGCAAAATAAATCTCAGTATTTAGATCTTCATTATTAATGCTTAATTCATTGCGAGTACCTACCATTTTTTTATTATTATTAACTAGCGGCCGCCCGCGACATCGTCTGCGAGGAATTTTTTTTTTAAATTCCTTTGAGAACAATACTTTTTTTCGGGATGAAAGGTACCCCTGTCCTTCTTTGTACCCCTAACAACGTGTATGTAAAATTTCATGATGATCGGTTCAGTAGTAATGACGTCAAGGCGTAACAAACAAAATGGACTTTCGCATTTATAATATTAGGATTTAAACATTGTTTTGTTCCGGCACTTAGAAGTAAGATAGCCATTCTTTAGTGGTCAGGATTCCACTTAGCAAAAATCTCACTTAGAATAATACTACCTAATAATAATAATAATATACTCATCAACTTTGTCTAGAGATACAGGTGTTATTTTCATACAAACGATGTACCGTGCTGTGATCTGATGATGGCCATCTAGGGAGTGAATGGAGGAGATTCAGATCGCTATACACACCCAACTGATCTGATCAGCATGCTAAAATATTGATGGGTCAGAGTTCTCAGTTTCAGGATTTCCATACATTTTCATGCTATTTTCGCGGTTTTTTTAAACTTGTCCATTAATCTTTTAGAATGCTGGTCAGATCAGTTAGGTGTGTTAGCGATCTGAATCTCCTCCATTCACTCCCTGGATAGCCATCATCAGATCAACTTTGTCTAGGGATACAGGTGTTATTTTCATACAAACGAGGTAACTTTGAAGCCTTGGTTTTCTGTAATGGAATGGGATGTACTGTGCTGTGATCTGAATCAGATCACAGCACGGTACATCCCTGGCAGAAAACCAAGGCTTCAAAGTTACCTCGTTTGTATGAAAATAACACCTTTATCCCTAGACAAAGTTGATGTGTGTACTTACTTAAAATAATTTTGGACTACACGGTTACAATTTCTCCTGATTTACCTACTTACATAATATAATCCAATATGTATAATAGAATGGAAATCATCATTTCGGAGTGGATGGAATAACGGCTTTCGTTGTGCGTCCCACGTGGCATATCTTGTTTAGATTAATTTTTTGAGGAAGAAAACCGTAGATTTTCTCCTTGTTTCATTATGTAATGCAATCCCAGATTTTCCTCTAGAGAAAAGAAGGTTAATTTCATAAGGTTATTTGTGTCTTTGTTCATAAGACATTATACGGACACAGCTGACAAAATGCGTAGACATTTCCTGGTAGGTATACCTACCGTATTTTTTGTATGTAGGTAGATAAACTATATTTTCATTCTGATTCTGAAATTAACTTGAGATTTAAATTGACCAGCGGACTGCCTTCGTAAAATCTGTGCATTGTGAGGAAAATTCATTATCTACCTACCTATAATAAAATTCTAATATCTTTGCCTATAATAGTTTTTGACTGAAGTTAGACTTAGTTTTACCGCTGTCATTTAGATTACTGATAGGAAGACAAAAATAGTATCAATTAAAAAAATTGGTTAAACTGAATATAAACCATAATGAGTTTATATTCAGTTTAACCATTGCTATCGTAAGCATCTGAAACATTGAAAATCGTGAAGTCAAACTTAAAATTAAAACAATTAAAGTCTTGATTAAAGTCTAACGTTTTATTGTAATTTTGTACTTACAAAGTTATCATCTTTTAAAATAACACCGTAAGTTAAAAAAGCTCATGCAGTTGAAATCTTGAAGTCAAACAATTTATTTTGAAACTAAAACAATTGTAGTCTTGAAGTCAACACGTGTTATTGTAATTTTGTACTTACTAATAAGTTATCAAGTAAATAGACCGAAATTTATGAAGCTGTTCGTTCACAAAAGCGATAACTAAGTTTATTACGGCCTTTTTCTGCTCGTCTGGTTCCAATATCCGGAGCGGGACCACGGAGCAGTTTTTTTTTTTTTTTTTCTTTATTATACACATAACAGAATACAGTCATAAAAGCAAATGATTACAATAGTACAATGTCCAAGTACTAGACTGCTAGATGTATTTTTTAATTCTCTGAACGAAACGGTCCAGGCACCAAAGGAACATGTTATACAAATGAAATTAGTTTTTACGCTATTTTCAACAGGTTAAGATACTACAATTTATATGTCCATCAGCCATTTTTGATGTCCCCACTGCTGGGGCACAGGCCTTCCTTATGGGTGGTAAGGAGGATGGGCCATAACCCACCACGCGGGCCCAATGCGGATTGGTGGGTGTTAACGACTGCAAATGCAGCCGGGACCAACGGCTTAACGTGCCGAGATAATAAATTTTTGGTCACCCATCCCATGACCGACCCTTGCGAACGTTGCTTAACTTCCGCAATCGCTGGTCCAGGCGCTAAACCACTGCGCCACCGAGCTCCTTTTAAGTTTGTAAAGATCGTTAAATACTTGATAAGTTTCTTGCGCCCGCTCTTCTTGTCAGCAAAAAAAGTCTAAAACGAGGTAGGAAAATATACCAAGACGATTCAGAAGCGCATAATTTTTAAGTTTATTTGAATAAAGATATTTTACTTAAGTTGATTCAATCATTTTCCTCAATCTCTTCAAATCACATAAGTAGGGAAAAACACTCTAGTGTTTCCCAGAAAGTGCAATGGAGTGGAAAAGTCCATTCACATGGAATGAGTATGACCCAAAGAGTGTATTCGCGGTTAGATAACTGTGTGACATTATTATATTAATGGATTTTGGTGTTTTGCGAGTTACTGATAAGGGGGACATTTTGTTTTTGTGCTTGAGAAAGAAAAGTATTTTTAAATCTTTTTGTTTATCATAGACTAGCTTCCGCCCACGACTTCGTCCGCGTGGACAGTCGATAAATATCTAGGGAACCTTTGACTGGGATAAAAAGTACTTATCTATTCTGTTTTAATTCAGGTTATAAACTGTGTGCCTTTCATCCAAATCCGTTCAGTTGTTTTTGCGTTATTGAGTAACAAACATCCAAACATTCACATTAAAATTTGTAATATTAAGTACTTACTAGGATTTGCAAATCCAAAAAAGAAAATAGAACAAGAAAGAATCCAAACCTACCTCAGTTAAAAAAACTTACCGCCTTATTCATAAAACACGCAAAGTTATATGGCTTAGAAAGTGTTTTTTTTTTCTTTTACTCTTTGGACAAATGATAAAGATGAAACATATTATAACGGTGCAATCGCTGAAATAGAGTTATTAGGCAAATGCCTAATTATCATGTAATAAACATGAAACATTCTTTAAGATAAGATAAAGTTCGTTAACAAAAAGTTCCAGCAATGTTATCAGTTCAAACTTTTAGTACTTATTTAAAACTTTTTCAATAATTGATAGTAAAATAATAAAATAATTTCCACTTAGGTATTAGGTAAAAAATAAATTTTAAATAACAGCAATAAATGGGGATAAAAATAAGTGGGAATCTAAATAAAATTAATTAGTTCTGTTCATTCTTTAAATATCGACTGTTTTTTTCCTTATAAGTACTTATACCTAATAAGTGGTCTAATTTTATATGACCAACAACTCCATTTCTAAAACCAGTTTTTCTAGTAAAGATTAAAATTTTCTGGAATATCCTATACCAGTAGTGAAGGGTCCATACAAGACAACCCGATTCACATCGGCTTACCTTTTAGAAATCTGACCCACCGATTGAGTACCTAGGTACCTATGTAAAATAATGCAGATAATATTTTTTTTGTAGAACGGCTTACCTTCACCATAATATCACCTCACTGATACCTAGAACTTATACCATCCATATTTTAATCTTTTGCACGTCAGTCAATTACCTACGCTTCGCCGCGTCGTCGTCGCGTCGCCCAAATTTTTGAAGATAATGGATGATATTATTATACAGCATTAGGTATGTCTCGAAAGATTTATCATTACTCTTCCAAAAAGATTTTTTTACTAACTCAAATTACCTAGGCCTAACTAAATTTAGAAATTGTGTAAGAATACGTTATCCTTCAAAATATTCCATCCGGTTCTTTGTAATCTGAAAATGTTTAAGAAAATAATTATCGAAAAAGCTTTTGCCTCTCTAAATTACTTTGGTTTTGTAAAACGTTTGTGCTTAAGTCGAAGAGAAAATAATTTCAGATTTTTCGATCAAAAACTTGAGGAGATAAAGCCGGAGATTTTGTTTTTAATCATATTTTTGTTACAAAAACTTGAGATAGGTCAACAGAAAATTTAGGAACTCTTGAAAAGTTCATGAATCAAATATTATCATAACGTTTTACCAAAGAGCCTGTTTTTTCTGTAATCAAACGATTTCATTGTTTGGTTTTTTCTTGATAATTTATCTTTGTAATATTTTGATCGCATTAAGGTCTTAAAAATGTAAGTGTCGGTAAATTTTTATTAAGTATCTAAATATAATGAATAAAATTTATATTATGAAGATGTAAAACACATTATACCTACTTAAAGAACTTATTTCGTAGTTTCTATGATGATGAAACTATGATGTACCTAATACAGAGTGATTTTTTTCAAAGATTTGTGGTGTGGCTTGCTTAGATCGTCAAACTGAGCAACTTAATCTCGGCAAAAAATAATCAGCTATGTTCTGTTCCATACATTTTGGTCGAGTACCTAGATATGACGTTTTCTATGGAACAGCTGATATTATTATTTTTGCTCTTATTAAATTGGTCCCATAGACAAAGTTGTTCAGTTTGACGGTTTTAGCAACACCTTAAAATTTGTCGACTGCTTTCGATATCACCCTGTAGGTAGTTACTACTAGACTCTTTTCAATGTACTTACGTTCATTTGTTGAAACGCAAGGGCACAAACCAATCTTTTTAAACATGCAGAAAATCTAAACGCATTTACTCGTGTTTGCAGTGTAGCAAAGCTTAATGTGAAAAGAGCCAAAAGCGCAGAGTGCAAAAATTTTTACTATCTGCAAGTGTAATTCTGTTGAAACGAGGTAATGCATGCATCGCATTAAGCGTATTAAGCTGTTCCTGGTCTCATTTAAATTAAAAAAACGGATTTAGTAGCTGCGAGCCATTTAGAACTTTAAAGTACTTTTGTGCTTTTTGCTAACATTATTCATCTTTTAGTAACGTTAACTTGTAGGTAAGAACTGAATGTTTTAATTTGATTTTGTAGTTAATTTTGGACTTAATTCGAGTAGGTAGCTATTAGTATTATCTTATTTCATCCAAATTAAACCTGTTCCAAGCATTGAAAGCATTGTCCATTGATGAAATCATGTAGGTAGTTAGGAAAATATTCCCTTTTTAGGTTTAGTGTACTGAACAAATCTTGTTTTAATTTCAGTACCGCAACAAACTGAACGAGCAACAAAACGGCAGGCTGTCAGCGCAGCGGGCGGCGCTGGGCGCGCGGCAGGAGGAGATGCGCAGTATAGATCGGCGCGTCTCCGAGCTGCAAGCGCGACTGTTGAGGAAGCGAGCGCTCAACCGACAGCTAGCAGCCGCGCATAGGCACCCGCAACAGCAGAGGTAAGTTATTAAGAACTAGGCATAGGCCGGTGCGTCTCCGAGCTGCAAGCGCTGTTGTTGAGAAAGCGCGCGCTCAGTCGACATCTAGCAGCAGCACGCAGAGGTAACTGAAGGAATATACAAGTACCTACAGGATAGTTGGGCGTAGATCAGCGTTTTCCTGATGTTTCGGCACCTTTGCAGACGATGCTGTGCTCACGGGAGTCCCTTTTGTGTAGGTATGTCAGAGGTGACCGATACGGTCAATAGCGATCGACCGGTCGGTCGCGAGAGGTTTTGAGGTCGATCGCCGGATACCAGATTTAACACTTTGCACCCAATGTAGTTCTACGCATGCATTTTTTTCCTGATAAATATTGGTGGGTTAACGGTCAAAATGTCGATCTCTTAAGCTAGGGTTTCCTAGGATGACGGTGCCGTCATTTAACGGCCGTAATTTAGCGGCGTAGAACGTTGTCTTTATATGTAAACAATTACGTCTGACGTTACGGTGTCGCCGTATTGTTTACATAGATAACATTCAACGCCTCTATATTACAGCCGTAATATGATGGCACCGCTATCCTTTTAAACCCAAGCTTTAGTCATAAATTTTTGCTAGGTCGATAAGAAAAAGTATGGGCACTCCTGGTGAGGGTTATTAGTTCTTACGCGCGTATCAGAAGTAAATATTTGAAATATCTGCATTCCAGGAACAGCAACGCAACTCCGATGCAACAGCTGCCGTACTCGAGCGCGAGCAGTCAACCAAAGAACCAGCCCGCGCGCGGCAACGTGGCCGCCATCGAGCCCTACAACCACGTGCCTCACGCGCCGAGTCTCAACCATAATAATAACTTTCAGGTAAATGGGAATTTCGAGGCATGTTCTTTTCACCCACCCGATGTGGATGGTAATCCACATCGGGCCCGCTTGGGTCGTCCGCAAAAACCCATACCACGTTTAGTAAGGAAGCATCAAAAGTGCATAAAATGGCTGACGATGACGATGTTGTTCTAAAAGATGCTAGGTACGTAAATACGTACGTACCGTATAGGATAAATATCCTCTAGTTTATATAAGCGCTTTGAGAGACCGGGGCACAGACGGAGCACTAACGCAACGCGTCGAACTTGAGAGAGTTCGCTCAGGGTGATCGAGTCCAGGCCCGGGAGTAGACCCAAGTGGCAGTTCGGGGTAAACAGCCAGCGGCTTGGCCGCCTACATTATCAAGGCCGGACTGACGATGGCCGAACTTGGATCCGCCACCTGGACCAGCTCCTCCCGCCTCCCCTGGTCGAGGAATTCGCGGGGGAGACGTGACATATACCTGACAGTTAGGTACTTAGATACGCATTCTTATTGATTAACGTTATGAGAATAAAGATTGCTTTAACAATAAATAGATTATTTATTATTATTTCTGATAAAATAATTACAAGCTCACCCAAAGTAAAATATAGGCTCAAGTGTCCTAATTTGCAAATATATCTGGTAATGAACTAAAATTTACTTAAAAGCACCTAATAGATTAATTTTCTGTTTCCAGGCTATGAAGCAAAATGTAATACAAAACAACGTGCCATTAAAACAACTCACACAGAGTGACAATATCCAAGCCCATATGACGCAGCAAGAAACGCTTTATCTTCAGCAGAAGCAGATGATGAACCCATTGTACAATGGCAACTATCCTCATATGCCCCTTGGAGAAAACCAATACCAAGGCCAGTATCCAAATAAACATGAAAATAATATTAGTGCGTATAACCACGTCCAACAGGGAATCACGAATGCTTATGATCAAAAGACAGTGATCGACCATATGAATAAGTACCAAGATCACTCAAAGCAACCTCAATATAGTCCAAATAGTACAAACAGCTCCAACAGCAACCAAACCGGCAAAGAGCTTAAAATAAACGAACAAGAATTCTTACCAGAGTTTGCTGCGAGCAAATCTGACCCTAAGTACCAAACCTTGCCATACAACACAAAATTCCCTCCATGTACTAATGGTAAAACGAAATCGGAAGTCAACGGTAAAGCCAACGAAGTACAAGATAAGAATCAAAACGCAGCTAATATTAATGTGAACCATATGACTGTACATTCTACGCCTCTGACGGTTGTTAATAAAAGTCTAGCAACGCCTCTGAGTCAAACGGAAGGAACATATCAACAGGAACACACATATCAGTTACAAAAATCTGATTCTTCAAGTAGATGTAACCAAGAGGGTAAAGAGAATCATGCATATCCACAGAATACTAGATTAAGTCAAAATAGTCAAAACAACGACGGCTCAAAGAGCAACGTCGTCAAGAGTCAACAGGGTAATTTAAAAGGAAGTTCACCGAGCTTAGGGTCATCTACAACTACTTCAAACAGCTCCATCGGATTCGGGGTAAGATTCCTATTTTCTTATTCATCACAACTCTCATTAAATTTAAGATCGCTTACATCACGTAGCTTTTAAGCTTTCCATGTGTAAATATCACCATCATTCATTCCAGAAACCCGTATCGAGCGTAGCACCGACATCGGTTCAGGTCTCTAGTGGGAAACCGTCACCCATTTATCAGACATCATCCACAAAGATCCAACCGGTCCAGCCACAGACCGTTCAGACACAAACCATCACCGTATCACCATCGAATCATGTAGCTAGTAACGTGGTTACTTCCCAACCCCAGATCATTAGGAACACGGCTTCGGGATTATCGTCGAGCGCAGGAAGTACCTTCAGCGGTCAGAATGCGTCCTCACAGAGTATCCTGTTGTCTCCTCCACAAAGTGCCAGCACGCCGCTGTCCACGCCGGATGTCAGCGGAACAGACAAGTCACCTAAGCCAGCTTTACCTCCAAAACCTACTATTAAGGTAAACCATAATTAGCCTTGTAATAAAAGCACCATATATATTTATAATTTGTTCTACTCGCTGATAAATAAATGGTGTTTAACATAACTATGTACGTTTTCAGACACCTCCGCGACAATCGGCGAACAACGACACAAACTTCAACCAAAACACGGACGCGACACTACCCACCATACCCATCCCGGACTCGTCTAACGACAGCGACCAACAGTCGAGTCAGAAGGAGTCCAGCAACGGCAGCAGTAGCAACGAGATGATAATCAAAGCGCGCCCACTGACGATAAGAAAGCCACCGATGAGCGAGCAGCCGAAACTGAGAAATTTGAACTCCGCAAAGAACGGCATAAGCGTCAGCATAAATCGGCGAATAGAAATGCCACCGGCTTTCCTATTCCCCGAAATGGACCACTTGTCGGACGCGAACGAGCAGAACGCGAAGGATAAGACGAAGCAGAAGGACGAAGTGGACAGGGCCCTCGACAACAACATATCTTTGAACTCTAGCGACAAGCCAGACGACAGCAAGGACAACGTTGCCGACATCGCCGAGCAGATAAGCTCGGTGGATCTGAACGGTCAGGATTCTCAGGGCTCTGAGAATGTTCTGAGGCGGTCTAAGAAGGGCAACCTGAAGCAGGCGCCGGGCGGCAAGGCGCCGCTGGCGCGCCGCGTCAGCTTCGACCCCCTCGCGCTGCTGCTCGACGCCAGCCTGGAGGGAGAGCTGGAGCTCGTCAAGAAGACGGCGACACAGGTAAAATTAATTATTTCTGTAGGCAATGCCACATTAATTTGCAAATCTTTGATTGGCTTCGTTAGAAAGACAATAGGTAGGATTCTTAATTTCTCAAATCCTTTATACAGGGTGTTTCAAAATAACCCGTTGGAAAACTGCAAAGTAAACCCTAGATACATTATATTATTATAGACTATTGTTTTCGATAATAAGCAAAACACGAATTTAGATCTGGTTTAGATCATATTCTGAAACATTGATGGATATTTTTATTAAAATTAATAAGTAATTTTTAAATTGCAGGTCCAAAATGCGAGCGCTGCAAATGACGAAGGCATCACAGCACTCCATAACGCTATTTGTGCTGGTCATTTCGAAATCGTAAAGTGAGTACGATTTCGGTACCTGTGTGTTTTCACAGAAATTACAGGACAGTAATTGTTACAAATTTGAGATTAGATAATTAATTATAGTTCTTGCAACTCACGGATGCGCGTCGGCTATGAATGTTGTTAGGCGTGCACGCACGTGCACATTGTTTTAGTGTGCGTCTGCACGTTTTCCTATTGCGCACACTAAAACAATGTGTAGGTATGTGCACGCACAACTTTCATAGCCGACGCGCATTCATAAGTTGCAAGAACTATAGTAGGTACCTACCTAAGAATAATCATTCACCGACAATTTAAAAGAAAATCTACCGGTGTCGTTTATAATCCTTTTGTATCGCGAGTTTTGTAGACTACCGGAGTCGGATCGTAGCTGGATCGGTGCCGGCCATTCTACGGTGTCATCTACACGAAGACTCACCTAGTACTTACAGCGTCACACACACCTAGGGGCTGGCCAGGGGCGCAACCCTCAGGGAGCCGCACTTTGCTGACCCATAGCTAGAAAGTCAAGGGGATGCATAATTTAAATCTTGCCGGGGGCGCGTGTTCTAGATTCAAATCTTGCCAGGGGCGCTTATGTTCTTAGAAATAAGTTTTGGGGCACAAAATTTAAAGTAAATCTGCCAGGGCGCTTATGTTAAACAGAGTAAAATGTTGTATTTGTAGGTTTTTGGTGGAGTTGGGCTGCGACGTGAATGCTCAAGACTCGGACGGCTGGACGCCGCTGCACTGCGCCGCCTCCTGCAACAACCTGCCCATGGTGCGCTTCCTCGTCGACAACGGTGCGTACTACTCACTGTACACGTGACTATGTCCTCTATAGCTAGTACAATAGAATAGAGTACAAAGTAGGTATCGCACACACACTCTGATGGCTGGATCACAATATGAGTACCTACTTACCTAAATTACTCATCTAGCTGGACGCCGCCTCTGTATATTGCGCCGCCTGCTGCAATAATATGCCCGTGCCCAGTGCCCATGGTGCTCTTCCTCGCCGACAACGGTGCATACTACTCACTGTACACGCGACTATAACCTCTAATGTTAGGTTAGAGCATGGGTCTCCCAAACTTTTTAGCATAAGGGCCAGACTAACTCCTCCATGAAGCCCCAAGGGCCAGGATCTAGCTAGCTCGGTACCAACATACCTGTAAAGTATGTTGGTACGATCCAATCCGCATTCGCGGGCCGGATTTTTGTTGCTCGCGGGCCGGAGATGGCCCGCGGGCCGTAGTTGAGACCCCTGGGTTAGAGTAATAGAACACTTATTCAACCTTAAAAGATATATATTGATCACATTTTAACCCCGAGGCAAAAAGAGCGGTATTAAAGTTTGCCATCATGACGTGTCTATTTTTTTATAGAGTTACGTTACCAACCTAATTACACAGTTTTTTTATATTGCTTACTGATTTCCAAGTGCATTAATAAGTTAGAACGGGTATTATAATACTTCTCATCATAACTACTTAGATAGTTTTTTTTTTTCAACTTGGGTCCGAAACTACAACAAACACTGGTTTTGAGTCACGTTTTCATTACCGTGCTATCTACAAGTAGTTCCATATATTATCTACAGGTGCGTGCATATTCGCTACCACGCTGTCAGACCACGAGACGGCGGCTGAGAAGTGCGAAGAGGATGAGGAAGGGTTCGACGGCTGTTCTGAATATCTCTACAGTAAGTTTGTTTTAAATACTTAATTATATATTTTAAATAAGGTAAAGGGCCATAAATCATCAATCTTCGTGATAGTACATTATTTCGTGAGTTTTGTTTCTGGCGCGAAAAACAAGGAATCTATATATTATTTATTTATATTATACATCAGTAAAAAATCTCTATCATTTAAACAAAATTTACAATTTTAAGTTAAATTCGGATAAGTTGGTACCACCAGAATAACTATGGTTGTTATTAAATAGATTTTATTTATTTTCGAAAGTATATTTTTATTAAGTATATTATAATATTAATGTTTTTAATAAAAAACATAATTTTCTAACAAAACAGATACTTACTTATTGAATTTTGTTTTAATTTTTATTTTGTAAATAATAAAATCTTTATTTATTGCCCACACATCTTTTTTATTTTAAAAATATCTTTATATTGTTTCTTATTATGAAATCCTTCAAATATTTATGTTTTTTATTAATAAATTATCATAATTTCAATGTAAAAATCTTTATCCCGAAACAGGGGACATGAGCTCACGAACTTAGAAGCAGAGCCCAATTTTTATCACGAAACAGTGTTCAATCAAGAGCTCTACAAATAAATTAATAAAAAAATAAATTCAAGCTAAAACTACATAATTTATGCATTGAATTACTGTCAAAATACCAATATTCATGACAAAAAAGATTTCAAACTGATATCATGTTTACTTAAGTTTATAAAAAATCTCAAAGTCATAAGAGCCTTAACATGCCGAAGTATGGGACATTTACCTTACCTACGTAATTTTACCTTATTCTGAATCAAAATTCCGTCTGTATGGCATCGTGGGCCTAAAGAGGGTTTATGCAGCACACTAGCGCCGCCATTAGAACAAAAATATATTGCAATAAGACCAAATTGTTAAAAAGTGGCCACTGATAATAATAAAAAAATAAAAATAAAGTAGGTAGGTACTTCAACTTTTTCCAAGGCAAAAGTGGTAGGTAAGTATACCATAGACCAATGGTAGTACTTATTCCAAGAAAATAGCCGATTTTTGTTTTTAATATAGGCACTTATTCTTCTAGTAGGTAGGTACTCCGTGGATTCACATTTTAAACCAACTCGCGCGATATTTATAAATCTTCCAAAACGATTTCTAAAAACAAATAAGGTTTTTTTTGTAGGCATAACAATGTTTAACTCAACTTCCAGGCGTCCAAGAGAAGCTGGGCATAATGAACAACGGCGTGGTGTACGCGGTGTTCTCGTACAGCGCCGCGCGCAGCGACGAGCTGTCGTTCAGCAGCGGCGCGCGCCTGCTGGTGGCGCGCAAGGGCGACGACCACGAGCGCGAGTGGTGGTGGTGCCGCGACCAGCACAGGAACGAGGGCTACGTGCCACGGAACCTGCTCGGGGTGAGTGCTATAACCGGCGCAGCGACGAGAGCGCGAGTGGTGGTGGTGCCGCGACCAGCACAGGAACGAGGGCTACGTGCCACGGAACCTGCTCGGGGTGAGTGCTGTTACCGGGTGAAGCGAATTATTTCACTTTGCTCCACCGAGCCGCTTCACTGGTGAATATGGGATCGTCCTTATAACCATAATAAATATAATTTGGCAGTATAACACTACGCTATCAAACTGAGGCATTTAAAAATCAGCCCGTAGTAAAATATTGACCATCTCTATGGTCGAGTGGTTTGTACACCGGTTTTTAAGGTGTCGTCATCTTCTAAGGTCCTGGGTTCGATCCCCGGCTGGGTCAATTTAGAAGTCAAACTTTTCTATATTGGCTCAGGTCTTAGTGTTTGTAGTTCCACCGTTGTCCATAACAATATACACCATAACACAAGTGCTTTAGCTAACTACAAGGCTTCAGACATAATTGCGTTTTAATGGTAGGTAAAACGCTCCTATAAACGCCCCTAGTGACGACTATCCAAAACTTCAGCGAAATATTGTACAGCGCCCCTAGTGACGACTATCCAAAACTTCAGTGTCCATACATAACTACTGCCTCTAGTCTGTAGTGTACAAACTATTCCTAGCAGTTCTGCCGTAGAAGTAGAATTATTATTAATAAGATACCTACGACTTTTTTTTCTCATTAGTGCCTTTACAAAGTACTTAGCACTAATGGGAAAAATGTGTCATTAGTTCTACTTACAGTAAAACTACTGATAGTTTCACCAATTGACAGTGACCATAAAACAACCAAGCTAAATAAAAGTTTTTCTTTTTTTTTCAGTTATATCCAAGAGTAAACACGCAGCAGGAGTAAAGTGCAAGAAAGTTATAATAAGAAAGTAATGTTTGGAAATATGACCTGAATATCATGTAAATATTGTTTGTCCTATAATTTTTTATGTATTTATAACACTGTAATCTAAAGAAAAATATAAATATTGTATACAATTTTATCAGATCTAATATTTTGTAAATATTTAACTAGGTTCAAAACGAATGAGATTATATTGTACATTTTATAAATACGTGAGTCATTTAAGATATCGGTCATACAATTTGTATATTGCTCTTAGTAACGTCTGCAACTATTGTGAGATAACACATAAACTGACAATACGAATAAATGAAGAATTATCATTATGGCATATACTTTCATTTGGACTCCTGGAATCAGTAGGTACTTATGCTGTGTTATTTTTACATGTCTTTCTTCAATTAACTGTTAAAAATTAATTGGTGAAGGGAAATTCCTTCAGTAAGTACTCATCCACTAATCTAGCTGTTGACGAGCATAAAAATAGTCGTTAAGTATGTATGGAATAAAATTATCGAGGGTCCTATTTTCTTTTTAAATCATTCGACTGGCTTCAAGCGCTCTTTACTGCTCAGGAGGGCCCGTGGACCTACCGATTTGACCTACTGTTAGGACCACGGTATACCACTATGTAGTCCTACTGGACTAGGGCTTTACTTACCCGAAATCCTATATTTATTTTATATTCAATTACGAAATAATGTTATACATTCAGTCAAAAGTACCAGGGCAACATAACTTACAAGGGGTTATTTCGGTTTATATTTTTTAAAAATTAAAGAGCTAACCTACCTAATTAAGACATTTTCGCGGTACGAAATCAAAATAACTCCTCGTAAGTTATGTTGCCCTGGTACTTTTAACTGAATAGTAGTCATGTGGGGTATTTCACAATGCTATTTTTATTACCAGGGCAACACTTACAAGGAGTAGGTAATATTAAATAATTACTAGAAAAAATACGACTCGCACCATCAATTCTCGGACGGGAATCAACCCGTAGCTCAGCGGTCAGAGCATTGGACCGGACATCCAAAGGTGGTGGGTTCGATTCCCGTCCGAGAATAATAATTGATCTGGTGCGTGTGTCGTATTTTTTCTAGTATATTATTTAGTATTGCACAACTCCTTGTAAGTTATGTTGCCCTGGTAAGTTTGACTGAATATTATTTCGTAATTCAACATAAAAAATTTTTTTATTTGAAATCATTAAATAGTGCAAGGTCCACGGGCCCGAAAGGCCTCATTTCGTAACAATGACCGGCCATGAATGATTGACGGAATTTAAAAAAATAAATTAAAAAACCTGCCTGCATAAAAAGACAAGTCAACTGAAAAGATGGAAACAAGATTAAATATATACTAATTAGTTAATTACTACGGTCATGATGACCTTTTTGAAATCCTTGTAGCCATTACTACGGTCATGATGACCTTTTTGAAATCCTTGTAGCCCTTTAATTTGACACCCATATTGCAGTATTCTAAAAAAAACTTTACTATGCCCTCGCCTAGTTATTTCAATGTTTTCCCATCGTGACCTACAAGTATTTTAACTCTATATTTGAGGGATAAAAAGATTAACTCTCAAGTTTACGAGAGAATGCTGCGACCCGGTATTTTATCGCTGATCTATCGACGTGACCGTATTCCGTCTGACAAGCCCATTGAAAGCAAATACAAAAAAAAACCTAACTTTAGAATAAAATTAGATTATAATAAAAACGCTGTCATAAGAAATAAAAACTTTATTATCTAATCCGTTCACATCTCCCCATCGTCGGAGTCCTCGATGTCGGCCAGCGCTTGCTTGGCGGTGTTCTCGGCGTCCTGCGCGATGTCCCGCGGGACCAGCTCGTGCCGGCCGCCCGTCGCCTTCGACACCCACGATAGCTCCAGCTCGAACTGCTTGTCTTTCAGCTCGTCGTGGACTAGGTAGATGCTGCGGAAAGTTTGGAGGTTAGAAAATTAGCGCCATCTATTTCTCTTCACTTAAGTAGCCGCTCGCCTAGAGGAGCTCGGTGGCGCAGTGGTTTAGCGCCTGGCCCAGCGATTGCGGAAGTTAAGCAACGTTCGCAAGGGTCGGTTATGGGATGGGTGACCAAAAATTTAGTATCTCGAGCTCCTCCGTGCTTCGGAAGGCACGATAAGCCGTTGGTCTCGGCTGCATTTGCAGTCATTAATACCCACCAATCCGCATTCGGCCCGCGTGGTGGGTTATGGCCCATCCTCCTTACCACCCATAAGGAAGGCCTGTGCCCCAGCAGTGGCAATAAAAAAAATTGCTGATGGACAAGTAGCCGCTAGACCAGAGGTTCCCAAACTTTTATCCTGTGAGTAGCATACGATTGAGTGGGGCACTCAATCGTATGCTAAAAATACAGGGGCAACGCATCGAACTTCGACAAGTCTCCGGCTTCAAATTAAAACAGATAAACCGAGCCCCAATCAGGCCAAAATGGCGAACCCCAAATTCACGATGACACACGAACATCGATATCTTCCAAATAACTTCAGCAAATAGTAAAAACGAAATTCTTTATGTTTTAAGTTGAAGCTCGGCCGCCGAGATTCGAAAAGATAGCCGGTAGGGCTCCTGACCCTCCCCAGAGTCCTACCGACTAACAGCTAGGCGATTGCGTCAAGTCAATCGTATTCATTTGACAGTTCATATTGTATCATAATACATGTCATCCCATACAAATTGCAGCCGATGGAATACGATATGAACTGTCAAATGAATACGATTACCTTACGCAATTCCACCCCTGACTGGCTATCGTAATCGTTTTCATTTGACAGATGGATGTGAAACATTGCTACTTTTCTTTGATAAGTTTTTATTTATACCAAAAAGAAGTAGCAATGAGTCACATTCATCTGTCAAAATAATGAAAGAGATACCTTAACTTTTCAGTAACACTTTCGTAATCTAATGGGCTATTTACATGGGTCGATTTTAGTCAACTGTGAGACTGTGACAGTCAACTGTGAGACTGTGACGGTCGACTTTAGTCATCTAAGTATATAAAATTTAATTGCAGGTGAAACAGATAAGTTTGTTCAGTCACCTGCGCTGCGACCTATTAAGCTAAATTGCCACTGACAATTTTCGGCATGTGGCTTTGCCACTCGTGTAAATACTAGGGAATGCAAAAATACCAGACCAACACTAGTAACGCCATCTAGATATCCATAAAGTAAACGCAAAATAAGGAGGTGCGTTCCCACCTGTGCGTCTGGAGACGCACGAGAGCGTACACGACACACCGTGGGAAACGACGCGTTCGCCGCGGTGCGTTCGTAGTTTGTTCCTGTGCGCGGCGAACGCGTCGTTTCCCACGGTGTGTGGTGCGCTCTCGTGCGTCTCCAGACGCACAGGTGGGAACGCACCTTTATTGGCCTTTCGATAAGCGACATCTATTGATCACAATGCGAACCGCGTACTACACAACCCTGGTAAAAAAAAGCAAGCTTTCTGCTTTGAAACGAAACAAATTAGTTGCAAGGAAACCCAATAGATGGCGCGTTTACACAAAAAAGCAGTTTCAAAAATATTTTCGTCAATCATAAATATCATAAAGTGAAAAATTCTGGAAGCAAGAAGTAAAATCTTTACCACCAGAACTAGGAAAAAGGTATGAAATTAAGCTTTAAAAGTGACTTACATTCTGGCAGCCTCTTTCACAAGGTCTCGCACGTTGATATCAGCCAATTTCATCTTTTCAATCTCGGTCTTAGCAGCTTGCTTCGCTTTACCTACTGCACAGCCGAAGTAAGACTGGAAATAAATACAATTTTTGATAAATACAAAATTTTCAGCAAACAAATGATACAAAAGGCTATGGCTAAGGACTTGGCATAATCACTTTTCACAGAAAGTTGACTTCACTGCTGTTTGGAACTGTTCAAGTTTCTTGTTGGTTTTTTCTCAGTACAAGTTGTAGAAGCTGTCATAAGTAGGTATTTGTCAGTCTTTAAAGCAGTAACTGATTATTGGGAAAGTAACTTTGTCACTGTTATCTTTTCAAGCATGAACCACTGAACCAATTTTGATGAATTTAAGTGTCAAGATAGATTGGATGGAGAGGGACATAACAGGTTGCCTTTCGCTGTGAAGGGATTGGAAGTCAATGTGGACGAAGTCACTCGCATCCATTAGTTCATTTTCTATGATAAATTATAGCCCATTTTCATTTGTGCACTTTTTGACACGGCACATTGTATTGTAGTGTGGGACACGATAT
This sequence comes from Agriphila straminella, assembly GCA_950108535.1. Lineage (NCBI taxonomy): Eukaryota > Metazoa > Arthropoda > Insecta > Lepidoptera > Crambidae > Agriphila > Agriphila straminella. The sequence goes on from OX467321.1 coordinate 15,252,253, forward strand.
CGATGACGTGTAATATATATTGTTTTTATTATAAATTAATATACTATTTTCTAATTTAAAGTAAACATGTAACATGTAATCGGATACCTTTTTAAACAAGCTAAATGTGATTGTAAAACATTACGTGTTGATCTATTTGGAATTACTATAAAAACCCTGTTTCTCTCTAAATAAACACACAGTTAAATATCAACGTTTCTTGTGTTATTTCATCTCCCGACGCCGCACATCTCAGTATAGTTGGAGACAAAATTTAAGTGTATAATGGCGCAGTGGTTGAGAGCCTGGCCCAGCAATTGTGGAGGTTAAGCAACTTTCGCAAGGGTTGGTCATGGGATCAGCGACCAAAAATTTATTATCTAGAGCTCCTCCATGCTTCGGAAGGCATGTTAAGCCATTGGTCCCGGCTGTATTTGCAGTCAATAACACCCACCAATCTGCATCGGGCCGGCATAGTGCGTTATGGCCTAGCCTAGCCTATCCACCTATAAGAAAAGCCTGTGCCCCAGCAATGGGGATATTAAAAATGGCTGATAGTTATGCACAATGGGATGATGACATGTTATGTTGTATATGTTAAGTGACGATAAGGCCGAAAGTACTACACTACACCCGGAGTACTCATCACTGACGAACTGGCTATCTTACCTCTAACTGCCAGAACACAACAATTCTTAAATTGTTGTTATGGCGTCAGACTTAGGTAAGATGGTGGTAGCTAGCCAGGTGGATTTGAAATAAGCTCTACCAGCAAACAAACCAAGTACAAATTGTACCACCTTGGGAATCGATCCCGGGACCTCAGTCTTACATGGGTGGGCAAACCACCATACCACAGAGGCAGTACTAATTATATAATAATAATTTACTTACAAATGCAACTCCACTAGGATCCAACATGTACATTTGTGGTCCTTCATATTCTGTCCATGTCCCCATGACAACGGAGCAGCCGTATGGTCGTACAGCACTGTACAGTGTGTACGCATGCATGTACATGGACACGCGCTCATTTAAATACTTTAGGGGCACTGGGATTCCATACTGAGATCTGTAGTTGGATGCCTCAGAGCGGGCAGTTTCTACTATCTGTCTGGCATCTGATATGAGACCTGCTACCGCCTGAAATTCATATAATTAAAAATTATCAAAGGCAATATACAATTTTAATGTTGTTGGTCTTTCAGTCAACAAAATGACCAGGGTACTTATGGATGGCCTTACCACAAAAGATTTTAAAACACTGTTTAGTAAAAACACTGTTTAAATGTGATGCCGTTTCTTTCAAACAATATGTCAAAAAAGAGACAGCATCACATTTAAACAGTGTTTTAGTTAAACACGTGTTAAACAGTGTTTTGTGGTAAGGCCGCTTTTGTCTAATTTCAAAATCTATAACAATTGCTTTCATTTGTAAGATGGATGTGTCACATTGCTACATTTCTTTTGTAAGTTTTTATTTGTGCCAAAAAGAAATATCAATGTATTACATCCTGAAAACGATTGCAATTTATTTTGAAATTAGACAATAATTACCCAGGATAGGAATGTCTGTCTATCGGTCAAGTTTAGGGTTCCATAACACAAACAGGTATAATGAAACCCTTTGATCACTTGGTTGTCTATTTGTCTGCAAAGACCCTTTTCCTGGAGGAATGTCTGGAGTCGGCAAGTTGAAATTAACTACAAAAAGCTTTGAGCTGCTACGCGTTAACTCATAATCATGTCATTTGACAGGAAGGTAGATCCCATAGCATGAAGGAAAAGAATCAGAAAAGCATTATTTTATAGTTACTACATAAAAAGTACATTAGTACCTACAGTGAGTGAGTCAAACTCAAACTTTTATCAGTTTCAAGTAATAAAATAATCACTTACCATGCCAACATGTTCATCAATATGGAATATTCTTTTATTAGCACCCGGTTCATACAGTTTTGATGTTACTAATTTTTCAACGGCAAACACTACTCCATCTTTTCCTCGCAGGCCAATCACTGTACCAGAGTTTTCGACTGCCTTTGCTGCATATTCCACTTGAAATACTCTACCGTCAGGCGAAAATTGTGATGCGGAAAGATCATACTGAAATACCATAATTTACCATCAACCATTGAACACCAATGACAATCATGAAATTAGTATAAAAGTAAAATAATAGAAAAGTGTCTATTTATCAAATTATTTTGATGAGTCAAGACACAAACACAGAATTATACAAGGTTTGGTCGGAGAGTCAGGTTCGGTTATTGTATTAGGTATGAATTGAACATCAAAAAGCAGATATGATATTTGAGTAATTTCTGAAGCAATGGTAATCACTATTACTGAGAAGCGTGCTTCACAGGAAAACATAAAGGTAGACCTTACTTTGGCGATAGAGTACAGCCTAATATGCAGAGAAAATACCACAAAATATCCGTATAAATAATTATAACCTAAGTCACAAATGGTTACTTACTCCTGTTCCAATTGAACTCATGGTGTTGATTTATAACAAATGTGTATTCGTATTTTGTATGAGGGTTAGTATTATTTATTCGATTCACTATAAGTAAATAGGTAATGCAATTTGGTACGAAATTATTTTTCTTGTCGGCGGCGATGATGACAAGCAAAGTTGAAAATTGGAATTTATTAGCTTGTTTGTTCTTCTTGCACGGACGGAAGGAACTCTGACTTTGACGGCTGAATGTCATTGTCAAGCGTTCACATTACGTTTCATTCTACGAAAAAAACAGAGTCTCCATCGTTTCATAAAATTATTTGATTTCTAAATTAATCTTATCTAAATAAAATAATTACTATTTATCCTAAAATAAAAATTTAAAACATAAAGTGTCTTACTTGAACACTTTTATATGAAAACCTCACTCTCCGATCATGAACTCTTCTTTCTTTTCATACCATGCTGTACGTATATTGAAACGTATAGGTAGCAGTTACGCCGAAACTAACCAATCGCAAGCGTGTTGTTTTGACATTGAAAACAGACTGAATAAAATTTGACAAATCATTGCTTGTTCCATAGCCTTCTTCATTTACAAGCCATGAACATTAGTTTGGCAACGTGTACAGTTCGTGGTCATGTCGTCGGTCAGTCTCCATACTATGTATGGGAATATTTCAATTTTAAAAGGTCGATATTTTCTGTCGTAGTGATTGTGTGTGTGGTGTTGAAAATATAAAAATAATGTAGTTCTTTTATTGAAGTTCTTTATATTAAACAATAAGAAAAATATCAATTTTAACCAGGAAAAATGGCTGTCAAAGATGTCATCATTTTTGTTGATTTTTTTCAGCAGGGCGTTGATTAACACGCCCTTTAGCTATAAATGATATATCATTAGAAAGGTCTTTTAAAGACAAATATTTGCTATTAATAAATAAATAAATAAAATAAATAAATAAAAAGTTTATTGCATAAAAACAGATAACACAGTTTCAAGTAACTTATGATAAGAGGCAAAGATAAGCATAATTTTGAAATCGGTGACTACTGTTACCCATGGTAGGCTAACCTGTATTACAGGCAACAGGGGCCCCCTTACTAAATCGAAAGCAAATAGCCTAATTAAGGTACAATAAGGATCCGTGTATACACTTAATAGAATGAAGCGGTTACAAAGAGATAATAGTAATAATAATAAATAAAGTTAGGTTAACAGCCGTATAAATTGGTAAAGAAGTATCTATAGGTATAGGTACCTAATAACAACGTAGAAAATTCTCTGTCTCGTCATAGTCCATGCCTTTAAGCCATTTACAAAGTATAAGCTTGCAGTTGTGATATTTTAAAGAGTGGATTGATAAAACCGAATTTAACTTGTTATAAATCTTGGCACTCAAATATTGATAGTTTTTTTTGGCAAATGTGGTTCTACAAGTGACACTTGGACATGGTTGTTTGGGCCGCCGCGGTCTTAGTGTACCAGAGGAAGGAGGCTGGCAGAGATTAATATACTTTATATCAATTGTTAATACTTTTGGAGTTAAAGGTTATTAAAGTATAAAACTGGTTTATTGTCTATGGGAGTTGATCTACCCCACCTTTAGCATTGTATGATATATCATTAAAAAGGTTTTAATATGAAAAATATTTGCTGTAGGCATACTTTTTATCAATAGTTAGTATTTTCGGAGTTTTAGAACATTAATGTTATAAAATTTGGTTGATTTCAGAGCGATTTAACTCTCAAAGTACTAATAGTTGACGTTTGCTATCATACAATAAAATGTTTCAAATTTAAAGACCTTTCCAATGATGTAAGATTCATTGCTAGAGGAGGCCTAGATCAAAATGCTCATCGTACTAAAGGACCCCCGAAAAGGTTGTGGGGTATTCCCACTATTTACTCATTTTATTTACATATAAAATATTATTATTTATTTTATAAAACATATTTATTATATTACATTTATAATAATTAAAATAAGTATCTATTTACACATAAAAACATTTTATACGATAAATCGTAATCTCGTACGTCATTTAATTAAATGTCGTGCCAAGTTGTCGTGCGAGTATGATGGACACCCGGCATCGAGACCGGACCCATCGTTCACTCCTATTGTTCTCGCAGGCGGCGCTTGCGCCGGCTACCGGTCGCGTCACCAGTGGTGACCTTAATTGAATTGAACACATAACCGGTGCTGGCGGAGAAAAAGTACGTAGAACTCAATTTCTAACTGCGCAATTATAAGATGTCGACCGGCAACGGCAATGACGCGGCAAACGCCACAGAGCGCGTGCCCACTGCACGCACGTCATCCGGCACGTCATCCGACATTTTTAAAGTGGGAGTTCGGATGCCGCCTTTTTGGCCTGAGGAGCCTGAAATATGGTTTTCGCAAATCGAGGGACAGTTCCAGATTGCAGGAATTACCAACGACCTGACGAAATTCCACTACGTCATCGGACAGTTAGACCGTCAGTTCCTTTGCGAGGTCAAGGATCTTATTGCGAAACCGCCAACTAGTGACCGTTACGAGAAGCTTAAGACCGAGCTCATAAAGCGTCTGAGTGCGTCCAAAGAAAAAAAGGTGCAGCAGCTACTTATGCACGAAGAGCTGGGAGACCGCAAGCCATCTCAGTTTCTTCGGCACTTGCAGAGTCTCGCCGGTCACCAGATCACGGACGATTTTCTTCGCACAATTTGGACAAGCCGCCTTCCTGGGAATATACAGACCGTACTGGCTGCTCAACCAACTGCGGAGCTGGAAACTCTCGCCGATCTCGCTGACCGCATCCACGACATCGTCCCCTCAGCACCTCAAGTTGCTTCAGCTGGCAACGATTATAGCTCGAAGATGGACGCTATGGCTAGAGAAATCGCCGAGCTGCGTTATCAACTGAAGATCTGTAACCTGGGCAGCCGGGACAGCAGAAGATCTCGACCCCGGAGCCGTCAACAGGGAGAGCGTCGCAGGTCCTCCAGCAGATCCCTATCTTCGTACCGTAATCACCCTACCTGCTGGTACCATTCGAAGCACGGGGACAAGGCTCATTACTGCATCAAGCCTTGTGACTACGAGAAGTCGGGAAACGCAAGGGGCAGTCGGTAATGGCGACAGCTGATAGCCCATCCTCTGGTCGCCTGTTCGTCACTGACAGACGGACGAAGATGCAATTCCTGATCGACACAGGTAGCGATCTATGTGTCTTCCCCTGAACTCTGCTACGTGAACGTCGTGCTCCAACTTCATATAAGCTCTGCGCGGCTAACGGGACGACCATCGACACTTATGGTTATCACCATCTTAACTTAGATTTTAGTTTGCGTAGGAATTACTCTTGGCGCTTTGTTGTTGCGAATGTTACCAAGCCAATTATAGGAGTAGATTTTCTATCTTTTTATAATTTAATGGTAGATTGTAGAAATCAAAAGCTTGTAGACAATACCACTAGCCTTTCTGTTTCTGCTTCTTTTGCTCCTGTTAATTGTAATATTAATTCTGTAAAGGTATCGACTGGTGAATCTCGCTTTCATAGCTTGCTTACGCGGGAATTTCCTGAAATAACACTCACCGCATAATACCTCACAGTACACAACACCACATTCGTACAACACCTGGTCCACCTGTCTCTAGCGCGCCGCGACGTCTGGCACCTGATAAGCTGAAGGTGGCTAGGCAAGAGTTTGAGGCCATGCTGGCTGATGGTACAGCCAGGCCTTCAGAGAGTCCCTGGTCCTCACCCCTGCACCTGGCCCCGAAAAAAGAAAATGGTTGGAGGCCCTGTGGGGATTACAGACAGCTCAACTCCAGGACCATTCCTGACAGGTATCCGATTAGACACCTCCACGACTTTGCACATTCTATCGCGGGCTGTAAAATTTTTAGCACCATAGATCTCGTGAAGGCGTATAATCAGATACCTGTCCATCCAGACGACATACCGAAGACTGCTATCACCACCCCGTTCGGTATGTACGAATTCCCCTATATGACGTTTGGTCTACGCAATGCTGGCCAAACGTTTCAACGTTTCGTGGACGAGATGACTCGCGGGCTGGATTTCGTTTACACCTTCTTGGACGATTTTTTAGTCTTTTCCCGTAGCGAGGCCGAGCACGAAGACCACCTACGTCAATTGTTTACCAGGCTTAAGGACTACGGTATGGTAATAAATGTATCCAAATGCGTCTTTGGGGTTCCCGAGGTAACCTTTCTAGGTTATCAGATATCGGAGAGCGGTACCAGACCCTTGGATACCAAGGTACAAGCCATACGTGAATTTCCACCACCCAAAACAGTCAAGCAGTTAAGGGGATTTCTAGGGATGGCGAACTTTTATAGGCGATTTTTGCCCCAAGCCGCCCTCATCCAAGCTCCTCTTAACGCGCTTCTTACTGGCACTGTAAAAGGTTCAACCCCCATTGATCTCTCTGGTGACGCTCTGAAGGCTTTCAATGACACCAAGGAAAGTCTAGCCAATGCTGTTATGCTCGCTCACCCTGACTGCCGAGCCAAGTTAGCGTTGGTGACAGATGCGTCGGACTTAGCCATTGGGGCGGTACTCCAACAATTACAAGATGGTAAGTGGCAACCTCTTGCTTTCTTCTCCCGTAAGCTTAGCTCATGTCAAGCCAAATACTCTCCCTATGACCGTGAACTTCTCGCCATCTACGAAGCTATTAAATATTTTCGTCACATGGTGGAGGCGAGACATTTCACGGTGTACACGGATCATAAGCCGCTCAGTTATGCTTTCAGTGAACGGAAACGTAACTGTTCGCCTCGCCAATATCGTCATTTGGATTATATCTCCCAATTTACGACCGATATAAAGCATATAGCCGGTAAGGACAACATTGTCGCCGATACTTTATCTCGAGTCGAGGCATTGGAGGCTCCAATCAATTTCGAAGATTTGGCTCATTCCCAGTCATCTGATCCCGAACTAGCTGGTTACCTTAATAACTCTTCCTCTCTTCGCTTGCAGCAATTGGTCTTACCTGAGAGTCGTACATCTCTGTACTGTGATGTCAGTACAACGACTGCCAGGCCCTTTGTTACCAAAGAATTTCGCAAGCAAGTATTTAACAGTCTGCACTCTCTAAGTCACCCGGGCCCCACCGCGACCGCTCAACTCGTGGCTCAGCGTTTCGTTTGGCCTGGAATAAGAAAAGACGTGAGAGAGTGGACTAGAGGATGCCTTCATTGCCAACGTGCAAAGGTAAGTAGGCATGTTTCTGCACCAACTGGCAGTTTTAACTTACCGCGCGCACGCTTCAAGAATTTGCATATTGATTTGATTGGCCCCCTCCCCGTCTCAAACGGTTACCGGTACTGTTTAACGGCTGTAGATCGTTTTACCCGGTGGCCCGAAGTTGTTCCAATCACGGACATTACCGCCGAGACTGTGGCCAAAGCTCTTATGATGAGCTGGATTTCCAGATTTGGTTGCCCTTTAGATATTGTAACAGATCGTGGTCGTCAATTCGAGTCCGCACTGTTTAAATATCTGGCAAAAACAGCGGGTTTTCAGCACAGACGCACTACCGCATACCATCCTGCGTGTAACGGCCTTGTTGAGCGCTTCCACAGGCAGCTCAAAGCAGCTATTACTTGCCATGCAGATGCCAACTGGACCGAAAGCCTACCCCTTGTCTTACTGGGAGTCCGCAGTTCATTTAAAGAGGACTTACAGACTTCTTCAGCGGAGCTCCTATATGGCGAGCCGCTACGGCTACCCAGCGAATTTTTCGACCCAAGCGAAACTGGTACTACTGACGTATCAGATTTTACCGCACGCTTGCGCTCTTTCGCGGAAAAACTACAGCCGGTGCCAGCTTCTCGACATTGTAAGGGTAAGGTGTTTATTTTTAAGGAATTAGCTACCGCCGATCACGTCTTCCTGCGTGAAGACGCCTCGCGTGCTCCTTTCCAACCAGCATATACCGGTCCACATAAAGTTTTGGAGCGTGGAGATAAAACTTTTAAAATACTTTTAAAAGGTAACAAACTTACCGTCACTATTGACCGCTTGAAACCGGCTTTCATATTGGCTGACGACGGGGATAACCATCCGCCGCCAATTACCAAGTCGCCAGAGACGGTAACCAACACACCAACTCACGTCCCATCTACACCTACTAAAGTAATCAAGAAAACACGCTTTGGAAGACAAGTACGTTTTCCTGATTTTTATCGTCCCTAACCAGGCCTTTGGAGGGGAGTGATGTGGGGTATTCCCACTATTTACTCATTTTATTTACATATAAAATATTATTATTTATTTTATAAAACATATTTATTATATTACATTTATAATAATTAAAATAAGTATCTATTTACACATAAAAACATTTTATACGATAAATCGTAATCTCGTACGTCATTTAATTAAATGTCGTGCCAAGTTGTCGTGCGAGTATGATGGACACCCGGCATCGAGACCGGACCCATCGTTCACTCCTATTGTTCTCGCAGGCGGCGCTTGCGCCGGCTACCGGTCGCGTCACCAGTCTTGACCTTATTCGGACGGCGAATGCACGCCACTTTGCGCTCCCGGTAAACCGGCGAAAACATTGTATTTCGTATGCTTAAGATATTATTTCATCCTAAGTCTATTGCTCATTGTGTATGCCAGCCTGAAACAATTCGACTCAAACCTCATGTCCCTAATAAATAAATAATAATAATAAATATAAAATCTTGATTGAAATAATCTTACATCACAATTTACACCTAGTTTAAACGCAGATAATAATATAGGAAAAAGAAATAATCAATAATAAAAAGAATATTATTAAACTATGTGCTTGACCACATGCAATGTTGCCCTTCTGCTCACTTTATAGCTTGGAAATTATAGAAGGCTATGCATGCTTGTTCCATAGCTTGTTCCAAACGTTTCGTTTTCGTTTAGCGTTTTGAGATTTCTAAATAAAAAATATTGTACCTATACTTTTGCGAATTAGGTAAAATAATTATATAATACTTACGGGTTTAAGTATGAAATTGCCTTTTTTTATGGAGAATTCTAAAGAATTTGCATTTTCCGTAGCTATAACTAGCTAGCTAGATCATGGGCGTACCGAGGGAGGGGCAGGGAGGGCGCAGCTGCCCTCTCCCCCGGATTTTGTTATTTGCGATACAATAGATTTGCCCTCCCCTGGCCCAGAACCTGGGTACGCCCATGGGCACCATGACCTATAAATCACAATGACCTATAATGGGGCCCCTAGACGATCAAGCATTTCTTGTCAATCATTTACATTGCATTGCATTGCATTTACCATTACCATTTGGGGGCGTGGCCTTCTTTTGATTGGCCACGGTAATCTATCTATTATGTGGTGCTTCGCTCCTAGACGATCAAAATGTGATTGACAAGCAATGCAATGTAAATGATTGACAAGCAATTTTGATCGTTTAGGGGGTCCATAAGTCACTATAGCATCCGTGCCCGGTAAGTACCTTGGTAGGTACCTACTTATTTATTCATACGCCCATGTTTACCGAGTTAACGAGTTTGATATTTCGAATCGAAATCTAATAATAAACGATTCGTAAAGGTATACCTAGCCCACCTTTCATACACTTAAAACCGCAAATATATCGTAACCGCTTTACTATCCAGTCAATTACCCTCCGCCTCAACAAATAGTAACGCCAAATTAAAACCACGGGTTTACGACAACTGAGCTCGTCCGCTTATACTCCACGACGTAGAAATATCACTCTTATTGATATAGCATGAAGGTTTAAAATGCCGCGTCTATGTTGAACTAAGGGCTGTTACAAAAATATATTTTTATCCCAGCACATTCATATCGCCAGGTTCACTAAACATAAACTGCACGCCTCTAGCGGATCAATAGCGAAACTCATTTTGTTTTATTCCCGCCTCTTTGGAACCCTTTCGAGGGGTTTACTTACAAGAGATAGTGAAGAAGCGATGCGAGCAATTAGAGACTTGAGTGAGGACAGAGATTCCCAAACTTGAGGTTTATCGACCCCAAACAGTGGGTATCGAATTCGGGAACAAACTTACTTTTGTCACACGAAATAGTACATTAGATAGAGGTAACCTACCCAAAATACTGCGGCAGTTTTAACGACATGTGAAAGTGTGAATGGGTTTGTATAAAGCCCTGTAAGTCGCATGAGTCGCATCATAAGCCGGGGGTACACTCATACCAAAAATGTAAACAAACGATAGGTAGGTAGGTACTTGTATTTTTAAATGCTACGGGGAAAATAACGCAAATTCCAATTTGTGGGTAATTGTACCCTAAAATCGATTTATCATAATAATATATTATCGTAAAAATACACCGGCAATTTGTAGTCGTTGTTCTACCAATGCTTACCAATGAAACATGACAAAAAAACTATGTTTTAGCTGTCTGGGTAGTTAGAATGGGACGATGTTTCTTTGGTTATTTCATTCGTAGAACACTCACCTTAGGTTAGTTAGGGGATTAGTTAATTAATAAAAACTCATTGATAACGGTGGGGCGACCTAACAAAAAAACAAGCTTAATAAAGGCATATAGTAAAGAAGTAGGTAGAGTAAAGAAAAAGGAACTTTTTATACTTGGTTTGAGTTGTTATTTGTTTATAAAATAAACATTACATTACAATATTGGCTCTGTGCACGCTTTTAGCGCCACCTAGCGTTTGCAACTTTGTTGGCTCTGACCTGACCGTATTGACGCTTTGATATGTAATGGCGACATTGTGACAAAATAATAAAAATATATTGTGTTATTAATGTAAATTTCAAAATTACTGTGATTTGGGTGGACAAAGTGTTGTGAAATCGTTTTTGGTCATTTAAATTAAATATGGCAAGTAAAATCTATTCAAAAAGAGTGTTTTATTTTGGTTATATCAAGGTTTGTTTACTTCTTTTTTAGTTGTAGATTTTGTAAAACAAGAAGAGAAAGCTACTTTAATAATTTTATCAAGTGATAATAAACATAATTATATAATTGTTCCTGTATCACTAGTAATAAATTAAATATCGTTTTGAAACAGATTATCTACAGAGCCTACATTATTTCTACTTTTTGCCACCATGAGCGCTGCGATCGATTATTATACCTACCTACCTATTTATTATACCCAGCGAATAGGTACATGTTCACAAGATAGGTAGGTACCTATTGTTTTAAATGTTAACCTGTCATTTCATCTACGATCAAAAAAGATGTAAGTAAGTAAGTACCTAAATAAATGCTTGTTGAAATCTGGTAAAAGAGCTAAGCCCCAAAACATCTATGTGAACCCAGCTTAAAAGCCCCGCGCTCTCAAGTATGGATTTCACGATAATAAAGTTCTCGTAGGTTTTTCGGCGTACATCGCGACAAAAACGTGTAAACAGGGGGTCCGCTCGTAAACTCCTTTGACATGGTAATCTGGTGCTCGGTAGACGTAGTGTTTTCCACATTATTCATGTGAAGCGGTGATGAATTGCAACCTTGTCTGTGTTAATAGCGATTTGGACTCGTTTCATAATTTGGGATTGTTTTGTAATTTTGGGTGTAAGCGATAATTGACAAATGACTCTTTAGGTGACTATTATCTCTGAGAACGATTAGAAATGCCACGAAATAATAGGAATGCTGATATATTTATTATAAATTCTACTTTTCAAAAATATTTAATTCGATACTGGATTGATCCAAAAAATCGTATCAATTTTATAGGATCGATCCAGGGATTACGATCCATTGCGATCCGGAGTATCGATACCCGGATCGAACATCCCTAATGTCAACCTTGTGTTGTGTGTCAATCAAATCATCTCTGTCTCTTTTGACCATATACGCGTGTCTCTTTCATGAACTGTCAACGTCGTAATTTCGTTTCGAAGAACAGGCTAAGGTCATAGACCATACTGCCTCGTTTCGTCATCAGTTCTATTTTCTTGAGAAAAGTTTTTAAATTCATAAATTTATTTATCACATTTTGTTATTTTAACTGTCACAGAAAACGCAAATTACATTTTTATGGTAAAGGTACCAGCGATAAGAATGGATCTTTTATTTTTGTTTAAATCCTGCGGAATTTTATCACTATCAAGAACTATGCTACATGGTTCCTTCTAGACTAACCTAATTTGCATTATACAAACAGAACCAAACTTCTTGGTTCTATTTAGTTATAAAAATATTGTAACTTTTTATGCTAGATGGAACCAACCAACATTGGTTCTGGTTTGCATAATTAAAATGCTGGGTCTGCTTAACAATTTGTTTTATTAAGTATTAAGGGACCATGCTGTATAGTTCTTTATAGTTTTTTAAAAGGTGGCCAAAGTGGGTTGGTTCCGCAAGTGACAGTGTTGCATCTCTGTTGTTAGTCGGTAAAAAGGAACCATATTTTTTTGGAAGATAGAATGCGTGATTTGAGCGCCATCTATGTACTAAACTCAATTTCACTCAAATTGTGGGTTGGTTCCCGTTTGCAAAAATGGGTCCATTTATACACCGTCATTTAATGAAACTAAACATGTTTGCCAAAGAAACATGGGTCGAAAAACGACAAAAAAAATGTTCCTCCTATTATTATTATTTGAATGTTAAGGGCTCTGCAGCCTATAGGCAGACAGGCCTATACCCAGCAGTGGGTGTCGTGCGGATGATGATGATGATGATGAATTAGCACTGCATGCGGCGCTCAGGAAGTCTAGTAAGAGTTTTTATTTCCTCCGGGTCGATCACATATCGCCCCAGATAGATGCTACGTTTGTTGTTTAGTGGTCCACAATCATATAAGAGCTAGGTGATTAAGCGTTTCCTGCTCCTCATCGCAATATCTGCAAACGACAGTATCTACATATCACTCAATTTCATATAAAATATGTGTCTGTTTAGTTTGCAGTGTCCAGTTAAAGGCTCTGATAATCGCGCTGATCTTCAATCTAATGAACCGTGTGAGCTCATTCGTCCGTCTTTGCGAGTAGCCCTCCACCAAGGATTTTGCGTGACTCAATCCTGGCTGTTGTTGCCGAGCTCGGTGGCGCATGGCGCAGTGGTTTACGAGGAGCTCGGTGGCGCAGTGGTTTAGCGCCTGGCCCAACGATTGCGAAGTTAAGCAACGTTCGCAAGGGTCGGACATGGGATGGGTGACCAAAAAATTATTATCTCGAGCTCCTCTGTGCTTCGGAAGGCACGTTAAGCCGTTGGTCCCGGCTGCATTTGCAGTCGTTAACACCCACTAATCCGCATTGGGCCCGCGTGGTGGGTTATGGCCCATCCTCCTTACCGCCCATAAGGAAGGCCTGTGCCCCAGCAGTGGGGACATCAAAAATGGCTGATGGACAATCCTGGCTGTTGTTGCCAGAATTTTCTCGACTCGTTCAAGAGATTCTCTTTAAGGAGTTGCATAGCCTGATTTTTCGGGATTTCACAAAAATGTTCTGGGCCGATCTGTTTATATATTCTGTGCCCGCGGTCCAGCCTTTCTATTGTCTTATTTCAAAATCTATCGCAATCGCTTTCAAGATGTAATACATTGATGCTTCTTTTTGGCATAAATAAAAACTTACCAAAGAAATGCAGCAATGTGTCACATCCATCTGTCAAATGAAAGCGATTGCGATAGATTTTGAAATTAGACAATTAGCCCCCCGTTCTAGCGAGCTCGTCGGCTTTTTCATTACCGATCGATGCGATATACCTACCTACCTGAAGGTCCTGGGTACCCATTTCAAAATAACTTTATTAACCCAAAGCTTTGATGCCAATCGAAAGTTTGTAGTATGCATGTCCTACCCTACATACTTTAACCATACTTTTTCCAAATTGTTTTACCAGCGCCACCAGCGGAATGCTATTCGCCAAACCATTCAACAGCTTTTTTTTACTTTCTCCGCTACTATTTCAAAAATAGAACACTATAAATTACCAATACTACCATTCACAGCTTGGCGTCGAAACAGGTTAAGTTTTGTTTTACCATTTTTGCGCAAACGTATTACAATCGTGCGGCGTAGCTCTTAATACATTAGCAATCTGTTTACTCGGCGGGGCGTTACATGAACTCGTTAATACACGTCTTGTGCCGACAAAATATTACCTCGGAACATAATAAAAGGGATACTTTGTTAGCTATTGGCGTCTATGACAAAAATGGCCCTTATATTCTGTGGGAAGATCGTTAGTTTTGTTGGGAAAATGTACATGCTTATTAACGAAACATTGGTGATTTAAAAACTATAAACATTCGAAAATGTAGGTACCTGTAATGTAATGTACCTACAGATTTAATTAATCTAATAAAATGCAGAGCTTTAAAATACAACTTAAAAATATGTTTCGGACAATCTTTACCTCAAAAGGCTTAATTAATCATTATAAATATTTATTTCAACACACTTGCTCGTAAAGTGAGCCCTAATACATCGCTTTTAGGGCCATAAACCGACCTATAAAAAACGCGTGCAATAATAAATATAAAACGCTAGTACGTAATAGAATTAACCCTACAAAGTTAAATTAGTACCTTACTGCAAGTTATATGCGAGTAAACAGAGCATTCCCAATTTACCCGGGTACCTAATACAGTTATTTTTTTAGTATCAACAAAAAGGTTTTATGCTGCTGAAAATTCATATACATTTTGAAATAAATAAATGTGTAGGTAAGTCCTTAATTAAGTCAAAAAATATTTATTATTACCAAATTATTCATAATTCACAATATTTTGTTATAAAATTTTAAAATATTTGCATTTTATCACTTAAAATTATAATTTTGAAGTAGGCTGTAATGGCTGTATGCTCACTCACCCCTTTGTTCGCAAAATATTCTCGCGTTGGGCGTGTGAAAAAAACAAAAAAAAACCTGCGCGCCTATTCCCATTATAAATTATTTTGTTTTTGTCGTATTTGTTGCTGTGTGGTAAATTACTTTGTTTTTTAACTCGTGAGCTCTTGCTTATTGCACACTCGGCTGAATTACGCCCTCGCCTATAGCTTGGGCTGCAACAGTCTTGTGCGCAATGAGCAACCTAAGCTAACTTGTCTTATAATGTACTAATAGGAAATACCTATTATAAAAAATACAAGTTAGAGCTTAAAAAAATAGACCCACCTCTGTAAGCTGTTCCCTCTATAGTTACTAAACAGACTTCTGAGAGCAAAATATAAAACTAAACTTGTCGTTGAGTTTGAAGACAAAACGAAGTTCAAATCTCTTGAGCACCTTCCTGGTTCCGTCTGATTGGAAACTTTTACCGCTCGCGAATTCCGAATCATCCCTAATGTAAGAAGTTGACTGAATAGCCTGGAGATCCTTGAATTTCTAATATACGTGGAGGAAGTTTTAATTGTCTTTCAACTTGTTGGGTTAATGGCACCTCTTCAAATAATTACGGTAGCCCCGTGGCCGGCGAGCCGTAAAAAAGTGAAAAACTTGTAAATATAATTTAATGACTTGGGCAACTTTGGCAGTGAAAGTACAAAAGGTAGAAGGGTATAGTAAGGTAGTATCCATTTTTATAGGTCACGTAGCAAGTTGAGATTTTGTAAACTAGGTAATTTGATTAAGTCTAAAGTTGGTATAGTAAAAACAAAATTGTAAAATTACAATACCGCGACCTTTGGATATCCGGTCCAATGCTCTGACCGCTGAGCTACCGAGTCACTAGTGACATCGCCGAATTTCTTCTAGTATATCCTACTCTTACGCTGCAAGCCAGCGTTATTTCACCAATTCAATTGAATCGCAACAATCGCGGGTTCGATTCCCGTCTGAGTATTGATCTGGTGCGAGTCGTATTTTTTCTAGTATATTATTTAGTATTGTGTAAAAATAGCATTGTGAATGCAAAAATCTCAAATTCAAAAAAATAAATTTAGAATTTATGACAAAGTTGATCATAATCTACATCCCAGTCCCATGCCCATACTTTTTCTTAAGGAGATCGACCTAGCACAAATTTATGACATAAGATCGACATTTTGACCGGTTAACCCACCAAATATTAATCAAGAAAAGAAATACATACTGTAAAACTACATTGGGTGCATACCTATCTGTTATCTTTGGCGATAAAACTTATTAAAACATTGCTATATATATTGCCAATACAAGAGTCTTATTTTTTTATATTAATTTAAGAAAAACCTCTTAGAATATTATTTTTTTAGGTAAGGTAAGGTTAAAAAAAATCACAAATGTATAGTGCTCAAAACAAAATAGATGCCACTTACATTTAGTTTTCCATACAAACGAGCTGATTTTTGAAAGGTTTTTTTTATAAAAATTCAATCAAATTTTATTTAAATTTGATATTGTTCTTAGCTGTAATATCAACTTGCGGTCTCTTTTTACTGTCGTATTTACTGTATAATTTCTCCGTGTGTGAGTTAAAATTGAAAAAAGAAATCGCATATTTTCTTTCTATTCTAACTGACACACAGCGAACATTTTGACTGTAAAGTCCGCAAGCTGACTATAATAGCTTTCGAACAATATTAAATTCAAATAAAATCAGATTGAATTTATATATTTAAATAAAAAAAAACCGGGCAAGTGCGTGTCGGGCCACGCGCCGTAGGGTTCCGTAGTTACCTTATACCATACCATAAAATACCACTATAATTTTTCGTCTGTAAATATAACTTTGTTTTTCACAGTGTTGGTATGAATGACAAAGTTATATTACAGCCAGACAGACATGACGAATCTATAAGGGTTCCGTATTTTGCCATTTTGGCCACGGAACCCTAAAAACCTTTCAGAAATTAGCTCTTTTGAAGCTCTTTTGTATGGAAAACCATCTTTTTGTTTTAAGTATTGTAGGTAAGCGGTTTTCTTGAATTTTATTAACATTATGTACTATGTTAATAAAATTCAAGAAAACCGCTTACCATAATAAACCAACCAAATCTTCCACTAACCCTTCTGAAATACAAACAAGTATCTCAGTACATTGAGTTCATTCGAGACAACTAGCGCTCCCCGACTCAAGCGATTTAATTGTTCTTCAGAGCTTTAAATTTGCCTCAAAATTATCACTTCCCTCCCTTTGTCTGCCTCAGAAACTTCAAGGCAACATTAAAGGACGACCTAGTTGAAACTTTGGGTGAATTTCGAAACCCTAATACCGAATAATAGAATATAAAGCTGAAAAAGCAGTTGAAGCGACACACTTGTCGCTAACCCCTTACTATTAAAGATTGTATAGCAGAGCAGATGTATAGTTACACAATGGTTACTCTCTGTCGAACTATTTGAATTTGACATTAAAAAGAAAGTGACAAAACACTGTGTAACTATAAGTCTGCTATATACAATCTTTATTAATAAGGGAGTAAGTGTGTAAGCCACTGCTTAGAATACATAACGACTTGGCATACGAACATGAAAGTGATAATGATCAACTGAACACTGATAAATCATTGTACAAATAATTTGAGTTTTCGAGGTACCTACCTATTTAGTTTAAATAATACTACTTTTGTTATGTATGTGTGATGTTTTACTTCTTGAATGACAAATCCAATCTTCTGAACATTGTATTTAGTCTGAAAATAGTTTTTTACTGAAATAAAATGCGTTCAAAACTCACAATGAAAAATTCACCTTTCCATCCATCGTCTGCTGTTTTTTTCCTCGAAGACGTCATTATTGTTTTAGATAACAGTCGAGGCCGGAGGTATTGTAGCGAAGAATAATTTGCCTTTGAGTATTGAATGGAGCAAACTTTCGCTAAGACCGGCTTTACAGAATCGGTGCACAATGAACGAAACCGAGCTTTTGTCCTTTTTTTTTATTCTAAAAGCCCCACCCGACTTCAATAGACGTATTTTTATTATTACGAATATTATTTCTTGCTTTTTAGAGGTAGGTTTTTTGAAGTCGATTTTTTGTTTTTTTTTAAACAATTTTTTATTTTTAGTGTAGGTACCTTTTAGGTAAGGTATATTATATTGTAGAAAAATCGGCTCAGCCAAACGTAAGATAATCGCGGAGAAACATACTTAAATACGGGTCAAACTGAGAACCTCCTTTTTTAAGTCGGTTAAAAAACTATATACTTAAGATATCCCTCTTCCAACAAAAAAAAAATATCTTATTCAGTTCATAAACAAAGAAGTAATTCGACCAATCATCGAGGTAATTCACACAAAATCATACTATTTTCGTGCTTTTTTCAAAATGACTTGAAAAGTACTGAACCGATTTCCAAATTTAAAAAAATGGGACCAACTTGGGAGTGTACCTAATGTAATAACGTTTGAATCATTTCAATCGGTCCAGCCGTCTTCGAGTAATCGGTGGACATACACAAAAAAAAAACAAATATACAGACGAACATAGAACCTCCTCCTTTTTGGAAGTCGGTTAAAAACTAAAAAACCTACATATTATAGGTACAATGGCTAATATGAAACAAAACGTAGATACGTTGTATGCTCCGTCTTGTTTATTCAACTAACGTCACAGTCCATTATGTCTGAAAGCAAATAATTTGAGTAGAAGGACAATGAAAAAAGTCACGTTAATTAGGATCTCGGCTTGCAAATAATAATTCCACGGTGCCTCATTTCGTATGCGGGCCTGGGGCTCGCCGCGGAAAATTTATCCGGAATTTTTCAGACACAATTACAGGAGTATTTACTTAATGTTGGGACAGTAGATGAAAACATGTTAGCTGTTTTAATTTGGAAGGTTATGCCCAGGTATATGGGCGGTCGTAAAAAACATGATGAGTTCAATTATTGCATAAGTTGTATTTAGAAAAAGTTTTTGTTGTAACTGTGTTTAGAGCGTGGACTGTAGCTGATATGAATAGTTCCAACAAACTGTAAAGTACATTTAAACAGTATAAATAAAAAAAAAATATTTAAAGCACGAGTATTTATAGAGACATAAGAACATACATACAGCTTTTAAAACTAAATAAGTCATAGGTATTATTTAGCAATTACATTTTTAAGTTTTATGTTTCAGGAATGTTAATATTATGTAACTCTCAAATTGCATACCCGTTATGGGTTTACTGTTGTTACTGATAATACTGCAATTCAACCTGCAAATTGTACACAGTATATGGCAATAAAATATATTCTATTCTATTCATAATATAACAGAGTTACTTACGTACTTATAATTTATAAGAATCTTAAATGGATTTTATTTTGTGTTATCATGAATTTCGAGAGTCTTAATAACCTATATCAACTACATACTGTAAAAATACCGATTCAATAAATGCCTTCAATCAGCCACAAAAGTATGAAAATCTCGCCAATAA
This sequence comes from Agriphila straminella, assembly GCA_950108535.1. Lineage (NCBI taxonomy): Eukaryota > Metazoa > Arthropoda > Insecta > Lepidoptera > Crambidae > Agriphila > Agriphila straminella. The sequence continues at coordinate 15,271,975 of OX467321.1, forward strand.
CCTGCGAGAATTAAAGCAATCGCGCAGAAATTCTTCGAGTGCAAGACAAAGCTACCAAAATTACAGTATCGCAGGCAATTTCAGCCCACTCTTTTGGAAAACTGTTTTAGGACCGTAACGCTGCTCACTTAGATCGCTTTTGAATAAGATTTTAGTGAGAAGCGGAGTAAGATTCGGACATTTTATGCTGGTAGCTTTTACAGACGTTGGTTGTGAATGGCCCTAATTAATGAAACCTTAAAGGTAAGTAACGGAGCAGTAAAAGAACGTCAGTTTATTTAAGCACCCGCCTTCGATCAAGAATATCCTAGATAACGCTTCACGAACTAAAACAGTCCGCAAAAATGGCACCTCTAATAGCGTCCCACTTACAAACTTGGCTCTATTTTGTACATAATCACCTCTTATTTTGTACAAACTCGCATTTTATATCACTTATTTTGTACAAAATAAGCTTATTTTGCACAAAAACACATCTTTTATCACTTACTTTGTTTTACGCCCAGTTTGTAAGTGGGACGCTATAAGGTGCCATTTTTGAGACTGTGACCGGACATCTAGGATATTCTTGATCGAAGGCACCCGCAGGTAAAGAATACTAACTATTATCCAAAGACATTGACCTAAAGTTAAGTCCATTGAACCATTCAACGGATACTAGCGCGAATTTATTGAAAGTAACTACTTTGGTGATTATTATAAGTATTTGGTAGAAGTAAATAAGTAGTTAGATCCATCAAAAAAAATACAATAGTAGATTGTTATACAAGACGCTAAAATGACCCATTGCATACGAGGTATTTTTATTCCCGAGCTTTAGCGAGGGAATAAATAGAAACCGAGTTACAATGGGTTTTAGCGTCGTGTGTTACACTATACTTTTCACTACGAGTGCGAGAAAATAAAATACAATATTAAATAGTTTATACCTACTTACCCTCGTAAACAAATCCACTCGTTTTTCTATCACAAACTTTTTGTACAATATTTAAATAAATGATTTGTGCTTGACGGCAGAAGATTAAAATTATTTCTTTCCTATTACAGTCACACAATTCAATCGGTTTGTAATTATAAAAAAATTCTAAAGATTTCGCGCCATGATACCTTTTTTTAATTTCTGCTGTAGCAGCTAAACAACACAAACACGCATTCTACGATTCACTCTGTACACAGAGTATAAATAAGTCTATGATTTCACCGAAGAGATGTTCCATTTTCAAAAATAAGAATGAGAAACTGGGGGCCTATTACGAAACTTGGTCACGATAGTCGTCCGCAGTTCGTCGGTTATAGTTATTACAAATATTTTCAATGTAGCTATCGTAGTCCATAGTCTATTGAACGAATAATGACGGATCCACTAGAGAAAAACTGTCAAATTTACGCAATCACTTTGCAATATCGCATACGCAAGTGCTTTGTAATAGGAATCAATCGGAACGAAGCACGGACGCAGCCGCGTGTATCGCATTAAACTTTTCGTAATAGACCCCCAGTATTAAGTCGAGCGAGTTTTTATTCGTGATTATGAATAAAGACTTTTTCGTTTTAGTACGCTCATTGGTAATAGACAAACATTAAAAAAGAAAAAACTTTATCCCCTAGGGCTTATTATGCTATTTTATCTCGACTCTTGTACGTTACAATGACGCACTTTTTGAGCAAGAGGAGTGAAAAAGTATATGCCGTACACCATGCTTCTGAATCCATATAGAGTAAACTTTTCTTTTTAATTTATTCCTTTCCTTCTAGTTTTTCGCTTGACTAAATCCAGAAGAGATCGACCCTATGCGAATCGTCGAGATATATCACAAAAGCCCAGAGGTATTGCGACCTTGCCGTGAAGGCTCTTAGACAGTTTTCATTTCTATTTCCATGTGCGCTGGTTGCTGAAATAAAACTGTTTTACATTTCCAGAAATATTTTAAATCTTGTATTGTGTGGAAAGTATTTTGGCCATGTTGATTGGTTTTAATTTTTGCTCTAGGTTGCGGTTCTCCCAGATATGTTGCGAAGGAAATGAACAATAGCACGCATAGCGATGGCGTGATTTTTCCCATCATTATAAGTAATGGTTTTGAAGCAGCCTCAACTTAACGGTGAAAAAAGTGAAGTTATCGCGAATTGAAACGTGTGATTTCATATATTAATACTGACACAAACAGAACACAACAAAACGCGTCATGACATTTTTTAACTGTATTCGCTGACACTTCAGTAGGGCATCCATCGTATTGTATCATACATAAGAAATGCACTGTGTATCTTAGTGTTTCTATTTCGACGAATAACTTTTTTATTTCAAACATAAAGTGAGATGAATAAAGATATAATAAGTATTTATTATCATCTGTTCCTTCCGTTTGGCTTCAAAGCGACGCCTAAAAGACTTTTGCCATAAAAATATAGAGCACATTCTTCCCAGAATTGGAACAAAGTATCGTGCTATAACCCGGGGAGAACCCGTGGAACACACCCATACAATATTATAACCGGGCATGTCTCATAAAGTGGGACATCAAATTGAAATTGGAACTCATTCAAGAAGCTACTGAAATTTTATATGAGAACTTCCGGACAATGTGGACAAGAGGGTATTAGGGGTTATGAATTTGTTGTTAAACCTAAGTTTTTCTTTCATTCATTTTCTGTTGTGGTGGATTTTATAATTTTATCACATTGTGTGTCAGGCCCGTTCAACGTTGAGACTGAGAGCTATCGTGAGATCATACCAGAGATGCTGTTCCTAAAAGAAGAGCATCTCAAGTATGATCTCAAGATAGCTCTCAACATTGAGAGCGGTTTATACATACAGGCCTTAGACCTTATTCGTTATACAGACTTCATGTCCTTTGAATCTTAGATTTTAGCATTCACAATGCTATTTTTTATATATTAAGTTACTTAATATAATTGAAAAATACTAGAAAAAATCGACTCATGTAGCTTAGACGGGACTCGAACCAGCACCCTTAAGATTCCGGCCCAATCCACTAATCATGTTCTTTGGCCCAATAAATAACATAACATAAGTTAGTAGGGTAATAGGAAAGGAGTAAACTAAATTCGTATTCTTACCTATTAAATGATAAACTGGCAATACTGATAAACCTTTGAATGTTAATTCAAATAACGACTAGGCAAAAACGGTATAAGATTATCAAAAGATTTAATTTAAATCTTAATTAAAGGCGTAGGATATAAAAATGAGCTTTAAAGATGAACAAAACGAGCAGATAAAAATTATGAAAACTGAATGAAAGGAAATGCGGTCCATTTACATTTATTCGAATCTGAATTAATTAAATCAGATCTTTTGAAAGGTAAAAGAGATTTCCGATTAAATAATAATATTTTAAAGCTCTGTAACACGTTAAATTTACATTTATTAATTTTAATCTGTTCAAATTGTGGATTTTGCATCGTAAGTACTTACAATATATTGAAAAATATTTTATGTCCGGCTCTCAATACTTACAATGCAAAAACCTATGTAGTAAATAATCCATATCTTATATTCCCTGCTTCGTATTATCACAGTGTAATTATGATGGCTAAATCGCGTAATGACACAGTAGTAAAATGCCTACAACATTTTGAAAGTTACAGTAAAAAACCACTTAGATACATAAATTTGATTCCTACGTAAATCTCTGAAAACTTTTTGTTATATCTTCAACGGAAGTGGAATTCCACGTGGAGGAAGTCGCGGGCGGACATGAAAATTCCACCCATCACAATGTTAAATTCTATACTACTTAAATCACTTATTCAAAATTTCAAAAAAATTGAAATTTGGAACCAACTACATACTTACCTACTTCATAACCAATCCACTTTAGAGTTCCTCTTATTTACTTGTCAAAAGCCTAAACTACGGTCAAGAATACCCTACATGTCCGGTCATGGTCTCAAAAAAGGCTCCCCGAAATAACGCCCCGCTTTCAAATTGGGCGTTTATTTTGTACAAAGTATTCTCTTCTTTGTTTCTTATTATTTAAAGTTGAATTTGGAAAGACTAATTAATACCCATACCCAGAAAAAATGTGGATTCGAAATTCAAAATTTAGAATTGCTTTTTGTTTTGTCAGTCGGTCGGTGCCACATTGCGTATTCTATGGTGCTGTTTAAGTTCGTGCTTCTTTATCCTCCTTATCCTAGAGGATATTCTTGATCGAAGGTATCAATCAGATCAGGAAAGTTTTTGATCTCATACAAATGCTATAGGCACATCATCGATCATCCAACACATCAAACACGATTTTACCCCTTAAAATCTTGACAGGCTCTTTACAAAATCAACAAATCACATTCCTCAAACGTTTCGTTTCTCACTCCTAAACGGACACATGGAGAGTCAGAGGCTTTCAGAATATATTTAAGGGATTTCTTTCGTATTCACGGATAATTTAACTTGTAACGTAAAGAAATATCCATTAATCGTGAAGATGGCTATTTTCCGCGCGGCTGGCTGTCAAGTCGTTTGGATTTCGGGAGAGCTTTTTGATTTTAAACGATTCATATTTTATGTTTAAGATGTTCTTGGCGGTGCTGAGGAGTGCTTTGTGTCTTCAGAGTTCAATTTTGTTGCGTTCACAAGGAATTCTTTATGGAATATTTGTTTTTTATACCTACATTGTAATTAGAATTTAAACTTTCTCATATCATTTACATCACGATTAACAGTAACTTCTTTAACGCTAGTCTATTATGATTAATTTTCTGCTATTATGGTAAAAACTAATTTTATTGCGTTTTAAATGCAGGAAAACCAAACATTGGTTCCCAATTTTTTTTAAATCAAGCAATTAAAATTACCATTATCTTAATAGAATCGAGTATTTATTAGGTCACTTTCTTCTATCCGTAAAATCAAAGCTACAGTTGCATTTCGAGGCTGCCCTAGCAAATTTTCCAGATTAGAATGATCTCAAATTAAAAATTCCACAAACAAAAGCGAAATCTTTACTTCCTGACATAAATCTTTAAGAACAATAGTAAAGAAAATGGCGCAATTTCTGGCCACATCCGTTCCATTTCTCGGTTTCGGGTGTGAAAAGCGAATACCACCGAAAACGTAAGCATCCGACAAAATTTAATTACAAAATGCAAACATTCGCTGGAGCAGCTCCGTTGTTACAGTTGCTATAAAGCCGAATGAAATATAGCAGAAAACACTCAAGAGAAGTACTTTTGCAGGAAACTAATATCAGTGTTTGCCAAGCAGTTCGCATTTGGAGAATTGGGGTGACATTATAGACCCAAGAATCTACAGGAACTGGCTACCTACACTGTTACTCATTCTGCGAAAATAACAAAGATTGTTTATTTATTTATTTTATTTATTTGTCACACAAAACAGATTTACAGCAAATACATAAATATAGATCACAACATTATAAAAAGTAAGCAGGTAGGCTGCAACTCCAACAATATGTGTGAACAACATGATTAATCGGACAAGTCAGCAATTAAATTAAATTACATAAAATAAATTAAGTTGAATAATAATTAAATTGAAATGATTGGCTATAGAATTGTCTTGTAATAATAATCATTTACTTTTTTAGCGTTATCTGAAAAGTGTATGTAGGAATTGTAACAATTACAAATTAATTTGCAAAAAGAAAGATGTTTCGTCTTGTACAGATTACCTTGTAATTGTGATATTTATTATTTTCCGATGACTCATTCATGCGTAACGTAAGTACACATTTTCACACACGTAAACACTATCAGCATATCTATGTTATTCTTAGTTCTTTATTACATAGTATTATTTATTGGATCAACGTGATGTTTTCTTATAATCTATCGTTTTCAATGTTTTTTATCGTTAATTATGTACCTTACTCTGCTTATCTACATACATTATTACTAGACCGATAGAATTTTACCGTAGAAAACAGATATTTATTTTTATTTATTAATAATATAAAGTATAATATAAGTAATTATACATATATTTTTTTTATGTGAATTTGTTGTATCTCATAAGGAACTTGAAGAACTTTTTAACCGACTTCCAAAAAAGGAGGAGGTTCTATGTTCGTCTGTATATTTGTTTTTTTTTTTTTTTTGTGTATGTCCACCGATTACTCGAAGACGGCTGGACCGATTGAAATGATTCAAACGTTATTACATTAGGTACACTCCCAAGTTGGTCCCATTTTTTAAAATTTGGAAATCGGTTCAGTACTTTTCAAGTAATTTTGAAAAAAGCACGAAAATAGTATAATTTTGTGTGAATTACCTCGATGATTGGTCGTATTACTTCTTTGTTTATGAACTGAATAAGATAATTATTTTTTTGTTGGAAGAGGGATATCTTAAGTGTAGTTTTTAACCGACTTAAAAAAGGAGGTTCTCAGTTTGACCCGTATTTAAGTATGTTTCTCCGCGATTATCTTACGTTTGGCTGAGCCGATTTTTCTACATAATATAATATACCTTACCTACAAGGTACCTTTTAAGGTACTTTTAAACAATTTTTTATTTTTTTATTTTTAGTGTAACACTAAAAATAAAAAAAATAAAAATTGTTTAAAAAAAAAAAAAAACCGACTTCAAAAAACCTACCTCTAAAAAGCAAGAAATAATATTCGTAATAATAAAAATACGTCTATTGAAGTCGGGTGGGGCTTTTTGAATAAAAAAAAAGGAATTTGTACTCCAGCCCCACCCGACTTCAATAGACGTATTTTTATTATAACAAATATTATTTCTTGCTTTTTAGAGGTAGGTTTTTTGAAGTCGGTTTTTTCAGTTTTATATTAAACCTAAATTCAATTGTTTTAAACTAGCATTACACTAAAATGTAAATTTATTCTATCATACCTTTTTTAGGCTCTATCTGAATTATCTGAATGCGGTTTCAGCGAAAGTGGATAAACTAATGATGATGAAGATAATGATGGCAAGAACATTCCCATTTTGCCCCAAAAATAATTTTACAAGTCCACTGTCAGCTCTGTAGCTTTCCCAGTCTACATTGAATCTGTACAATAGTGGCGCTTATCGGTACAGCACAACGTTATTAAATAAACAGCTCCCTCTGCCGGGCTTACTCCAGCTATGTATTGGAATCATTTGACTTGTAGCCGCTCTTCAAAGTAACGATGCATTGTTGAATCTGTTTATCTGCACTACGATGTTATTTTGTTTACAGCAATCTGAAAACTTTTTTAAGGGACAACCCTGAAGTGGTGATAAAAATATTCAATTGTTATTCAGAAATTAAAAGAAATGTGATACAGTTGGTTTTCTTTTATGATATCTACACACACTGAGGGTCATTTAATCTTCAAAATTGCTTTCGAATTTTAAAACGAAATGATTGCTTGCACTGATTTAGAAAAATCATTTGAGCCTTTCATTTGTAGGTACAACAAAGAAGATGCACTAACGAATACTTAAAAAATGCTTGAAATTAATGATTCTGCTAAAACAATGGATCTAACCACATTTCGTAATTGCGATCCAAAAATACCGGGTAAGGTCGGAATCATTTACAAAGTAAACCGCAAGTTGGCGAAACTCATTAAAAGTAAATCCGGTTGCATTTTCTAAAGACGCTGGGTTGGGGCTGTATAGGAGTCCTTTAAAGGTTGGATTTCACCTACATAACTAGGTACCTACATGTAATCGTATTTTCGTTAACTGTGCTAAAACGATCGTGGACGAGAAAATTTTTGGGCGGATCTCAAGCTACACGCGTCACACTGCATAGGTATTATAGTGGCCGCGCATTTTTTTACACGACTGCAAAGAGAGGTTATGTTTTTCGCGCGTATCGTGTATGTTTTTTTAAGTTCTATGTAGGTATACGCAATGTACGAAAACAGTCCAACGTTGAAAAAAGATGGCGAAAATTGACATTTTTTATTTTCGGCATAATATTACAGAATTCGGGTATTTTAATGGACCGTACACTTCGATCAAGAATAGCCTAGATAACGTTTACGAACTAAAACAGTTCGCAAAAATGGCACCTCAAATAGCGTCCCACTTACAAACTTGGCGCCTATTTTGTACAAACTATAAAAATAAATAAAATAATATCTTTTATCACTTACTTTGTGCAAAATAAGCGCCCAGTTTGTAAGTGGGACGCTATTTGAGGTGCCATTTTTGAGACTCTGACCGGACATCTAGGGTATTCTTGATCGATGACCGTACAACATTAAATTCACATAATTGAGCAACGATTTCACACAGTATTACTTATTTGATTTATAAGTCCCAAAAATAACGTAGTACCTACCTACTCAGTTATGCGATTGACAGAAACACGATACTTTACAAGATACGAATACTAAGATACGAACTTTTCTCGATAGAAAAAAAAATCGTTATACCTTACCTCCAATTTTTTTTGGGATTGATTGAATTATAAAAAATCTACCCAGAAGAGTTTTAGGATGTTAACGCCACATTAAGGCAATAATAATTCATTTTAAATTATAATAATATACATATTTAATCTTAATAGATAGTGTGACACGGAGCGACGAAATGCTTCCTACCCTTGTCTTTCCTATGATCCTATCTATTGCCCTCTCGCTCCATTTCCGCATTCTTAATGGCAAATGCAGCGAGACGAATCAAAACACCGGCCGGCGCTAGTATCCCGATTGATGACGTGCGCGCGCGACCGAAAAATAATTACTCTCACATTAATTGTGCCTATCGGTGAAAAACTCAATATTGTGCCTTCGAAATCAGTGTCCGAAAGTGTCATCCTGCTGTCTGGGAGCTCCCGAAATTACGTCGAACCAGGACTTCGGTAAGCTGCATGTTTTGCCTTCCATTCTTTTCTTTTCCTTTTGTTCCTAGCAATTAGCCGCCTGTGTCACAAACTAATCATCAAAAAATCGTTAAAACTCTTTAACACGTTAGCTGCGGCACCAATTTTTGCATACTTTCCGTTCCTGCGGCACGAGGTATAATCGGCCCGTACCGTGACCAGACGTTAGGGCGACACGCGGTCTATTAGACCCCACCTCCTTTTACAGACTAAAATCCATTTTCTGGCGCGAAATCAAAGATAAATGAGAATTTTGGTCCTTATTGATATAGACAGTGAATTGATGAACCCTAATCCACCGTCGCCCCGGGATCTGATGGCTAGTTTAGGAATTATTAGCAAAACAAAATATGGGATCTTATACACCTCGTAACGCACTGAAATAGGGCAAATTTTCGCTGAGATTAGTGATGGGAAAAATAATATCGACGTTTTTAAACTGTCTTAACTACGCAACGACTTGACCGATCAAACTTCAACTACAACTTCAACTATCTATCTATCGCGACAAACGGACAGACAGCGAAGTCTTAGTAATAGAGGGTCCTGTTTTTATCCTTTCGATACGGAACCCTAAAAATCTTTAATATTTATATACCTACTTTCAAAACCTAGACAAAGAACTACTGAAATATTAATTATATTACTTACCTGTTTTGTCAACGGCTGCTTTGCGTTTCTTGTGGAGTTTTTCACAACCTACAAAAATATCAATTAAGTGTTAAGTCCTAATAATAATAACATTATTATCACGATATAGAATAATAGGTAATTCTAGATATGTTGCAAAGTATTAGGTACGTCAATAATCGTTATTACCAATAATATCTTTAGGTATAATATACTTAAGTAATAATATCTTACACTTACTTTAGGTACATAGCTACCAAGATAAGAAAAAACTAGGTACTTACTGAAGATTTTTTCATTAAAAACTTACCTGTTTTGGCTCTGTTTCTGAGTTTTTTAAAATTAACTTCTTCCGACATCGTTTAGACATGTTCGGCGCTGTAAAAGGACGTGCTCTCCAATCGACGTGATGCACAACACTGGTCGCGGGAAGCTCGCGTTGGGTGCGGTACGAGGTCAGGGGGGATATGGGACGTTTTAGCCTCGTTCCGCACTGCATTAAAATTATATTAATTCAGTGCGGCACGAGGCCTAAGACATCCGGTACCAAGGTAGGTACACCACCGAGTACGGAACCATTAGCGCATCTCAAATATATATTTATCTCTTTCCTACACTGGACCAAACCAAAGCTATGCCATTCGCACGACAGAGAAACTCACGTTTTTCCTTGCCGCACCACAGGGAAGTTGCATCAAGGGTGATTTAGGCCTCGCTTCGCACTTAACGTGTTAAAGCAACCCGCGCCTACATAATTTGGTCCTATCGTACCGGGATTGAGTTGGATTCTTGAGATTTAGTCATTCTACCATCGCGGTGCTAGGCGTCATATTTGTAAAAAGATGGCTTCCGAAAAGAAAATGCAACTATTACAAAATAAATTATCGGCATATTACGGTAGGTTACAAACCATTTACGATCAAGTGGCTAAATTGGGGGACGATCCCATTAAAATTGATAATTTTTTAGGAGATGCATTTACGTTAGATACGTTAAGAAATGATTTCCTAAAAACAATTGAGGAGCGGAATGAGGTTCAGCTTTCAATAGCTGACGGCCCCACCCCTTCGTATAATTCAGCTATAGCATTCGAGCAAGTGTTCGCCAAAATTAAGTACAAAGTGCACCAGTTAACGGCACCAAATACTCAAAAAATGAGTGGTAACGTTGGCGGTGAGGTAGTTAAGTGTGAACATGAAAAACCTACTCGTAAATACCTACCTAATATTGAACTATGTTCGTTTAACGGTGATATTGCGTCCTGGCCCATTTTCTACGAATCTTTTCGTACCACCATTCATGAAAATACAGATCTCACTGATGGGAATAAAATTCAGTTCTTGATGGGGAAATTACAGGGAAAAGCTCTAGCAATTTGTCAGGGTATTTTACCTACCGCCGAAAACTATACAGTTATTTGGAGTAATTTAGTAAAGAAATATAATGACAAGCGGGTACTTGCCGCGACCTACTTAGAAAGATTGTTAAATCTACCTACTATGTCGAATAATTCACCTACTCAGTTAGAGGAATTTATTGATAAATTCTCGGCTCTTTATTTAGCTTTAAAACAATTAGATTTCGAGAATTTAGAAGACTTCGTTTTCGTTTATATTGCCAGTAAGAAAATAAATACGGAAACGTATGAAGCATTCGAGTACAAATTCGAAAAATCCGAAATATTTCCGAAATGTAACGATTTTATTGATTTCGTGAAAGATCATGTTCGAGTTAAGTTGCGTACACGAGGTGTAGGTAGTTATTCCGTAGGTGCGCCGGCGAAGGGCAGTACTCAGGGTCGTAAAAATAGCTCGGCGCCATCAACTGCGATGTCGGGAGGCTACTCAAATTCACGTAACGCTAATAATAGTAATGTGAAAACATTTGTTAACATACAGGAGCGCAATAACTGTTTATGTTGTGGGAAAAATGAGCATTCGCATGTCTCCCAATGTGCTAAATTCCTGTCAATGATTCCTAATGATCGTTATAAATTTATTAAAAGTAATAAAATGTGTGTTAATTGCTTAGATAGTACTCACACGATTCTTAATTGCAAGTCAACAAATGAACGTTGTAATGAGTGCGCTAAGAGACATAATAGCTTGCTTCATTTCCCAAAACCTACTGAGTCCGGCCCTGCCGATGCCGCGGTAGGAGTAGCTCTCTGCGCGGCCGTGAACGACGGCATCAGTCGTGGCGAGGAGGGCACGCAGACGGTGTCTTGTCCATCGACGACCGTATTACTAGGGACGGCGCAATGTCACGTGCTCGATGCGACCGGGAACATATGGGCAATTAGAGCGTTAATCGATAGCGCGTCTCAAAGGGACTTAATTACAACGGAATGTTGCAAACGTTTAAATTTAAAAATATCTGAGTCGCATAATAAATATGTGTCAGGTGTAGGGGACGTCAATAGTCCTATTGTAGGGACGACCTGTCTGACCATCCGTTCGCGAATAAATGATTCGGTAAGGTATACGATTCAACCTGTAGTCGTGAATAATATTACCAGTGAACTACCGATCACTAAAGTGAACACGGCTCGGTTAAGTTATTTAAATAATATTATTTTAGCGGATTGTAATTATCATACTCCGGGTAGTATAGACTTGATTATTGGTAGCGATTTGTTCGCGCGCATTCTGCGTCCGGATACAATATCACGTGACGCCGCCGGTGAGCCCGTCGCTGTCGAGACCTCATTAGGTTATATAATAATAGGTCAAGCTCCCGTTATTGAACCCGTGTGTAATACCATCCATACTCTCTTCACTTTAAATGAACCGGTCGAAAATCGCTTGAATCGATTTTTTGAGTTGGAAGAGGTACCGAATGTACTTTGCCTATCTAAAGACGATGATAATTGTGAGAAATATTATAACGAAACTACGCGTCGTACTTCGAATGGACAATACGTAGTGTCGTTACCGTTCAAATATGAACCATCACTTTTAGGCGATTCAATGCGGTCAGCTGAGCGTAGGTATTTAACGTTGGAGCGTAAATTATTGACTTATCAATCGTTAAAGGAACAATATGATTCCGTATTTTTAGAATATTTACAAAAGGGTTATATGCGTCCGGTTGGTACTATTAGTGAGGTAGGTTATAATAACGAGCAATACGTAATTCCTCATCATGCCGTAGTCCGTCATGATAAAAGTACCACCAAGTTGCGCGTGGTGTTAGATGCCAGTAATGCCACCAGTTCTGGAAAATCGTTAAATGATTTATTGTACACTGGTCCTAATTTACAAAATAATATTTTTGATATTATATTAAAGTTCCGTTTATTACCTATCGCGGTAAGCGCTGATATAAGACAAATGTACTTAAGAATTCATGTTGATAATGATGATTTAAAATATCAACGAATATTATATCGATTCAACTCTAATGAGCCTTTAATCGTATACGAAATAACTCGAGTGCCGTTCGGTCTGCGTTGTAGTCCGTACCTAGCTATGCGTACCGTGCGTCGGTTAGTTGAGGACGAGCGGGACAAGTACCCCGCCGCCGCCGCGGTAGCCGAGACTGAGCTTTACATGGACGACCTGGCTACAAGTTGTCAATCGGATAAAAAAGCGATCGACCTCGCGACCCAACTTATAAAATTATTCGAAACGGCCGGCTTTGAGTTAGTCAAATTCGCTAGTAACTCGCGGAAGGTAATGTCTAGTATTCCATCAACACATCGTGTTAGTGAAGCGGTCGAGTTCAGCCCCGACAATCAATTGAAAGTATTAGGGCTTTTATGGCTACCCGCGGAAGATGTTTTTACCTTTGTTATTAACGTACAACCTCAAGAATGTACAAAGCGCAAAATATTATCCACGATTGCTCGCCTGTGGGACGTTATGGGCTATGTGGCTCCAGTGACGCTTTTAGCTAAATTAATAATTAAATCTTTATGGGAAAATAACGTCAATTGGGACGAATCCCCGCCCTCGAATATAATTTCATTGTGGCAAAGTATAGAATCGGAACTTCACCTTTTACAATGTATTAAATTACCTCGACACGTAAGCGTAAATAATAATGATTGTGTTATTTCAATAATCGGCTTTGCGGACGCCTCAGAGCGAGCGTACGGTGGTGGAGCGAGTGTACGGTATATTTACATGTTTATTTTCCTAACGAAAATCGTTCGGTAATGAATTTATTGTGTGCTAAGTCCAGAGTGGCGCCCTCTAAAACGGTAGTTACGCTTGCGCGAATGGAATTGTGTGCTAATGTTATACTAGCAAAGTTAATGCGTATAGTTCTAAATAACTATTCGTCGCGGTGTAAGATAACCAACACGTTCGCGTTCACAGATAGTAAGGTAGCACTCGCGTGGATAGTTTCTAATCCTAATCGATGGCAAACGTTCGTCGCAAATAGGGTTGCAATGATTCAAAATGACTTACACCCTCGACATTTTCGTCATATTAGTGGAAAGGAAAATCCCGCGGATTGTCTATCTAGGGGCCTCACTCCTTCTCAGTTAATTGAACATCCACTTTGGTTTCACGGACCGCCATATGCGCAACTACCCGTCTCCGACTGGCCGATATTGCCAGTTGATACAACTGACTTAAACGATTCAAACTTACCTGAGGAAAAGGTTAACGTCCTTAGTGCTGCAATTAAGGCTCCTAGTACCTTACCTATTTTTTACGAATTAGCTACTCGTGTTTCTTCGTGGCATAAATTACTCCGAATAGTAATATATGTTCTTCGGTTCATTAAGAAAATACCGAAACAATTTAGTGTCTCGCATTTAGACATTGCGGAAGAAATGGTCATTAAAGATTTACAATTAGTTCACTTCCCGAGTGAAATAAAAATTGCCCAAAATGGTGGTAAACTACCGCCGTCCTTATTAAAATTAAATGCCTTTTTACACAACGGTATACTTCGTGTGGGTGGAAGGTTGCGTAATTCCGATTTGGATTACGATAGTAAACACCCTATATTGCTGCCTAGTAAGGATCACGTAGTCAATTTAATAATTGACTATTATCATCGTCGATACCTTCATACTGGTCCCCAATTATTAATGTCATTAATAAGACAAAAATATTGGATTTTGTCCGCGCGTAATATTGTTCGTAAGCGAGTACAAAATTGCGTCACGTGCTTCAAAGCTAACCCCAAGCCCGCGACACCGCCGCTGATGGCAGATTTACCGGCCTACAGGGTACAACAAGCTAAAGCATTCGGCCACTGTGGCTTGGATTTTGCTGGACCGATTTCGGTGCTGCCCTACCGGCGTAGAGGAGTACATAGTATTAAGGCATATTTATGCTTATTCATATGTCTGGCTACTAAAGCCGTTCACCTAGAACTCGCTTCGGATTTGTCTACTGACGCCTTTTTAAATGCCTTCAAAAGATTCATATCGCGTCGCGGCCCCATCTCAACTTTATATTCGGATAATGGCACTAATTTCATAGGAGCCAATTCTTACCTAAATAATATGTATTGTATGTTAGATTCCGAGCAATATAAGGATAGATTCGCTAACGAATTAAGAGATAATCACATTGAGTGGAAATTTAATCCAGCATCTGCCCCCCACTTCGGTGGTATTTGGGAGGGCAACATTAGGAGTGTCAAAAGTCACCTGTCCAAAATAGTAGGGACTCAATTGTTAACTTTCGAAGAGATGACAACTGTTATCGCTCAGATTGAGGCTATTCTCAATTCAAGGCCACTATCTGTACTTAGTAGTGATCCTTCAGAGCCTCAGGCGCTCACACCCGCTCATTTTCTGGTCATGACGCCCTTAAAATCCCTGCCATCCGAAGATGTGAGCACGGAAAAGATAACGCTATTACAGCGAAAACGCATTGTTGATCATCTCGTACAATGCTTCTGGAAGCGGTGGAAGGTGGAATACCTTAACACCTTGCAAACTAGAGCGAAGTGGCTCACACCGAGCTCTCCCGTGCGCGAGGGCACAATTGTCTTATTGAAATCAGAGAATAGTGCTCCTCTAAATTGGCCGTTAGGTATAATCGAACGTACTTTTCCAGGGAGGGACGGAATATCCCGTGTCGTCGACGTTAGAACTAAGTCCGGTGTATATCGCAGACCGGTTGTGAAAGTCATTCCGCTTCCCAATCAATAACATACCTTAATTTCATACAGTCCACTTCTTAATAATAAACAAATAAAATACTTAATAAAATTAAAATAATTAAATAAATAAGCAAATCTAAATCTAATGCTCTAATAGCTATAGTTAGTAGGTTTAGGTTAATTTTGAAGGATTACATCCTGTCAATCCGGGGGGGATGTTAACGCCACATTAAGGCAATAATAATTCATTTTAAATTATAATAATATACATATTTAATCTTAATAGATAGTGTGACACGGAGCGACGAAATGCTTCCTATCCTTGTCTTTCCTATGATCCTATCTATTGCCCTCTCGCTCCATTTCCGCATTCTTAATGGCAAATGCAGCGAGACGAATCAAAACACCGGCCGGCGCTAGTATCCCGATTGATGACGTGCGCGCGCGACCGAAAAATAATTACTCTCACATTAATTGTGCCTATCGGTGAAAAACTCAATATTGTGCCTTCGAAATCAGTGTCCGAAAGTGTCATCCTGCTGTCTGGGAGCTCCCGAAATTACGTCGAACCAGGACTTCGGTAAGCTGCATGTTTTGCCTTCCATTCTTTTCTTTTCCTTTTGTTCCTAGCAATTAGCCGCCTGTGTCACAAACTAATCATCAAAAAATCGTTAAAACTCTTTAAAGCAACCCGCGCCTACAAGGAAATAAATGGACAAGTTTGGCAAAGCGCGATCCATAATAAAAAATAATCCTCAGAGTCATTATCTTAACGAGTAGTATGCGGAATGTCATCAAAAATTCTAAAAAGGCTGTGGCCTTTACTAGTCTAAAGTGAAATCCTAGCCTAATGCTGCTTTGCAGCAAGCGGTCGCCTCATTTGCCTCGATTGAGGCGCTCCGGAGTTTCCTCTAGTCTAGCTGAATCGCCGGCGATTCGCTTTTTTCAAATGCTAAGACAGATAATTTGAAGCGTCTTCAAAAAGATTCTCTCCAATGGAAATCCTGGATTTTCTTCAAGCGGTAAGGATGTATTTATAATTTTAAGACGGATGGGATTAATTTAATGAGGCCTCAAAGAAGTTTCATATTTCGTTATTATTTATACACTTCTTACATTTTCGTGAGTAAGCTAATGTTTCTTCTGAGATGATTGATGCTAATTTTGTGCTTGTAAGTTGTAAGATATTTTTTTTATTCGTATAGACGAATTTATATTTATTTGAGTTAGCAGAGAGTCATTGAAAGTATATGAGAAGTAACAATAGGTACTAAATAATATAAGTACAAGAAAACAGTCTGACTTTTTCCAGTCAATTTTGTATAAAAAATTGTATAAAAATAGCATTGTGAATGCGAAAGTCTCATATTTAAAAATATTCAATAGGTACGCAATAAAATTCTGAACTATGCAGTAAATAAATAATATGTTTAGAATTTGTAGTGCTGCGTTATGTTATTTTTATCTCAAAAATTAAAAAATAAAAGAAATCAATCGGTATTGTCATAGCAGAGCGTGGTTTCGATCCACGGACCTCTGGGTTATGGGCCCAGCACGCTTCCACTGCGCCACTCTGCTCATGTGGGATTGGTTCATAATAACTTACACTTTATCCTGTCATGAAAGATGATATTTCCTTCAAAAAATTGCCTGAGATACGAAAACTATCATGGAGTGTATGTGATAAACAATCCTATAATATAGAAACAAAAACCTATAGAGAAATATAGCGATATCTAGCGATATTCATATCTAAAACTTTGATATGTTTTTATTTAACTATTTTCTATTAGAATGTTTGCCATTAAGAATATAAATTGGGAATTTGCTGTAATTTTAGAAACTCATGCTTAGCTGTTCCTTGAAATCTTATCATTTTTGAGACTTATTTTTTCAGAATGTAACTGAAGGAGAATTAATGTGAATTTAATCACAAACAGACACCAAAATCGGCTGCACACTCCGGTACAGTACTATCTTGGTCAATCTCTTAATTTTAAGTTATCTCTTTTTTGTATTGCCTCAAGTGTTCTTGTAATTGTTGTTGTGTGCTGTAGTGGTTTCTGAATAAATCATTATCTATCTATTGTATCTATCAAAATCTGTCTGAAAGAGCTCTAAAGGCATAATACACCGTGCCCCAGTACCCAAGGCCCAGGTTATGGTACAGCCACTTCATGGATGATTGACTGCAGTCACTCTCGGTGACACGGCGATGTGGGAACGAAGGGCGGGCATAAATCTTCATCAACGGTCGGCTTACATGCCGAAAGATTTATAATAAAGTTAGATATCTTTATCTTGACAGACCGAATGTGAGGCAAAATAATTGTTGATTTTAACTATTTTAACTCATTGCAACCTCAGTTTTCGTAGTATGATCAATAAAGAAAAATCACATCACTTAACTATTATTTTTAGTTGCAATTTTGTAAACTTTTGCATCCCTCGATGATTCATAAGCCATTGGGGCATATTATTATTATTATTTGATTTAACACCATTATACACTACTAAATGATACTAGAAAAATACGACTCGCACCAGATCAATTCTCGGACGGGAATCGAACCCGCGACCTTTGGATATCCGGTCCAATGCTCTGACCACTGAGCTACCGAGTCACTATTAAAAAATACGACTCGCACCAGATCTCGGTAGCTCGGTAGCTCAGTGGTCAGAGCATTGGACCGGATTTCCAAAGGTCGCGTCGCGGGTTCGATTCCCGTCCGAGAATTGGTCTGGTGCGAGTCGTATTTTTTCTAGTATATCATTGTATAAAAAATAGCATTGTGAATGCAAAAATCTCAAATTAAAAAAAACCATTAAGTATACACATTGGGTAGATTTTGGGCAAGAAGTTAGTCACAATAGGCTTTTTAAACAAAATATTCCAAAACTTTGAAAACTTTAATTTCTTGGATGATAAATCGATTGAAAAAACTTGTGAATTTTTAATAAATGCCTCTTAAACCTTTGAGGTAAGCAACTGGAATTATGAATATTCCATGTAAGCCAATCTCCCCAAGCTAGGGGTTAAACGTTGACGCGGATGTCAATTGGGCAGGCTTGATGATTGATGGCGTCTGCGAGCCGAGCCCTTCAAATTACTTAATATCCTGTGAACACACATTTTTTTTACATATTTCCTAGGAAACTCGGTAAGCGAACGCGAAGTAAGTGGTGCCAAATATTTATATTGGAACATCAAAAAATTCGGGTAGGTACTTAACAGCTTTGGAAAAATAAAAAATGGTTGTCTAAAACTCAGAACGGTATCTTTAATATGTGAATTGCATCATCATTTAAATCTCTCTCTCTCCAAACGCTGGCCCCCTATCGATCCTCCTTAACTAATTGTGATGCCAGTCGCACGGTCCCCCATCCCACCTGTCAGCAGGCACAACGTAATCGAGTTAGCTGAACATACTTGTCAGGATGAGGAGTGGTGAACTCCGAATGTTTGCTGTGACAGGTAATTGTCCCTGGTAAAACAAACAAAGGGTAGGTAAATATTTTGTTAAAACAGAATCTTGAAATAAGAAAATTACACTTAAAAAACTAGTTTATTAAAATTATTAAAACTCATAACCACTTACTTTTAAGCAGCATAATTGCTTGGCTTATCACTTTTATCAGCATATTTGTCTTCACATTCTAAGTGGACAACATCACATAGATGCTGTGACTTTCAATTCGATCATCTTTCTGATGAAACGAAAATGCTCAGTTATTTCAGTTCAGAGCCTCTCGTTAGTTATACTGTTTCATTGTTTTATCCATACGCTCTTATTCTTACTAATATTATAAATGCGAAAGTCCGTTTGTTTGTTTGTTTGTTATGCCTTGAACCAATCACTATGAAAATTTGCATACATGTTGTCAGAGGTACAGAGAAGGACATAGGGTACCTTTCAACCCGAAAAAGGTTCTGTTTCTGAGGGATAGAGAAATAACTGTTTTTATGTTAAACCAAAAACATATCTAATCTTCAGTCAGGGATTTACATAATCTTGTCTGAAAGCTTACTAACAATTTAATATAGTTTCTCAAAAGTAAACCCCCATCTAAAACCAGAGGCCTACTCAAATGTGCAAATACCCGAATTATGGTTAATTATTGGGATCGTATTGAACTTCAACCCGATTGTGTTTGTGTGGCCAACTTTGTGGGTTTCGAGTGTTTGACGTCACGGCATCAATTAGACCTTGGCCAAATAATTTGGAGGGCTCAGCCAATATCGGCGACTGATTCGCCAACTGAATGATGAGTGGGTATTGTTTTCGTTTGTGATCAGTTTTGTTTTGGAGGAGCTAACTTTTAGAATTGTGGAAACAACTCAGTGATTTGATTATTTACATTTATAAATTGACAGAGAAATTCTAATTGGACCAATTTACTTTTATGTAGAGTGTTTTTATTAGAGTTTGTTTATTAGTTTTGTTAATATTACGCCTTTATACCTTGACCATCAGCCATTTTTTGATGTCCCCACTGCTGGGGCACAGGCCTTCCTTATGGGTGGTAAGGAGGATGGGCCATAATAACCCACCACGCGGGCCCAATGCGGATTGGTGGGTGTTAACGACTGCAAATGCAGCCGGGACCAACGGCTTAACGTACCTTCCGAAGCACGGAGGAGCTCGAGATAATAAATTTTTGATCACCCATCCCATGACCGACCCTTGCTAACGTTGCTTAACTTCCGCAATCGCTGGGCCAGGTGCTAAACCACTGCGCCACCGAGCTCCTCTATACCTTACTTAACGTAAAACTTTATAAGCCCTCTATCCAAAGTCACTCTCAACTTTATTTTTGCAATCAAAAAGTAAACAAGGCTTAATCGTAATAAAATAAAATGTATTTTATAAATTGTAATCTTTTATGTAGAGTGTTTTTTGTTTATTTATTTTGTTATCACGTCTCTATCAAAACTTTGTAAGCTCCCTAGCCAAAGTCACTATCAACTTTATTTTTTGCAATCAAAGAGTAAACCGTAGAGGCTTTTCATAACATAAATTGTAAAAAAACGGAACCGTCACATTGGAAGAAAGTCGGAAAACTTTCTGAGACCAGTCTTTAGCAGATACAAGTCGTTTTTTCCAACAAAACTCGGAACTTCTCTCCATTAGTGAGAGCCCGACCGTGCCGCCGAACTTGTGTGCTAATGTGCAAGTTTCGAAAAGCTTCAAACACAATTTTCGCGTCCCGCTTAATGTTAAGCTATTGTGGATAAGTTAGATGCGTTAAATCTCTAGCTATTCAAAAAAATATTTTAGTCGACAAGACTGTTATGCAACAACAGAACCACTAGCTGAAAAAAGTTGTAAAGGAAAGATAGATACAACAACAAAACCGTCTAGCATGATAGACCTTGGAAGTAGTTTTTTTATGAACAACGAGATAGTGCTTAGCCCTTACCTCACCAGATGTTAAGTGACGATAAGGCCGGAGGTGGAAGCGCACTACGCCCGGAATCATCACCGAGGAACTGGCTATCTTACCTCTAACTGCCGGAACACAACAATCTTAAAATTGTTGTTATGGCGTCAGACTTACGTAAGGTGGTGTTAGCTAGCCAGGCGGACTTGAAATAAACCCTACCCCATCCAAACCGAGTACAAATTTACCCTCCTCCTGGGAATCGAACCCGGGACCCCTGCGTCTTACACGGGTGGGTAAACCACTAAACCACAGGCAGTTGATATCGCGCTCAATTTTTTTTATCTGAGTAAAACACTTGTTATAGGTTTCAGGAGTGACTAAATAATAGTAGGATTCGCATTCCTTTTATTCATGAGCGTTACGTTTAACGATTGTATTGCTACATTTGTGCGTAAAATACTACGAGTAGACATTATTAGGCAACGAGTAAAAAAAACATTTTTTAAACTCATTTGCAAAATGTTAAGTAGGTACCTAACTTAAAATACACATTCCTTATTATTTTAACATGATAATGATTGGGTGGATGAACATCCACTCCATACAATCCCAACATGCGTTAACGTCGGGTTTCTTGTTAATTTCATTGGCTGTTCCGATTGAAACAACTTTGTCATCTGAAATATTTTCTCAGAAAACAAAACTTGTTTTGATTTGTTGAGGAGTTGTTTTCTTCGGTAGCTAAGAACAGAATGAGACATATTGATTTGTGCAAGCTCTTAAGATAGCAATGTTATTTTATTATGTTCGCTTTGTTTGGTTATTCTCGTGAATTAAGAGTGAACAGGAACCCAATCGCGCTAATTCTGAACGATAAAACCAAAACCGTTACGTTGTCTTTTATTTTTAAATTTGAGATTTTTGCATTCACAATGCTATTTTTACACAATACTAAATAATATACTAGAAAAAATACGACTCGCACCAGATCAATACAATACGTTGTCTTTTAGTTTTATATTTACCTAGAAATCTTTGGTTTAGCTTTAGAATTCTTAAGTCTTGCTAATGTTTAAAGTGGGTCAATTTTTTTTTTAAATCTGAATCTATCATATTGTGGTTTGATAATCATGTTTTACACAATTTATATACTCACCCAAATATATTGTTTTTGAACTTTTTTTTTCTAAAATACAATTTCGTATTTTTATTTGTCCATCAGCCATTTTTAATGTCCCCACTGCTGGGGCACAGGCCTTCCTTATGGGTGGATAAGGAGGAGGGGCCATAACCACCTCGCGGGCCCAATGCGGATTGGTGGGTGTTAACGACTGCAGATGCAGCCGGGGCTAACGGCTTAACTTGCCTTCCGAAGCACAGAGGAGCTCGAGATAATAAATGTTTGGTCACCCATCCCATGACTGACCCTTGCGAACGTTGCTTAACATCTGCAATCGCTGGGCCAGGCGCTAAACCACTGCGCCACCGGGCTCCTCCTATTTTCGTTTGGTCATCAATAATTTCCATCAAAGCTCCTAGCTAAATGCTTGATCGTCAACCTTTTTCACCACCCAGTCGCGAATAGAAACCACTTGAAAATAGATTAAAATACCTATTTCCATTTAAATAAGCTGGAGGGTACGTAATCGAACCATCGCACTCGATTTATGGGATTCCTATGAAGTGGGGTAAAATTTAATACGCAAAGTTTACCTAAATCGTTGGATAAAGCTGCGTTCAGAATACATTGGTGTTACATCATTTAGAGATAACAACATTAGTTAAGTATTAAAGATAATAATAATTTGTATGGTACCTATGTTATTAGTCAAAGGTCGAAGCTCCGGCGCTCCTAAGTTTGACTACCGAGTCAAACCTCAGGTTTGACAAGAAAGCTTAGTCAAAATCCAAAACTAATAGCGTGTATCTGCCTTTGACTAACGAATTTATGGCCAAACCTAAGAGAGACTAACTTGGACAGTCAAACGCTGAAATTCAATAAGATTAAATCGGGGCTTGACCAGTCAGACTTAAATTAGGTGAGTACATAATATTTTGTTATAGTTAGCAGACTAGTTAGTCAAATATATCTATGCGTGCCGACAATTGTCAGTAACCTAGACATAACTTATGTGTTAATTAAATTTATTTTATTATATGCTATTGGAGCTCGGTGGCGCAGTGGAGCTCGGTGGCGCAGTGGAGCTCGGTGGCGCAGTGGTTTAGCGCCTGGCCCAGCGATTGCGGTAGTTAAGCAACGTTCGCAAGGGTCGGTCATGGGACTAAAAATGTATTAACTCGAGCTCCTCCGTGCTTCGGAAGGCACGTTAAGCCGTTGGTCCCGGCCGCATTTGCAGTCGTCAATCCGCATTGGGCCCGCGTAGTGGGTTATGGCCCGTCCTCTTTACCACCCATAAGGAAGGCCTGTGCCCCAGCATACATATGCTATTGTTTTCTAATATATAGGTACTTTAACAGTATAAAATTGTGTGGATATTTTATTTCATATCTTTAATCTTAAGGTACTTACTTATTTGTTAGTCCTCCATCCTTGATAAACCAAAAAACTCTCATCACAATAGTTCTTTTCTCTCTCAAAAAGCGGAAAAAATTGTATCAAGAAAATTTATTTCAAGTAAAAAATGCAGATTTTCAATAATGCGATTATTTTAGATCAATCATGTAAGTAGGTACTAGCGATTCAAAACATCGGTTATTTTTTTATTTATGGTACTTTTTACGCAGTTAGAAAAGTAGCAAAGTGAATACACCCTTACAAGGAGTTGAATTGCTCCACCAATCGGACTAACGTCTCCCATGTAGCGATCCAATTATTTTTCTAAACCCTTAAAAGATTTAGCCGTAATGTGGACGAGTTTCTCCTCAATCGGGAAACGATATTGCGGCTCAGCGATATTATATTGAAAGGAAGAAATTGTAGGTTTCGTTAAATTCTTACGATATTTCAAGTTGTTCAACTTCATGAAATCATTTTGTGCACTTAAGGTTTCTGCTGTGTTCTAAATGGTGCTGTTATGTTGTTTGATTATACATGAATGTCCTGCATGTTGCAGTATGTCGCCATCAAAATACCCTACGAACAAAGAGTGTTCTTGATAATAAGGTTCACTTTACTGGGAAGTTTTGATTAAAGAGACGTGCGTTTGATACAATGTTTATTCGCGACTGAATTTTAAATCCAGCTACGCGAATATAAATACATGCTTTTGGGCGTTACTATAATAAACAAAAAACAAATTAGGTATTCAACAAAGAGTATCTTTGTTCGTAGAAAATACCTAAGCTGATAATAAGGTGGTTGTGGTACCTACCTGTATTTATCTTGCATGAAATTGAAACGTGTTCAGGGGCCCTAATTTTGAATCCTTCGACTGGCGTCGAGTGCTTGGTTTCTACTGATTTTCGTTCGACATTTGACTTTCCATATTTTTGAATCACTCGACCGCAAAGAGTGCCCTCACCCACGTTTGCAGTCGAGCGATACGGTACGGCGAGCGATATTCTTTTCAACTAAAAAGCGAAGTTTTTTTTAAACACCCAATAGAAACATGGATATTACGTTCCGTTTTCGTTGCGGTAGTTATCGGTTTTCTCTAAATTCTGCGTGGAACGGATAAAATGCATCATTTCGTATTCCGAAAACGAACGATTCAAAAATACGGAAAATCGGCGTCATGCGACTTGGAAGGCGAGTGTGACTTAAGTCGCATGCGACAACATAATGTCATACGATTTCATTTCAATGTTTTCATTTCAATAAATAAATTTCATTTCAATTTCATTTTATTTCAATTTCATTTCATTTCATTTCAATTACGAGCGATTCAAAAATAGAGCCCCTGGACACGTCACCTCCAGCATTATTTATTTAAAAAAACTAAGCGTCTCTTGCAAAAGCGATCTATAAATAGAATTGATACCTATAGTCTTTATTACAAAATGCTAGCTAGAAATAAAGTGTCGACAGTCGATCTCATTACCTATTCTAAGAAAGATAGAAGTAAAAAGGTTTACTGCAAAAGTTTTATGTTAAGAAAATTATAATGAAATAGTAAACTCCATTATTTTTCCCATTAATACTAGCAGCTGTTATTGTATGTCACACGCAGGCTTGGCCCACTTTGCCATTATTGCCGACGGGTAATTGAAAAAAGTAATAAGCAAAAGGGTAACTTAACGAAAAAAATATCCATTTATCTTAGAAATGACTTCTGTACCAAAATGTGTATTATAACATGAACATTTTCATTTCAAATTATAAAGTTTTACACACAACACAATATAATCAGAGAAATAGGTCGTTTGCGTATCGGGACATTTGCACGTCTGGTCGGTTGCGAATTTGAAATATGGTCGTTAGCGTGTCCGGTAATTTGCGTTTCTGGCACTATGCGTCGAAAGGATAAAAACACCATCATAATCTAAGATATCTAAAGGAGGCACTCTCCTCACGTATGTATGTTGTTACAAATAGCCTACTAAAGACTCTTTTTATTTTATGAAAAAAATATTGCACGTCATTCACCCAATATCGTTTAGATTGAAAACAAACCAATAGACTTGGTCCTATTACATTTCTCAAGTTCGCTTAGTAGAATGACTTTATTTTTTATAAAATATTATCATTAGGAACTTATACCTATCTATATTTCAATAAATTAGGACATACATAACTTACTAAACGAGAAAAATAAGGATAACAATTGTGATAAAGTTTTATTACCTACCATTTAAGCAATCACCTCTTATTGAGAATTGAGTCTTCCACTTCAAAGGTTGTACATAGCAAAATGATTGGGAATTCAATAGCCGTAGTTTCTCAAACAGCCGATAGTCGAGTCGATCGTTCCAATTTCGGTTGTCCTGTTTCTGTATTCCGGCCATCAACAATACGTTTGCGAAGTTCGGCTGACTTGAAATTCGGCCCGTTCACGAAATTCGGTCTCATTTCATCCAGTCAAAGTTTAATCACGATCCGATATTGGTCCTTCGAGCGATGTTTTTATCTAACTAACCGTGGAGGGAGTGATGAGTGGAGCTGGCTTCGTGGACAGACAGTGAATGATATCTACGGGATTTGGCCTGGCTTAGGAGCATTAAAAAGTTTTAGATCCAACTTCGGAACACGGGGTACCTTTACTGAAGTTTTATAACAAGTTTAATCCTAACCGTGGGAAGTATTGAAAAATCTCCTGAGCGCGATTCATATTCTATTTTAAGTTAGTTCAGGTTTTAAGGAAAGTTTGTGACTAAAAGTAAGAACTTGAATTATTGTTGTAATTTTTCACCTCTGATCAGGGGGTCTATTACGAAAAGTTTCACGCGATACACGCAGCTGCGTCCGTGCTTCGTTATGATTGTTTCCTATTATAAAGCACTTGCGTATGCGATATTGCAAAGTGATTGCGTAAGTTTGACAGTTTTTCTCTAGCGTATCCGACATCATTCGTTCAATAGTCTTTGGGCTACGATAGCCAAATTGAAAAAGTGTTTAATAGCCACAACCGACGAACTGCGGACAACTATCGTGACTAAGTAACTGCGTTACGCAATTGCGTATGTTATTTTTGTAATAGGCCCTCAGAGCTCAAATGTACTGTCGTGTCTACGGCTCTAAAAAATAAGTTAGTTGTCTATGTGCCAGTTCTAAGAATGGCTAAACGATGAAAGGCTAACCTAACCTCCTCTAACCGCCTTGTGTGATTCCCAACGAGGGTACAATTTGTACTCGGTTTGGTTAGTGGTAGCCTTATCTCAAGTCCGCCTGGCTAGCTGCCACCATCTTACCTAAGTCTGAAGCCTTATCAACAATTTAAAAATTGTTGTTTTCCGGCAGTTAGAGGTAAGACACCCAGGTTCTCAGTGGTGGATGAGGATTCCGGGTGTAAGGCCGAAGGTGGGCCTTATCGTCACTTAACATCAGGTGATGTAAAGGCCAAGCATTATCCCGTTGTGTATAAAAAAGCTGATTGTATGATAGTGACTGCCATGTCAGTAACTTGAGTTACATGTAAAGTACTTAAGGTGCAATAAACAAGATAGTGTTATAAACAAGAGCCACATACGAAACAGAACGAACCAACAAATCTTCAGCAAACTAAAAAGTTAACGCAGAGAAAAATCTCTACTAAAGTAAAAGAAGCCATTTACAAGAGAAAATTATTTCCACCGCAGCAGTAACAACTAGTGGATTCTGGCGTTCCCAGAAACTTCGGCCTTAACACAGCAAGTTGCGGGGAAACTATCGCATTTAAAAGAATAATGTGTTTGAACAGTTGTAAGGGTGAAATGCAAGGCACTCGGGAAATAAGGGTAGCTTTGTCTCGTTGGAGGTGGAGCTCTGGTTATTGCAAATTCCTCAGCTCACCTTGCAACGCTATTAAATCTTGTAGTATGCAATATAAGGTACAACCTGCTTTTGGGATTGCTTCTTATTGCTATTTCTTGGAAGAACTGAAGGAGTTTTCTGAGCAAATGAGTAGAATCTGTCTTCGTTAATTTCTTTTGTACTCGCTCTTACGAGAAGTGTTTATTTTAAGAAGGTTTTAGATAATGTCTGAGGTTAAGTTTTCTTTAAGCTAAGTATTTTACGAGTTTGCCCAAAAGTGGTTTTTTGATACGGTTTTTTTCCCAAAAGCATTCTCTCGACAAAAGCAATTTCACACACCCCGCTCGTTCCTCCATTCCAATCACCTTGAAACAACCGTTTGTCGAGTATTCTGAACCAGCATGGGTAGGCCATCAACTAAAAAGGTTTCCCTACACGTTCGCATCCCATCAAAGTCCACTAGTGACGTCACAGTTCCGCCATAAAAATATTCAAGCGGGCCTCGGAAAATCCACAATCAAGGCAACGCCGGCGGCGCCCCGCCGTACAACGCTTTCATTAAACATACAACTCGGTTTTTGTACGAAAAAATGCTTATACAGCCTGAAGCACCACCCCCACATAAGGAATGTTGTCGCTGCGAAATTAGTTCGTAAAATAAATTCCCCCCACTCACACAATGACAGACGTAATCTGCCCTGCCCGAGACACCGAGATTATATTTTTTTATGTTCGACATCAATTTATTATTTTAATACGTAAAGGTTCAGGTTTCATAAGTCAAATGTAGAGTTTTTTCTTATTGACATTTCATAGTCTTCTATATTTTTTATATTTCTTATTATTGCTATGAAATAAGAAATAAAAAAAATGGGGGCACGGTATAAGTTAAATTATTGAAGTACCTAGTTAATAATTTCAATTACCTTATTTAATTTAATGTTTATAAAAGAATTGTTGACGAAACGAAATAAACCCAAGAAATTCGTCTAATGAAGGATCTTAAACACCCCTAAGTGGGCAGTTTTATCGCGCACCGGCCAGTTTTTATTATGTTTCAATAAAGCAGTGACACGTGCTGACAACGAGCCGATAGGGCCGCGAGGAGGGACACTTACGAAAATTGCTTGCACAGAAAACTAATATCAGTGTTTGCCAGGCGGTCGCATGTTGGCGGGGCACAAGTTGTGAGATTGAGCGAATAGCTGAACAATCTCAAAATAGCAACTCGCTTAGAAGAGACCTTAAAGTTTCACGCTAGTGAGATATTGAAATTTTGAGGTCGTGGTCCAACTGCTCTCTCCTACCAGTTGAGCTACGGGTTTTCTTATAAGGTCAGTTGTCTAATTATTATTTTAGCCGGTCAATTACTCTATAGCTATACCTACCCGTGGTCCTACAGTTGGAAAAAATACTTATTTGGTGTCTTATAGTATACAATGTGTATTAGGATTGGGCCATACTAAACCTGTGAGCTACATTCGATGCCAAATACGGTCTTTTTCATAAAATTTTGAACTTTTTTGTCCTCACCAACTGTGTCTGCGTCGCACATGGATGGCAATGAGGGGTTTTCAAAATGACATTAAATTTAAAAAATAAAAATAGTAACTATTTGCTTCACTAGATGGTGTTGATACTCTTCGAAGCCTAAAAATAGTAACTATTTGCCTCACTTGATGGTGTTGATACTCATCGAAGCTTAGTAAAAAAATCACATTGTCACCTATTTTTATCAACGACATCTATCGAGCCTACAGTTTTTTGACATTGTGAAAAGCCCTCATTAGATTTCGTGTATTAGACTTTACCTTGTGACTTGGATCAATCGTCACGAAAATAGGTCTGCTTACCTTATTGTGTAGGTCTGCAGATAGGCGCGGTTTGGATTTAGAACACTTTATAAAGATTACTTATGTCAGAATGTGTGCTCTCCTAGCGATACAAGTGGAATCCCAAAAGGTGGGCTTAGGGAAAACCCTTTTGAAGAAATTGCGTTGGGCGCTAAAGAGGTTAAAGATAAGTGCAAATTAATTCAAGATTTCGACCTCTTTTTACAAATAAAGAAAACACTACATGTTGCGTGTTCCAAATGCAGAGTAGTGTTTTGTTTTCTGTCGTAATTTCGAATAAATAAATGAAACAAAAGACTATTGTGTGAGTTGCACAAGCTGTCAAAGTTAAAGTTATCGTCAAATAATAATGCTGCCTATTTGTACTCAGCCTAAGGCTGAGTTGCACCATCTAACTTTAACAATAACAAGCTTGTTAAAGTACTGGTTAAGTACAAGTTATCCAAAAAAAGAGGTTGCCAGCCAGCATGATGTCCGTTGACAAGTTTGACGTGACAAATAGGTAGCATTATCATTTGACGATAACTTTAACTGCGTTTTGGTGCAACTCACACTTACAGTCTTACAACTTTTAAAGGTTAAATAAAAGCACAGAGTTTTTTTTACTCTATTAAAAAGCGCGTGAGTGTAAATCACCATGTCGCAAACTTATGTAATCACAGACTTTGATTGATGTATTGTATGGAACTGGCACGCTTACGTTACGGCACGTTATTTTATAGTTTACTGCAAGCTTATTTTAAAGCTAATAGTAAGCGTAGCGCTCAAACGGATAGAATTGGCCATTTGAGTTGGGCCCCAGTTATGTTTTACACATAAAGTTAATATACCTAGCGGAATAGAGGAACAAACATGAGCTGTCAAACGAAACCGAAATTAGATTAGACAATCGACAAAAAATATCGATAACTTGATGCAGCCCCAGTATAAAATGAAAATTATTTCTTTATACAAAATATTCGTAAATTTTGCATTATGTCTAGTCGATCTTTGCTTCTTACCAAAATAAATGTTTACAGAAGAGAATAATTACGTTCAGTGTTAAAAATTCGAAACGCTGGCAAAAATAAACCCAAGGATTAGGCTGAGTCGATTTGGAATAATTTACCTGTGAAATGATGATTTGTCGGGGTTATTTCGCTTTGTTGTTTAACAATCGATCATTAAACAAGTCACCATGTTTCTGAAGCACTATTTCTCAAAAATATCCGCGATTGCACGTAAAATAAGAAATATTCACAGAACTCAAATTCTCAGCGTGCCGATCAATGCAGACAAACTGTCAATCAGTTCCGAAAAAGAGTTCTATCACGTCGCGTCACGCATCTCTTTTTATCGCACCGTGTTGTCAATATCTTGCTTGCTCAGTCTTTTGGTTCCTCTATTCCGTTAGGTATATTAACTTTATGGTTTTACATCGCTCTAACCACTGTCGTCAGTGTAATTACCCGAATACTTTTCCTACACACAGCTGCCTCCAGTTTCCAGCAGCACAGTCCATAAACAAGCCATTGAAAACCAGCGTTGTATGAAAAATTAGAATGAAAGCCTCAGAAATTACTGTGTGGATGGAGTTAAAGTGAATATTTGAATAAAATTTTCATTTTAATCGAGTTCGTTGTTCTGATTTTAATCCAAACCGCCTTTTATCTCGATAGCGTATTCCAGAAAATTCCTTTGAGATATCCAGTACAGAAGAAGCTTTGATAAATAATTAGAAGTTAATAAATTATTTAATTTTATGTACATCTCAAACGTTTCAATATTCATCGCAATATCTTTACTTTGTATGGAAATTATTTAGATTTGAATAAGTTTATATTTTGGCTTTTGATGAAATGCAAATAATAAAGTACATAGATGGTTTTGTAAATAAATAATTATTTTTGATGGAATAAATTAAAACTGTTATTATAATTAACTTCAAGTAAACGTATACGGTTCTATTTTACATGCACCGAGTGATTTTATTATGTCGGATAAGGCTTATTCGAAACTGAATGAACCACGATAATTGGACGACCATATTATTTCCAATTTGTTACCTTGACAGATCAAGAATACGGCCGAAATTAAGGAAATTGAACGACAAAACGAACATTATCGACATTCTATTTCGTTGTATGCCCTAATGTCTCTTGAGTGAAGCGCTTTATTATGATTCATGAATTCTTCTCGTATCGATTTTTCTTCACTCAGTGCAAGCACTTGTGAATCTGTGGCTGAAAACCCCGTAAAACGAACATTGGTATAGTTCTTCTATCTTACGAAAAACCGTTTTGCTATGAATGTTGTTAGGCGTACACATACACAATATTTTAGTGTGCGTTATACGAGAGCAAAAGACGCACACTAAAACATGCGCAATGTGTGCATGTGCAATGTGCCTAATACATTCATAGCAAAACGGACTTCGTGCGTTAGATCAAAATCATTTCATTTTACTAGGTAGGTTAGGTACCAAGCAGAATGGACAAAAAGTATTTTTTTGCTGAAATCTAACGCATTCTTTCTTTCTCCCTTTTATAGGACCATTACAGTGACCATAATTGTACTTAAATAAATGGAAAATTTCATTATCTTACAATTTTTGAACTGTTTAATACCCACCTATCTAAGTCTATATTTTTCTAAAACATAAAAATAAAACGTTCTACAAATTAAAACTTAGCAAGCTTTGACGTCAAATTAACTTTTACATAAAAATGTTTTTACAAAAATGTTTCTCATGAAGGTAAAAACCAAATTCTCTTTGAGCCGAAATATGATTTGAAGTCTGTCCAAATATAGAGGAGAAAAAAATTAAAATTATCTTAACATCCACACAGGACGTCAGAATTGTTGCTTTTTTAAATTTTCTTTAAAAATGTTATTGGCTACCGTACTCAGAGTGTGTGAGTTTTTTTTTTATTTTGTTTATTAACACAAACACAATATCATGACAGGACATATCCCAATTCGATAAAGTGGTCCCTACTGCTTATAACATATAATAGACAATGACACTTTGGCGAATTCACTCAAAGAACACGAATAAATATCAATACTTTGGGAAATTTCGTTGAGTGTGTGCAGAGCGCGTGTGATTGGGGCTTTATTTAGCAAATTAGTCCTGCCTCGCGGTACCACCAGCAGCTGTGGTTGTCGCCTCCTCCCCACATAATTGTCAGGTGCCTGCAACATCACCTCCTTTAGCAATTCAATTAGTATTTTGGGGTTCCCCGTAATAGTATTACCACGTAAGATGCAGAAAAGAACAAGATTTTTGGCGTACCGAAATGAAAAGTACAGGTAGGTATTGCGCAGTGTTCTTGATAAAGTTAACGTAAGACGTTTAGGTAAGTAACAGACTGAACTCATCATCTACAGAAAAAAAACCATTATGCACTTCATAAAACTTACAAAGAGAAAACGTTAAAGTTTCTGAGGTAATTCATTTTTCCATAACAGGAGAGATCAAAATAAAAAAAATGAGTGTTCAGGCCAAAGTTTCTGGCGACTCAACGTAACTTATATTAAAAATTTATACAAAAAATTGCTGCGGCCCCATCTTAGTTCTTGGAAATCTTCCAGTTTATTGAAAGCCCCTATTTTACTTGGTTACAGCGAGAATACAAGTTCTGGATCTAGATATTTCTTCACTGCGAAGAGTTTCGTCAACTTTTCAGTTTTCATTAAATTGTGATATTGATATTGGTAGGTTAGTGACCACGTCAATTTCAGCAGAGATTTTTTTTCAGTTCCGTATTATGGTATAGTTTACAATGGCGAGTTCCTTTTTTTCATGAATGTGCAATAAGTTTATGAACATAGTAACAATAACTCTACCATGAGTTGATGCAAACTGTTTTCGCTACCGAAAAGGATGTTTACAGTCAATGCGAGTGAAAAAGATAAAATTGTAGTTTACGGTAGCAAAAACAGTTTGCATCAACTCATGATAGGGCCCAAGAGCTACAAAGACTGTGTTCAAACGAATCCATTGCCCACCCATTTTTATCGCTGCGATATGGTGTGGTTTTGGTATGTGTCCATCAGCCATTTTTTTTGATGTCCCCACTGCTGGGGCACAGGCCTTCCTTATAGGTGGTAAGGAGGATGGGCCATAACCCACCACGCGGGCCCAATGCGGATTGGTGGGTGTTAACGACTGCAAATGCAGCCGGGACCAACGGCTTAACGTGCCTTCCGAAGCACGGAGGAGCTCGAGATAATAAATTTTTGGTCACCCATCCCATGACCGACCCTTGCGAACGTTGCTTAACTTCCGCAATTGCTGGGCCAGGCGCTAAACCACTGCGCCACCGAGCTCCACGGTTTGTGTGAATAGACCTTTTCTCCGATATCCCGAAAATTTTTGGATCGCCCTAGCTCACCTATAATATCTAAATAAAGAGGTGATTATTATTTCTCACGTTAAAATGACAAATGTGTCGCGGTATTGGCTCGTTCTTATATGGCACTACTTTTAAATGCTCCTTATGCATCATTATGAAATGCTCGCACTAATATGCCTGCTGACTATAAAGTGAAACTGTATAGAATAGTGCAACATAATCGATGATATCCGCCTCTGTGGTGTAGTGGTTTGCCCACCCGTGTAAGACACAGAGGTCCCGGGTTCGATTCCCAGGGGGGGTACAATTTGTACTCGGTATGGTTGGTGGTAGGTCTTATTTCGCCGCCTGGCTAACTATCACCATCTTACCTAAGTCTGACGATATAACAACAATTTAGAAATTGTTGTGTTCCGGCAGTTAGAGGTAAGATAGCCAGTTCCTCAGTGATGAGGATTCCAGGTGTAGTGCGCTTCTACCTACGGCCTTATCGTCACATAAAATCAGGTGAGGTGAAGGCCAAGCACTAATCCCTTTGTAATTAAAAAAATACATATAACAAAGTCCTGAAAGATGATAAATATTACATCATGGATGTGATGTGACCTGGTTATTCAGGCGATGCGTTTGTTGACTTTAATCTCGGACAGGAGGTAATAAAATAAGGGCGCGACTCGAGAGGTGGCTGCTGCCCCAACCTGCCACTCGCAGACAGTCATCGATAGGGTTCAAAACGGTGTAAAAGATATATGGAGTTGTTAACACCATTCCAAAGTGGTGCTTTTGGGATTACGAAGAATAATTGAGCAGTTGCTATAAGCTAAGCATAAGACATTGTATTAATTACAATTTGTCATGCATAAAAACACTGCCATTATGCCATGTAGATAACGCTGTCGAACACCCGACTTATTCCATGTTCATACTTACATGATGGATCGACGATCTGATGGAAGTCGCAAAAAGCCGTTGGATGTGGGCAGCGCAGGAGCGAGTTTCGTGGAGTGTATGCCCAACGCTGGGTGTCATGCAACTGACATTAAGATGATCATAGAATTTCTTTGTTTCGGTCTCACACTATCCCCCTTATTAATAAACGCAAATTAAGTTTTTTACACCTATGGTTAAACTTAAGGCGGTTGTATGACCGAAAGTGGCGCCCTCAGTGGTTTTTATTTAATAAGTTATTAATAGAAAAAGATTTTAATAATGTTTATCGTGGAGATTTTAGGGCCCATGGTCTTGTATTTTTAGAAGGTATCACTACATGCCCTTGTAGTCTCAAGATGTCTCAAGCAGCGCGCCTAATTGCGTAAAAATGGCTGGTCGGATCCTGGTTGCAGGTTCCCTAAGGATTTTCTCTAATATCCACGCGGACGAAGAAGCTAGTTAAATATAATTCACCGCGGCGCCACTTTCGCTCAGGGTACCACCTTAACCAAAAATTTTGCTTATGAATATTATGACGTTTTGAGACTTCAAACGTAAGGAAAAAATATTGATAAGCTAAATTTTTGGTCAAACTATGTAAACTTACCTACTCTTCGTTTATAACAAGGCTGAAGTTTAAGTACCCTTGAAGGTTTATGTTTTCGGTTTTATCCTCTCTCCAAAGATACATCACAAACCGTTCCTCTCTGTCATAAATTTGAATAGAATCGATTGCTGTCTACGCCTCGGGCCAAGTTAGATTTCCCCCGGGACACCACGACACCTGACCGAATGTAAAATATATCAGATATTTTTTACCCGCCCAGTATGATGGCTGCTGTTGTTAAAGCTTACATCTCGGGAGAGTGTATCGGCTAGTTAGCTTAAGTGGTAGAGGGAATATTTAAGTATGCAACTTAGAATAGAGGAAAAATGGATATCTAGGATAAGTGTAATGGAAAAAGGTAAAATAATAATGTTGGGTAGTGGGATTGCTGACGTTCATGAAATAACAATTAAGAAAGAACTGAAAGAAGAAAAGGCTTACTTAATGATGAAACAAAAGGGAAAGATGTTAGGATATCCTTTTAAAATGGTAACAAATGAAGCGACTGTCAATTATTGATGATAATTTTAGAGATGTTACTGGCTATAAGTCTATGGTTACTGGTGATTTTGAGATAAGTATTAAAATATACCGTATGTAAATCCTTAAAACTAGGCTGTAGTTGGGAAAAGCCAGGTACATACAAAATTATTTATTTCACATCAAAAAACTATTAACGTCTTTAGTAAACGGTAAACTAATTTACATAACCCTGTCAAGTACGCAAGCATAAAAATCTTCTTCATTGTTTGTTCGCTTTGATCAGCGATACCTTTTTAATTAATTTAATAAATTAATTGTCACGTTGATGTCACTTTCTGATATTTTTTGATAAACCAACACCTCACTCAACACTGGACAGTAAGATAAATTTATTTTTCCAAAATCTATTTTTCTTATAAACCTGTCGGTTTCCACCCATCCTACACAGTCTGGTTAAAAAGTTTGCCTTTAATTAGTTTACATACTGTAATACACAAATTAAAGGTAAATATTATATATTTTTGGAACAATTGCTTTATTTCCAGAATTATAAGAAATTTATGACGGCGAAGCTCTTCGTGATCGAGATAATGGTAATTTGAAAT
The DNA here is from genome assembly GCA_950108535.1 of Agriphila straminella. Taxonomy (NCBI): domain Eukaryota; kingdom Metazoa; phylum Arthropoda; class Insecta; order Lepidoptera; family Crambidae; genus Agriphila; species Agriphila straminella. The sequence goes on from OX467321.1 coordinate 15,308,035, forward strand.
TGCTTGCTTACAAAGAAGCCTTGAAATCTTGAAAGCGTAGCTTTAATGAACTATCTTTAATTAAGAACTTCTAGAACTCTTGTTGCTTTTTAAAACTCTAGGTAGTGTTCTAGGAATAGGAACTTCCTGAAAACAAAGACCCTTTCACTTACATAATAAGAAGTGAAATCCTTTGTAATATTTGCTATTTTTATAATCAAAAACGAACTTTTTCATATTGATTCACGTCTGGGTGTTTGTACTTCGCTGTCTCTGATTTTCATAACACAAGTTCTTTAGCTACTTTGAAATCAGAGCAATGTTTGTAAAATGATAAAAGTATTGAATTCCAGATTAATTCCACGTAAATCTACATAAATATACATTTGGGAAAAGATAATTATGGACCCACCAGGTAACTGGGCTGTGACCCGTGGGAACGAGACTTTTCTAAGTGAACCCAACTCTTCGGATAGAAACTAGCCTTTAGATGTCTGCTAAAATATTAGCATGTACCTTCGTGGCAGATATACTGCCTTAATAAAACATTTTTTTGGTCTACATTATACAAAACGCCAAACTAGAACAAAGTATTCCTGGAAAAGCTTCAAAAAGTTTACACGCTTGTTTAGGCTTACAAAAAAAAACACGAAGAGCCGACCAAAGAGACCCGAATACATGAAAAATTAAGGGCAACTTGTTTTGATACATAATAAGCTCAGCATAACAAGTTGCACCGAAGGGCTTGTTGGTATAAAAAATAGTGAGTATTATGAAAAAATATGTGAGCCGTGGAAAACAAAAACATTTTTCTTAGTGGGGCTGTGTTTACACCGAGTGTTTGCTTCCCGAGTCCCAGATGTTATACGCCATAAGCCGCTCTTATTAGGGATTCCGGGAGCTCAGTCGCATGAAAATATCTTTTATATTTTTGCGACATATTAATCTTTTGAAAGTTTTTTAACATAACCTTCTTATTATCTATAGGGTGTTTGGTAATAGCCATATAAAGCCATATGGTAGATAGGGTACCATGCATACAATTCCGGAAAAGTTAACCACCAATTTTTTTTAATCTTTATTTTTCTTTTTATGATAAACTGCATAGTGGCAACCCTAGACTGAAATTGTGTTTAGCTTTTGCCCATTAATGGAATTGATAATCGAGTACAATAGTCTTTTATATAGCGTCTAGCGTCATTTTACATTTTCCATGGAAATAGAGAAGAGTTCAGTTTCAGGTTTATAATAATTTTCCGCCTGCCTGTCTACCATATTCGGCTTTATAAGGCTATTGATGAAGTTAAACATCGACGTTAGATCAGTTAGAATATCAACTGGACATCGAATCAGGTCCTAATCGCCAAACCTGAAAAACTTACTATTTTAATGTGCAAGTTGTTTCATTATTCAATATTTAAATAATTTTATATTCTACCGCTAAATATATTACTTCCTATATATGAAGCAAAATAATAGCTAGCTCGTTCCCCCAATATGAAATGATTTTTATTACAAACATGGCGACGGCGGTAGTATGCCAATTATCGTTATCCGTAACGTCTTCATCTCAAATAAAGAAACGTCCCTGCAGCATATAAATCAATAGACATCTAATAAATTATTGTTATCGCCACACCCCTTGGGTTTAATGCTGCGATCGGTAGAGTGGAACGATAGAAGTAACTATAGCTCACTTTTTTCTGCACTCGACAAAATATTATATTTTTTCATAATATTGAATTAAAAAGTTGACAACTTTTCCAAGCTAAGTTAATGAAATACTTATATGACGTATGTCATAAAGAAGTTAACAATTAATTACAAAATCTGCAAATCTTTAAAATATATTTAATTAGGAAATCAGTTTGTAGCATAGTTGTTGTATCTCACGAAGTCCGTTTGGCCATGAATATTGTTAGGCGTACACAATATGCACATTGTTTTAGTCTGTTTGCGTCTGCACACTCTCGTATTATGCACACAAAAACAACCTCAGAACTGATCTAACGAACATTGTGAGATAGAAATAATCGAAACCTTTCTCTCGGTTCCGTAGCGCTGCACGCGGTTGCATCTTCATTCTACTCACGCGCGCCTCCCGGGGAGTCTAATTCCTCTCCTAATTTCGCACCTTATTGTGGGGGAATAAGAAAATGGGGAATTTTTCATAAAAATTCAAGGCATGCCTCAACTGGGGACCGTCTTGATGGACCGTTGTCTGGCTTTGGTAGCTGACTCCCGATTCTTTAACGGTGAGTATGAAAGCCGTTTTAATGTTATTGTGGAAATATAGCTTGTTTGTGGGATTATATTGGTTTTTGATCTGTTTAAGATCGCGGAAAGTCGTTGAATGCTTGTAGCGCTTCTGTCGCAGCAATGAGATTCTCCTAAATGCAAATTCACAATCAATCTATGATTTATCGAGTTATGATGTCATATTCCCAATAGTGAGTATTTAAGCAAAATAATTATCATAGATTTCATTAGTAACTACACAGGCCTGCAAAAGTAAGTATCACACTTTTCAAAATTTTTTTTCTTAACTAAAGAAGGTAGAGGTTTAAGATTAAAACGTTTTGTTGCAAATTTTATAGGCTTTAATTCTTAGAAACTAAAATTATACATTAGTAACATTTTTAACATAAAAAAGATAAAACAATGAAAATAGACATTTTTAGTTTAGTGTAAAAAAAATCAACTAAAATGTATTACATGTTATTTAATTTTTAATAACTGGTATTGCCTCCAGGCAGACCAGATTTAATACCTGAGTTTTGAAAAATCCTTTCTTAATGCACCTTTGGACCTCATAAGGAACCTATGTGCAAAATTTCAAGTCTCTAGGTTCAACGGTTTGGGCTGTGCGTTGATATCTCACTCAGTCAGTCAGTCAGTCAGGACTTTGAATTTTATATATATGGATGTGTTCAAGACAGTTGTTGCCAGACAGCACAGCCAATGTTAAAGCCAAAATTAAAAATTATAGTTGAAGTGCTTTCAAATTGAAGTAATCTGACATAGTTTTTAAATTAAAATTCGTTGTTGGAAATCAACTTTCATTTTTGAATACCAATGAAACGTAAAACGGTCGATAGGTCATGTCAATGGTTTCATCGGGAGTTGAATTTCAGTTACCGATGTGCAATTTTGTTTTTGAATACTGAAATGAGTTAGCAGGATTAAATGATTCCAATTTAAATTTAAGTCGAAACATTTTAAAATCTCATTAATGAGAGTAAATGCGCTTACTAGTATCGTACTTTTGAGTAAGTAATGCCGAGATTGAAAAATTTAATCGGGATTTTATTATATAATACTTATTGAATTTACAGTCATTAGCCTATAGCTCTAATTAAATTTCTTGTCGGTTCTTTACAGTTAAAGTTCCCAGGCGTCAATCATTACTTCCTTACTATAAATTCGAAAGTCCGTTTGTTTGTTTGTGACGACATCACGTCTTAACTAGAAAACCGACCATAGATTTTTCACTCTCTTATTTCAAAAGTTAGAGGGGAGGGACACACATTTTACCACTTTGGCAGTGTTTATCTTTCAAACGGTTGACTTTGAGAAAACATTGTCTTAGGAACCTCAATGTCATTTTTTAAAGACCTATCTATAGACACCACGCACGTATTGGTATGAAGAAAAAAAAATCCGTTTCAGTTCCATGTATGTGAGCCCCCCCCCACCCCTTAATCTTTTTTTTTATTATTTTTATGTTAAAATCGTTAAGCGGTTAACAGAATACATCTACCTACTAAGTTTCAACTGTGTAATCCTCATACTTTCGGAATAAAATGGCTGTGACATACGGACGGACAGACAGACAGACATGACGAATTTGTAAGGGTTCCGTTTTTTTTCCATTTTGGCTACGGAACCCTAAAAAGGTACTGTTCCCTAGGAAAAGAAAAATAACTGTCCATGCCAGACGAAGTCGCGGGTGGCCGCTAGATTTAAATAAATTATTAAAACCTCTGACATGTTGCATATATTTTAATTTTCAGCATTATGTTTTTATTATCCGCGTATTTAAAAAACACACTTATCTTATAGCCCCTTACATAGCAGATGTATCTATAGTTACACAATGGTTACTCTCTGTCAAACTATTTGAATTTGACATTTAAAAGAAAGTGACAAAACACTGTACATCTGCTATACAATCTTTATTGACCTCACTTTAAATGTGGAGCTCATTTTTCAATGTTGACGACTCTGTATGAAATATACAGGGAGAAAAAAGCAGCCCTTGACGAGTTTCTTGCCGGTTCTTCTCGTTACAAGGTCTCCCGCTCAGGGTTTGCGAACCGATGGCGTAGCTTCTTTGACATTCACAAGTGCTTGTAACAGCCTAGACTGAATAAATGATTTTTTGATTTTGATTTTGATTTTGATTAGTAAGGGGGTAAGTATATAAGGAATAAAAATTGTCAGTAAATAAATATATCAACTTTTTATTGTTTTTTTTAGATTTGGAACACAGGTTTAGGTGTTGAACACCTACCTTTTCCCGACGTTTCGACCGAATTGCATCGGCCGTGGTCACCATCTGAATAAGAATAAGAATAAGAATCATTTATTTGCTGAGAATGTAGGTACATGCATAATTGTTGTTAAAGAATTTTCGGTCCTGTACATTCTGCCAAAAATTAGCATGCAAATATTTAAATTAGAGTTCAGGTAAACTAAGTATACAATTGCATATTATCTTGATCATTTTACAATAAAAATAGTAGGTACCTTTTCAATAATTTTAAACAAATATTTATAAACTAAGAAATGTCAATTAGAAATAATAAGGAATAAATTATAAGATGTCAAAATTTATCATTTAGAAAATCTGTAATAGAATAATAACATTTTTCTAATAATATAGATGTCAATTTCTTTTTAAATTTATAACTATTCAATTCCTTAATTTCGTCAGGTATTTTGTTATATATTGCCGGTCCCATTCCCATCACACTTTTCCTAAGCAATGCTGTATGATATCTTCCCAAATTTAGCATGTTTCGGTACTGTGAACGCACTTTGATCGACCTTTTCCGTGTCTGGGAAACTTTTGTAAATAAGGACTGACTTATATTTATAATATCCATCTACAAACGTTTCCCTTTTAGGTGTGATATACCTATTTGCAGGTTGTAATTTTATCTTAAGTATCTACCAATTTCTTAAGAAAGCAGCCAAATTCCAAAACTAAAGTATACTTGACATAAGGAGTTGCCACATTCACCCCTACCATCTAGAAAATGAAGTTGGCGAAATATCCGGGACATTTGTCAGTCAATTACGCGGGCCCGCCGCGCCTCCCTAATATTACGAATTTCATCTCCCCACATCCATGCCTATGAATATAAATTTTCCTTACCTGTCTTAATACCTTCAAAATAGGCAACGTTTTTGGTGATATCAATTTTTGTATCATAATTTTTAAGTGCTTTTTAGATAAGCAAGTGTTTTTTTTTATAAAAATATTTTTACATGGCTTCGATATCTAGTAGTTTTTTATCAAGAAATTTTTAAATTATCTGTAGGTATGTAAGTACAATTATATACCTTGTTGTTTCGTACTCTGTGATGACTAATATTTAGTATCGCTTCTGCGCACTTACTTTTTTAAGGATGAAGGTAAGTCAAATAAAAAAATGGTGTAGGCCTACCACTAAAAATGTAACTTCATTAAAATTATTCGTACTAATCGGAAATTTAATATTTAACACTTTTCAATTTCTTTCTACTCAAGAAAACGGTTATTCATATTTACAATCCAGTTGCATTAAATCTATCTATATATATAAAATTCAAAGTCCTGACTGACTGACTGAGTGAGATATCAAAGCACAGCCCAAACCGCTGAACTTAGAGACTTGAAATTTTGCACATTGGTTCCTTATGAGGTCTAGGGGTGCACTAAGAAAGGATTTTTCTAAACTCACCCCCAAGGGGGTGAAACAGGGATCCAAAGTTTGTTTGAAAGTCCCTCAGATTTGAAGCTAGGATCTTAAAATTTTGTGTTTAGGCTGACCATTGAAAATTTATAAATACGGGTCTCAGCGTTTTTCAAAATTCTACCCCCGAAGGGGTCAAAAGGGGGATGAAGTTGTGTATTGAAGAAAATCCTTTATTTTCAAAGTAAAAATCGCTAAATTTATAATTTAGGCTTATGGATAGAAATCTAACGCAACGTATATTGTTATTGTTAGTATTTCAACCCCTATGGGGATGAAATGGTGGTGAAAAAGGGTAAAAAAAACACAAAAATAGATATGGATGTCGTTATTGGGGTTTTCTGGGGTGGTGATTGCGAAAATTAGATTTATTTTGAAGTCCAACACGGTGGAAATGATTTAATTCCTAAAGGGGTGAAAATGGGGTTTAAATTTTGTATGGAAAAAGAATATAAAATAGACATTACAACTTTAAAATTCGTAGGAGCATGTCTAAAAATAAATAGGCAAACTCATATTTTGTTATTTTGAAAATCATCCCTTAAGGTGTAAATGGGGTAAGTTAACATGAAAATCGATGTGGATGCCGATCTTGAGGTTTCATGGGATGGTGATTGCAAAAATGACATTTATTTTGAAGTCCAACACGGTGGACATGATTGGACCTGGACATGCACATCCAGGGGACGGGAACGGAAACGGGAATGGGAACTGGATACTAATATCTCTGGATACAATTCTGAATATTAAAAACTAGCTTCGTCTTCTTCGTCTGCGTGGACATTCGATAAAATTCACATGTTTTAATTTCAGTAAATTCTGATCAGCCGTTTTTACGTGATTAGGCGGGTCCACATCAAGCGAGCAGCCTTGTGCGAGGCCCGTGCGGCAAACGTCCTGCCTCGCGAGGCAGCGCGCTTGGTGGGGACCCGCCTAATCACGAAAAACGGCTGATCAGAATTTAATGAAATTAAAACATGAGGATTTTATCGAATGTCCACGCGGACGAAGTCGCGGGCGGAAGCTAGTTGGAAATAATGAGACAAGACAATATTTTTTTTTCTTATAATTTCGAAACTCATAAGTAATTAAACTTGTTAGCTCTTGTCTTTTCTCAAGAACAAAAAACTTGAAGGAAAACAAATAGGCTTAATATAAAGCCTCCTAGCAAAAAGAAAGTTAAGAAATATCCCTAGAATCCGCAAGGCCCTATGTATTAAATAAATTAGGGGTCCTTAGCGAGTTTAGTTACTAATGAAATAACTACTAACCCCCTCACTAATAAAGATTGTATAGCAGATGTATAGTTACACAATGGTAACACTTTCAAACTATTTGAGTTTGACATTGAAAATAAAGTGACAAAACACTGTGTAACTTTACATCTGCTATAGTACAATCTTTATTAGTAAGGGGGTGTTTTAGGTAAAAATAAATATTTTTCTGTTTAAAATATTACTGAAAAACACAATTGATAAAACTACGACAGAAATAACCATGTTTATACGTACAAAATTAGGAAAATATTTAAATAAAATGAAGCTATGAATATAATAGGGATGTTGACTAATGAATAAAATAACGAAATACTAATAAAAATCCTAAACATATTAAACTTTTAGAGTAGCTTGTACACCTCTTGGTTTTATATTTACCTGGTGGTTTTATATATTGCATATTATTTGTTTTTTATGACCCTTCAAAGTTGGGTGGACAAGTCCATTTAAAAAGTATAAAATTTATTAAAATAAATGATACCTTTAATTAGTCCGTAAAATGTATAGCAAATTTGTCAAAGAAACCATTTTGATAAACACAATATTTAATATAGCTGCTGAACAAATTTCCTATGCGTTGCATACAAATTTGCAAGGCGTGACGTCATAACTTGGAAGCCATTAGTATGGAGCGTTTTTGATCGAGTCCATTTGTGTGCATTTCACACTGTGATATCTCGGGCAGTTTTCATGCTAGCGAATTATTTCTTTTACCAATGTTTCTTTTTTTGAGAGGTAATTTATGTAACATAAAATAAAAAAAATAGTCAACATCCCTATTACTGTAATAAATTACAAAAAAGTTGAAGTGTTTTGACTATTATATTTTTTAAATCTAAGTAGTATAAGTACTTCCTTTGCACTGAAAACAAACATTTTGCATGCGTATACAAAAAAGGTGGTTTATTAGCCTGTAAAAATATTTTTATTTCAGTGGGTAAGTAAGTACCTTTAATATTTTCTCGCAAATGTATTAAAAATTGTCGTATGGTACACGGTTGTTATGGTTTTTCAAAACTCGTGACGATTATAAAACGTCAACTCGTTTTAAAAACTGCCTTACCAACCTTGTATCATAAACTAATAACAACTGTGTCTTATTACGACGATTTTCAATACATTTGTGAGATTGACGTTTTTCATAAACATCATAGGCACCTACTGAAATTGTAGTAGAAATAAAAAACGTAAACAAAAACGCACTGCGTGTGGTAAAATTAACTTACTGCACACTCGCCTGTCATCGTAAACTTACATTTTCGAGCAACTGTATTGAAAATGTCATTTTATGTTTAAAAGTAAGTAGGTATTATTTTATTTCTCGGCGGCTCGCGCTTGCCCCGTCTTCGTTTATAAGGCATGTTATGTTTTGAGAAAGTTTCCCTTGAGACTCGCGGGGAATTTTAATAGAAGAGGGATGTAAGGAGGGTCAAAGCATTCCTCTGAACGTACCAAAGGGATGCTGGCTCCACCAAAATTTGGATTATTATTTTCGGAACAACTTCTTAATTTGTTAGTATATTCGAAAAGTTTTTGACAAAAATTGTTAGGAGTTCTTATTTATAAGTTTGACGTTACAGCTTTATGTTATCTGATTGTTTGATATTCCTCGGTTTAAATAAATATTTTATTCACAAAATAAGATAATAATAGTTAAAAATACAAACACTTTACTTATTTATTATTATTTTTTTATTTTTAAAGTATATGTAGAAATTCCTAGTAAGGTCTTAAATTAAACAAAGTATTTTTATAATACGATTTATAAACAAAACCATTAAGAAAACTATTAACCATCTGTGTAACATTTTGGAATGCAAATAAATTAAAATTGATGTTAGAGCGAAAAAAAACCTACAGCTACCTAAGTACGTATTATACTAACTTTTAATGTGACTTTAGTAGAGGGGAGGATCTTAAAGAGTTGATCTCAGAGAAGATCTGTACCTAATCACAGAATAAAACGGTGGAGAACTTCGTAGTTAAAGATATAGAAGAAAACTATTATAAAATAATTCTGTCCCACTACACGCGGTTTCAAGTCGGAAGTTTTGCTAATTTTTAAACAAGTACTTATTCGTTAAGATTATTTGCGTTCCGGTGTAAGAACAATCCTAAAATTACCTCGGAGTTAATTAAGAAACTTCCTAGTGGTTCTGGGAAGGAAATTCTTATAAATTTCGCTCACAACTTTGTAGAACTTAATAAACATTAACAAACGAAATTCTTAAAAAGTTTAAGAGGATTTAAATTAAACGTATGAAGTATTTTAGTCCGCTGACACTAGAAAGCTGATATACTATTGGAAAAACAAACCTACACCGAAATGAAATTGAGGACTCGGCTATTAACACTTAAATTATTTTAATACCCGCGCGGGAGTTATTTTTTGTGCTATTAATACGCAGTATACATTTTTTAAGAGTAGATTTCTTCACATTTAGGTTACCTAGTTACCTAATTACTTTATCAGAGACGTATTGCTTCATCATCATGTCAACCGTACTATGCCCACTGCTGGGCATAAACAAAGGAATAATTAACTACCAGAAGATTTTCCTCTACCCTGTGGCATAAAATCTTCTGCGCTACCAGCACACGAGTAAAGAAATTACTCATGTGCTACCAGAGGCTTTCTATTCTTCAGTTCAAAAATCAAACACTTTTAATTTATCAAACACAACAGTTTAAACTCAGACCATAAAAAAACTTTAAATCGCTTTTTTATTTTTTGTAATAGGTAATATAGTTACAGACAGATTCTTTCGTATTCATTTCATTAAAAGTTGTAATTAAAAATTCTGCAGACAGATCTAAGAGGCATTTAATTTCCTTAAATAAATTAAAAATAATTGTATTCAGTAAGATTGCCAGCGTGGCAGACTTTAATAAGAATGTGGCCGAAACCTTGCTTTTGTTTCAAAGAAGTCTGCAGCGCTTCAGACGGACGGACGGAGCTTTAATTAAAATTATCAACTTTATTACTATTAACGAGATATGACGCTTTGCAGAATAGGGTAAATGTACAGTACAGTATTATCAAACTGTGATAGTTGTAATATTAAAACTAAACACTAAACCAGAAGATCTCGTGGAGTACATCCGAATTAAGTCCAATTATACTCTGAGGGTCCAACGGTTGGTGTCTCGCCACAATGTGAACTTCAACTCATTCGTGGTGAGGGCACCGACCGAACATCTGAAGACCTTCATGAATGAAGATTTTTGACCGAAGGGTGTTCTGTCCCGTCGATTCCGCGGCCGGTTACCGGACACTGCGTTGCGCAACACGTCGCCGTCAAAACGTGATAAAGTGTAATGTGTATGTATGCTAGTCTTTAAGGTATTTGATGCCTGAAATAAATGGTTAAAACTAATTTATAGGCATAGGTATAAAAAATACTGTCAGCATTATTTTGATGATTGATTTTAAATTCGTATCAGTATCATTATAGGTACTGATATCTTCTGATGGCATTCCATCTCTCAATTCTCGATTCGCTCTAAAGTACTTATGTAGGTACTTTATATTTACTCTCATTTATATGAGAAATTAAAATATTCCTTTTACCTTACTTTGCCTTTGGAATGAGACAGTGGTAAAGTTGCTTGAAAGTCACTACGAAGAGGTCAAGTCAACGGGATAGTGCTTGACCTTCACCACAAAGGCCGAAGATAGCCAGTTCCTCATCACTGAGGAACTGGCTACCTAACCTCTAACTGCGGCGTCAGACTTAGGTAAGATGGTGGTAGCTAGCCAGGCGGACTTGAAATAAGCTCTAACATCAACCAAACCGAGTAAACATTTAACACCACTCCCCTAAGAATCGAACCCGGGACCTTTACGCAGGGGTCCTGGGTTCGATCCCATGTAAAGGGGGGCGAACCACTAGACCATAGAGGCGGTTGATTTTTTTAAGTCTCAGTTTCTCTCATCAAATCTCAGTTTTTTTAGTTTTTGTCTTATCATCTAACTAAACTAACGCGATTCGGTGTGGTTCTACTTCAGGAGCCCAATCGCGGTAATTCTGAACGATAAAACCAAAAACGTTACGTTGTCATTTAGGTTATATTTACCTAAAAATCTTTGGTTTAGCTTCATAATTGTAATCCTAGACTCCTTAGGCAGAGTATTCAAAAATTTTAACAAAAGTAAAGCGAGTATTTTTCTGTAGGTAATACACGAAACTGAAACGGTAACGATTTCGCTTTGGTTTTATCGTTGCAAATTAGCGCGATTAGGCCCCTGTTTATAGCTATGATTGGTTGGATTGAGTTACTTATTTTTCATAATAAACATGACCTATTTTAAAGCAGTTAAAAAGGTTTCAAAGTGTTATCGTGATTTCCGTCACCACGAACGTTGGGTGGCACTTACATGCATATCAAATTTCATAACCACTGCCTCCGAAGGCAACTCTTTCACTAATCATTGCTTAGTTTTACGAGCTCAGTCACGAAGGCTTGATTGAGCAATTTTCTTCGACAACCAGAAATTGCGATAACCCGCTCAGATTAACACGTCAGCGGTTCTAGAAATTGACTTGTTACCACTTCGTTTATTTATTGTGTTTCTATTTAGGTATTTCAGTTAAATAATGTCACTAACTTCCAGACGTGACTTCGTCAGCGTGGAAGCATATAAGAAATACATATTTATTGATACTTTAATTAATAACATACAATAATACATAATACATATTGATACTTTAATTAATTATCAATATTAAAATATTTGTGACAATTCATATACTTCTCAATATCGTCTCGTCACTCAATAAAAGGTACCTAACTACTTTAATGTCTCAATATTTATGCTCATTTGCCTATAAATTAATGTCACTAAAAATATCAAGTTTTTTAACGTTTTTGTGAATGTGTGTACAGTTGAAATAAACAAAAGATCGTTGCGAGATCATAGCGAAACAAACTGCGAAGCTAAATTATTCCCTTTAAAAGTTTGGTGTGTCTAGGGTTGCCAATAGCGAAAGGAAAATACTTAAATCGCAAAAAAAATATTTTAATTTTGTCAACAAGCTTTTCTTATTGATTTGACTACTATTATGATTTTGATATGAGTTTTAGAAATTATTAAACTATTATTAACTATATATTATTAACAGAAATTATTAACTAGCGGCCGCCCGCGGTTTCACCCGCGTGGTTCCGTTCCTGTGGGAATATCAAGATAAAAAATATCCTATGTTTTAATCTAGGCTATCTACTATCTGTGTGCCAAATTTCAACCAAATCAAAAAGTTCTCAACCAAAAAGTTTTTGCGTGATTGAGGAACAAACATCTAAACATCCAAACCCACAAACTTTTACATTTATAATATTAGTAGGATAAGGATTATAATTCAATCGAATTTAAAAAGACATTACTTATCAAGAAATCTAAGATTTCTTCCAAAGATAATAAAGTTACTTATTTAAATACAAAATACAAAGTAAGAGCACGGATAATTATTATATCTAATACTATACCCAAGAGTAAAATGTATTGAGCTATATGCTTTCCAAAGAAAATAATGTGATAATATTATTGAGCATCCACCATTTTTGAGATAAACTACTGCGCCATTAGAGCTCCTCAAAAAATCGTATGAAAATGTCACGACTACAAAACAACTCCTAATGCCGAATATAGTTAATAAGGACCATCAAACTGAATAACTTTTACTATGGGACCAACTCTGAAATCGCGGATAAAAAAATCAGCTGTTTCATTTTGGTATTTTCTTTATTAATTTTGTATGTATAATATACCTACTATCTAGTCTATTCAGCAGTTTTTTGTAACAGATCCTGACCTAGTAATTCAAAAAAATACTGTCAGAAAAAAAAAACTTCTAACAACCCTACGCAACGGGAGGCAATCACATATCCGTACGATCGTTTGCCGGCGGCGCGGGGGCAAACCCGGCCGTACCAATAGCTGATTCCCTCTGAGAATAACGGAATATCCGATCAGTCAGGTATGGTGCCTTCTCCTGTGTTTTCATGTTTATTTTCTATACGTGTCTGACGTGGAAATATTTCACGCGTCTGGAATTGTTTTGTTTCACGGATTTGAAATTTTTCACTTGTGATGAATAAATGAAAAATTGCGGAATCTGTTTACTGCATAACCTTTCGTGTTATTTTTATGTCAACGAGTAGGTAGGTATAATCCGCGCGCGATGAGAATGGTAAGGGACCTTGTCAAAGTAAATTGAAAATTAAGGCGAGGCCAGTTCACGATCTGATGAAAAGACTGATTTTTGAACTTCCAATGTGAAGAACTGATGTAAAATTCTACTTTACAAAAATTACTGTAGACTGAAAAAGAAACAAAGAAGCAAATTAACCGAACAGAATATTGAAAAATGGCATGGTAACTCTGTAATAAAATCCTGAATAACACCATAAAAACTTATAAAACTAAATTTCAAATCGTCATATTTCGTAATTTTCAACGACAGTGATATGATTTTTTATGCAAAAAGGATAGCTTTTTTATAGATCTAACACAATAACCGAGTACATTTTTAATAAATGATCCAGTATTTCAGAAATCAATAAAAATGTACTAAAATTCGTAAAATTTCTGACGAGGCGTCAATTAAAGTTATGCAATATTCAACCTTATTCTAAAGACATAGTGAAAGAGTAAATTTCGTGAACTGGCCTCGCCTGTAAAGCAGGTAGTGTACAGCGCCGCGCTGCCGCGTTATCGGTACAGTGCGCGTCTCAGTTCCAAAAGGTATTATACCATTCTCATCGCGCGCGGATTATACTTATTATTATGTAATGACTATTAAAATATTGTTCATAAAATAAATAAATGCGTTAGTTATGTACTACAAATATAGGTTTTACTTAAAACAATTACTTAAAGATAAAAAACCTTTATTTCAGTGCCAGTAACATACTGAAATACTCGTATTAAGTGTAGTGTGTGAATATGTAGCAAAACTAGGTACTTCCTGAAATTCCTAATGTTCTTAGGTAAAAGTAACATCACATACTTAGTTCTGTTCCCAAACTCTGTAATTTGCATAGATAAAATTTGAGCAAACAAAACCATACCACAGAAAACTTAATTATCAATTCACTTCCGCAAAACTAGCGCAAGCTTAATATTTATGCAAGAATGAACGCGAAACTAAAATTATCGGAGGGAATTTTCGGTCGAGACAAAACGTTTTTAAGGCTAGTACTTGCTCCGTCATTAACATGATGGCGTTAAGTCGTCGTTTTGCGATTTTTATACTTTTTTTTTCTTTTTCGACGGCGAACGCCATGCTCTTCAGACATCTTTCGGCGGTTTTGCAAAAAGTAAAGTTGACATTGGTGACACAATGATTTTAGATTTTTAGGGATTAATCTTTTTGGCTTGGTAATTTTTTCACTGATTCCTGATTTGCACTGGACACGCAACTTAAAAATACAGATCCAGATAATGGAAACCACTGTAGGTTACTGTAACCGTCCTTTAGAAATTGAAAAATGATTTCTTATATTATTCCTAACTTTAATTGATGATTCGGTTCTACACTAACATGACACTAGGAATCTTGATAACGACTGACACTAAAAAATATTACACTTTGATTTAAAAAAATTTGGTCCTAAAGTATAGCCAATGATTTCGATTTTACCCTGTATAGCTACTTACCTATTCAGCCCCCCTAGCATGACCAGCATAACACGATTTATATCGCGTGATATGGCGTTTTATCACGTTTAACTGTCAAAAAGACAAAGGAGTTTGACAGTTAAGTGTCGATAATATGCTATATCACGCGATATAAATCGGTCATGCTAGGCAGGCAGAACTCGCAAATTTTATATGATTACTAGCTTCCGCCCGCGACTTCGTCCGCGTGAACATTCGATAAAATCCTCATGTTTTAATTTCATTAAATTCTGATCACCCGTTTTTACGTGGATTAGGCGGGTTCCCACCAAGCGCGCTGCCTCGCACGAGGCTGCTCGCTTGGTGGTTTATAATATTCAGAATTGTATCCCGTTCCCGTTCCCGTTCCCGTTCCCGTTCCCGTTCCCGTTCCCGTTCCCGTTCCCGTTCCCGTTCCCGTTCCCGTTCCCGTTCCCGTTCCCGTTCCCGTTCCCGTTCCCGTTCCCGTTCCCGTTCCCGTTCCCGTTCCCGTTCCCGTTCCCGTTCCCGTTCCCGTTCCCGTTCCCGTTCCCGTTCCCGTTCCCGTTCCCGTTCCCGTTCCCGTTCCCGTTCCCGTTCCCGTTCCCGTTCCCGTTCCCGTTCCCGTTCCCGTTCCCGTTCCCGTTCCCGTTCCCGTTCCCGTTCCCGTTCCCGTTCCCGTTCCCGTTCCCGTTCCCGTTCCCGTTCCCGTTCCCGTTCCCGTTCCCGTTCCCGTTCCCGTTCCCGTTCCCGTTCCCGGTCCCGGTCCCGGTCCCGTTCCCGTTCCCGTTCCCGTTCCCGTTCCCGTTCCCGTTCCCGTTCCCGTTCCCGTTCCCGTTCCCGTTCCCGTTCCCCCCGTTCCCGTTCCCGTTCCCGTTCCCGTTCCCGTCCCTGTCCCCGTCCCCTGGATGTGCATGTCCAGGTCCAATCACGGCCTCCCTGTTGGACTTCAAAATAAATGTCATTTTCGCAATCACCATCCCATGAAACTTCAAGAACGACATCCACATCGATTTTCATGTTTACTTAGCCTATTTACATCTTAAGGGATGATTTTCAAAATAATAAAATATGTGTTTGCCTATTTATTTTTAGACATCGCGTATTACAAATTAAAGTTCGTTCGGGGTCACCAATGTTGGATATAAGGATCCTAACAAGGCGGACCACGCGAGTGGGAGTAAAAGACGATATTTAAATCAAACTTTTATAATATTGAGAGGCGCGTTTACAAGTTGGGTGCGCGGTGACGACTGCACGGCACCCTGTTACACAATACAAAATTGGTTCGGTAATATGAACCTTAAGGAACATACTGTGTCCCTACACTGCTACGAATTTAAAAGTTGTAATGTCTATTTTATATTCTTTTTCCATACAAAATTTGAACCCCATTTTTTTTTTTTATTTTTTTTTATTTTATTTAGACACAATAACAGTTCACAAACTTTGAATTCTACATAAAATCACACTAAAACTAAAAAAGATGCTAGCTTGGAACCAATAACAATTGTGCACAGCATTGAAATAATACAAGTTAATTAAACAAACAAATGAAACTTAAACCAATTAGGTAAAACATTTAGACAGAACAACAATTGAATGTGAGTTAATTTATGGTAGGTAAATAATAACAAAATAAAAAATAGGCTAAGATGGTTTTTTTTTTGCTAACACAGTTAAAACATAGAATGGGACCTAGTTGGAAGACTTCAAATATAATATGAATGATTTAAATGTTTGGTGGAATATATCAATTTCAGCTTCCAGCTCATTGTAATTTCTACACATACGATACAGCGGATCGTTGTGCGATACCTTATACGTCGTAAAAGGCACATGAAAAAGATTTTTGTTGCGGGTTCTGCCACTAATCCTAAGACTAACCTCATCTAATAGTTCACTGGTATCCCATACTGAGTTAACTACCTTAAATAATACTGCATAGCTCTGTAAAGAGCGTCTGCTATCTAGGGTTTGCATTCCAAAGTGCCTTAACCTATCATCATAGGATGGAAGCTTACGTCTTAAACCCATTTTGGAGCTTAAATGCCTCAAGAAACGTCTCTGCACAGCCTCAATCCTATCTTTATGACAGTCGTAGTACGGAGACCACACCACCGAGCAATACTCCAGTACACTGCGTATTAAGGCGTTAAATAATAAAATTATGCTGTTTGGGTCTTTGAATGGACGCACAGATCTAATAAGAAAACCCATTGTTTTGTTACATTTTGACACTATATAGTCATAATGCTGTCTAAATGAGAGATTGCTGTCAATCCATACACCCAAATCCTTCACCACAGTGTCTCGCCTTAACTCCACCATATCTATCTTGTAAGGATATTTGGCCGGATTTCTTTTCCTAGAAAATGTTAGCACATGACACTTAGCTATGTTAAGTGACATATTATTTTTCAAACACCAATCTGAAAGCAGATCAATATCCCGTTGCAGTGTCAAAGAATCCGTATCTCCGATAATTTTACTAAAAATCTTTATGTCGTCGGCGTATGCGAGACACTCACTACTGATCAATTCTAACAGATCATTAATGAACAGCACAAAAAGCAAAGGACCCAAATTTGAGCCCTGCGGTACGCCAGACGGTGGGTGAAACGGGATAGACACATACCCATATAGTGTCACCAACTGAGTTCGGTTCATTAAATAGGACTCAAACCATCGTAGTAAATTGCCATGTATTCCAAGGTGATTTAACTTTTGACACAGTATTCCATGATCCACTCTATCGAACGCTTTCGCGAAATCTGTATATAGCGCATCTACCTGATAACCTTTGTTAAGTGCCACACCAATATAATGTATAAACGTAAGCAAGTTAGATGAAGTCGAACGGTTCTTGACGAACCCGTGCTGTTTAGGACTGATAATTTGTTTCATGTGAAAGTAAATATGTGGATATAATAAGCTTTCAAATATTTTTGCAAAGCAACTTAGAATAGAAACTCCCCTGTAATTAGAGACGTCTGATTTAGCACCTGCTTTGTGAATAGGCACCATTTTAGCTACCTTCCAACGATCCGGGAAACAACCCTGTGAAAGGCTCATGTTAATAATATACCCCTTTAGGGGTTAAATCATGTCCACCGTATTGGACTTCAAAATAAATCTCATTTTCGCAATCACCATCCCATAAAACCTCAAGAACGACGTCCATATCGATTTTTATGTTTACTCACCCCATTTACCCCTAAGTGGTTGATTTTTAAAATTACAAAATATATGTTTGCCTATTTATTTTTAGATGTGCTCCTACGAAGTTTAAAGTTGTAATGTCTATTTTATATTATTTTTCCATACAAAATTTGAACCCCATTTTAACCCCTTTAGGGGTCAAATCATGTCCACCGTGTTGTACTTCAAAATAAATGTAATTTTTGCAATCGTCATCCCAGAAAACCCCAATAACGACATCCATATCTATTTTTGGGTTTTTTTACCTATTTTCACTCCCATTTCATCCCCATAGGGGTTGAAATACTAACAAAAACAATATACGTAGCGTTAGATTTCCATCCATAAGCCTAAATTATAAATTTAGCGATTTTCACTTTGAAAATAAAGGATTTTCTTCAATACACAACTTCATCCCCCTTTTGACCCCTTCGGGGGTAGAATTTTGGAAAACGCTGAGACCCGTATTTAATTATTTTCAATGGTCAGCCTAATCACAAAATTTGAAGATCCTAGCTTTAAAACTGAGGGACTTTCATACAAACTTTCATCCCTTTTTTCATCCCCTTAGGGATATAATTTTCAAAAATCCTTTCTTAGTGGATGCCTACACTGTATAAGGTATCTGTGTGCAAAATTTCAAGTCTCTAGGTCCAGCGGTTTGGGCTGTGCGTTGATATCTCACTCAGTCAGTCAGTCAGTCAGTCAGTCAGTCAGTCAGTCAGTCAGTCAGTCAGTCAATCAGTCAGTCAGTCAGTCAGGACTTTGAATTTTATATATATAGAAAATTATTTTTTAATGAATATGTTGACTAAAATTAATAATAATAATGATGAAATTTTTTGATTTTGATAACTGAAGCACTGATTTTCATGATCACGTCTAAATCTTGGTTACCCTATGTCACCCGCAGTAGATGTGATCTGACGTTGCACCTCAGCAGGACAATGACCCGCCAAAATGTATTTTGTAATTAATATTCATGCAATCACGGCCACTACGATGATTAACATTGTTATCAGTTATGTTATATCACGCCTTTTCGAGGTTTTAGTGAATTATTCGATAAAATCTTGTTAAAAATAGTCACTTGGAAAATTTTGATTATTTTCGAAATTAAAATTTGACGTTTCTATTCGGAAGATATTATTTATAAGAAAGTACCTACTCAATAGAATGAGTAAATAACGTAGCTCGCCAAGAAGTCCTCGATATACATTTTTTCATATATTTTTAATTTACAATTCCACTTTACTCGTTTGCACTAATTTCATTCTCTTTGTGCATTTTCTGAGCTCTGAATTTTGTACGAAGAGCTCAGCTACTTTCTGAAGAAACCTAAGTATTATTTAACAAAATGTACGGAGCAAATGTAAACGAGAGAGTGTATTACCGAGAGTTGCCTTCAGGGTTCCAGCTGTAAAGCGTTCAGCCACCCTAACGTAGATAAGATGAAGCCACACTAAGTTTTAGTGTATCTAATGAAATTAAGATAATACAATATAGAGATGAGAAATCTCTGCTGTTTTACCTAGCAGTGTAGAGAACTAACATTATTAAGATAATGAATTATTTAACAGAAATATACATTTATTATACACCGTTATTTTTACCCGACTGCGGGTTATGTTTTTCGCGCGTATCTTGTAAGTAAGTTTGTATGTTTGTATGTATGTATGTATGTTTGTATGTAATATTCTTTATTACGTCATATCTTTCAAACGGCTGAACGGATTTCTATGATTAAGATATCGTTAGATTTGTCTTTTCAGCCCAAGTGTTCTTAAGAAGGTGGCGTTATAAAAAAACCAACATGGCGGCTGTACGCTGCTATTATACGTAGTGAAAAAATTTTTTTTTTCAGAATACTGCAATATGGGTGTCAAATTAAAGGGCTATTATAAGGATTTCAAAAAGGTATATCATGACCGTAATATATAATAACTAAAAAGAGATAAATAAAAAAATAAAAAAAACCCGCCTGCATAAAATACAAGTCGACTGAAAAGATGGAAACAAGATTAAATAAATATTAAAGGCAACATGTCATAATAACATGCAGTCGGAGGCATATAATTCAATCATTCATATAATGTCACTTTCTTTATGCATGCCTCCGACTGCATGTTATTATGACATGTTGCCTTTAATATTTATTTAATCTTGTTTCCATCAGTTGACTTGTCTTTTTATGCAGGCGGGTTTTTTTTTTAATTTAAGTACTTATATCTAAAAATGAAAAGGGAATCTCAGACCACGTAATCTCAGACCACTGTTCCATACATTATAATAGTCGAGTCGATGTTGTGCTTTTCTATGAAACAGCAGATTTTTTTTTCGAGATTCCCAGGTTGGCCCCATAGTAAAAGTTGTTCATTCACGTGGTCTGAAATCCCCTTTTCATTTTTAGATAAACTTAAAAAACAAAGGTGCTCCATAGAAAATTTAAAATCGAATAGATCAAAATGTATGGGATAGCTGATTTATTTCTCGCGATTTCAATGTTGGTACCTACCATAGTAAAAGTTTGTATGCACGAGTACATTGACCCCTTAAGATTTCGTGCACTATTTAAGAAGGACTATAATACAACGTGTAACGGAATTAATGGCTAAACCAGAATAATATTATTATTATAATATTATGGTAGATAGGGAGGGACCATCAAATTTAACAACTTTTTCTATGGGACCAACTCTGAAATCGCGAAAAAAAATAAGGTGTTTCATACATTTTCATATTTTCCAAACAGCTGATTTTTTCGAGATTTCAGAGTTGGTCCCACTGTAAAAGTTGTTCAGTTTGATAGTCAGGTTTAGCTATTAATTCTGTTGCACGTTGAATAAATGGGTGAATCAACTTTTTAATGTAAGGAAAAAAACGACTCATGTGTAAATTTTCATAAATTAAAACAAAACTAGATAACTCTTTTGTATTTTACGATATTTAGATTCATAGCCAATAAAACATACTTAGTTTTGTATAAAAATAATAAATAGAGAAATGCGAGACCCAGAAGACAATGAAAAATAGGAGTTGTCTCCTGGGTCACCTATGTTTTTCTATAAAATTACATTAAAATTTACATGTCTTTTAAGTTTTCTTGTAAAATAATTAGCTGAGAGGTTCACGTAGATGTTTTAAAAATGCCACAAAACAACAAAAAGTTGGTTCACCCAAATACTAAGTTCCTAAGTATTATTACTAAGTACTCTATTTTTATTCATGAACATGCCAAACAAACGTGGATAAAAACGTATTACGATAATCTAACGACCTTTTTTCCACCAGAAATAAACTTGATTAAATAAATTGAACGACAAACATCGTGCAATTATTGCGATACATTTTTCTCCACGTTTGTTTGGCACGTTCATGAAGAGAAAGAAATAGTTACCTAATCTATAAACTTTTCACCTGATCAGGTATGCGGTTAACATGAAAAACAAAGACATAACTTCAGGAAAAGCCTGAAACGACAACACCAGCATTTAGTTAACGATCTTTGGTCGTAAACTGTCGTAACAGGAAGTTACTTACCATTTCGATAGGACTTGCAAAGTGTCATGTCTTATCTTGGTACTCATAATAAAAACGCACTTTGATCATGTTTAGCCTTTGAATGGAAAGTATCAAAACAAAACGCGTTACGAATTAGTTGGAAATTGATTATGATATGTTATTTTTAATCATTAAACAAAGAAATTGAAACACCACGCAGGGATTTGCTGTTTATAAGGAGTGTTAAGAGGTTGATCAAAATTTCCTTTGATCTAGCTCTAGGATTATAACAACGTTGAGCTTATAACAAAATATTATATTCTTCTGCTGTCCGAATTGGAGGCCGAAAAGTCTCGATCCCCACGAAGGTAAATAGAAGAGGTCAAACGTATGCGCAACACGTACGTCCGAGTCGGCTTATACTGACGTCACGTTTAACGTAACTTTTCGAGTAACGTAATTGTTACGAAGAGACTCTTAGTTTGTGCTTCTAAAAGTGCGGTAGTTGTTTGCTCAAATGACCCAGTTGGGTATCAGGAAAAGTGGAAAGCGGGACACGCTTCGGTACTTAAGACGGGAAATGAATTTATATGAAACTCGGGAGGAAAAAAGTGCTGGCCGATGGAAGCTTCCAACGAAAGATATACAATCTCAGTCTTGTTGAGTAGTGTTCTGAGTTTGCGGTTATTGAAGCGACACCTGAGCAATGGGCAGGAAAATAATAGGATCTTTGAATATAATTATTATATTTATGGAATAAATAATAAATATTAGACAACATCAAAATCATTGCCCTTATTCCAAAGTCCCTTCAAGAGTTGTCAAAGTGTATTTAGTTCAAACAAGTAACGTAATGGGTGAATAAAAAGAACAATTTGGTCTAAAAAGGAGTAAAACATTTCAAACTGTACCCCTCTCCCGTAACCGTGCAAAAAAATCCTCTTTTTTTCGACAGATTAATAATAAAAATTTCAAATAGAAAGTGACCTTTGGCCTACTTCAATTACTATAACCTGCTGGCTCGGTGGCTCAGTGGTTAGCGCCTGGCCCAGCGATTGCGGATGTTAAGCAAGTTCGCAAGGGTCGGTCATGGGATGGGTGACCAAAAATTTATTATCTCGAGCTCCTCCGTGCTTCGGAAGGCACGTTAAGCCGTTGGTCCCGGCTGCATTTGCAGTCGTTAACACCCACCAATCCGCATTGGGCCCGCGTGGTGGGTTATGGCCCATCCTCCTTACCACCCTTAAGGAAGGCCTGTGCCCCAGCAGTGGGGACATCAAAAATGGCTGATGGACATGAACACTGGGTCCATAATGTTCTCTTTCTATAAAATACCACGTCTATGTATTTGCTTTATGGTATGCAATAAAATATTGAATTAAATTGACCCTATCAATGTCCAAATTCCAATAAACTAAATACTTACCTAACACATTATCGCAGTAAAAATCGAAGCAGGAAATTGAAAGGCTAAGTGCGATATGCCCACCACGTATCGAGAGCGGCTGACTCCGTCACGTCACGTCCGCACCAACTTTTATTAGTTCCCCACTCCGTAATTGTTACGGGGACTCTGAGTTTGTTCCGGACAAATATTTTGGTTTTGCTACCATCTAATGTTTGTTTTGATGGCAGTAGTTAGTAGTCTGCTCGGCATCCTGAATGTGAAGAAAAGAAGAGATTAAAAAAAGAGAAACTTGAAAGAACATTAGAAAATAAGAAATGCAGGGGTCCCGAACTTGATTCTCAGGGGGAGTACAATTTGTACTCGGTTTGATTGGTGGTAAGGCTTATTTCAAGTCGGCCTGGCTTAACGTCAGGTATGAGATGAAAGTGAAAGTGAAAGTGAAATAAGCTTTATTCAAATAAACTTAATTATTAAGTACTTTTGAATCGTCTATATTTTTCTACCACCCGTTCCAGACTTTTTTAGCTGACAAGAAGAACGGGCGCAAGAAACTTATCAGCTGTAACAGCCATAAGTAACGATATTTACAAACTTGAATATATCGTTACCAGATAATTACAACAGGGTGACAGGATTATTGGCAACAACATAGACTTATTATATTACTTCAACAAAGTTCTTATATTAGCAAGTTATGTGTTACATCATTTCCACGCATTTTGATCTTTAAGATAATCGTCAACTTTATAATAACCTTTACCCATGAGCGTTTTTTTAACATGGTTTTTAAATTCATGCAAAGGAAGATCAATCACTTGTTGTGGAACTTTATTAATAAAGGCTATGCCTTTCCCCATAAATGAACCTCTCGTTTTTGCAAGCCTAAAACTTGGAACGGCAAGTTTATCTTTATTTCTTGTATTAAACTGGTGAATGTTGCTGTTCTTATCAAATGAATCATAGTGTTTCCTTACATAAACTAAATTTTCATAAATATATTGGCCTGCCAAAGTTAAAATATTTATTTCTTTGAACAATTCTCTCAAGGTATCTCTCCGCCGTAGATTGTATATGGCGCGAACAGCTCTTTTTTGGAGTACAAAAATATTTTCAAAACTGGCAGCTGAGCCCCACAATAGCAGTCCATAAGACATTACACTATGAAAATAACTAAAGTATACTAACCTTGCCGTTTCAATATCAGTTAAATGAAAGCCAAGCACTATCCCGTTAAGCATGAAAACGCAACCGTGTTGATTTAAAATCTCTTCAGCACTGTCTAATCCTAAAAGGGTTTTTCCTTAGTTTCCTTACACACTTTTCGTCACTTAAACGTAGTTATACCTCTACATTAAATCATAGATTTACCAAAAAGGCTTTTAAAATTGCCATCTAAGTTGTTCGTGATTAGGTATATTTTGCTTCGCAGCCATTACGCAACAGCTACTTATTCTAAACCTAAATAACGCTCGTGTTTTGTCAACGAAAATAAAGCAGGAGATAGCTGGAGTGCTCCCCAGAGCGGCACGTGCAAATCGGATTTGTCTAATTTATTGCTTTTGTGCGTAGGGTTGGCGGGCAGCTTGGACTCGTCGATGAGCTGTCGATGAAAAATGTCGATACATTTTATTCAGCGTATTTTTTATTTACTTATAAAATAGTATGTTCAGGCCAAATGAATTATTTGAGATTCGGAACCAGCAATTGTTATTTATTATTATTTATTAACCAATTGTTTGTTCACATAAACTATTATTTTACGATAATGATTAGTTTTGATATTAGCGAATACAAAAGAAAATAAAGCAAATAATTCTTTTTATTATAGCAATCATCTATCTTTGCTTTTATTCCTGTTCTTTTCGTAATTTCAGGCTTATGGAAGGAACAAAAAGTAGTTAATTGTGGTGAATCGATAAACATTGCAGGTGTTATGTACCTAAGCAAAAAAGTATTGTAGGTACACGGTTACTTTTTATCACCCAGGAAAATATTAGGGCCAATTGCCGTTTCAATGTTATGTGGGATAAAAAAAAACCCCAGGGCAATTTGGAAAGCTTTTCACAAAAATAACCTATTATAAACACTTATTATAAACACACACGTGATAAGACGCTGAACGACAACAAATAGCAAAGTCGCATATTCGGACGCATGTTAACAGTGTTTGAATATTATATGAAGATTTCATAAACGTAAAAGGTTTCCCTTCTTATTTTATTGCGATTAGGACCGAAATTAGCTTTGTTTAAGCTAACAAAAAAATTACCATTAGATATGCTCTTTTCTTGAATTTTTTTAAAAAGTTACTTCTAAAATTCGAATTGATAAAAATGTAACCATGTATAGCAGGAAATTTAATCTCTTATTCAATCTAAAAAGAGCTAAATGGCTGGCCTGAATATTTTCATCGATACGTTCACGCGCTCAACACTACTAAATGCCACGGTTGCTTAGGCCTCAGCACCTCTCCGTAATAATAGGATCTTGGGGATTTGAAACGTATACTGTTGCAGATTCGAGGTATTTAAAGCTGCCAACAAAATCTCTATTGTCTTGAAAGTTTGGCTTTAGATTCTAGCAAACCAGCCAGTTAGAGAAAATATTTTTTTTCAATGAAAGTACATTTTCACCCAACCCACATAGTAAGTACTTAGGTTCAACGCAGTGTGTTGATTTGAGGTTTTATTGGCCATACCAAAAATTATAAAAAAAGTTAGATACTTATTTCACAAAATCACATACGTGAGTGCAATATTTTTTCTGTAATGATTCGTCCGTTGATAAGTAACCAAAATATGTGATTACATTTTGTTATTCATCTGTCTGAATGTCAAGACCATTCTTTTCAGAATTGCGTGAAGGTATCAAGTTGAAATTAATATCCAACATAAATGATTCATCGGCTATACGGTCCCTTGCGTCCCTTGGGACTGTAAAAAAGGTACATGACATCAGCATCACATATCAAACAACTCAGCTAAACAGAAAAAAGAACAAAAAAGTTCTCATCTGACGTTTAAAAACACTGACTCCTCAAACAGACCCTTGTTTTAATAAAAAAGCAAAAGCGGAGTATATTTCATTTACCCTTCAACGATGTATCAACGAAGACAAGGGTGAAAGGGGCCAACTACCAAATGAAAATAAGCGTTGAACGATCGCGCAGACCCTTCAGGACTTGACGTGGAGTGAACGAAAATGGCTAAACACCTACGTGAAGGAAAAAAGACGTTAAACTGTCAGACGTCGCAATAAAATGTGGAGAAAATTGCTGACATTGCCTTTATTAGTTGCTGCTTATGAAAAAATGAATGAGGACATTTTTTTGTTTTGTTTTCTATACGAGTGTTTTCCTTTTCAGTGCCTACATGGAAATCATTATCCAGGAATAATAAGGCTCCCATCCAGCTATAAGTGAATACATTAAAAATGACTGATGACACTCATGGAAATTGGGGCATACCTAGTGTAATTAATTGTTCACTATCCCTAGCAAATTGTAAAACCGTGTTTAGTTTTCACGGTGACATTATAAATTCTTTCACTCCTATATGTAGTTTTGTTAATTATTGTGTTAAAAAATAACATCAATTTAAATGCTGAGGCCATTTTAAAATTTTTGAAGACTGTATGAAATATACACGTAGAAAAAAGGCCCCTTGTCACCTTGCCTTCTCGTTACAAGGCTTAGCGTTTGCAAACCGATGGTTGAAGGATTTTGAATTGAATTGAACTTAGATATTGCTGACATGCAAAAAACCTTACTAGCTAGTACGTTCGTTAAAGTGATAAAATTTCGTCCATTAGCCATTTTTTTGTATAGGCTAGTACTATTATCTATTCTGTGGTATTGGCAGGGCTCTGTCACTCCGCGTGCGAGTCGGAAGCGCTCGGCGTCCTCTGAGAGGACAAATTTCATACATCAGAAAAGATAAGACCTACGCGATAGAAAGAGAGACAACGACTAAGTGGATGTTTTGGAGCGAAGAGAGCGCTGTGCGACCTGAATTGTACTTTATTGTGTCGGAGCAAGAGTTGCAATTTATTTAAACGATTTTGCGGAGTGCAACTTCTGTACGCTAGTACTATCTATTCTGTGGTATAGGTAACTAAATCCGTATCCGTAAAGTCCGTATTGTAGAAGGTGTTGGTTATCTCTTCACTATTGACTCGAACCATTTGAACTCGAGTTTGTATTTACTGACAGAATATTCCTGCATTTCGCACCTCTCACCAATCAAGTGTCGCACTATAGTAACTCGGTTTTTCAATTACAAAACACAATAAACACTTCCGCTATTACAGTTTCTATGGGCAGGGGGCTGAATCCGAAGTCACTCGATATTGGGAAATTGTATTTCCCACTGCTACTAACTGTTATTAAAAGGTACATCCAAGTACTTTCACTAAGTTACATTTAGTAAGTTCAGGAACTTACCACATGTCAATAAAGATATATAATAGAATACCAAAAGAAATCCAAGATATTCAAAAAGAAACTCACTTTTATAATAAACTAAAAGATTTTTTAATAGAAAAATGTTTTTATACATTAACAGAATTTTTTAATTAGTCTAAGTAGCCCCTCTTTGATCTCATTTAGGTATAATGTTGTTTACCTATTCCAGTTTTTTTTTGTTTTGTTATTTAAAAGAAACATTATTGTAATGTGTAAGTAATTTTAATATTTTTTATTTAATCTTATCTTAAGTTGCAATACCCTTACAGGGTCATGTTTATGGTACCATTTACTTTGTAAGATCTCTGTAACCAACATGTTGCAATAAACAATATGACTATGACTATGACTATAATATACTTTTATAACAAACAATAATACCTACTTTCTGCTACTTCCTCAGTGGTGAGGATTCCAGGTATAGTACACTTACACTTTCGGCCTTATCGTCACTTAGCATCAGGAGAGGTGAAAGCCAAGCACTATCCTATCATGGATAAAAAATCTTACATACATACATACACTCACGCCTGTTTCCCATGGGGGTAGGCAGAGACTATGGATCGCCACCTGCTACGATCCTTGCACAGATCTTTCGCTTCATTAACATCCATCAATCTTTTCATACATGCCCTGCGGTTAAAATCTTAAGTATGTTATTTTCAGTCAGACAGCTTTTTACGTTTGGGAAATAATAACTGAATACTTACTTTTTTATTAAATGAAGTTGTGTCAGCGGTTTCATCAAGAATTTGATATTTGCATAAATAAAATGGATTTTTCTTATCAATTCCAAGAAAATACTATAACTTATTACTCTTTTGATGCCTAATAATATGTAGACTCTATCGATGTATTTCGAACCCGAATCGTATAAAATTTACTACGAATGTGCCGAAACGACGTGTTGCTTGGTTTTAGTGTCGATTTAACGATAAATAGGCCATTTGTCTGACATTATGGCGTTTCGAAGCGGCGCGGCGGACTTGTACAAAACTGTCCTTCGCCAGTTTAGACAAACTCTTGGAATGCAGGTGACGCATCGGCAAAACAAAGTATATAGTGTTCACCAAAATCACCTTTATTTTGAAGAAGGTCTTGATGGGTTATTCACCAACTGGACACAAGAGAATCGACACACGTGTGTCCAGTATCATATTCGATAAGAACTTAAGTATTTTCCCTTGGATTTTCAGTGCTTAAGGGTTAATGTTGATTTGTACGTTAGGGTTGACGTAAGTTTTGACTTGACTTTCGCTTTCCCGTATCTCTTGCGCTTTTAACAGACGCATGCCTCATTGCATTCAATAGCGCATGCCCTATCTTCTCAAAAAACGTTGTTATATGGCAGAAAGTTGAAAGGGAAAGCGCTCTTTGGAGACAATATGCATGCTTATTCATACCTACTTATTCAAAAGTATCAAAGCTTTACTTTTTTGTACTACAATAAAGTTATTGAACGTAATTGGCATCTACGAAAATATTGCACAAAATTGTGTTGCACAAAATTAATTGTTTCTATTTTATCCGACTAGCATGTCTTGTACATACCATCGTTTGTATTTATTACACTTGACCAGATAAGTCATCATAATAATATTATTTTTAATAAGTAGGTAATAGTATGTAGTGTGTCCATCAGCCATTTTTGATGTCCCCACTGCTGGGGCACAGGAACACGCGGGCCCAATGCGGATTGGTGGGTGTTAACGTGCCTTCCGAAGCACGGAGGAGCTCGAGATAATACATTTTTGGTCGCCCATCACATGACCGACCCTTGCGAACGTTGGTTAACTTCCGCAATCGCTGGGCCATGCGCTAAACCACTGCGCCACCGAGCTGTAGTACTTAGGTTGAATTTCATAAACGTCACTTTAATTTACATTTTTTCTTTTAGATAGAGTCATAATAATGCATTCTCTCTCACTCGAACATTTTGCTTTCCATTCGGATACTATAACCCTTTCCTGAATAATAATTTGAAAACTTTTGTTTTGCTCCGAACTGTTTGTTTTCAAACATACAACGTGCGTAACTCTCGACAAAAATAGCTCCTATGTACTCGTAGCGAAGCAATTTGTCGAATAAAACGTCCCAAAAATGGGATAAAAGCGTTAAATTTATGTCCAGGGCTCATCGAGCCCCATTAACACGTAGTACGGTTCTGCATAAAACATTAAAACGTCGCTTTTGCGCTTGCAGTATTATTTACGGTTGTGTTAAAAATTTGCAATTATTTTATGGGGTTGTCAGCTGGGGCTTAGAGAAAACACCTTGGACGTTTTTCTTCGTTGGAAATACAAAGAAAATGAATTATTGTTTTCTTAATACTACTTCAGAGGTTATAATGTATTTCATATATTGTGGAACAATAAATAATACTAAATCTATAGGTGTAGCGATATTCCTCCCTTAATTTGCAAAGACCGAAAATAGGTATGCGGGCAAAATTCTAATATCTTTGTATGCGGGTACATAGATCAGCACAGTGAAAAAAAAGGTTATTAAGTAAAATATTTTAAGTTACTTAATATAATTGAAAAAATACTAGAAAAATCGACTCACCCGTAGCAGCTTTATTATATTATATTATATAAAGTAATATATATAATTATATTAAGTAACTAATATATAAAAATAGCATTGTGAATGCTAAAATCAATTCCTTAAATATTTTTAAATTAAATTATACGAGTATACTCCACTGTCTGAAGACAAAGCACATATTATGCACTTGTTCGTCTCGCCCTCTATGATGATTTTTACTACATGTTAGTACCGTTTCTCGTACTCACTAACGCCACATAGTTAAAAGAATAATAAATTAACGCGTTTGGAAATGAATTAAATGACGTTTTCAAACGCATCGTATATACTGGAACGCAGCCTGTGCTGTCGCTGTCAAAACGTCCCGCGCTTCTGGCTGTCATTCGTTTTTTATGTCACTCCACCGGCGCCACGCATTTCCATAAAATATTTATAAAATTATTATAAAAGGTTTTAATAACCAATTTGGTTCTCAGTTTTATCAAGAACAAGAACAATAGTGAAATGTAAAGTTAAAAAAGTGTTTAGAAGTGTGTGGAAAAGTAGGAAGTTCTATACCGATACCTACGTTACTGAAGAAAGAATATGGTTTAATCAACAATAAGAATTAAGAGTTTTTATGCTACGGACCTGCTGCGGGTTGAGGAACGGCTGACTCTCCGACCCGGTATGGGTATCATATTGTTTCAAAACATTAAGGCTAGAGGTTATGTACACAGATGTGTACGTTCAACCTCACTGTCCTCTAGGACAGTACAAACGGATACGTCAGGCCTATCTACAGGATAGTGCGGTATCTTAACGTTTTCAAGGCCTGGGTAATATACGTTAATACGTTATACATTCACACCGTAGATATACGGCTTGTAAGTAATGAGGTTGCTAAACACAGTGAATGTATACGGACCCACCACTCACTGTAAGGCATAGCAAAGGAAGTAAGACCTACATAAGACTCGACCTGCCTGTGAGATATGGAGACGCCAGATCAGCAATAAAATCGACAATAATTAAACTCTGACCTGCCTTCGGGTCATGGAAGAGTCAACAATTGTAGTTGCTACACTACAGGCTGTAGAACCTAAATCTACAATATATCAGGTTATAATACCATATGCCATATACCATACCATATTATTGTTACTACTTATATCCATTTGTCACAAAACGAGACAACATTATTACCAGATTGGTGATGGACACCATTCACCCATCGTTGAAGCAGGTATATATTTCTGAAAGAAATTTTTTTTCTCTCTCTCATTTGCCTGAATGGACTGATCATTTCTGCCTTGGCAGCTTAGAGTAATAAGAAGAACAGTAAGTTTATAAACTATAAAAAAAAAAAAAAATAAATAAAAAAAAAAAAAAAAAAATTGGTACCTTACCTACTTGCACATATTAAGATTGAACGATTAAAGAGACATAACATATGTACCTATCTCTTTTGGAAATCATAATAATACTGATCAAGTTTAAACCACAACTTGGAGCAGCAGCGTTAAACAAGAGCTTGCAGCGGTTGTTTATTAGTATTGAAGAAGTATAAAAACTATTGGACATAACAAAATAAATAAATTGGTAAGTAATAATTATTCTTATGGTGAATTACACAATCTCCATGAAAACAAAATTAGCATTGTGCGAGATTTTTCCTTTTTTGCACATGAACTATAAATGAGCAAAAGGCTAATTAGGCTAATTACTCAATAAATATTAAAGCTGTACAGTGTAAAAGCCTGTTTAAGCCTTAATAAGTAAAGTTCCTAAATAACTTTAACCAGAGCTTTAAACTGAAGGGGTAATATAATCTTAAGTGTCCGGGAAACAACGGGATGAGAGCCAGAATCCTTTCTAAGACATATTATTTATTTATAATTGGGTGAAAATAATTAAAACCTATATGAGTTAAATCAATTTATATTGTAAATTTATAATTACAGAAAACCTATGGATAAATAAAACTCAACATTTTAATGTTCATTTAATTCTTGACAAAAGACTTTAGATTTATTCTGAAAATATTGTGTAAAAGGATATTATATTGTGTAACATTCTTACAAAACCTCAGAAGTATTAAAAATCTTAAATTCATAATTGACAGACATACAATCATGTACCTACAAAATGAAATAAGTACTTACTTACACCAAGTCTTCATCATAATTGTTTGACGAATGTTATGATCAATATTCTGATAATGTCAATGACATTTTTTAAACTCATAATAGAAAAGAAATTATGTCAACTCATTTCTTCTAAATAATGCGAGTTCCTTGGTTTAATACTAAGACTTCTATGTTGTATGTTTGTTATAATAGATTCATACAGTTTTTTTTTTTTCCAGAGCTAGGTATCTTCATAATACTACTGATAAAAAATATTATTTTTTCAATGATGTTTTCTGAGTCAGGACAGGACAACCTGCCTTGATCTAAAATGATTTTTTTCCAAAGA
Source organism: Agriphila straminella (assembly GCA_950108535.1). Classification (NCBI taxonomy): domain Eukaryota; kingdom Metazoa; phylum Arthropoda; class Insecta; order Lepidoptera; family Crambidae; genus Agriphila; species Agriphila straminella. The sequence goes on from OX467321.1 coordinate 15,340,466, forward strand.
ATAAGAAAGGCATAAATATACCTACTTATTCCCTTTAAAATTATATAATAATTTAGTCCTTACCTAACCGACATTAACAATGTCAGTTAAATAAGTACCGAAGTAAACAAAATAAACTTGAGCGGAAAACAGGCATCTATTTAAACCATTATTCCAGGAGAAATAAACAAATACAAATATTTTTATTATTTAAATATAATTACCTAGTTAAAATGATTCAGTCTTAAAACTTATCATTTTTTTTTTGTTATTTGCTCCTGAGTAATGTGGAAGTGTGAGTTTTTTTGTGATTTCGTAGGTAGGCATTAAGGACTAATAGTCATTCCACCCTAATCGACAGTTTTTTGAATGTATTTTTCATTTATTTGTTACTAAGCTAGTTTATTTGGCAGTTTAACTTTAAAAGTTAAACTTTATATTGTGAAAATTGATATGAAAATTAAGAATGTAATACCTAGTAGGTATGGTAATTACATACAGATTGATAAAATACAGTATGTAAATAATTACCTATTTTCTTAGCAAAAACTATTCTAAAATATTAAAGACTCAGATTCATAGTCATTGTACTATTGTACATACAATCAGTACAATAGAAAAAAAATTTAGTATTGTACAAAATAACTAATTATTGAAGATTTCGATTCATGAAAAATATAATGTCACACAGAAAGGGAACTATAACTAATATTTAGTATTTAGATACCTACTTAAGTATTTGTTTGCTTTAAGAACTTTAAATGTCCTTATTACACAAGATTATCTTGGCTTAGATACAGATATTTTATGCATTTTGATGAGTCAAATGAATTGAAAAATTATAACTATATCTGTTAGGCATTTGAGATACACTGCCTTAGCACAGTTAGTTTTTCAATTTCAACTTAATTATTGCATTATTTTCTTTATAAGATATTTTTTTTTTTCAGTATATTTTAAAAAAGCAGTAATCTACTCACCTATATACCAAATATAATTCTAATACTTTTTATTAATTTTATTGTCTTATATAAATGGATACTAAAGCACATAAAGGTGCTCTATTAAGATAATAATTTCTTAACACACAAGTTTGTTTATGCTGGTACATCTTGAAATCTAGGTATTTTTTGATTAAGGTGAATGAAATGTACAGTCAACAACATGCTGGGCTACCACAACATACGGGGTTACCACCACAGGCTACCAAATTATTTTAATCAATTCTGAGCTTAAATGCGAAGTCATAAAGGTTCAAAATTGATTGGAGATTTATTCACAATTTGTATAGATTGACGTGCTGCTGACTGTACTATAAGCAGCGCACATAATTAAATTAAGTATAATTATTTAAGTACCATGCCATTATATACCCTTAGGTTGGAATCGATGAAAAAGTTGAAATATTATTAAAAACTTATATATTTATATTGTATGTACCTACCTTACCTACATCTAAACCACGATATTAGTTTAGGTACATGAGATGGTTCTATTGCTATATGTACATTTTATGGAATCAAATTATTTGACATTGTTTATTTGATGATTGCACACAGTCATCAGTTTTATCATTTAAGGATGTTATTATCTATGAAGTCTCGGGTTCTATCCCTGGCATGGTTAATTTAGAAAAACTAATATTTCTATATTGGCTTAGGTCCGATTTTTTGTGTTAACATAACACCAACCATTGTCTCTGATTTCCATCACACAAGTGCTTTAGCTACTTTGGAATGGGAGCAATGTATGTGATGTTGTTCAAATTTTATTTTATTTTTATTTATTAAAAATTGATTTATTTATTTACTATGATCATATCTGTTCTGGCTATGAGTGGAATAGACGACAGTCTTCTCCACTCACCAGCAAACTAACCACCTAGTCATTAGTAATGACAAAATACTGAAGTATTTTAATATTTTTTTTAAATATTGGTTATTTATATATACCTATAGATAGATATTGTCCAAATTATAATATCATTTCATATATTTAGAAGAAATCAAAAAGTTTAATTGATCATCATAAATTCATTAATTATAATATTTTTTTTTTGTCTTATAACAAAAAAAAAAAAAAAAAAAAAAACTATACTTATTCAATTAACACTGATTCTTAATCATAAATTGAAGTTATTTTTATTTACACAGTTATTTCTTAGAATAAAAATGTTAAAAATATTTAAGTAAGTTACATAATTACCTTTATTGTATGCACAATAAAACGAGACAACAAGAGGCGGACTTACTGCCTTACTGCTAATAGAATTCTCTACCAGTCAATCTTTAAAAAAAAAAAAAAAAAAAAAATTATATATATATACCCTACATTAAAATTTAAATATGGTTCATAATAATATCGGTCCTTTTTTGGTGCACAACGTAATAACTCATCAGCTATTTCCAAGGAATACGATGATACATCATCACTCTCTACAGAGTTTCGTGCACACTAATTTGGATGAAGTAAAGTGTCTTAGTATTAGTAGGCACGTTTTTTGATTATTATTGGGTATATTAAAATCTGAATGCGAAATTCTTTTAAAATTACTTGGGAAGTTCTCAGCTCCGTCTTGTCTCTTTAATTCTATTTCAAGCCTCGATAGTAATGTTATCATATAATATAATAATATCATTCTTTTTGATGATTATTTCTACCTATTTTTTTATGGTTAGGTATTCAATAATCTGATTCTACAACTGAACTTTAAACATCTAACATGTAGTAAAAATCATCATAGAGGGCGAGACGAACAAGTGCATAATTGTACAATCAAACAAACTTACCAAGTGATGTTCGATTGAAATTATGCACTTGTTCGTCTCGCCCGAAGATGATGAATCCCTCCCACCCTTATATTACAGGTACATGTACCTATACCCTACAGTTGCAGAATCAGCATATATACAGGGCGTGTGAGACCTAAACTTTAAACTTAATGACAGCCAGAAGCGCGGGACGTTTTGACAGCGACAGCACAGGCTGCGTTCCAGTATATACGATGCGTTTGAAAACGTCATTTAATTCATTTCCAAACGCGTTAATTTATTATTCTTTTAACTATGTGGCGTTAGTGAGTACGAGAAACGGTACTAACATGTAGTAAAAATCATCATCTTCGGGCGAGACGAACAAGTGCATAATTTCAATCGAACATCACTTGGTAAGTTTGTTTGATTGTACAATTAGTAGGTATTTGTACATTATTTGAGATATAATGTCTTACTACTAAGTACACGACTTTGGATTTTGACGCTGAAGCAGATTCTTCTAGACTGTAGCTCTACCATGAGTTGATGCAAACTGTTTCAGCTAACGTAAACTATCGGTTAAAGGTAATTGCTCACAGTCAAAGCGAGTGAAAGAGAGAAAACAGTTAGTGAAAACAGTTTGCATCAACTCATGTTAAGGGCACAAAACTAAAACAAACAATAAAAAAGATCTTCTTTTTAAACTACCGCTACGCACTTATTTATCACTAAGGCCACGGCCCGTTTTACATGTACCTGCTGCCCGAACTAAATTCCGTCATAACTCATTCATTATCAGAGCGATTCGAAGTTTTAACAGTGTTGCATCTGATGACCTTGACTTGTTTTGTACCAGCTATCGAAAGGTTAAGCGACTTCTAAGTGAACAATACTTTAATCAGCATTAACTTTTAATGTCAAAATTTGAGTTTTATTTATTTTTAAACGTTTGCAATGTTTTTGTTAACTTTAAGTAAGTAACACTATAAACATGTATTTTTCTTTTCTTTTTCTAGTAAGTACCTAAGTATATCATCTTTGTACTTTAAATATATAATTTACTTTCTGCATATTACTGTAGTGTTCAAGTGTGTAAAAACTACCTTAATTTGTAATATTTTAGTTCATTCCCACTCATATGATGTGAGCTCAAGATTTTTTAAATATTTTTTCTAAAACAATCTGTGGAAATTTTTAATTAGCATAGGATTATCCATAGTCTTATACATTAAGTTATTTGTCTGTTAATTTCCCAAATACAATAAAATAAAATAATAAAGGTATTACCGCAATAAACATTGACTATTCAAAAACATTGCGTAAAATTATCGTATACTTAACCCTATGAATCTAAAAACCGCCAAAAGCGAACGAAACAGATAATTCAAGCGGCACATTTAAATCGTTCGGTTAATTATGATTCGAGGCACGTTCAGTAATGAAGCGTTTATCGCGCTAGGGCGTGTCGTTGCGAATCTCGATAGAGGCCAGATTTACGACCGGCCTAATAATCTTAGCTGCGAATATATCTTGCGATGGCCACTTTCGGGACGGTGTGGCCACAAACGTGATTAGTGAGGAGCAGTTCATTATGGGGCATTTGAAGAAAATCACTCGGTTTATTCTCGAAGGAAGAGGAAGTCGAATCTTTGATCTCGCACTGGATATAATCCTCCTCTCTTTTTTAAATTGCTGTGCCCAACAGGGTCTATAATGAATCCAAAATGTATGATTTCCACCAAAATGTACTTATAGATGCAATAAATGAAATATGAAATAAACCTCTTCTTATCTCGGTATTTCATACTCAAGTCCTTATTTTTCGAAGTGAATGAACCTATTTTAATGAATACACATATAAGCAGAATACATAGGTCTAAAAAGTTAGCAAAAAACATTTTTGAAATGTCTTATTTAAAAAAATGAAAATTTATGTTTCTATGAAAAATTTAAGATCAGTAGGTATAATTTAGCTGTATATTTATCGAAAATGTTTTCTACTTACTTTTTAGACCAATGTATTCTGCTTGATGTATATGAAGTTTCATTAAAATCGGTTCATTCATTTCGAAAAATAAGGACTTGAAAGTTTGTATGAGATGTGATTATTGAGGAACTGCTGAAAACATTTGAGCCTCTTTCAGAAGTTATCATTTTTTTTTCGTTTTGTTGAAAACGTTAGTTCAAATTTTGGTCTACAAAGAATGCATATCAACTGCGCCGGGCCGTAACTAACCGCCGAAGGCACGATTGGTACTTCGGAAAAATGATTTCCATATTCAGTATTCGTATTCCCAAGCTAAAATAGCTGTGGAAAAATCCAAAAAGAGCTCCTATTGCAAATTGTATTTGATTTAACTAAAGCGTGAAATGAAAGAGAGTTGTCGAATCTAGATAATGCAAATATATGACAGGCTAGGGCTGTCAAATCGAAAAATATAAAAAAATACTGCATCTGCAACTTACGGTTAGAAAAAAATTGTTTAAAAAAAAACAAAAAACCGACTTCAAAAAACCTACCTCTAAAAAGCAAGAAATAATATTCGTAATAATAAAAATACGTCTATTGAAGTCGGGTGGGGCTTTTAGAATAAAAAAAAGGAATTTTTACTCCAGTTTTAGTGTAGGTACCTTGTAGGTAAGGTATATTATATATGTAGAAAAATCGGCTCAGCCAAACGTAAGATAATCGCGGAGAAACATACTTAAATACGGGTCAAACTGAGAACCTCCTTTTTTAAGTCGGTTAAAAAAATACACTTAAGATATCCCTCTTCCAACAAAAAAATATTATCTTATATAGTTCATAAACAAAGAAGTAATACGACCAATCATCGAGGTAATTCACACAAAATCATACTATTTTCGTGCTTTTTTCAAAATTACTTGAAAAGTAATGAACCGATTTCCAAATTTTAAAAAATGGGACCAACTTGGGAGTGTACCTAATGTAATAACGTTTGAATCATTTCAATCGGTCCAGCCGTCTTCGAGTAATCGGTGGACATACACAAAAAAAAACAAATATACAGACGAACATAGAACCTCCTCCTTTTTTGGAAGTCGGTTAAAAAGAGAATAAGAACTAAATAAAGTTTAGAAATGGGTAGGGTAAATATTATCTTCGTTACTATATTCTTATTCCACATACTATTTTATTTTATCACAGTGTGCTTTTATGGACGAACCTTTTATAGAGAGAGTGCCTTTATCAAGAGTCTTACTTTCACAATGGCTGACGCCGCTGACGTACTAGGTTCTGAGCAACCAAGTTTCGAATTTTAAATTAAAAATGGAATACATAAATTTCCAAAAAGGTCACAGACTGCGAGCCCTAGCGCTGACCGCAAAAGCTTTGCTGGCCTCTTTTGAAGGCTGGCCGTATAACATTTTTGCTTTGCCAAATGCTAGAGGTTCGGAAAAGTTCGAAATTTTATATGAAACTTGTGGTGTGAGAACGGGATAGAGTTATTCGAATTCTGGCTTGCGGGGAAGGAAGATAAAGTTGCGAATTCAAATATTTAAAATAAGAACATTTTTAACTCTGGGTTTTGATCAAAAACCCAAAAATGCTAGTAGGTATTATAATGTCGCATATTTGAATGAATTTGATTTGTGTACAGGAATCAATATATTTTTTATAACTTTAATTTAAAGTTATTGTAATGGTGAATTATCTTCTAAATTATATTTTAGTATATAGCTTAATAGAATTTTGAAAAGGAAGAACAGAGAAATATAAAATTAAAGTACTTAATCATAAGTGTAATTTAATACACACATATTAAAAATGTACAGAGCATTAATATTTTGAATTTACAGTGAGGAGCATATCAAGCTATACAAAACTGTCAAAAATCTACAATGAATTTTGAACCTGAATGTGCTAGTCTTAAAGTTTAAAAATGATTGAAGAAATTTGACAGGTTGTGAAAGCCCAACGTGCCGTCTACCGTACAGTCAACGGCACACAATAAATTTCAATAAAACTTTAATTTTAATGCGAAGAAACGGGCTTAAATTGGAAATTTTTGTCAATTTTGCTTATCCTGATATTATACTTCTAACTGTATAATAAAAACCGGTCAAGCAAGGGCGAGTCGAACTCGCGCACCGAGGGTTTCCGTACCATCATAATAAATACACTGCAGAGCTGTAGAATAATAAAATTATTATTGCAGTATGAGGTCAGCACCATCTCTTGGCCGATAGTGGAACTATTTTTATTCTTAGGCCAGCGCCATCTCTTGACTGATAGTAGAACTAAATAATTTTTTCTTAGGTCAGGGCCTGTTCGACATTCAACAGGAGGTTCAGGATCTGTTGACTGGTAGAGGAACTAAATATTTTTTTGTTTGTTTTTTGAATTTCTAAAAAAGTGTGTTATATTGAGACATCGTTTTATTATTCCTGTAATCTTTACATAAACTACTATAACATAGAATTATTTCAGATTTTTCTCTTTGCAAACTTCGGAGATAAAGGGGGGGAACGGTATTTTTTTTTACATTTTTCATCATAAGTCGAAAACTATGCGGCCTAAAAAAAAGAAAAAAGGTTTTAAAATGTGCAAACGGCGCTCTTTTATATGATAACCCACATGCCCTATTCGCCCCACTTAAAATTTTTAAGACCCCTTTTCAGTCCCTGTTGTAAAAAAAACTATTTATTTTTTTATTTCTTTCTTATTTGCAAAATAGTTGGACAAAGGTCATCTTTAACTATTCCAAATTTTAAGTTTATACCATTAGTAGTTCTCGAGATATCCAGCTGTGACAGACAGACGGACTTAGTCACACCGTAAGGGTTCCTTTTTACCATTTTGGTACGGAACCCTAAAAACCTAGGGACATACATAAAACAAACTTAAACTTTTAAAAATAAATATTGTTACAACCCATTGAGTAGGCTAATTATTGAATATGAATAAAAATCTATTCAATGTCTCACGCCAAAACATTTGCATAATATCGTTTCAACAGAAATCACGAAATATTTTTAAGACATCCAATATCACGTCCCCATTTGATATATTCCCTTTTTTCCAGTTTCCTCGCGTTATCATTCGCTCGTTTAGACAGCGAAAATATTATGAGAATACGAACCGACTCCACGTTTTCCCGAAATCTCCGAAGCAGGTTTTTCGCACTCAACCAACCGAAAGGAGAAGCGTTGTTTCGAACACAGCGCATTTTCGAAATTAATTTTTCGTGTGTGGAAATGCGATGAAGTATTGCATCGCGATGTTTCATTAAGCAGTGGTTCCCAACGTAAACTTGATCAAGGACCACTTTTTTGTTTTTAGCATAGCTGTTATCCTACATGTGAAAACTTGATTGTTGGCTAATGACTAACCATAGTACCCCTTGTTATATAAGCGTTTTCCACGAAATAAAATAAAATAAAATAATACAATGTAGGTAGGTACAAGATTAACTAAGGTAAACAAGTGGCTCTGTTACTGTAGACCTTGCGTTTGTAACATTTTTCGAAATGGCTGAAATATAGGTGTGTATTCTTAATCTACATAATCGACAAAAATCTACCTCATTATCGAACCTCCTCACAAAATTTCACGAGTATATCTTGAGAATGCAACCTGTAGAAGATGCAGACGGACAGCCTTATTGCCCAAGCTCGCTCGGTCAATGAACTTTAATTATTTTAATAAACACTTTGGCTTAAATAATTTTGAATGAAAAAAGGTCAAAGGTCAATCCTTTGAGATCGCATTTTCTGCACAAGATTGGTAATCCTAGGACTTATTTCACTTGTTTGCCAAGCTACGCGCAAATCAGGTAATCAGTCGCGGACCACAATATATATTGATTTTTGTGGACCACTGGTGGTCTACAGACAGTAAGGTTGAGAACCATTGATTTAAAACGTGCGCAATATGAGTAATCCCAACGAACCGATGTGCAAGCAATATTGAGAATGAAAACTAGCATTCGATAAGCACTCTTTGTGTGTCCACGCGAAATTATTGCAGTTGTATTAATAATTCTTTGTGAACCTGTCAAGTGTTTTATTTACTCTGTGTGTTTTAATTAAACTTTTATTACAACGACAGATAGACTACTTCTCAGTACTAAAAAGTAAATTAAAGATAATAGTATATAATATTATTATAAAAGAAATCGGAAACTTAATAAACTATCCAATTATGGTCCAGACTATTACCTTACAAGGGCATGTCAATTTCGTTTCAAACTTAGCTTCAAACATTTTCAAATTACGATATCATAATATAAGATGAAATAGCCAGCGAACTTAAGGCGATTAGCTTCCTCACAGTGGCGCCCTCACCTTAAATAAATGTATTGCTCGCTAAGTACATAATGTATCGAAGACGTTGAGATTGAAGCTAAAGTTCTATAGTTTATTTACAAACTATAATCTGAGTAAAATATAGTTCGTTGTAGTAGTAAAAGAGCAAAAAGTGGCCACTTTTGGCACATTTGCCTACTACAACTACAACGAACTATATTTTAGAGAGACTAGACTAATCACCTTAATTATTGGATCGTAGTACGATCTAATGAAGTCCCATAATACGAACACTGCCCTTAGAAAAATCGGTCCTACTTTAGGAAAATTAACAATCGGATAATTAAGGCGAGGCCAGTTCACGATTTGATGAAAAGATCGATTTTTGAACTTCCAATGTGAAGAACGGATGTAGAATTCTACTTCACAAAAATTACTGTAGACTGAACATTATGTCATGAAGCACAATAACCGAACAGAATATTGAAAAATGGCATGGTTACTCTGTAAAAAAATCCTGAATAACACCATAAAATTTAACTTCAAATCGTCAGATTTCGTTATTTTCAACGACAGTGATATGATCTTTTATGCAAAAAGGATAGCTTTTTTATCGATCTAACACAATAACCGAGTACATTTTAAATAAATGATCAAGTATTTCAGAAATCAATAAAAATGTACTAAATTTCGTCAAATTTCTGGCGAAGCGTCAATTAAAGCTACGCAATATTCAACCTTATTCTAAAGACCTAGTGAAAGAGTAAACATCGGGAACTGCCTCGCCTTAAGTCCACAAAAAGTCGCATTGCATGGGCAAGATTGATTTACTTAGCTAGCACCTACTTCAATTTAATTGCCGGTAGCACCATCTGTTATTCAACGGTGTACAACTGCAGCGACACGCGGCGAGAGGCCGATAAATAAGGAATCAGTCGCGAGCACGACGCAGCCGTTGCTCAGCGCCAAGAAGTCGAAGTTGGCCCCGGCTCAAGCGGAGTTCCTGGACAAGGGCGCCTTGGAGTAAGTAGTAGGGTGTTTTGAATTAGAGGCGTGAAGAAGCACTGCAGTACCGTGGCTGTTGCATGACTGCTGCGTCACTGCGGCAAGCGTCGCGTAGATATTTGAAGCGCTGTCGTGACATCAGAAAAGCACTAATCACTGAGCAAGTAACCACTACCGTTTAAGCACCAATTATTCACCAACTATTCAGCGACTTTAGCAAGGGTCGGTCATGGGATGGGTGACCAAAACTTTATTATCTCGAGTCCTCCATACTTCAGAAGGCATGTTAAGCCGTTGGTCCCGGCTGCATTTGCAGTCGTTAACACCCATCAATCCGCATTGGGCCTGCGTGGTGGGTTATGGCCCATCCTCCTTATCCCATAAGGAAAGCCTGTGCCCCAGCAGTGGGGACATTAAAATGGCTGTGTCGAATTCAGACTAACCGTCTAGCTAGCCACGCAAAGAACGGCGAAGGGACGAACAAATTATCTCTCTTCATTGCCGATATTGATGAGATACTTATATCATCCCCATGCCGTTACGGGTGTCATAAAAGGCGTCTAATGACCTAAAGGAACCGCTTCTGTGGTCTAGTGGTTCGAGGGGACGCAGGTGTCCCGGGTTCGATTCCCAGGGAGAACAATTTGTACTCCGTTTCGCCTGGCTAGCTACCATCATCTTACTTAAGTCTGACGCCATAACAACATTTTTTTTTGTTTTCCGGCAGTTAGAAGTAAGATAGCCAGTTCCTCAATGGTGAGGATTCCGCGTGTAGGGAACTTACACTTTCGGCCTTATCGTCACTTAACATCAGGTAAGATAAAGACCAATCACTAGCCCGTTGTGCATAAAAAAAACGTGGACCAAGAAATGTGCAGCAGCTTTTTCTGATAAAATGACTCGACACTGCAACCACTATGCGAAACATGATTATGGCAATAACATCCTGCCACGGGAGACGCCTTTGTCCTGCAATAGACTCTAATGATGATGATAATGAGCTGCTAATGATGATTAACCATAATATTTTTAATCCCAAACATAAAATGCCAGTATCGTACCATCCCGCTGCCACTCTAGCACACTCATATATGAAATATTCAGTTTCGTACGGCGGACTCAGCCGGAGCTGCGAACATTGTTTCAATCTAGCGTTGAATAGGTACTTAAAAAGGTGACTTTCGGAACAATTGCTGGGTCTTAAATGAATTTGATATGCTTTGCCAACCGATTTGAGTTACTAACATGCCTGCAAGGTTTCTTGATGATCCATATTTTATAATGGTAAAATACAAGCTCTGAAGGTTATCAAAGTTTTGCTTATACAATTCTATTACATTTTGTGTTATCTAAAAGGTTAATCGGTACGGTATTATGCTGCCACCTACCTTTAAAACTTTATAGCGATTCGATAAGTCTCTAGCATTTGTTTTCCTCGGATGTTCCGCTACAACTAACCATACTAATTCCCTAATTACGAGTACATGGCGACATTGGAGTACAAAGTTATTCCCCGTTCTAGTTGGAGGCTTATGCGCGTCAACAGCAGTCGTCTTGGAATACGAGTGAATTTGGCTTTTAAACAGAAGCAAATATTTTATTTTAAACAATTAGGTAAGTAAGTATTATATTGTAACTAAGTATATTGTAAGTAACAAATAAACTAAGAAGGGAATGAACAGTGAGGTATAATGTGATTGAGGAGCTCGGTGGCCTAGCCCTGCGATTGCGGAGGTAGCAACTTTCGCAAGAGTCAGTCATGGGATGGGTTACTAAAAATGTATTATCTTGAGATCCTCCGTGCTTCGGAGGGCATGTTAAGCCGTGGGTCCCGGCTGCATTTTCAGTCGTTAACACCCACCAATCTGCATTGTGCCAGCGTGATATAATATGGGTTATGTTACATTCTTCTTATCAACCCTGGGAATAAAACTGTTTACCGAAAAGCGCCATCTATAGTGCAGATTTTGCTTAGGACCAGTGATCTGTTCAAGTGTTCCAGAATCATGACTGTGTTTATTCATAGACCTTAATGCTATATTTCCAGTTTTGATACATAAATCTCTATTTCCATCAGTTTTAGTCTCCCCACTACTTAAGTCACCAACAACTCAATATTTACCATTCCGTTCCAAAGGTCCCCTCTCCCCTACACTTAGACAATAACTAGCACTACATTAGACACTATTTTTCCAGTGGCTTGCTACACCCTTGGAGGTAGTGAGACGCACATAATGTACCGCAGGGGTGCGCGGTGAACCAATGACGTCACATTCACATTCCGCGAGCGGCTTGTAGTTTCAAGATGGCTGTTCCGCGTTCATGCCAATTAAGTTCGCGGTGGAAATTAGAAATACGTTTTAGAAGAGTTTATAAAAATGTGAGAAAATTAAAGGCGTAATGTGTAAGAAGTGACACTTTGAAGGTGGGAAACATCTCCTATTCTAAAATAAGCATGAAAAAATAGGGAACACGTTTGAAACCTAGATTCGGAAAAACTGGACTCCTTGTCAGCTTTTGTGAAAATCAACCGTTGTCTCAGTTTTGTAACGTTGTTATAAAAGAACATTTAAATTTCTTTGTTCATAGATAAACAACTATTTTTTAAGTTTAGTATGCATGGGAAAGCTTTTTAGAGTTACTAAGGATTTCGAACTGCTCCCTGTTTCGTTTGATCTTTAATTATGTCATCACATAATCAGAAACACGACTACGTCAATCAATTTCATGCAGGAAACGACAGTTTAACATTAATCCATCTAAAATACTTATGGTTAGTTTCACCAAAATACGGATTCTATTTTTATTTCACTAAGCATCCTTCTTGATGTGTCTTGAAAGTACAACGTTGCAAACTACTTTGTGGATCCAACCATTCCTTTGTGACGTACAAGCCCAAAGAAAAAGTGGTAAAGAGATTAAAAAACACACGAGACTGCTTGAGCCCTAGACGATGTCATTTTTTGTCTCCGTCGTAACCATTTGCCAGACTGAGTAAAAAAAACCACCATGTTCTGACAAAGAAACGTGCATACGTTCTAAAAAAGATGCAAAAAATTACACGAAATCAACCATAACAACGTTTTAGACCTCAAATGAAAAGGAATTTTACATGAGTTTAACTGAATCCGTGAAAAGATAGCGTAATGTTGAAAGTTTCTGTTTAAAAATGTTTGTGCTTGAACTGCGTTTTTCGAAGTTAGTATGTCAAATTGTGTTTCTAGTAAAATTGATACATTTTATTTTGAATCTTCATTGTTTGCGTTCAAAACTTTAAATTTTATTTAATCGACAAATGTTGCATTAGATTAGGTACAGATATCTAGCATTCTTGTGTTATAATTGACTACCCACCGGTCACCGGTAGTTAATTTTAAAAAGAGTCCTTAAAATATGAATTATATATTTTTTTAAATTACTTACTTCTCAAAAGAGATTGTTGGTGGTTCAATTTTAGATTTCTGTGTATGTATAGGTATACATTATCTATCAAAGATGTCACCACTTACCTTAATAGCTTTTGGGATTGCGGATAGATGTCGCTACAAGCTAGGCATGCATTTTGTGAAGCTTGAAAGCCGAATAAAACGATAAAAAACCTCTTCATGTGAGACAGACGGCTTCAAACAATAGAGCGCACTTAATACCTCCATCACTGCATTCAAACAACAAAGTAAGTATCAACAACCTTATTTAGTCAACCATAAGATTCATAATTAAGCGGCGTAAATGTCACGTGCATTTGAAAATCCTGTAAGAGGAAAAATCATACATATCCCCCATACTTTAAGAATCGTTTTTAATCGCACCAAATTATCTGAGAGGACCCCACAAGCTTTGTATACAGATTTTATTTTTATTTTTTTATTTTTTTATTTTATTTATTAGAACAACCAACAAGGTCATACACTTCACATGCAAATAGGTAACTTAAAAAATAATAATACGAGGTAAGTGTTGCCTTACTTATAGGTTGCCACGGAAAGCAAAACTTAAAAAACACAACGGGAGCCAATCACCCTTAAACTTAACTTACCTAACTAACAAACGTAATTATCTTAAGTAATTATACTTATTTATACTGTAAGTATAACAAAAAACAAAAAATAAATACTTTATGAAAAAGTGTCAAGTGAGCCATTTGTAACCTGTGAAATAGTTATCGATAAGTGAATGAATTTAATGAGGACTCAGAACGCAGCACATTAATTATATGTATATATATTAATATTATATATTATATACTTAGGTATTACAAAATTATACGAAATACAAAATACGAAATACAAAATGCATCCCACTAATATGATAAATGCAAAAAAAGAGTCCGCGCGGACGAAGTCGCGGGCAACCGCTAGTTTATTTGTGTATATTGATGAGTTTTTTCTTAAAAAGAGGTAATGATAGCCAAAAAATATCCAGATCTTTATTGTTTTTTGAGATTGCATTATATTGTGTTTGTAATCTATTTAGTGGGGAATAGTGGCCTAAATTACTTTTCGAATACTTTGCTGAAAATAAGGTATATCTGGAGAAGCGCGGGAGTTTTAGTGGAATGTTGAGACTTATTTTGTTAAGTAACTGCGGACAATCAAATATACTATTAACTATCTTATAGATAAAAGTTTGGTCAAGTCTTTTGCGCCTGTTTTTTAATGAGGTCATTTTGAAATATTTCAGTCTTTTCTCATAAGAAACGAGTTTTTTAGCCATTTTACATTGATAAGCCAGATGATAAAGGAACCTCTTTTGCACTCTTTCAATATTATTTGAATGAACTTCGTAGTGCGGGGACCACACGATGCTGCAATATTCAAGGCTAGATCTAACAATGCTATTGTATAGTTTGATTTTAGTGTTGGAATTCTTAAAGTCCTTACTATTTCTAATTACAAAACCCAGGCACTTCAGAGATTTATTTACCATAGTATTGTAATGATTTCTATAGGTCAGTTTTTTATCTAATGTAACACCTAAATCTCGGATTTCTTCAACCTCTTCAAGTGGCTGGTTGAATATATAATAGTTTCTGGGAAATGTGTTATGATTTCTAGTGAAGCTAATAAAATTGCATTTTTCTGGATTTAGGACCATTTCATTTCTGATACACCACTGTTCTAATCTACTTATATCGCTCTGCAGTAGAGACACATCACGCTCATCTTTTATCGGTCTCAGTATCTTTAAATCATCTGCATACAAATATGATCGACTATGCTCCAGACAACTAGTAATATCATTGATGAAAAGATTGAAAAATACTGGTCCCAAATGTGACCCCTGTGGTACACCAGATGGGTTCAAGAATGGCTCAGATGTGAAACCATTCACAGCAACTTTTGAGGAACGGTTAGATAGATAAGAAGAACACCAACTGAGGAGATCGCCTGCAAAGCCATACCTAGATAATTTAGTTAACAAGATTTTATGACTCACCCTGTCGAAAGCTTTTGATAGGTCTGTATAAATCACGTCAACGGATACACGAGCGTCAACAGACTGAGCAACTTCATCAACAAAACTTACCAGGTTAGTGCTTGTAGAACGTGAACTAACGAAACCATGCTGTTCTTCAATGAGTAGGCGTTTTATATGCCAGATTATTATGGGATATAGCATAGCTTCTAATATCTTAGCAAAAACTGGTAGAATTGAAATAGGCCTGTAATTTTTTGCTAAATGTTCGTCACCCGATTTATGGATTGGTATAATCAAGGCAGTTTTCCAATATGAAGGAAAGGTTCCTGAGGATAACGACTTATTGAATATTAGTGTGAGAGGTATGGATAATTGTTTGGCGCAATTCCATACAAAAATATAAGGAATACCATCAATACCGGCCCCTTTGTTACGATCAATAGATTTTAGATGTTTTGAAACCTGATCAACAGAAAACGAAATATTACTTAGACAGTTTGTGGTTTCTATCACATTTGCGGGAGATTCTATCAAGTCTTCAGCAGTATTAGCAATATTAGTATCATTTGTGGAAGCAGAATCGGTCACAGAACAACTGATAGAATCGTAAGTAGCGGAAAAAAAGGAGGCCAACGTGTTACATATTTCTGGGCCAGTAGTAGCCGTATAGTTTTCATATGTGATTTTTGATGGAAATGCACTATTGTTTTTATTTTTCTGTTTAACGTAGGACCAAAAAAGTTTTGGATTCGATTTTATAGAATCTTCTATCAGGGAGACATAATTATTATAGCACTTCGTTGCCAAAACTGCACATCTTTTTTTTAATGAGTGGAATTGTATATCATCCAATGGATTTTTATATTTTAAATATACTCGATATTTGTTTTTTTCATTTAATAAACGTTTTAAATTGCTTGTGAACCACGTTGGAATTTTATTTGTTTTGATTAGTGAAATAGGTACAAATGATTTTATGACGTCATTTAAAATGGTGTAAAAAATTTTAAGCATGTCATCAACTGTATCACATAAACTAAATTCCTTGCTCCAATCAATTTTGTCCAAAAAACTACATATTTTTTCATAATCAGCTTTGTAGAATTGTTGCTTATAACAATCGCTTTTATTTTGCAATTTATCGTCATAGTCCAATAAGTTAGTTGCAAATTCTAATGGTGGATGGTGGCGATCTATATTACTCAGAGGCACTGATGGACTCCCCAAAAAACTTATTGGAATATTAGTCAATAATAAATCTAAAATTCGACTGTTGTGGTTAACTATGTAATTATACTGTTTTAAGTTATTAAAAGCCATGAAGTTAAACAGATTCTGTGAGTTGACACTTGTACTATCTATATTGTATATAAGAGGGGCACCATGTGTGCCATTCCATGTTATATTTCCTTGATTAAAATCGCCACAAATAAGAACATGTTTATATTTGCTTGCAACCAAATTCGCGTTATCAAAAAAATGTTCTAAAATATGTGTAGGTGTGGGCGGAGGTAGATAAGTAGCACAAAGTAATAATTTTTCAAACTTACCCTTTATTTTTATATCTAGCTCTAACCATAGATCCTCACAATTGCTTTCGTAACTTGACATTCGTAAGGAAGTGAATTTTTTCGAAACAGCAATTAGCACCCCTCCGCCTTCTTTTTTGCAATAAAAGGAACTTGACTGCCGATCACGTCTATAAATATTATACGAGTCACAAAATAGTTCTGAGTCCCTTACATTATTATTTAACCAAGTCTCACTCAGTATTATTATGTCGTATTCGGAAAGTGAGGAAGTCACAAATAGCTTACTTGTCTTTGTACGTAATCCTTGGACATTTTGGTAGTAAATGTTAACTACATTGCAAGAAGCCATTTTTAAAATGAAAAAAAAATGATACATTTACAAATAAACATTAATTTATCCTACGAGTTAAAAATATACACAAACTATTTAAGGTTATCCAGTGTTTCCTTATTGCGAACATAAATGGACTGGGATGTTTCGGTCTTGCGCACATAAATACGCCCACCTCGCACCCATACATACGTATAACCGAGCTCCTTAGCGCGGCTGCGCGTCGCGGCATGAAGCGACTTATTTTCGGGTGATAAGTTCTCGCTGACATAAATAGGGCTTGCTGAGGTTGCCGGTATGCCTAGATGGCTCGTATTCAGTTTGTTGTTTAAATTATCCCTATTATATTGTATAGCGGCTGCCAAAAAACAATCCCTCATTCGCGGGGTGCTATATTTTACTAAAATGGAACGTGGACGGGGGTTGTTAGGCTGGAGTTTCGCAATACGGGAGCAATATAAAATGTCTTTCTCTTCGACATTACATTTAATCACTTTTCCCAGCTGTTTTATTATATTTATGATATTTTCCGCTTTACGCTCGGGTACACACTGTATTTCCAAATTAGTTGAGCGAGACAGTTGATCAAATTGGTTGAAGCGCGCTTTTAATGTCTGGAGTTCGGAGGTAATTAATTCATTATCTTTTCTAAGCGATTTTATTTCTTTATTAGCGGCAACCATCTCTGTATTGAATTTATCATAACGCTCATTAAGAAATGAAAGTGAATCTTTAAAGTCACTTATTTGGTTAGAAATATCAGTCAACTGCTCCTTCATGTTATTGTTAAAATTCAAAATGCATTCACTCATAATTTCCTTCATCGTGCCACGCATCTCCTCGCGAATAATTTCACGAATGTTATTCATATTTACGTCTGCGCCACAAGAAATGCTAAGGTTCGGATCACTATCTGTTCTTCCGTACATTTTGCGGCGTGTAATATTAAATGTTAGATCAGCCATCCCAGTAGGCGTCGATGGTCGCGAATTATCACTCTTTGGTTGTTTGGCCAAGCAAATAGGACATAACCACTTATTTTTGTACTCAGTAGTAATTTTGCGTAAGTCATCTTGTCCGATATTGATACACAAATAATGATATTTTAAAGCGCAGCGTTTACATTCCATATATCGTTTGTCTTCAATAGCATCGGGACATGCGGCACAGTGGTGACTCATTTTGCTTGCGGGTCTCGTTCGTGCACAATCGGTCGCAGATTTAAGCGAGAGAGCAATTATTTGTTGTTGTCTCTTATCGCAGCGGTGAGGTATGCGGTCTCCGCGCTAGCTGCTGTTGGCCGTGTTATCAATGCAATCGATTGCGATGCAGAGAAGTAGGGAACAAGTCACTTGACACGACACACTCGGCAAACTATCTTACTGCACAGGTTATAAGGTTACACTTTCTTAAACGTTCGAATAAAAAATTAGAAAATAATTGAGCACACGTCTAGTTCGAATGGCTCCAGGAGGAAGATGTTCTTGTAATTAGCAAGTTGTTCGTCTAAGACAATGTTAATTAGATTTAACAAAACTTAGCCGGAAAGGGAGACGGTAATTTCTCAATTTTTAAATTGCCCATTTCGAGAAATTGTATTTCAGAAACATGCAGCAGGTTTTTGCTGTCACTAATTTAATACAATTACTTTGTTTGGGCGGAAATGCGTTGATTTTCTTGCTGCAATGTAATAATAATGTATAATTTATTATGGTCTCGAATAGTTTAGGAGGTAACTAACTAACTAACTCCTAATTTCATATATCACAGAGAAACGCTATCTGAGCCTATCCTAAGCAGTGAAAAACGAGAGGATAAAAACAACTTCCATAATCCAGAAAATTTTTCAATTTTCTGTTGCCACTGAAACCGCTGGGCATTTAAAATACATGAAAAAAGTCATGTTTGGATTTTTGGGGTAAATTGGAAGTTGGTTAATCCTTACAGTTGCCTAGCTTTGTCAGCTTACCTACTTACTACTACTTTACCTTTACTTTAGCTTCGTATCTCTTGCTTACAACGTCGCTACGTGCTGCTCGAGCTTAAGTTCGTGTAAGTATAAAAATAATAGAGGGAGCGTTCAATGTGAGCTATAGTATGCAAAATTTTCTATTTTTGGAGTGCATAGTCAAAAATTTAGTAGCGTAGGACGTTCAACTGATTGAGCGGTATAGATGTTAGATGAGCTGTTCTGTTATATTTTCTTGCTCAAAAGCTCCTCTAATGTTTAATAAAGTTCACGAGCACAACAGCTCGAAAAAAACAAATTCGTACAAGTTAGAATCGTCAGATACACGGCGCGTGGGAATTCTAAAGCTGGCAAGTTACCAGCCTAATTAAGGGCGGGCTGCACAGTTTATAATACAAACATAATTATCCAAAACTGTTATTGTTGTGATCCGGACATTAATTGAGTTTGGGCGGTTTATATAGACGGCTGCGAAGGCAATTGGCCCATCGGCTCTTGATTAAACTAAACAGAGTTGTTGTTCTACAATTAAGGATGGTGGTAGCCGATGGGTTAACTCTGGTGGGTTAGTTAATTAGCCTATTATTAACAGTTGGTACCTATATAACGATAGAATATTAATTCGTTTTAGATAAGCTTTCGTTATTGGATATTCCTGGGGGAAATGAGGCTTTAAACTAATTTTCTATTTAAGGTAACGTACCAATATTACAAAGTTTAGCGCAAATTAAGTTATTAAAAATGAATTATTGTTATGTCACTTAAAAATAATGTTTATACCTAAAATTTTTTTTTAAAATATACGTATCCTTTAAGAGAACACGCATTTCGAAGTAGCAGGAAGGTGGAAATCTTTGGGACCAGCGATTTGGTGAAAGTCTCGGAAAGCCGCTGGATGCGGGCAGGCGCAAGGCCGATCGCCGTGGAGATCCTTGGAAAGGTCTACGTCCCGCTATGGGCGTCGTCGTGTAGTAGACGTGATGATGCTGATAATTTATTTAGACCTTCAATTAATATAATGAAAATATACATATACTTAAATGAAAAATAAATCGACAATAAAAAAGGTCTCGAAGTCTCTTAACCGTTCCTATTAAAACGTAACAAAGAATACCGCAGGCTATTCTTGCGTTTTGGCCATTGTTAATTTAGGGAAAGGTTTCGTTCCCGTCAAACCAAACGTATCAACGGGAAGATGAAACGGACCTCTTTGAATTACTTATCGGTGGTGTAAAACGTTTTTACCCTTATTAAATACCTACTCAAAAGATTAACATCATTTTAATTGGACTTTAAATTTATGAATGTTTGCTGCTCGCCATGTTACCATAAGCTACCACTTTTAAAAAAAACCTAAAAAATAGTCCACTCTACAAATTCTCCTTATAAAGAAACCGGCCAAGTGCGTGTCGGGCCACGCGCCGTAGGGTTCCGTAGTTACCTTATACCATACCATATTTAATACCACTATCATTTTTCGTCTGCAAAAATAACTTTGTTTTTTACTGTGTTGGTATGAATGACAAAGTTATATTTGCGGTTTTGGAAAATATGATATACCAAATAACCAATTTTCGTAGTTAGGGGGGGGGGGGGGATACACACATTTTACCACTTTGGCAGTGTTTATCTTTCAAACGGTTGACTTTGAGAAAAAATTGTCTTAGGAACCTCAACGTCATTTTTAAAGACCTATCAGTCTATAGACACCCCGCACGTATTGTTATGAGTGTTTGTAGTTCCACCGTTGTTTCTGCTTTCCATTACACAAGTGCTTTAGCTATAATTACCTCGGCCCAAATAATGGCCGGTTCTCGATGCCCACGAATATGCGAAATGACTGTTGCACTATAAATATTGAAATTAAAAATAAAACTTCAAGCACTTGTATAGCTAGCAACGTCACAAGTACAGGCTCGTTGAAAAACGCTTGGCTTTTCTTAAATTTCAATTTGGCCCGGACAAGGATTGCGGCCGCTCATAATGCTGCACTCGACACGAGGGCCTGACGGCTACTTCCACTGCTTCGCGACTGACGCAAGACAGAAGCAGAAGCGGAAGTGGAAACATGGGTAAAAGTTATATTTTTTTGTGGAACTTAATTAAAGGACTTAAAAAAAATAAAATACAAATACAAAATCTTTATTTGCTTGATATAACAGTGTAAATATCATTAATTTAAAAATTATAAAAATGTAACGAAGAAATTAATTGACTAGGACCACGGCCGATGCAATTCGGTCGAAACGTACTCGGAAGAGGTAGGTGTTTAAACACCTACGTTTTAGTTTAATTTAACGCGTTTAAAACCTGTTATTTTAATCTAATAAAAAACTCAAGTCACTTTCACAACACTTACATACGACGATCTAAAAAAGCTGAAGATATTAGTTTTGTTTTAAATTCTAAACTTGTATATGCCTTTTAATACGACCTATGTGGTGCAGTGGTCAACATACCGCCTACCACGCAAGAGGTCCCGGGTTCGATTCCCGGCCGGGCAGAAATTGAAATGATGAATTTTAATTTCTGTGACGGGTCTGGGTGTTACTATGTATAATAAGTATATATTTAAAAAGTATATAAGTAGTATATCAGTTGTCTAGCAACCCATATTACAAGCTCTGCTTAGTTTGGGGCAAGATGGCGCTGTGTGAAATTGTCAGCTAGCAAATAAATAAATAAAATAAATGTTAATCGAGATAAAATATAGATGCTTTAAATTATATTATAGTGACTTAGTGACGACGGTGGGTTTCGCAGTCAGAATTACTAGTAGTACTAGACATACGTAATCTTGTTACATTTAAAGATTCAAAACTGAAGTGTTTGTACGGTTCAGATTTAAAATTATTAATTTATAACTAATAATAAATAAAGTAATTAATAAAATCGATAACAACTCGACCTCTAATAACATGTACCAAACCCCGAGTTTTACTCATTCAACCTCTTACCTACTGGCCACTGAATAAAACGTCAATTTCAAGCCTTGAAATGGCTTTTTAAACCCTCAATGAGTTTAGCATTTGTTCATTTTGTTCTCGATTGTACTGTTGCAATGGATTTATGGCATTGTTTCAAACTACAAGTGTACAAGTCAAAGTTGGATACATTTTGATATTTTCATAATTACCTGATTAATCAAGTCATTATTTTCCAAATTATTGAAATTTGGAAAATAAATAACTCAGATATTCTAAACTCAGATATACTAAAGTCTATTGAAATACTGATCAACATATGTTTAATAAAATATGTTCAAAACGGTTACTTAACTGTTTTGTTTTATACCGATTTTCAGTAAATTTTACCCTCCAAAATTATTGATAGTTGTATAATATAATTGTACTTCTATTCCAGCCAGAACGAGATTTCTGGAATCAATTTGATCCGTATATTGCGGGCATATCCCGCCATTTCAGACCAAGATTAAGGTACATAGGTACACCGAACCCTTGGTTGGTTGGTAACGATTTTTACTCGCACGAACAACATTATCGTATATTTTTACGAGGACGTTCCTAAAATCTTTTCTCAGCTAAATTGATTCATAAATTTGGCTACACTTCGCAGTTTGTGTTCATTGTAAATTATTCTGATGAACGAAACGACTATATGTTTGATTTACGAAGTTAGTATATTAAATTGCAAATCATAAATCTATTTTCCTGGTCGAAATCTTCATTATATAACATTATAACAGTTATTTAGAAGTAATGAACATGCTACCTACTCGAAAATTGCAGCTACCGAGAAACACAGAGTAAAATATTTTCAACCCCTATTAGTTACCGAACATAACCTTTACAATTAAATTCGAAACACATATTTCACACAGTACAACCCTACCACAATACCAACCGTTAGATGTACCGATAGAATACAAATTTAAGCTTCTAGTTGCAGCTACACAAATACCTCTAAAGCCACAAAACTAAGCCAATCAGTACATAATCAAGCTAATAGGCTGTGGTGCGGAGGCAGTCGCAAGCTTAGCAATTCAGATAGCGGATTGTCACACAATATCAGCATCCTGCTCAGGCATATCTGCTGGAACAGGTTGGGCGATTTCTGCTTATTAACCGAGTTCCATGGAACAAATAGCTTAGAAATGTGTTAGATTTAGCTTGAAATCTACTTTATATTACGGGTTAAATTATCTTTGTAAACAAGTTTGGATTTTGTATGATATTGTAGAGCAACAAAGTGAGTACAGAAGCAATTTATCAAAAATAATGAAGTACAGTAAGAACCTACATAAATAAAGCTGATAAAAAATAGAACACTTACTTTGTTTCCCGATTCTATAATATTCAAACAGTACAATCCAAAGAATGGTCTACCTGAAAATAAAAAAACAGCAAGATTACAAAAACTAATAACGACAAATTTATAAAGACTTTTAATAATATAATAATAATATAGAACTTATTAAATGAAATCTTGCCTTTTCAAATGAAAACTAAAGATAATATCACAAGATTTAATTTTACACTTTAAACATGCCGAAGTCAATGTTAAATTCATAAAGTGATAAATTCATAGCGAGCTCATTCCCATTCAAGACGTCGTCAAGATTATATCGTAATGGGACTATTACCATATGAGGGGACAACTTAAGATAAGTGTTGATAGGTGAATGTCAATGTCTTAGGGTCATAAGTTATGGAGATGAAATAAATGTAGGTATTCAATTTTGGGATATGAAATTCAACTTAGTTGGAGCTTCAGTAGAGTTTGAACATAATATATGAAGATGTGGTAATAATTGGCATCAGTCTTTGGTTGCAAATTATGACAGCAATAATGGAGAGACAGTGGATACGGGCAACGGGGGACCAATCTTCTTGGAGATCCTGGAGAAGCCTATATCTAGCAGTGGACGTCTGACTGATAGTATTATGACGATGTAGTAATCATTCTTTAATGCTTTACTCAGATCGTTTAGAATGCTAATAAATAATTAAATCTTATAATTGTTAATATACGAGGATTTGTTTTAATAGTAAGTTCAAAGTATAGGTACTTATATGAACTTGGAATCTAAATCATTGATTTTAGATAGAATTTCTGACATCACAGTGCAGCGAAAAATCAAATAACTGTAATAATTAACACTCATTGTTCTTGTTTGGTAAAAATTTGCATCGACAGTCTTAAGTATCCATAATTCTGCTTCTCTTGGCCTTTCGGTGTCGATTCTTCACGAGTCTAAAATCTAAATCTGAATAAGTAATCAGTGAATAACAAATGCACTCTCACATTATTGTCGTTAATTCCAAATGACTGCATTACCATATGAACGGCTAAGGAATGTTCTTACGTCGTGTTGCTGAAGGGATTACGTATTAATGATATGTTAAGTCACTAAGAGACTTACCCCATGTTAGCAGTGAATAATGTTAAACGTAATTAAAATGTGTCGAAATCGTTTGTATACTTATAGTATGGAAAAAAAATATAATTATGAAGACCACTGGTAAACTAAAAAAATAATTCTTTGTCGTACATGATTGAAGTATTAAACTTTTCATTCCATTGGTAAATAAAACAGACTAGGAACATAAATTGGTAAAGAAATTATTTTAACTTTAGCTAATATGATTTTGGGTAAAAAACCAAAGTAACAAATTTAATGAATTCCCAAACCAGTACCTAAAGCTTTGGGTAATAATTAATGAATAACTTGAACAAGACAATTAATCTAATCCCCCAAAACCTATTTACATACTGTTCAAAATACGACAACGCAATTCCAACACCATAGCAAAACTAAATTTTTCACCACAAAAGCGCTCAGTCCAACCACGGCATACATATGCTGATGTCCGCAAACGTGTTTCGGAAATACAAGAGAAAAGCGCATCATCGGCGTTATCACAATTGCTACGACTAGGAGCTATGAAAATGGAGTGCCACTGGGCTTAATGTTAAGATCTCTACTTTTTTAATCATATTGTAATTTGTTTATTAGGTATTTGATTACGAGTCAATCTATAGTAAATTTCAAAAATATAATTTGAATTCTCTCTTTTTATATTACTTGTGTTTTCCATTTGTTTATTCTTGTCCCATTTGCTTGCAAGATTTTAGCATTTCAATCTAATTGCCAGAATCCTGAGAGGGCGGAAACGTTCTGGAATGGCGACCGCGCACCGGACGACGCTCCGTGTGTAGCCCCCCAACAAGGTGGACCAACGATCTGGTGAAGGTTGCGGGAAGCCGCTGGATGCGGGCAGCGCAGGACCGATCGTCGTGGAGATCTTTGGGGGAGGCCTATACCCAGCAGTGGGTGTCGTGCTGCTGATATGATGATAATGCCAGAATCCTCGAAAGATTATCGATTTTACGATTAATGTTTTAAAGAAATTTGTTTCATCCACTTTAAGCAATTATTTTTCATTAGACTTGTCTTACTTAGAATTGTTCAATGATTTACTGATTGAAGTGCACAAATCACTGTTGTTTTTGCTTAAAAGTGTTCTTAAGGCGGATTGTCTTCAATCTAAATGAAAGGCGAAAAGTATTTAAGTCCTAAAACACGACAAATCCCTCTTCCTACATCCTCGTCATTGTCCATTATACAAAATGGGGCGCGCAGGATTTCAAGTTCATTAGACTCGCATCGCATCTCGTTAGCGCATAGCGGAGTGCATTTCCAATATTGGTGCTATGGACAGAGTTCTCAGTGATTTCCATCGGTTGTCTGTGTAACTGTTTGAGCGATTAGCTGATTGGCTCCCGATTTACACTGCATTTCAAATCGGGAACAATAATAAAATCATGTTATTTCATTTGCCTATTCCGTTTGAATGTGTTTCAGTTGGAGTAAGTTGCGATAGTGTTTTTTTAACCAATTTTCTAGTTTTACTATTCAGGCTATCTAGAATTATAAAAAAAATCACAAAATTTGCAGTCCCCGCCAGAACCGGAGAATCGGAGCATTGAAAATGAACCCAAAAATTTACGAAAAACGAAAATCAAAACAAATGCAAAATCCTATTATATTTTTAAAGTTACCTAGGTACATACCTAGTACCTATTAATTTTTACGATTGTGACACTCTGCTTCGCCTCGTGTCACAAAAACGCCCGCTGACTGCCTCGACGCGGCCGAAATATTATAAACCGATTTACAAAATTCCAACGAATGCACTTCTCGTCTGCTTCTGCATCTTTCAACACTATTACTAGGACTATCAGTCAATAATCATAGAAGCTTCATCTTTTTTGATGTACGGAAACCCCTTTTTTCTACAATTCCAAATCTAAAGGGACCACCTACCTACAGGCAGGGGGGTATAACTCCGCGCTTAAACTTTTATATTAGCCTACTGCTCGCGGCCCACTCCAAGAGGGCCATTGTCGAGGGATATCATCGCGCCGACCGAAACGCGCGGCCGCGGCGTGTGCAAGCGACGAGAGCGCAGCGCGTGAACGTCACGAACGAAACGAGTCAGTCAAGCGCCGAATGCGAAACTGCATGCACTTCGTTTTTGATACTTAATTACTAACGTACCTACCTACCTACCAAAGTTTATTGTATTTTTTGTATTCATATTTACATACTTAGTTGTATCGAAGTTCGAAATATGGCACCAGTAAAGAAAAAAGCTAAAAAATACTATTTTTTTTCACCCATCCCATAACTGACCCTTGCAAAAGTTGCTTAACCTCCGCAATCGTTGGGCCAGGCGCTATACCACTGCGCCATCGAGCTTCTCTAACTACTTAGAAATACTTATTATTTATGCTCTTTAAATATGCTCAGCTCACCTATTAGGTAGATTTATTTTATTTTATAAGTAGGTACCTATTATAGTAATTTCATTGTTTATTCATGGGCATAACGAATGTTTTCTATGATATCAGTAACTAGCGAGTAGCAACCCCGAAATGTGTCGGTTGAGACAGAGCTATGCGACAGAAAGAGACGCCTCTCTTTCTTCTTCGTAGGTGCATATAATTTTATCCACGCAGCGTTGTGCAGTTTGAAATTGTACTTTATTGCCGTGCAGCGAGAGTAGCTTATTATTTGATGGTCCTCGCGGGGTCGGACTTCTGTACGTTAGTACTATTATATATTCTGTGCTACAGGTCACATTATTTACCGATTTTTCGCTATTTTGTAGCTAAACTAATATCCTAGGACCCATTTTTTAATTTTTCTTAAGTCGTTTTTTTTCCGAAATATTTACAATTAAGTAAACAAACACCCCCCAAAAAACCCGAATTTACCCGAATTTTGCAAAATTCCAAAAAAGTTACCAGTAGATTTTCAAAGTTCAAACGTTCACACGTGTCTCGATAAATTCCTCTACTTTTGGTACTATTCCCATCTCGATCTTCCCAAAATCCTCGGAGATATGGCCAAAAATACGTCTCAGGCGATTTACATCTGACTTAGAGTTTTTTTAACGCTTTACTTGCGCTTTTGAGACGTATGTTGGTGGCGCGAAGGAAACAACCGACTAGAACTGTAGCTCGTTTATTACTGCTGTTTGAAAGACGGTACTACGCAGAGTACCTACATGTATAGATACACAAACATGCCAATCCTTCCCCCATACTTTCAAAACCTAAAACAAAGAAATAATAAACAGTTAAAAATATTTCTTAAAATCTATCGGCTTATTTCTAGTTCTGAGCTGCATACGGGGAGCGAGAGCATTTGTTTCGTTATCAGTAGTCACATGATCATTATTAACATTAGCATGACTCTCAGTCTCCGTTGGCTCAGTAACCTCAGCGCCTTCTACATTGCCCTGAAACTCAGCCGCCTCCTCCCACGACTCGCATGAATCTTCATTACCCTGTAAGTTTTCTGATAACTGTGAGTCATTCTGATTTTCTAAGTTATCAGGAGGAGATGACTGAACATTTACACTACCAGTTTCACTATCCAAACATTGACTAACATCTGCTTCTGGTGATGGTAATGCCAAACCAGTATATTTCAATATTTGGTCTATATGACGCTTACAGTGTAATCCATAATCAATTACAAAAATTTCAAACATCCTGTTTCCTATTTTCTTTGATATTGTTCCTAATGTCCAAATCTCTTTTCTAGACACAAACCATTTTATCCAGACGTAATCTCCAACCTCAAAATCTCTTTTGTTTACAATCTCAATATTTTCCTGACTACATTTTTTTTTTGGTAAAATTAAATCTAATTTACATCGTAGTTCGCGTCCTAACATCAACTTTGCTGGAGATTCGCCTGTAGAACAATGTTTTGTGTTTCTGTAATTAAATAAAAAACCTAATAATTTTTCTTCTATTTCATTAGATGGTGTTTGTTCTTTAATGATACATTTTAACATTTTCTTGCAAGTTCTAACTGAATTTTCGGCTTGGCCGTTACTACATGGGTGGTAGATAGGAGAGGTAATATATTGAATGCCATTGTATTTACAGAATTCGTTAAATTCTAAAGAATTTATCTTAACGTCATTATCTGATACAATTGATTGAGGAATCCCAAACCTAGAAAACAAGCTCTTTAATTTTCCTATAAGCGCACGAGTCGTGGTGCCACAATTCATGAACAAACACTCTAACCACTTGCTGTATGCATCTATTACGATTAAATAATTTCGTTGTCCGATTGTCATGTAATCTATGTGTATGCGGTGCCATGCGCCCGCCGGGCGCGGCCAGGGCGCGGGCGGCGCGCGCGGCGGTGCGCTGCGCGAGCTCACACAAGTGGTGCATGAGCCGATCATGCGCTCAATGTCTCCGTCAATACCTGGCCACCACATTCGACTACGCGCTTCGTTTTTTGTTTTGACAATCCCAAAATGACTCGAGTGTAATTCTTTCAACAATTGATCACGAGAGACTGATGGAATTACTAATTTGTGACCTCTAAATAAGCATCCGTTATCGACTTCCAAGTCAGTTTTACATTGGAAATAGGGCAAGATAGATTTGCACTTAATTTTTCGTGGCCAACCCTGTTTCATATATTTTATAACGGTTTGGATTATTTTATCTTTACTGGTTGCATCTTTAATGCATTCAAAAGATATTGGTAACATTTTTGAGTCCAAAAAATTCAGAAAAGATATGCCATCACTTTCTTTTTTCGAAATATTTTTGGTATCCATTTCGATCGGTGCACGTGAAAAAAAATCGGCTACTACGTTACTATCACCATTAATATATTTCACGTTATAGTTATAGGCGGATAAAATTACTGCGTATCTTTGTAACCGTGATGCCGTCATTAATGATACTCCTGACTTATTCCCAAAAATAGACAATAGGGGTTTGTGGTCCGTTTTTAAAATAAACGGTATTTCCCTGCCGTAAAGATATTGGTGAAAGTGTTTCACTCCAAAAATAATCGCTGTCGCTTCCTTTTGCACCTGACTATAATTTTTTTCGCTATTAGTCAACGTCCTTGAAGCGAATGCGATCGGTCGCTCCACATTGTCTGTGCCGCTCTGCGCGAGCACAGCGCCGAGCCCGTACGGACTTGCATCTACTGATAAAATCAGCTGTGCGGCTGGGTCATAATGCGATAATACGCGCTCCGATGACAGAATTTTTTTTATGCTATCGAATGCGCGCTGCTGACGCTCGCCCCACTGCCACTCGACTCCGGACCTTAACAATTCATGCAATGGATGTAAAATAGCTGATGCGTTGTGCACAAAATTTCTGTAATAATTAATTACACCTAGAAATCTCTTTACTTCGGTGACATTACTAGGCGTGGGAGCTTGTAGTATAGCCTCAATTTTCTTTGGACAGGTTCGAAGACCCTCTTTATCGATTACATAACCTAAATAGGTTACCGATTTTTGAAAGAAAGAACATTTTTCTTTTTGCAGTCTCAGTCCTGCGTTACGTAACCTACTTAAAACTTCTCTTAGCCTCGATAAATGAATTTCCTTATCGGGCCCCGTAACGCACACATCATCTAACCAACAACTGACTCCATCTATTCCCACCAGTAAGGTTTCCATTGACCGCTGGAAAATAGCCGGTGCATTGGCTAGACCATACACCAAACGAGTATATTTATATAACCCTTTACTGGTGGAAATAGTAGTCAAGTCTTGCGACGACTCAGTTAATTCAAATTGATTATATGCATTACTTAGGTCCAACTTTGAGTAATTTTCGCCACCTCCTATCTTAGCGAACACCTCCTCAATACGTGGCATAGGATATTTTTCAATTTTCATATCCTTATTAAGCGTTACAGAATAATCGCCTGCTATGCGTACCTTTCCGTTTTCCTTTAAAACGGGGACAATCGGCGTGGCATACCTAGAAAAATGGACAGGTACTAAAATGCCTAACTCCACCAGTCTGTCAATTTCTTCCTCCACTTTTGATTTTAAGGCAAAAGGAACCGACCGCGGTTTGAAAAACTTTGCCTGCGCCCCGTCTTTTAAATGTAACTCGACTTTAAATTTATTAAAACAACCTAATTCATCGTTGAAAAGTTCAGAGTGTTCGTTAATCAATTGCTGCACCTCACTATGTGAATCAAAAATGCTTTGAATATTATTATTTGGGGTGATTAACTGCATTTGAAACTGTGCCATAAAATCACGTCCGAGTAAAGGTGGCCCACCATTTTCTACGATATATATTTTAACGGTTTTTGTTTGACCGCGATATGTAATCGTTGCATAGAAATATCCGAGCGGACTAATTTTATGGCCAGTATACGAACACATTTTCAAATCGTCCTCATATAATGAACAGGTAGAAAAATATTCATTGTACAATTTATCCGACATTATAGTTTTACCCGAGCCGGAATCGAGTTCCATTCGCATGTCAATATTATTAACTGTAACTGGTAGTACGATAGGTAAATAATTGACTGACCTTATATTAAAAAGTTCACAGTCCTTGCAATCATGAGTATTTTCACATTTCTCCGCCGACGACGACGCAGATCCCGATTCGGATTCAATATTGTTTACGCGCACAGGTTTTTTATTTTTGCACACTTTGTATAAATGGCCTTTTACACCACACGCACTGCATTTATAATTTTTAAAACGACATGTATCCGCCGCATGACTCTTCATTCCGCACACGGTACAACGAGGCCCCTGGTAGCGCGGCGGGGCGCCGGCGCCGACCCTGTACACCGGCTCCTGCTTCACCTGCAGCTGCTCCCGCGCCTGGCGTGCGCACGCCGCCTGCTGGGCTACTTCAATCGCCTTCGACAAAGTAGTCGTTTTAGCACCTAACTCGAACAGACGGTCTCGTTCTGGTCCATGGTCCATCCCGAGCACAAATTTGTCAGTTAGTAACTGCTCCAACGATGTGCCAAAATCACAATTGATAGCCAATCCTCGCAGTCGTGCTGCCCACTCCTCAACGCTTTCGCCCGGTGCTCTCCTCGCCTCATAGAAACGTGCACGGTCTGCATACGTGCTTCTTTTAGGTATAAAATGATCGTTGAGTACTTTAACGAGCTTATCGTAAGTCACAGTTTCCACTTTTTCCGGATG
Source organism: Agriphila straminella (assembly GCA_950108535.1). NCBI lineage: Eukaryota > Metazoa > Arthropoda > Insecta > Lepidoptera > Crambidae > Agriphila > Agriphila straminella. The sequence goes on from OX467321.1 coordinate 15,372,217, forward strand.
TACTAAGTTACGCGCCAACCGATACGATTCCTCACCCAGGTGTGTCAGCAACAATGCACATTTATTTTCGGCTTTTATCGCATTTAATTGAATAAATAGCTGCAGTCGTCCATAAAATATCTCCCAGCTATGGGAATTATGATCGAAAACACCCAGATTTCCTAATAATTGCGACATCACTTTCAATATTATTTAGACGCGGGTAGACCGATACTCGATCGCCACTGAGACGTATGTTGGTGGCGCGAAGGAAACAACCGACTAGAACTGTAGCTCGTTTATTACTGCTGTTTGAAAGACGGTACTACGCAGAGTACCTACATGTATAGATACACAAACATACCAGCTTTACAATGTGTTTTATACATAGTGCTAAGGAGGAATCACCAACTCTTAAGATACAGGATTCGTCCTAGTTTAGGAGTTGGAGTTATTTTGTTTTTAACTGTAAAAATCTTTGTATAATAATGTAAAGTAAAAATATAATGTATTCGTTTTTGGTTGAATAAATTATTTATTAAAATTATTTAGAGCAACACGGCTTGCTCTAAGGCATCTGATAACCATTTTCAATTGTAAAAACATGTCGCAGTTAAAATATGATAAAATGGTAGTTTTTTTTCCTTTATAATTAATTAGTTGATAGCTGACCTAGCCAAATGGTCGAAGGCTACACTAGATTATACAAGGAGCATAAAATTCAAATATGCACATGTTTTCTTTCCAACTTTTCAATTTAATTGACATTCTAATGGATCTTCATAAAATGTAAACTAACCCAGAAAGTGTTAGAATTTATCAATGTATAAAGGAAAATTTCATTAGAACACATTGAAACTTGTCGACGGGATGTCGCGCGTCGCCAAGATTGTTGCCCGGCCAATCTGGCGAGCCGGCAAAGTTGCGAGCATTCCCATTAGAGAGACAAATTCCTTTGTAAGCAAGGAACTGGATTTATATGAAATAGAAGCGCTTGGGGAGATATTTTGTGAATATTTAATGGCATCCAATTTGATAATAATCTTATAATTAAATCAAATCTTTTCAAATAAACTGCTCAATATCGAGATAAGAAGATTAGAAGAAACGGATTAAAGACAGTTATATTTTTTTCAATACACGTTGGTTTTTCTAGTGGATCTTGTATAACAAAGGACCTACAATTTCAGTTTTGTGAAAAACACATTAAAAGTATTTACGCTAATATTATGTGTATTATCGATCTCATGGAGTTAATACATGCCTTTTAGACTGTTTTCAACGTCTGTGTTATTTAAAAAGTACCTATATGTATATTTATTGTTATAGTCATGTAACTACTGGATTATGATAATACCTAAATAATCGAAGTGAGCAGATACTTCAGGGAAATTCCTCCGAAGATATTTTCTCTCTTGGACGAATTGTGCGGAATTATTAATATCCACTAGGTGCTATAAATCTCAGAAGGTTCTATTGGTTTCCACGTTGATTCAATATTTACAGTGATGAGATAGGGTGAACTTGCTTTAGCAAGTTAGTAGACATTTCGTATATTTTGAATGGTAGAATCAAAGATGATCTTATGAATTTGTAAAGTAACGCCGAAACATAAGAATAATTTTATTTCGAACATCTTTATCAAAATATTGTCCGCCTTTTTTTTAACTGTTTCTTGTATAAAGAATACCTAATAATAAAATATTTCTCAAATAATTGAATAGAATCAAAAAGTATCAAACGCGCAAATTAAAACGTAGAATCTCTTATTATTTCCAGTCTATTGCAATTTCGATCTCGCATAATATATTTGAAAGAATTGTTAAAACGAAATTCAAGATGGAATCCACAGGCTGTCATAAATATCTCAACGGGAATGTTTCGACTGCTATCCATTCCTGCTTGATAAAATTAAATGAATAGTTAATGCATTAAGCCTGCCCATAATATAGTAGGGTGAAAATAGTAAGCATTTTAGATTAAATTAAACTTTTATTTAGAAAATTTATTTGAAAACAGGATTTTTTATTATGAGGGCTTTAAATTTGCTGTTAGATCTTTTTTTATCGACAGAAGTTCAAATGACAATGATGATAAAAATATAAGTATTTTAAAAAAGGAGCGTTTTTATGTTCAACCAAACCAAGTGTTTGGATAATTATGACGAACTTATAAATTAAGTACCTATTCCACAGCAGAGAGTGCTATAACACAATCAAATGAATGAACAAAGTAAAGCTTTTTTTAAATAAAACCAGCATTGTATTTCACGTAACAATCGCCACGTCGCATAAATTACGTTTCATAAATTATTCGCACGTATGTTTCGTTTTGGGGAGATACATTAATATCAACGTGGCAACTTTATGACTGGAATTTAGATTTATCTATTGCGCAGGATGATTAGAGTAAAAAAAGCTTTGAATTTCCTTTTTTACGAATTATAGGATCGGTAATTGAGATACCAATTACCACTATTGCTATAGTTCATATAACTAATGCAAAAACAATTTTTATTTATTTTACCGACACCACGTTTTATTGAATAAGGCTTGCTGATACCTACCTACTATAATAATAAACTATTAACTTACGACAACACATGAAAGTGTATAAATTATTATGATTGCATTGCATGTGAGTGTTTATGGTTCAAGTAACGATTTGATTATTGAAGGAATCTATCAAATCATTTGCAGTAGATAATATGAATAACGATTATCCTCTTTGCTAATGTCATGACTCGGAAATTGGGAAAGGGCAATTATGTTGCAACCAAATACAATTATCTAATGGAATTTACTTCTCTATATGGGTACTTGCATTTACATGGGTTGTGGATGAACAACCAAACAGAGAGAGAGGGATCATAGGCGATTGCGTAAAGTGATCGTATGAATTCATTTGAAAGTTCAATTGTATCTCATTAATTGGTGACAAATTCCATACAAATTGCTGCCGATCGGATATGATATGAACTGTCAAATAAATACGATTGACTTTACGCAATCGCACCCCTGAACTCACAAATTATTAAATTGTGAGTAACGTAGACAAGCGAAAGCCCACACTGGCTTTATTTATGGACATGACTAAAGCATTTGACAATATTCATCATAAAACACTACTTGACAAACTGGAAAAATATGGTGTGAGAGGCAATGCCCTTAAACTAATTGAATGTTACTTAAGTAATAGAAGGCAAATTACACACATAAATAGAATTGATACTGAGACTGGTGTTAACACTACTTATGCATCGAAAGAAAGGTCAGTATGCTATGGTGTACCACAAGGAAGTGTATTGGGTCCTCTTCTTTTCATTATTTATATAAATGACTTTCCTAATGTGACCAATCATCATAATATGACTATATTTGCTGACGACAGTACTGTTTTATTTACATAGGTAAATAAAACAGTACCATTTAAATAATATTAAATTTGACATAAATAATACATTGACATACTTAATCAAGTGGCTGACATTAAATAATTTGACAATTAATTTGACGAAAACACATTTGATAAACTTTAAGCAAAGGAATAACGATCCACTAGACTTTGACATTGAATACTCTGGAAACTCAGTGAAGGAAGTGGACACTACTAAGTTCTTAGGTTTGACTATAGACAACAAGCTGACATGGAAACCTCACATTGACAATTTAATAAAGAAATTGAACCAGTTTTCATATGCTCTCTACAAGTTGAGGAAGGTTGCTAGTCTTAAGACACTCTTGACAGCTTATCACGGATACGTCGCATCAGCTTTGAGATATGGGATAATGTTCTGGGCTAATACTACTGACAAGGAAAGTGTCTTTAAATCTCAAAAGAAATGTCTCAGATCCATGTTTGGTCTAATGCAAGATGACTCATGTGAACCATACTTTCGTAAGTATAAAATTCTTACATTGCCGTGTATGTATATATCTGAGATAGCAAACTTTGTCCGAAATAACCCATATAATTTTGAAATGAACCCTATAGGTAGTCGCCGTGAAGGTACCCTGAAAGTAGCTCATGGATGCAAAACTCTTCTTAGACGAATGAGTGTAAACTGCATGGCGCCTATAATTTATAATAAAATCCCATTGGCTATCAGATCGATCAATGACAATAAAAGATTTAAAACTGCGCTCAATGGCTTTCTTGCTGAAAAAGCTTATGACATAAGAACATTTTTAAATAATAAAATAGATACAATATAAGTAATGAATGACTTAAAAATAATTGCTAATAATAGATTTAAAATACTGACATTCTGCAATTGCTTACTATATTTTATTCATAATGACTGTAATTAATTTGATATAAGTAAGTTTATTAATGTAATTCTGAAATTTATAATTAAAATATTTTAGCATGAAAAGATTATGTATGTTCATATACCTTTAAGGTGAATCATGGCTGTGCTTTACTATTCATACATAAAATCTTGTAATACCCATGTTTATGGACCAATAAATTAATTGAATTGAATTGATATCTAATTAGTAACGTAAATTAAGAAGAAAAACACAAAAATATAGAACTTATTATTTATTTTATGCTAAACATTTTGAGCACGGTCAATAACATCAGAAACACAGTCAGCAATATTGTGAGATTGATGGCTACACGAGGGGCCGAGAAATTCGTTTCGGGATCGATTCGTCATTTCATTTGCTTTGAGATGCTAATTAGAAGGGACGTGGGAAGTGAGACCAATTTGCGGTGATCAATGTGAAATGGATCACTTGACGGGACGTTTCCCCTATGGCGGAGTTATTTACCCAATTGTAAGTAATATTGGGATTGACATGAAAGATGGCCTGTTGAATGTCGCCTTTGCGAAGATCAAAAGAGGGAGTGAATCTCTCGTCGATTGTGAGGGTTTATGCAATTCTTACAACATTTGAATCGCATATTGCAGAAAGGACCTTAGTCCATTTAAATTTACTTTAGGGAATTAAGTAAAAACTTTTTAGTTTTATAATAACAAATTTTGTTATACGAAACGTACCATGCATAACCATAGCCGAACCGAATCATAATACATAGGTACAGTGTGTGTTAATACAGTCCATCAAAATTTGTTATTATAAAATTAAAAAGTTTTTACTTAATTGAGTCAAATAGAAGCAAAGGCAGCAACATCCACTTTTTTCACTATAGCAACTTTGAATGCAGTCTGCTAATGCGAAATCAGCTTCATCGTTTGACTTAATAATATTGCAGCAAAAACAGCAACAACCCATATAAAATCGCCGTCAAAATCATAGAATTGCAGCAAAAATAGCATCATCCCATAGCAACTGCACTGCTTCAAAACCTAAAATATAGTTTTCCGTCATTTTGCAAAAATTGGGTGTTGCTTCTATATGACTCAATTCCCTAAAGTAAATTTAAATGGACTAAGGTCCTTTCTGCAATATGCGATTACTTTTATGATTTAGATCAAGAACCTAACTAAGGTTTTTATGTCAAGTAATTGATTCGACATAAAGACAGATTCAGTAAGTTTATGTCCTTATCTTGCCGAACTTGAGTATTATAAATTATGAGTTTAAATTAAATTAAATACCTACATCTTAAGTGCCCTATCCAGTGCCAGAGAAATATGATATTCCTGCGGCGTCTGTAAAATTTCATATTCCAATTTAAACATTGGAATCGCTTTAATTAAGAGTCTTATTAGAGCAATATATTTCGACGTTCGTTCTGAATTCACACCATTAGCTTTTATTAGCTCTTCCAGAATTGTGGGAATTAATTCAGTGTGAACGCACGAAGATCCTTGTTCAAGACGTATTCCATCAGCCATTTTTAATGTCCCAACTGCTGGGGCACAAACGTTCCTTATGGGTGTAATGTAGGATGGGCTATAACCACGCGGGCCCAATGGGTGTTAACGACTGCAAACGCAGCCGGGACCAACGGCTTAACGTGCCATCCGAAGCACGGAGGAGCTCGAGTCGAGATAATAAATTTTTGGTCACCCATCCCATGACCGACCCTTGTATTGCGAAAGTTGCTTAAACCTTGCAATTGCTGGGTCATGCGCTTTACCACTGCGACATCGAGCTCCTGTTCAAGACGTATTTAATGGGAAGTGGTTTTTCTAAGAATTAATAAAATTTCTTCAGTGTCTGTTTCTATTTTAAGCCGTACTATACTGCTGGTGGGGGAAAAAAAAGCTTATCCAAGAATCCCCAATGTTACTAATCATGAGCTTTTTTTATAATTTACAACAAGAGTGTCACATTTAGTAGGATTTTGTGAACTTGGATTTAACGTTGTTGAATCAGAAAATAAGATCATATTCCTTAATTATTACAGCTGCTCACGAAAACAGATAAATATTTTGATGTTAAAATTACATTTAATAGAATTTAAAATAAATAAAAAAAAAACAGTTTTACAATATTAAGTGAGGTAAGTACCTTAATTCAAAATTAATAAATATTTATTTAACATCCAAAACAAAACTACCTACAGCAGAGCTGCTAATAATGTTTATTGAAATATTGCCTTTGTAATGTTAAATTAAAACAGTACCTATCTCAAATTAAGCACCCAACAATGAGTTTAGTAAATGATCTCTATTACCTAAACTAAGTCTTCTTTGAACTAGACAATGAAAATTAACTGGCTTAATCCTGGTATTTAGAGCGAAAACTTAAATAGACGTCCGCCGAAATCATAATTAGAATTTGTTAAGCGGATTTCGCCGTTATGTGTTATCCAAGTTTGGGTATTAGCAGACTTAACAGTTTAGGTTATGCCGTAAGATACGGCGAGGATTAAAATTAAAATAAATTACTTTACACTTTAATTGTATTCCGGTATAATTTTCCGTGCTCCTGAGTTAGGATATGACGCTAAGGAATCTGTAGAGCGTCTTGTTCCTTAACCCTTTCTTACTAATTCTCAAAATGCTGTTAGTTTTAATAGAATTGGTGGATTTTAAATTATAAACGATGCCGACGACTATTTTCAATGGTTTAGGTTATAATTTCTGAGAATGTTTTTAGTTAAGCATAATTTTTTATGTATATTTTCATGATAATAAAAATTAAAATAAAATAAGATGCCACATTTTTGCTCCATTCGCCTTGAAAAGCTCTGTATTCCAAAATGACATACAAAAAAATTCCCACCAGAGCGCCTGCTAAAAGATAATAAGCAATCTCTACAGACGTCGCTTTCCATTCGCTATACTCTAAATTTCATTAGGCGTTTAAGTCGCACCACCGGCACCGTAATTGCTCATTTTCCTCGTCATCCCGGGGAAAAAATACCTTGGCGGGGATAAATTTGCCTAATATTGTACCAATTAGCATATCTTTCTTGTCGCATGGAAATTTTTTATGTTGAAAATTACTTTTAATTAGGTTTAAGATATTGTTTGTGGTAGCGCACACGTGTTTACTTTAAAATTTACAAAGCTTAATCAACAATAAATTGTTGGTACTTATGGTAGGTACTTATTTTTGTGTGTTACTAGGTACTAGGGCAAGAATGGTATTTATTTAGTAAACAATTTAAATATTGTTGTAATAAGCACCTAAATTAATAACTTAAAGTTTATAGATCCATTTTCATTATTTAATTTTATGGATGTAGGTACTCATTATGATTATAAGTACTTAAGTATTGATTTACTTAGCTAAAAAAAAGTTTTTATGGAGAGGTATTAATAAAAACAAAATATACGAAAATCTTCACTAATACAAGCAAACAAACATGATGTAAAAATTCCATATCATTCCTATTCGAGCAAAAAAGAAATGAGTCGAATTAAACGCTTGACAAGTACACTCGAAAGCAAATCTCGTCGGGAATAATGGAGGACCCTCGGCACACCAAAGGAGTTTTTATATTTTATTATTGGCTCTCTTTACTCGTCTACTCATACGCAGCAAGGGTTGAAACACGAGAGGGCCGGCTGAATGGCGTAATTGCAAGTTCACTTTTTCAAATTTATTCCTGTCGGCGTTCGCAAAGCAGGTAGGTATGCACTTCATTGATATCGGTGCAGTTTTTGTTTGATTGTTTGAATGCTTGATATCCTATAACTTGAATTCGATCAAATGATTGGGGGATCTTACAAATAGTGTAGGTACATTAGTTTTGGCAATTTCGGCCGATTTTTTTGGTTGGTGATTAGAAAGATATTTTAGAAACTAAGTGATTAAATTCTTTGAAGCTATTTGAAAGCTACTAAGTCTACCATCAGTTAACGAAATGGGAGAACACACGTTGTATCTGCATGTTTTTATTTCTACTGGTCTATATTATTGTCCTCATATCAATTACCAAATTCAACAACAAAAATAATGATTACTATTTAGAATCATTCCAATAAATTAGTAGGTATAAATAACGCTAAGTTTTATTAAGTCCAGAAAACAATGCGAGTCCATCAACCCTCTAAATCCTCAGTTAATTCAAACGACGTACATCGAAGTCGGTAATCATGCGAGATGTTCCAAAAGGGACACATCAACGCAACGGGCCATTCAGGGCCCGGCATGTGTCGAATGCGGCGCACGTGAGCGAATTAAAACGAACAGAAAACTGACATCGCAACGGGCGTAGAGAAAAAAGAAACGTTTCCTGTACAGGGTTAAGCTACAATGGTGGAAGCATATAAATTCAAATAGTTGACTTTTTTCAAAAGATGTGAATCAATTTCGTTCGTACTGTCGTGTTCGATTGAAGAATTCACGAATTACTTTTAAATAAGCAAAAACCTGTCAAATGCTGTTTGTTTCAACAGTGATGGACGGTGGTTATAATAATTACCTACTGTTCTGTAGCCTGGGTGTATACTTTCTTTTTTTTTATTTACTAGCAGCCGCCCGCGGTTTCACCCACGTGGATCCCGTTCCCATGTGAATATCGGGATAAAAAGTATCCTTTGTTTTAATCTAGGCTATCTACTATCTGTGTGCCAAATTTCAAGAAAATCCGATTAGTAGTTTTTGCGTGATTGAGGAACAAACATCTAAACATCCAAACCCACAAACTTACACATTTATAATATTAGTAGGATTATTATTGTATCTCACTAATTGACATAGCTTATTTAATTATTTAGAATTGACATGTTTACAAACTTTTCTATTTCTCAACTTTTCATTAGATTTCCAAAATGGACGCCATTTTGACATTAACATTATTAAAGTGGAAAATTATTTGAGAATTTGACATGTATCATAGACAATTTTATTTGACACCTGTAAACCGGCGATGGCGAAGGGAAATATATCATAAAGCCTATTGTATTATTGTGATTGCCTTTATTGTTTTTATTCTGTTCTTTTTTGTTTTTTATATGACTTAATGTAATTTGAAATAATTTTATGAAATAATAAAATTTGCATGCTACCATTGTTGGCTGAATGGAAGGAGATAAAAACTAAGAGACCTATAAATGTACCCCAATCAACAGCAAATAAATTTATTTCTATTTCTATTTATTTCTATAATGTCTGTAATCTTATATTGCGAATAGTGGCCGAGACACTTTTTTCCATTGCGCACTCAGATTTAAGAAATCTTGAGAAAACGTGAAATGTGCGAGCGAGATAGCTGCAGTTAGCAACAAAATCGCTACGGGCTCTTAAAAGAAAAGTTCCAAAACATGTCACTGCACAGCGCCCAACATTCACCTAACGAGCGATTGTTAGGCGCACATTACACTACACGAGCAAATCACCCCACCCGACCATCAACAAGCTACGTACATTCCTCGTTCATTCAAATCCATTCTTAAGAATGACAATAAAAGCATTAAGTGCTTTGTCAGTGTTGATAGACAAATAAAAGAAACATAGTTAGGATCTAAATCCAACAAATAGAATCTTAATACATCAATCTACACAAGAGACTTGGTACTTAGTACTAAGTCTTACATACTAAGTACTTAACGATTCAAAAGTACTTAATAATTAAGTTTATTTGAATAAAGCTTATTTTGACTTTGACTTGACTGTGACTTAGACTAGTTGTTGAAATGGTATGTTTCCCATCCTTGGTATATTTTTTTGTTGAATCCTACTTAAATAATACTAAAATAAGTTATATTATTTGATGAAAAAGAGAAAAGGTAAACAGAATCATTTCTGTACTACCTACTTCGAATAAGCTAAAGTTAAAATAAATGAATGAATAAAGTTCTATAGAAGAAAGCGGTCTACAAGTTTTTAACTCATAATCGGCAATTCTGTGAAACATATACTTGATAGATTGGACCTCCTATAAAATACATTCAATTTATACAGACTTCAGAAAATTCTTGACTTTTGAATTAAAAAAGAAAACAATTTTGAAAGAGTGGACTGACTAAAAACTAACAAGATCAAATACCTCAATAACCTCAAACAAAAACCTTCAACGTTAAAGCATCAATCCAAAAACCCCAAGCTTTCCTATCACACAAGCTCTAGTGTTTATCAAAAACATCTAATCAGCTTGCCCTGTCGTCCCACGTACATTAATCTTCGAGTTGCGAGCCAAAGGACATTCCTGTTTTTGCGAGGGTCAAGTCTCACAAAAAAGAAATTCTACTGTCATCAAATGGCTTACTACGAAAAAGAACCACGATAATCGAACGATATTCGTCGTTTGATTCATTTAATATTGGACCTTATATCTGAGCTTATAAAGAATCTAAACGAACATTGTCTATAATAGTCGTAGTTCAGTTTTCAAAGTAGGCCACCAAACCTCTATCAATAATGGGACTTGTCTTTTGCTTGGTGGAATATTTAAGGCTTGTGAAGGGGAATAAGAACTTATTGGTGTTTGATGAATACGCATTTAGCTAAATATAAGTCATTAAATAAGTTAACCGTTTAATGCTATAATTAAAATAAAATGACGACGACTCTGTATGAAATATAGGGGAAAAAAGCAGCCCTTGACGAATTTTTTTGCCGGTTCTTCCCGTTAGAGTTTGCGAACCGATGGCGTAGGTTCTATGACATTTTCAAGTGCTTGTAACAGCATAGACTGAATAAATTATTTTTAATTTTGAATACCTACTGTAAAAATTGGCCATAACACAACCAAATAACTGAAGAAAAAGAATCCATGTCTTAAACTTAGCCATTATGGTTATCTTCTGTACCTGTCTATTGTATTGATATTTGCTGTTTCTGATTCCGTATATTGTTGTGTTGTTTACGGCGCCATTTATATGTTCCAGGTGCAACTTAATACCCATCCTCGCACACAATTTATTACATTACCATTACGTACCAATTTTCGAGCTTGTTAGTAATTAAAACATGAATTAACAACTCAATGTACTTACAAAAGGCTCAGCAAAGTTTCTCAAAAACGAATTGGTAACTCAATCACTTAATTAGAGTTTGTTTTGAAGAGGGAATTAGAATAAGAATTAAAAGGTTTTGAAAGGGAATTAAATTGGTTTCGATGCGATTCTAAGATTCTTAAGGAATTTAGGTTTTTCGTAAAAAAAAAAGAATTTTGGACCGCTATAAAAAAGTAAAATACATTATTTGGATAGGGAAATATTTCTAACAGACACAATTAAAGGCAACAAGCGCCACTATTTCACAACACCCGAATTCATTCCACAGAAACAACATTCTAAAGCTACAACTTTTAACTAACAAACTTAATTTTCACCGTAACATAGCACCAACAAAATTCGAATTTTCGCCCCTCGCGTTGCAATTCGCGGACAATTTATTCACTAAACGTGGTCCCGTTAAGCAAAATCCTATTCCTCCCTCGGAAATGACGACGAGGCATTTGCATGGCTGATTGCCGTCCGTTGCTCAATCAAGGATATTTAACAAAATTAACTAATTGAGTGAACGCCCGTCGTGGGCTCGCTCAATTGGCACAACAGAAAACGTGTATCGGACGCCTAATAAGGGCGAATAAGTTGGTTCCGTTGAGGTTGTTACGCAAATACGCTCGTACAGTTAAGTTTATAGAATATTTTGCAGTAAACAAAGGCTTCCTGTGAGCTTTCAACCTGAATATTAATTACAAAGCTCGTCTTGTGATATTCTCTTCTTATCTTTGTTCCGTTCCTGACCAATAGAAGTTTGGCACTTAATACTCTCAACTTTCTCAAAAAACTCCTGACACTTATTCGTAAATTATTTGTTTAAAATCTCTCCTAGAAAATAATGTCCTGAAATACATCGTTCATAATTTAGAAGTATGTCATTATGTAATGTAGCCTCCTTAAGTTGGCTTCAGATTTATATAGGTACTTACTTAGTGACACATACAAAGTCGTTTGCATACTTCTAAAGGTAAGCCTGACTTCTACACACCACCAACTCACCAAATACACACGTGGCTAAGAATACCTCTTCTTTTCTTAAAATATCTTTTCCCAAACGACATCAACTTCTAAGAAAAAAAAGCGTCCAATAAAGATTTCTTTTTAACAATGCCTTAATCATGATTTAACGTAATAAATCGTCCGCAGACAAGTCTTGCTTACGAAATGAGCCAATATTTCCAGCAAACTCCGCACTAATTAGATAAAAATAATTTATGTACTTTGTCTGGGATCTAAATCTCACTACTTATGAATAATAAATTCTTGATTTTGGTCTATTACTCTAAATAACTTTCTTTTGTTTTTATTACCATTAAAATCTCTCCCAATGTTTTAAATAATTGTTTCGTCTTTCATTAATGAAAGACATGTCAAAATTATGGAGCAGTAAAGATTGAGAATCAAAATTACTGCAACATCTAAAAAAATCATAGGTAATTTAAAAATAAATCATCTTTGTCTCTACAAATAAATAACGCTGGAAACGTAAAATCGTGAAGATTAATGAAATAACTAGTGAAAGAGAATTGGGAATATAAACCACAATAGACATGATATGCTATTCTTTGTTTCTATCAACACAGATTATAAGTAGCAGGTTTTCTATTATTTATTCACATATTTTCCTTTGCCACGTACCAGAGAATTAACCCTAGGCTGCCAAGGCTGCTTTAATAACAGCATAATGTCATTCCACTGGTCGCCTCAACGCATATGCAGTGTTATTAGTTGCCGCTAACGAGAAATGCCGTCGTCGGTGTTGCCAGGGGTTAAATGCGACGGTTTCATACTGTATTTACATGTTAAATGAAAATGTGCTGCCTGGATGTGGCCACACTCGAGAAATGAGGTTACTTTATTACAAACTCATACAATTATGGTTACATTAACAAATATTTTTTAAAGTTAACTAAATTATTGCAGAAAATAATAGCAGCACTTTTTGCATTAAAACCATGTCGCATTTGTATGCCTAAAATAACAAAAAAGTAAAATCAAAGAAAAGAACCGGATGTTACAAGAAATTAAGAGAAAAGCATCGAAGAGAAAAGCTCAAAAAGTCAGAACAGAAGTCTTTTATTTATGTTTATAGAGTAGGTACCCAATGCTTTTTGCCCAGGGGCCCTACCGCCTAACTTAAAGCTTTAGCCAGAGCGATAGCAATGCTCTGTCCGTCCTTGTCATATCATAACACGATGACAAAGGACGGACAGCGCACTGACGTCATAAACCAACGCCAGAGTCAAAGCGATAGAGTTAGGCGGTAGACCCGCAGGACTTTGGTCGCGTGAAATTTCGTATCCTGTGCATAGGAACAAAAGTAGCGTATGTCTTTTTCAGTTAAATCTATCCATAGTACTAAAATTCTTTAAAATTAATTCAATGGTATAGGCGTAAAAAGCAATAAAAAAATACAGAGTTTAAAATATTAGGTATTAAATGGATGGGCTTACCGATCGACGTCAAAAATGGAGCTTAAAATTAAAAGATCAAAGTATGAGAAAATATAAACGTGTTAGTCGGATATTTTCAAATACATTCCACAGTCTGCTCTCCAGAGAGCAGGGAAACTTTTATTTGGTACTAGAGTGCAGATAAAAATTGTCTGGTCTCGTTTGACGATGGTAATAAAAATCAGTGGAAGCTAAGCTGCAGACTCGTCTGGTCATTCTGTGGTCTGGTGTGATTGTGATGAACAAAAGAATTTTCATTTCTTTTATGAGTAGTAAAGTTTTTGTTTTTTACTACTTATTTAAAAACTTTTGTGTATTATGATGACTTGTATTTGGAAAATTTTACAGCTTATGCTTAGTTACCGTTCTGAATGTACACGTACACAGGGGCCCGAACACTTAAGTTCTAACCAAAACCGTTACGATGTCATATAGGCTATATATATACCAAAAAAATTTTGTTTAAGCTTCAGAATTCTCATTTAAATTAATACATTGGCATCCTAGGCTCCCTGACAGCTTTCTTTTTAGCTTTCAACAGTTTTAACAAAACTAAAGCGAGTATTTTTCTGTAAACGAAACTGAAACGGTAATGATTTAGTTTTGGTTTTATCGTTGAAAATTAGCGCGATCGGGCCCCAGGTTTGCTAACAAGCAGTTTATCCGATGGTTTTTGATAATCATTGATATGAGTTCGAAGGTTTTCTTGGATATTCTTCCACTTTCTTCTGCTGAGTCTTCTAATCACTCTATTATAAAGTTCCTCAAAAAAGGTTATAAAATTTAAAACACAATTACCTACAGTGTTCCCTGGTAGTTTTAAAAAATGTGAATTTAATTGCATCGCGATTGTGAAACTGAACCAAACAAACTTGAATTATATGGTTTGCTACAAGTGATTTTAACACATACAACACTTGCATTTTTTAGATACAAAAAGATCTTTGCAGACAGACATCCAAGTCTGACGCCATAAAAAAATTGTTGTGTTCCGGCAGTTTGAGGTAAAATAGCCAGTTCCTCAGTGATGAGGATTCCGGGTATAGTGCGCTTTCACCTTCGGCCTTATAGTCACTTAAAATCAGGTGAGGTGAAGGCCAAGCACTACCCCGTTGAGCTTAAAAAATCCAAGTGGATCCTATTAGGATTTGTAGCCCTTAAAACAATGTCATCGCCTCATCAATCGCAGATCTCTCAACAATACCGACCGGACAATGCTAGCTACAACTCCGCCCTTATCTTCGGTATTTCCGCAATTAATCCTACGACGATAAGGCCTGTTTCAACTTACGGCCTCTTGGGATCTAAGCAATCTTCACGGTCGACTTGTCAAAGAGTGAAAAGGGTCGGAGAGACTTTCAACAATGCTTGTTATCTCAGAGCTAAGAACATGCCTAATGATATCATTTTAAATAAATACGAGCGACTTTGGAGGCAGAAGTCAAGGATGTTCGGGCGGATTATTAGCACGTTTAGGTTGGAAAGAGGTTTGAGATAAAACTTTGAATTCTTTTAGAATCTCACTTAAGAACAAGTAGATAGCGACATTTATAAATATTTCAGTCTGAAAACATTAAGTCCATATTGTGTTCTTGCAGATAATTTTTGACGGATTTGGTAAAAAGTAAGATACAATAAAATTCAAGACGATAACGATGCGTTTCCACTTTTGACCTCAGTCTTAAAATCATTATAAAAGAAGTCCGTATACTCTGTTTTTAAATTACCGCCTCTGTGCTCTAGTGGTTCACCTACCCGGGGTCCCGGGTTCGATTCCCAGGGGGTTACAATTTGTACTCAGTTGGGTTGGTGGTAGGCCTTATTTCAAATCCGCCTGCCTAGCTACCACCTCTTACCTAAGTCGGACGCCATAGCAACATTTAAAAAATTGTTGTGTTCCGGCAGTTAGAGGTAAGATAGCCAGTTCCTCAGTGATGAGGACTTCGGGTGTAGTTTGCTTCCACCTTCGGCCTTATCGTCTCTTAACATCAGGTGAGGTGAAGGCCAAGCACTATCCCGTTGCGCATATTTTTTTTACACAAGTAAAGAGTGTTAAAATGTCACCTAGTCCTAAAGTCGCCCAGCAACGGTCGGTCGCTTTGCACATGTGATTTATAGCAGAAAAGTCGTTACAAAAACGATGCAACTTTTCACCCGCGCGTTCGCAACACACTCTTAACCATTTTTTAAAGTCGTCAATTGTACTGCAACAAAATAAACATTGATGCATCCTATGGAGAGCGGTGCAGACGATCGACAAAGTTAAAATACTTAAGTTTCTTTTATAAACCTAATAAGAAGAATTGTGTAATGTTTTATATTTAATGTTCTCATTATTGAGTAAGACTATTAGAGAAGACCTTTACATTTCTTTTTCAAATACTGTCGACAAAGTAGGCAGATGAAAATTAGAGACTATTTTTTATCCACGACGGAATACTGCTTGGCGTTCACCTCACCTATAAGTGACGATAAGGGCGAAAGTGTAAACCCGGAATCCTCACCACTGAGGAATAAATGAAAAAGATCTACCCCCTTACTAATAAAGATTGTATAGCAAATGTATAGTTACACAATGTTTTGTCACTTTCTTTTCAATGTCAAACTCAAATAGTTTGACAGAGAGTAACCATTGTGTAACTATACATCTGCTATACAATCTTCATTAGTAAGGGGGCTAATGTGTAAGAATGAAAGTTAATTGAACAGGTAAAAAATTGTTTTTAAAAAACAAAAAACCGTTTTTTGTTTTTTTAAATAATTTTTTTATTTTTTTATTTTTAGTGTAAGTACCTTCTGTATTAGGTAGTGTAGGTATATTATTTAGGTAGAAAAATCGGCTCAGCCAAACGTGAGATAATCGCGGAGAAACATAGGTACATACATACAAACTGAATACCTCCTTTTTTTGAAGTCGGTTAAAAAGACTACACAAAGGTTTCCATTCCCCAACAAAAAAAATCATCTAATTCGGTTCATAAAAAACAAAATTGTCAAGTTAGTTGATTTAATATCATAGTATTTTCAGGATTACTTGTAAACTACTGAACCGATTTAAAAAATAAATAAATGGGACCATCTCGCAAGAAAACTCAATCGAACAAAAAAATAATTATCTAAATCGGTCCATAAATGTCGAAGATACGCGCGAACAACGATAAAAAAAAAACATACAATCGAATTGAGAACCTCCTCCTTTTGATGAAGTCGGTTAAAAATAGGTAAGCTTTTATACTGATCGTGCCCTACCTATTCTTAATTTTGAAAAGTGTCTGGTCTGCACTGCACCGCACCCAAAGTTAATACCGTTGCAGTTCAATAAAGTGACGACGCGCGGGCCGAGGTCGCACAACGGCATGTTTTTATTTCCCATCTCGTCCCGTGTACTGACAATCAATCTCAGTCAATATGTACTACAAAGGATCGCAGCCTGATGCCAGGCGCTGTTTAATGAAATTTTTCTGACACTTTTTTTGGAACAGCTGAATGTTTGCTGACGGCGTTCGAATCATCGTGTTAAATGTTATGTACAGACAGCTCTAACAGCAGTTTGCTATTTGATTGCCATAGATTTCAATGGCTTTATTTATATCTATTATGTAATGTAAATGAAAAAAATAAAATAAAAAAGTACTGTGTCTAAAAACTTCAGAAAGCTCTGATAATTTAGATACTTAGAACTATTCTATCTGTATGTAACCATGTTAAGGAAGAGCGGGGCCACCTAACACAAGCAAAATATTTGCTTAAAAGGGAACCTCAACCACGGATATTGTATTAGAATATGTTTTTACCGAAAATAAATAATTTTGTATTTTTTTTGTATTTTGTATGAATGCAGGTGGTATCTACTGCTATTTAACAGGCTCTGTGGTCTAATAATTCACCCACACGTGTAAAACGCAGGGGTCTCTGCATGGTCGATTCTCAGGAGGGGTGTACAATTTGTACTAGGTTTGGTTGGTGGTAAGGCTTATTTCAAGTCCGCCTGCCTAGCTACCACCATCTTGCCTAAGTCTGGCGCCATAACAACAATTTAAAAAATGTTGTGATCCGGAAGTTAGAGATAAGATAGCCAGTTCCTCAGTGGCGAGGATTCCGGTTGTAATGCGCTTACACTTTCGGCCTTATTGTCACTTAACATCAGGTAAAGTGAAGGCCAAGCACAATCCCGTTGTCGATAAAAAAATGCTTTCATCACATCAATCAGCCGAACGATGCCCACTCTGCTGGGAATACTAGGCCTTCCTCAAGAATCTGCATAAGGATGGGTCCTGCGCTTCTCATATCCTGCGGAGACCTCTTGGTAATGCTAATTCTGAACCCAATAAAATCCTTGAAAAAGGCAAATAGAATTAAAAAATCAGTTCCAATAAGGCTGTATTATTGTTAACTCGAAAAAATTGAGCTGGGTTATAAATAAGTTCCATTGCACAAGAGGTTACATCACTAAAAATAACCACGCATAGTAAAGCGTTTAACTGCCAAATTGAATAGCCTATACCTATACAAATTGCGGGAGCACCTAATGACGTAATTCGGCGATTAGTTCCCGCCGTAGCGCAAGATTTATGCCCTAATTTTATAGGGGTTATTCAATTGTTCAAATCAGCCTGGTTAGTTGATTTCCGCTCAATTAATGGGATGGTTATTGCTGTTTTATAGTTTGGTGGAGGTTAATAAACTGCTTTTTAGCTTTATGACGCAAAAACTTAAGTAGTTTTAATTACTGCAGCAGCAGTTGCAACCTTAGAGCATCTTTAAGATTGTGTTAGTAATTTTTCAGAAAGTCGTCTTTTCATAAAAAAAATCATCTAAAAATCATCCGAGATCCTACATAAATGTTGTTGATAGGTCAAATAATACCAGTGCAGTGGCAGATACAGAAAAAATCAAGGACGATGGCTTGAGCTGGGCATATGCCTAAATAAAAGACTAGAAATATTTTTAGTTCGTATTGAAAGTAAGATCTGAAATTCGAGCGTCCTCCATTATGTATGAACTGAAGTGACATATATCTCGTTACCCTAAATAAAGAATCGGTTGTCGTGTACTTTGCCCAGCAGCGGGCGTTCTGTGACTGACATAGGTTAGGTAATGGTAATGGTTGCTTAAATACTGGGTAAAGAAGATCAACATGATCAACACGTTATTGGTGTTATGGTACCTGTATCAGCGGCCATCAAGCAAGTCTTTTCCTTGTTTTCTTTCTTTTATCATTGCATATAAATTCCCAGAAAGAAGATATCAATATCTATCTTCTACGTCTATAAAAATTCTCTAAAATTTCACTTAGAAACCTTATTGAAACTCGGCTGGGCATCAAATTGAATCGCCCCTCATTGGATGGTGGCTGAGTAATGACGTCATTCGGCGATTAGTTCGCAACTTGCGCCCCGAAGATTTATGAACTAATTTTATAGGGAGCAGGTACGGAGTTATTTAATTAACGAAATTAGTTGGCTCGCGATGGTGTTTTGTTACCAGCGAACAGTGTAAAATTTTCGATGTTAGCTTATTTTTTTAAGCAGAATAAGCAAACAATAAAATTTCGATATTTGTTTTTGGAAAAAAATAATGTAGGCTTGTACTTTTAGATTTTTTAGATCAAGATCTGTTGTGATGTTGATTTTTGTGAAAATCAATAAATTGACAGATACTTACTAATTGATGATAATAAAAAAATACTTAAAAGAAAATAGTAATTTTCTCTTTACTGAAAAACAGGGCTATCTTGCAGTCACTTCACTTTATTCACTTTATTAATTTTCATGTAATTTTTAAATATTGAAACCACTATTAATAATCAAAATGTCTCTTTGATTAAGTTCAAAATAGAATCATACAATCAACTCTGTATATTTTAAAATAAATTAATATTTATAACAGTAGATTCCATCTGTTCTTTTAAAAGAATTCATTAAGCCACTGTCGATGTCTCTGTAATTCGGAATGCAGATTATTCAAATTGTATCCCAAACTTCATAAATATAAAGCAGAATATTGATTGAAATTAAATCTAATAAGATTATAATACATTGACACTGTTTGCCAATTTACTTGACATTGTGTGTTTTTGTATTTAAAATAAATTCTTGTTTTTGAGATTTGTGGTCAAGAAATTTAAGACGATTATTTGGTTTCATAACAGTTTAGAAATATTTTTTTATATTAGATAACGGGTGTAACAAGACACTCAACGAAGCCGAAGTCCACGCATTTTGCCCATCATCAGGATCATTTTTGTCTTTTAGACTATACCTGGGAAACCAATAGTTACGAAGTTATTGAAGGTCAAAGTCAATTTTTTTTTTCAAATTTTTTATGAAATCTTATTTTATTCGCTATTTCCTAATTTTTGTCTACAGAAACATTATCAAAATTTTATGTATTTCGTAACAAACAATGACTTCAAAACGTCATCACTCAATGTATTCAATGAGCACGCACATAAACGTTGCCTTTTAACTCGGCCGCACGCAGCTGTGTAGCATACACTCCCAGGCGCGGTCTTTTGTACGCGTTACATTAAAATCGTTTCCCAGCAATAATTTTGAACAGAAATGGTCCTGATGATGGGCAGAATACGTAGACCTTGGCTTCGTTGAGGGTCTTGTTACACCCTGTATATGGAGTTAGATATGTGGCTCATTAATATTTTTTTAAATAGCAATACACTGAGAGTAACTTTTACTGCAAAAACAAACATAATTTACCATTCTAATCAACAATGCTTAACTCATCAAAAGTTTACCAACACCAATACCTACATATTTTTTTTAAAACCTCCTACGTCCAATAGAAATTAAAAACAATAGGACCTAATCCATTTCCCTGTGAAAGCCCATAGAAGTCACGAGTAGGGTCAGCAAGAGCACTTGGCCAGAGAGCCGGTGATTTGGTCAAAGCGACGTTGGTACTGTAGGCAGCACACATGAGAGTCCTTTGCGTAGATTTATTAAAAAAGAGGATCAACTCGACATTCATACGACTCTTTGATGTGGAGATGAAAGCGTACAGTGAAGTGAGAATTATAGGATTTTTTTTTATCTTTAAACCAGAAGACTTTTATTTTTATTGAAAAACACAAATATGGCTACGGTTCCGAAAAATCGGTTTATTTAAAACAACATTTATGAAAAGAAAGACTAGCCCATAAAAAACTGTAAATACTTTTTGTACGTTAGTAATCCTCAAAATCAGCCTATTTTTTCGAAATTCCAGAATCAGGATTGCTTTCATAAAAAAAGTTGTGCGTAATTATGAGCCCTATAATTAGTATAAGGGTTATGCGTTATTTCAAGAACACTTGTTTATTGTTTTAGAAGCAATTGGGATGCTAGACCAAAATCAACATTTCTGACAGGAATTAAATTAATAAAAATATAGCAAACACCGCACAAAAACAAGTGGAAACTAACTACTCCTTACTGCAGTTTAACTAACATAGACCCGAGCGATTTGAAGCAACAAAATACGAACAAGGTATTGTGCTCAAACAGCCATTGTATGAAATGTAGGTCGACTACATTTCGGCCATACCCTGCGCCTGTTATAATGGATCGGCCGTGAGGGAATTCTTCAAAATGAAACTGAAAAACATATGAACTGTGGACGTGGAAATTTAGAATTTTGCACAATAGGTACCGATTGGACATGTTGCGAATTACGCCAAGGGCGAGATCGGGCAGTTTAGGTGTAGTATTGGTTGAATTTCTCCCTTGTTTTTGTTCTATAGGTGACGTTTAACACTATTGGACGAGGTGGTTAGTTTTTAAAGTCTATTCTTTTGTAAAAGTATGTACTTACTGAAGAACATAATTGCAGCAATGACATCTTTTGTTTTAAGGCACTCATTGTTGCTCTACAGCTAAAAATACCTTCTTTTGTCTTGTGTGATTCGGTATGCATATCAATTTGAAAGTAATCGTTTTTTTTTCATTTGAGACTTCAACTTTATGCTGCTCAAGGAGATTGTAAACAAAATCTTTACACCTAATTTTTCATCACATCTTCTACATAATTACCGAACGATACGCCGATCAGCCATACCGAACCCTCTAGCGTCAACACATACACGTTCGCATATTCTCAAGTAACAAGAATTACATTAACAGCACCGGAGCGTAATTCAGCATTATAACAAGATTATCTGTCGCTAAGCAGAAATTCTCGGGTGAATAGTGTGCGTTAATGAAGTTGCCTATAACGACGACGTGTCTTGAACTGATAAACTCACTCGCATTGTTGTCGCCCGGTAATCTGTAATACAATGTTGTTTCTGCCTCTTTGCTTGGATAATACGAGGCTACATTCAATTGTTCTAAAACAATGACGTCACTGGTGAAATATATTGGGATTAGGGTGGTGTCAGTTTTGTTTTGATGTTGCGATTGCAATTAATATTTTGAGCTGGCAACATTACATTACAACTTTGTAATGTCAATCAAATTCAAAATGTTGGTAACATTAAATTGTAGAAATACAGCCCTACTATTGTCTAATTTTCAAAATCTATCGCAAATCGCTTTCATTTGACAGATGGATGTGACACATTGCTGCATTTATTTGGTAAGCTATTATTTGTGCCAATAAGAACCATCAATGTCAATCCTGAAAGCGATTGCGATAGATTTTGAAATTAGGCAATTAGCCTAATTTCAAAATGATTATACTTTCTCACTTAAATTGTCAACCACTACCTATCACTGATTATTATCTTGACTCTTTCTTTTCTTTTTACTTTTTTTTATTCTCCATCGATATACAACTTACAAATTGATACTTAGTTTATTCAGATTAAAATATAAAACGATAAAATATACGATGCTGGTCTGAAATCGATCTATTGTATCCACCCATGTCCGTTTCAATAGCGCTATATTTGAAAACTCAAGGCGTTGTATCATTCAACGACCAGTAAATCTTGGTTGCAGCAGATCTAACAATAAGAGACATCTCGCCAACTGAAAGTGCAGAATCTTCACAAATAATGCAGTTTGTCAGACGGTGCTCCACTGTATATTTTGCTCGGAAACATGTTTTGATTTTATAACGGATATGGAATAATAAAAATAATATTCCGTTCGATATACGAGAATGAATTTGGATTTGTTTTTTGATTGAAATAAGTCACTTCTAACACATCTACCAAAATGCGTATAAATCTTTTTAGTTTTGCATTTAAGTAGAAGTTAAATCTAGTTATAATTAGTTACCAACATTGATAGTAATTAATTTATTTACTTATCAAACAATCTACGAAGTATTAGTCAAGGCAAATAAAAAGTATTTTCATTTTACCGACGGATGGAAGAGACGGCTCATCTTAAAATAACGAAATAGGTAAGTCATTACGTTTATCCTGGGAAATTACATTGAAATTTATATGAGCTCTGCTTGAACGATGTCGCGAATGTCACTGGGTGTCACGGCAAGTCCGCAGCAGACGTGGATACATTTTTTCTTCGCCCGGAGCCTTACAAAGCAATTTGCCTGAGTAAACAATCTGTATTCTGAGCGCCACCGAACGTCTTGTCTCATTCGTTTTAAAAAGAGATGGCGAGATGCCGTCTTGAAAATACCGAACTATCGATACTCTTTTGAATTTCTTCAAAGTGCATTTTCTAACTTTTCTCTGGTTAAGGTCGCGGGAAACCGCTGGATGCGGGCAGCGCAGGACCGATCGTTGTGGAGTTCCTTGGGGGAGGCCGATATCCAGCAGTGGGTGTCGCTGATATGATGACAATTTCTAACAGATAAAATCCAAAAGTATTGTACCTATACCGAATCTAAACTAACGGCAAGCTTTGCCTTACGCTTAAAGACCATGTAAAGTGCTTAATATAAGATTTGATTATCTCTACAAAATAATTATGAGTATTTATGGTTATTAAATTAGAAGCAAAGTCGTACACACTGTAAACGCTAGAAAGTTAAATAGCACACTGGTATTTAATTTTCTGAGTAATGACAGTTTGTGGTTTGGTATCAGTAAAGGGTTACTAGTAATATTTATATGACTTAGGTAGTAAGTGACAACAAATAAGTGTAAAAGCGTAGAAATGTCACAATTACTCCATATCACTACAAACTTGTCTCAGAGAAACACGAAATGCTATTACTGCATTTTTCACACAATTTGTACGAATGCCATAAATCAAGTGACAGTGAGACACAAAATATTACATGCATGTCCCCGCTCTAGCTAGCGTCTTCGTATCTACATGGAAAGACCCACTGCACTGCAACGCTTCTACTGCTTAAACAATAAAGTCTAAAGTCCAACAAACATTATCAAATTTTATCTAGCAGTCGTCTTCTAAGTGAAAACCATGAATTTAAAAACGCATTCGAAATTTTCTTTTATTCATGAGTTCACGTTTTAGGTATGTCACAATGTACCAAATGTTTTATTTTAACTATGTTCCTTTATGTAGGTTTTGTTTTGTGTAAATGTAGTTTGGTTTCCGTTTTGGAAAGTACTTTATTAAATAAAATAGAATAATTAATCGGTTGATTCTTCAGAACTGTCAAACTCGTTTTTTGTGTTCAGGGGCCTTTACTTTTTTGATCTCTTTTCATGAGGGAAAGGAATGAAATGAGGGAAAGGAAAGGAAAGGAATGAAAATACCCACATACAGTGCGAGTGAATTTATTCTTACCTGCTGTTTCTATTTATGAAGGAGGCAAACACACATACACAAACACACACAAACATACACACGCACACATTCACACATACCTATCATGAAACAATATAATAAATTATTTCGTCATTATTTTTAAATTTCTTTTTCAAATCCGTTAAACTTAATATTTGTTTAAAATCTTTTTTTTGTAACCATTTATATATTTTGTTTACAAAGTGTTGTTCCCGTAATTGGCTTATGTATTGTATAATTATACCTAGGTTAATGCTCTGTAAATGCTGTGGTAACAATGTTCAATAAATTAAATTAAAATAAAATGAGCAGTAAAGAGCACTTGACGCCTTTCAAAAATGGCCCCAGATAACTTTGAAAAGTCTAACTAAAGATTTTCGTTGTTTCTTTATTTATATATTTAACTTTATATATCTTTATTGTACATGGTACAAGGGTGGACTTTATTCTAAAAGCATTCTCTACCAGTCAACCGACGACAATAAAAAGGACATTTATGAATGCGGTACAAACAAAAGAATTCAACGAAAATATAACAAATTATTAAACATAGGAACCTACTTACTAATACTTAACCAGAGTAATAAGTATTAATACATAATAGATATTTTGACAAAATATTTATAAATAATCCTAAATATTCATATTCATCCATAACTTTATACAAAATATATAAATACAAATATAAAAAACCTAGATTATTCACATCATGTGCGTAATCCTTCCAAAAGAAACGCATGAGTATTTCTTTTAAATGAGAATTTGCTAGGAGATCTCCTGATATTTATTTAATAAACCCTTTATTAAAATTTCCCTTAGTTTACTAAGCTAAGATTTCCTCGTCCTCCAGCAGAAAAACTGTTGTTACCTATTCTAAAGTTTATAATTAATCTTGGAGGAACTTGCCGTTCTCAGTTATCACAGCCTTCTTTGTTTGGTTAACTTGGTTAAACTACTCTTTGAACCGTTTATTAATGTAAAGCTAAGTTTATTAATGATATTAGTTAATGTAGATGAAGTCGTATTGTTTGGAACCTAGACTGATTTCTAAGGCAACAAAAGAAAATAATTTTTATCTATCTACTTCCTGGTACTGGTTTTGTTGCGATTTCATGTAGCAAATACGTATAATATTTTACTTATAAGATATTAACGATTTTAGATCTTTGAAAAAGTAGTTAGAATTTTTGTTGAGTTGATTGATTAGTTAGGACGTAGACGTCCGCTAAGAAACGATTCTGGAAAATTCTAGCCCTAAGGGGGTAAAATAGGGGATAAAAGTTTTTATGAAAATCCGTCAGTTTCGTAGTCAGAATCTTTAAATTTTGTGTTTAACGTGACTATTAAAAACCAATATTTATTAGATGAAGCTGTAGTCACTGCGACCTAAAAGATCTATTGTAACTCGCCACCTAATTATAGTAACTCTTTGAGCCCAGCGGCTTCCAAGAAGTCTAGTATCTTCCTGGTTTTAAGAGTTTTTATTAACGAAGCCGGATACGCATACCGGATGAGTACGCGGTACGTACCACGTGTTCGGTGGAACTTTTAATCCCCCCGCGGACGCGCCCCGTGCCGCCCGCCCCCAGCGCTCGTACCGTTACCGCCTCCGGTAGCAGTCAAGTTTCGCTATGGTTTGAAGCGTGTCATCCGCATACCCATCGGGATATCGTTGCCGCCATCGGTACAGGATACCGGCATATTAGCTATTCTATGATACCGGTCAGATTTGAGTAGGCCGATAAGCTTCTCTGAGGATTTCTCGAATGTCCACGCGGACGAAGTCGCGGGCGGAAGCTAGTTTACCTATATAATATAAGTATGATTGTTTTCTATCCTCTTGCAAACTGTAATAAATAACGCAATCGAACAATCCAGTGGAACCATTCGATCCCACCCTAAGTGTTTACTATGCATAGATTCCCATTTCACTTGCGAGATTATGTAGAATTTCCATTGCTCTCCATGCAAACGCTTTGGCATGTATTCCAATATTTTATCTCTGAAAATCTCTTTCATCTAAACTGCAGGTTAAAAAGTAACATTATGGTCCTTTCGCGAGATGAAACAGTAAAAAAAACTGTTCATTTCGGCGAGAATGCTCGTTTTTTAAAACACAGAAAACCCTTTACATGGACTGGTGTATCAAAGCGGTGGTTTTTAATAAAAAAAAGAGATCCGATGAAATTTCTAACGCTGCAGGAGACCTGCCCTCTGATTACGTAACTCTGTTGCTAACAATTCTCGATTTAAATAGATTGAAACTGCAGTTAGATTGCTTCTTAAAGTAACATTGTTGTCACATTGGTTCTTACTAAAGCAGCAAAGTAACTGCGATTTCTGCTGATGTTGATTGTTGATTGCAAAAAAGTTCGTCGTTCCTCTTGCGAGGTCTACTGCACGCAGCAAATAAACGTTCACGTAAAAAACAGCTGATCGGATTTTGATGAAATTAACTCATAGAATACTTTTTATCCTGGTTAAAGTATCCCTAAGGATTTTCTCGAATGTCCACGCGGACGAAGTCACAGGCTGAAGCAAATGCTATTATAATATTACGTTTTTAAAAGGCATTTTATTGTCAATTAAATCCTATAAAATCTATTTCAAATGGTAAGTTAAAGCCATTGCTAAGAAGAACCACGTATTTTAATTTAAACGAATTAATATGTGTGTACAAATATATTTTCTAGTTTTAATATTAGCTCATGTAATCTCCTGAAAAGAGGGAACCCACAGACAGGACGTATTAAAATTTTCAGAGTTAAACTTTAGGGAGCGGGTGATGCGTTCCGGCGTGCATGTATGTTACACCAATTTCTATATAGGCCTTTGTTACCTACCAAATTCAACTTTCAGACCCAACAATACGGCTCAAGGTCCCTCGACCAGCCCCAGCTAATCGGTAGGAAGTCGTTGAAATATTAATGGGTACGTTATGCTCAATTTCCTGGCTTTCACCGAAAGCTATCGGTAACTTTGGGTTTAAATTGTTAATCGACGCTGTAGCTGAAAATTAGGAGATAATTATATTATGGATAATGAAGTACTTACACTTGAATAACGTTTTAATTACATAGTATTCTATCTGATGACCCCGCGTAGGTATATCATACATATTATTCACTACGCAGAGTTGATTTACGTACATTTAGTAAATTAATAACCACGCTGAAATTGAGTGCCTATTTTGGTCTGCTGAAAATAAAATTCGTTTTTTTTTGTATACTTAACTGTATATTTGTTTTTTTTTGTGTAGGTATGTCCACCGATTACTCGAAGACGGCTGGACCGATTGAAATGATTCAAACGTTATTACATTAGGTAAACTCCCAAGTTGGTCCCATTTTTTAAAATTTGGAATAATTTGTTTTTAGTTTTTTTTAAACAATTTTTGTTTCTAACACATCTAAAATCTCGAACTTAGTCAATCAAGACAATATTTTTTTTAAAATGAAAAATCACTCATAAAAATATTCCCAGTTCAACAGTATTTAGTGAGAGTGTGAGAGCGGCGCTCCCTAAAATTACATTTGTGACTATAGTCAACGTTTCGACACCACGTTCATTATTCCAATTTTTAAGCCTTGTCTACACAGAATGTATGAAGGAATTCTAGTAATTCATACCTCTCTTGCCAGCGAACTAAATTTTATGGAACAAGCATTCAGCTCAAAAAATAGCACCTCACAAAAATGATAACCAAAGTGCGCGGAGCAAAAAATGCTGGCATTTAGTTATGCAGCACAAAGCGACTGAACACTGGTTGCACAATAGCGACCATCATTGTATACTCATAGATATTTTCTATACTTAAACGAACAAATCTAAACACAACAGCTTTAAAAATAAAAAGCTCTAAAAAGTAATAAATAATATTGAAATCTGCATAATTACTAATAGGTAAAAAATCACATCGCGTATTAGACGTCGGGGAACCGCTAATAAGTTAATGAATTTACATCTAAGCTCATCACATGTATGTATAACGACACCTAACGATCCTCCGACGTCTATTTACGATGTGTTTTTTTTTCATAGATCTATTTGCTTGATGATATTATTTTTAACTTTTTAAGAGTTGGCTTTTTTGTGTCGGGGGTTTTAAAAAAATTCAATTTAATGTTTTATTTGAAGCTTTTTATAAATAATGCTAACGTCTGTAACCGGGCGCGTTGCTGGCCCATCTAAACGCTGTCGTGCTAGTTGTCATTTTTTAGCCCCGGGGTGCCATTTTAAGGTGGTACCCTGAGCGAAAGTGGCGCCGCGGTGAATTATATTTAATATTATAATTCTAAAACACAATTTTAAAAATGTTTATCGTGGAGGTTTTAGGGCCCACAGTCTAGTATTTTTAGACGGTATCGTTACATTCCCTCGTAGTTACTGCTAGAAGTAGATAGCAAAACTGGTCGTTTTTGACACATTTGCTATCTACTTCTACGAATGACTACGAGGGCATGTAGTTACCTTTACCATACCATTACCATATGTTACCTTCTAAAAATACTAGACCATGGGCCCTAAAATCTCTACGATTAAAATCTTTTTCTATAAATAATCTATTAGGTAAATAAAAACCTCTGAGGGCGCCACTTTTGGTCATACAACCACCTTAAGCAATATTAGTTTGCAATTACACTTCCATCCATAGATTTTAGTTCGCTGACTCTTGCCATGGTTATAACGTTGTTTTATTATTACTAATTTTTAATTTTAATTTCGTGCTAGCGCGTTAGTTTCTCGTATCTCTTTACATAGATTAAAGAATGACATTTTCGTGACATAAATTAAATTTGCTTTTTAAACATCGCTATTTTTCAGGTTGCAGATTTGAGAGGTAAATAAACCTTGAACCATCATGCCCTTTTGCCAAGTTTCATGTAGATTCTTTACGATACGAGGTCTATCATTCCAAACTGATGGACTATATTCTTTTACATTCACAACGACAGCTGATAAGTTTCATGCGCCCGTTCTTCTTGTCAGTTAAAAAAGTCTGGAACGGGTGGTAGGAAAATATAGACGATTCAAAAGTACTTAGTAATTAAGTTTATTTGAATAAAGCTTATTTGACTTTGACTTTGACTGGCAACAGCCTAGAGCGAACGAAGTTTGAATAAAAAATATATTTTAATAAAAATCGAATACCCGTACGTTAGTGCCAGGCTTTATTTCAATTTTTACGCGTGGATACGTATCGTTAATTGTTTTCGGACGATCCCATTCGCTCTTCACTTGGCTTTACAATTTTATTTCGAAGTGTCATTTGATTCGTGATGGATTTCCAACTTTTTAGCTATTTCACGCCGCACGTATCCCAAAAATGGATTTTCGTATTGTTTCAAGCGAATTTAGAGAATATACAATTTTTCAACCTGTGTTTTTTGCCTATGAATTTAGCTTATCGTTTGTTTTAAAAATAGGTTTTTCTTTTATGTAAATATTTTTTGGATGAAATGGAGAGCTTAAACTTTCTCAATGCAAATATATCGCGTGATACATTAGCTAAAATCTAGTGTGAAAAACATCGTAAAGTCTAAATCGATTGGGTTATATTTTCTGTCGCCTGTACAAAGCTTTGCATAAAAACTCTATTCCAGCTTAAAGGCGTGGCCACCCCTGATTTAAGTGGCCATTTCGTATTTACGGCTTTTGTCACGCTTTCGTTGCATAAATCGAGACATTTCGCCACGTCGACCAATTTAAATTAAGCCATAGTTTTTATTAGCACATTTTGGTAACATGTGCACCCTTATTTATGGTATCGCCGGGTTGTAAATTTTAATGTCGTGTAATGGTAGGTGGTGTTTTGTAAAATTAACAAAACTAAAGGGGATGTTCTAGTGATTTAGAAATATATTTCGCCTAATTGTTAAGGCAAGTTTTTAAGATTTTTTTCTTATCTTTAAATTGATAATTGTGACGATCGTGAATATTTTATGTTGATAATTTTTGGAAGAAATGTAAAGAGGATAATGACTTTCATATTTTTTGCCTGACTCATACCCATTTCAAATTAAAAACAAGCTATAACTTAAATATAGTAGGTTAGGTCGACATCAGCCATTTTTAATGTCCCCACTCCCCACTACTGGGGCATAGGCCATCCTTATGGGTGAGTAAGGAGGTTGGGCCATAATCCACCACGGTCTGCCCCAAACCGGATTGGTGGGTGTTAACAACTGCAAATGCAGCCGGGGCCAACGGCTTGACGTGCCTTCCGAAACAAAAAGGAACTCGAGATAGCAAAGTTTTGGTCACCCATCCCATGACAGACCCTTCCGAAAGTTGCTTAACCTCCGCAATCGCAGGGTCAGGCGGTAAATCACTGCGTCACCAAAGCTCCTCATAGATTAGGTACGTAATTAAAAACAAAAATGATTTTAAGTAAACAAAAATGATTTTCAGGTACTTCTAGATGCATTATCACCAAGCAAGATTCTCGGCTTACTTTTGACTTCAACTCAAACCTGAATTTCAAATTTAATATGAACTTAAAATTTAAATCTGTTTCCAACGAGAAGAGTTTTAAACTTTAGTTTAAAATTAAAATACGCGTGGGATAATAACCGACTTACTGACATTAGAGTTGAGACGGTAGCAGTTTTATAGTTTCTTCTTGTAGTTTGCAATACTTTATTCCAAATTCCATAGAGAGAAATGTTAAGTCCGACGCAAAAGAATTGGTTTTCTTTTCATTTAATTCACCTACCATGTTTGTTAGAGAGATTTGATTCTTAAGATTGGACCTATCGATTGATATAATATTGTTTTTTTTAGATTTTGTCTGAGCTGCTACGGGTGAGTCGATTTTTTCTAGTATTTTTCAATTATATTAAGTAAATTAACTATCGATTGATATAATAAAATTGTTGAATGCAGTTCTGTTTCTATTCAAAAATAAATTAATGTTTCTTTTGATTGAAATTTTCTATCTCTATTGTTTAACCTTCCTCGGTTCTTTAAATACTATTTACACGTGAGGCCTTCGGGTCATGTTGACCCGATTTCAAAAATATGAAGCAAATGTTTTAAATTAAATGCAAAATCTAATTATTTCTCAAACACATTTATTTAATAAAAATAAGGATACAATAAACGACTATATTTGTATATTACTCATTATCTGGGCAACACAAAAGGCATACAATTTCAGAATGTTTCGGACATATATGTTTCTTACATTTTTTACAGATTTTTGAAGTTTTTACATCTTTTGAAGATATAGGTTTAAAATATAGGTCTTCCATAAGCTTCGGACAATAAGTTTTCTAAACTTTCATCGTTAGACTTGAAAACTCCAGCAAAAATAAGAATATCTAGATATGCATCTAACTCCGTTTCATCTAACGCTTCCCATCCATTTCCGAAACGTGAAGAACCTTCTATGTTTGTTTGTTTCAAAATTTATATCGTAGTTTTGGACTTGCGAAATCGCAGAATCACTCAAATAGTGAGCCATTTCAAACACCAACGAAACACATCAAGTCCAAACAACGAATGAATCAAATAAAAGTAACTGTCACACGTAAATAATGTAATCTACCGGCATACTAATGTAAATAAACAATTATTCTCAAAGTACCTTCAACAAAAACACGCTAAGTAATTAAGATATTACTAACATTTATAAATTGTAAGTGTATTCTTAGAATGCAACAAAACATTATTGTTTGCAAAACACGGGCTTTTCTGACCCGAGGACCTTTTTCATACTCGGGTATTATTGACCCGAGGAACCTAAGACGGAAAAAACTTAATTTTCTTAAGATAAGAGACTTCACCATAATTTTACAATAATAATATATAGTGAATGCATAATTAATAATTGTCTTAACGTCTTAGTAAATTATATTAATAATTACGACTTTTATTGGCAGTTAAATTTCAGTTTCGGGTCAATATGACCCGAAGAACCGAGGAAGGTTAAAGTAGGTACTTTCCCTCCAAGTGGCATTAAAAATTCCACCCTGTATACAACCAACAGCACGACAACCAATATTATGAAGGCATAAACATTGTTTATTATTATCTTCTTATACTCATCATACGACAGTTCTTATGTTAGGCACTTTACCATCAGCCATTAAATATAAAAAAATGTAACAGAAAATTCATTACTTTGTACCATAAACTATCATCCTCTTTCACTTTATCTCTCTCAGAAACAGTTTCTGTATTAAATTAAGCTTAGACTGGCATCATTGCCAAAGATCCTTACTTAAAGTTTTAATCTTAACTAACTTTAAACTCGACTAACACTTCAACGATACCTACCTTCAATATTATTTTACAATCGTAATCCTCAACAGAATAATCGGATTAAAACAAATTAAAATCTTTAAATACACCTTGAAAAGGCTTCTTGGCTGTCTCAGATGATTGTCACATCTATAAAAGCATGCAGATACAAAATTGTTATGCGTTTAGATGAGGGCGCTACCTAACGCGTTATTCTTATGTTTTTAGGGCCATTCTTGCTCGATTTCCTTTTCGTTTCATTAGTACCGATTTCCGCCGTCTGCATTTTCAAGTTGTTGAGTTAGTGAACGAATTATTTGTCACCCTTTGTCGGCTCATCTCTTATTAACAAAAGCTTAATCGTCGGAATGGGACTGGCCGTTAATCTCTGTAAAAGGTATATTTAACGTTGGATTATAAATCTACGCTTTTGTCTAAATCCTGCTCGTAAACACGCTAATCGGCTAATTCTGCGAGTTGTTTACTAACATTCAGAAGGACGTCATAATTCTGTGTTAGCTTTATTAATTTATGCAATTAATATTGTCCTTTAGCTCTGCAGACCTTGTATTCATAAAAACATATTTGTTTTTGATTCAACACGCTTAAAAGTAATGTTGGCATTTTTGTTTAACTTAAAACAACACGGACCGCTTGATAAGTTGTCATCGCGTCATCCTGTCTAAATACATGAAGACATACACGTCATACACACACATTATAATAATAATAATAATAAAATAATAATACTTTCGTTACCTTTGTATGGAGGAAATAAATATGCACACAAATAAATAGTTGACAATTAGTAAGATTGAAGTAAATAATGTGTGCAGACCATGAAGTTAATAATTAACTTTATCTACACTCACAACGTAATGTTCCAAATATGAATTCAAAAAAGGTAATATAAATACGTACTTTATTTTCGTGAATAGGTAAAATTAAAAAAAAAACTCATTACGATGCAGTCAGCTGCATCATAAAATAACTTTTTTTCATTACGATACAGGGCAAATCCAAGAAGAAGGTAGTGCGGTGATATAAAAAAAAACAACGATATTTTCCCACATATTTTCCATGATTAAAATTCACTCTATGGTGATCGATGATTTTTTCTAATGGAATGCGCGCTATTTTTAGAGCATTACAAAAAAGTTTTGAATTTTGATTTCAATTTTTACATTTTGTTATACTGAATTTCATAAGTGGTTTTTATTCTTGCTTAAAAATGTGAAAGAAAATTGACTCCGCAAAATTATTTTAGATGCAGCTACGGAAATGACTTATTACATAGCTAATACAACGAAAGTCTCTCTCTCTTTTCTAACGTTGATCTTTTATTTAGTAGGTTCAATCCCAAATGTATGAGTGATAAAGTAGTGTATGAAACTGCACATAACTAGGTATTAAAACACTCGTGTGATACTATAAACTCATGTTTTAATACCCCTCATTATGCATCAGTATCATAAACTACTATTACGGTACTGACAGAAAAATCACATCAATTTTATGTGTTTCGGCCAAGGATACCATAAAATATTCAACTAACTAATGCGGGCCTCCTTGGAAATGTTCCAAAAACAAATTGAACTAGCGCCAAATAACAAATATTTGAAAACTTAACCTGCAGGAGGCTCTTATCAAAATCTTAGAAGTTTGGAGTTGGAATGCACATACCAAAAGCTTCTGCAAAGTGCTTCCAACTCTACCGATGCTCTGAGTTAAGAGGTGTTTTTGCATTCAACTTAACATTTTTGAACAACGATTTCATACAGGCCCCAGAAAATAATGTTGCAAGTAGATGATAGTACTCAGTTGACAGAAACATGATAGCTAAAACTTTTCTTGATTGAATAAAATCGTAAGGAGACTTCCAATTTTGTAGATTTTTACTGATGTGCCAACCAATAATAAACATAATATAATCTTGAGATTAAAATAAAAAAGCCTTAGCTACTTCTCTAGTTTTGTGATTGTCAGTTTTTCAAAATAAGAAAAGTTAATTAGTTATTCATTAAAAACTATTAATTATGTTTTCAATAATTTCAATAATTTTTAATATGAATTCCAGTGTTGTACGTGGAGTCTGCAGCTCTGTAATTATTTTTAGGCATCAATAATAAGTATTCAATTCAATAAAATTAAGATAATACGAAAATAATCTTGTGACTGATTAAAGAAACTTAGAAACTACCGTGAAACCATGTTAGTGGTTACCTATTTTATATCATTTAGTTCCTGTATTTTTTTATATTGACTTAATTGTAAGTATACTGTAAAATTATTGGCTGTCTGGATAAGCATGTTTTTCAGATAATGGACTACTCTTATAGTAGAAGTACGAGTACTTTATGATAAAAGAATGCATAAAATTTAATAACTACCAAATTAATATAAATGAAAATGATTAAAAGAAAATTATAAGCCATAACAACCAGTTCCATCTGATACCTTACACATTTCTGGGCATTACTATGCGTTCCATAATCAGTAATTTAGCTGGAGCTATAACACTGCGCTAAAGGCCATAATCATTTGCATATTGCGGTCCTGCCTGGCAGTAGCCGGGTTGCTCATAATAATTACTTGCCACGCGAAATTAGCCCCTAAGGTGCCCGGATGGGGACAGCTAGTGTTGCGAAAAACTTATCTAGACCCTTCAACTTTTATCGATTGACTTCTTATTGGCGAGTGATGATGACTTAGTCGTTAGCTAAACTTCCAGAGTAAGAATAAAAGGTAATTGGGCATTTACATGAGTAATTTTTCGATTTTCCGGGTGACTTTCTAGGCGACTTTAGTCGAATCGGGTTTTTTTTATCGAGAATCGCTTGTAAAGTCGAATCGTAAACCTAATTTTAATAAAGTGGCTACTCGATAAAAAGCCCTAGTCGACAAAGTTGCCTAGCAAGTCGCCAGGAAAATCAACCCGTGTAAATGCCCCATAACACATCATATCAATAACGTAGAAACCAGGGGGTCTACAATGAACAAACGAAACCCGAACGAACTCCGTAATTTCGGGCTGTTTCTTACCACGAATATACTACGGTCCCGTCAACGGAACGAGATCGGAGTTTGATGTTTGCTGTTACGGACAACATACCTACATGGACTCTCAGGCATCATAACCGTTTAGTCTTAAAAGTTTGCAACTATAGAAAACATCATTATATCTACAAGCTATTTTGGTAGCCTTATAAAACCGAAATCTAAAAACTACCACTTATTGAAAAAAAAATATTTTCTGTCTATTATAAACTGCACAGTGGTAACCCTAGACCGTTTTTTTTTAAATTCATGCATCTCATTCATCAATTCATAATATCACGTACATAATGTGGAACTTTTTGAGGCAAGACATAAACACGTATCTCTTTGTAAGTATATTATGTAAAAGTTCTTACATTTATTCTGACTTCACGAACTCCTAATGATCACAAAGCGTATACTTATTACTTCTCCTCCCAAAGTCTAGAAAAGCTTTTGATCCAAAAAGGTCTCTTAGTTTTAGGAGTTTGTTTTATCATGAAGTGGGTATTTTTACGGGCACGTCTCCTAAGATTGTTTCACTTAGAAAACTTTACCTCAGGTTACTTTGCTGAATACATTAAACGGCTCAGACAACTACGTTTAAAATCTCGTTCAAAAGCAGGTATCTAGCGAAAGTTCGCAATGTGTTTCTCGTTATTATAAAGTAGCTTTATAAATGTGCTGCAATTTGAATATGCTATTTTATAATAATCATTTAAGCCATTTTATAGTTCCGTATTATGAGGTATTTACATGGAGTTGAGGAGCTCGGTGGCGCAGTGGTTTAGCGCCTGGCCCAGCGATTGCGGAAGTTAAGCAACGTTCGCAAGGGTCGGTCATGGGATGGGTGACCAAAAATGTATTATCTCGAGCTCTTCCGTGCTTCGGAAGGCACGTTAAGCCGTTGGTCCTGGCTGCATTTGCAGTCGTTAACACCCACCAATCTGCATTGGGCCCGCGTGGTGGGTTATGGCCCATCCTCCTTACCACCCATAAGGAAGGCCTGTGCCCCAGCAGTGGGGACATCAAAAAATGTCTGATGGACACACTGGAGTCACTTAAAGGCGACTTTAGTCAATTAGCGCTTTTTATCGACCAGATGATGTAAAATCTAATCGCATTAATTAATTTTAATAAGGTGGCGATTTGATTTTACAAGCGATTGTCGATAAAAAGCGCTAATTGACTAAAGTCGCCTACCAAGTCGCTCCATGTAAATACCCCATTAGAGCCTGTGCCCTAACAGGCCATCCTCCTTACCCACCCTTAAGCTACGGAACGCGGTTTCCATGGTTTCCATTGTACCGTTTTGACGTTTACTCGATACCAATTCCATCTCAGGGGGGGAATTGCGTAAGGTAATCGTATTCATTTGACAGTTCATATTGTATTGCATCGGCTGCAATTTGTATCATCATCATCATATCATCCGCACGACACCCACTGCTGGGTATAGGCCTCCCCTAAGGATCTCCACGACGATCGGTCCTGCGCTGCTCGCATCCAGCAACTTCCCGCGACCTTCACCAGATCGTCGGTCCACCTTGTCGGGGGCCTACCCACGGAGCGCCGTCCGGTGCGCGGTCGCCATTCCAGAACCTTTCCGCATGCAATTTGTATGGGATGACATATATTATGATGCAATATGAACTGTCAAATGAATACGATTGACTTTACGCAATCACCTAGCAGATTCTCGATCGCGTTCGATTATCACAGTGCAGATATAACTGTCTTCCGATTTAATGAAAAAAATACTTTTCAGAATTTCTATTAAGCCTGTAAAACTACGATATCCATACAGTCTTTAATTAACTGATGAAAATTGCGCTGGAGTTGTAAAATGTTTGCGATGATCAAGTCAATTATGGTCGTTTTGCACTTGTTGTTGATGAAAAAATTTCTGGTATAGTCATGTTTAAAGTTTGTCTTAATTTAACCAAACAGACAAGAATTAAAATGCAGACATCACTAAGTACTTGCTCCACTTTATTATCCTGAACCGTGTTCACTCATGCTAATACAGTCCTTTGACGCTACTTGTGGTAGGGTCAGAATTAAACAATGGTGTAAGGTGGGAGGTTCTGTTATGAATTTTTGATGGCACCCCTTTGATGTGAGGGCAGGGTCAAATGATAGATTAAACCGTTTTATATCATGTCAGCTGATTACTGTTATGGGTGAATGGGTATCTCAATTTATAATGAATAATTTAGGTTATGGTGGTGCTTGTGATGTTTTAATAGGTTTATTGTTGCTTAATGATACAATAATAGACTTTAGATTGTATTAAATACCTAACAGCAGTGTGGTGGTGGTAAAGAAGATTATTTAAATAATTTTATGAGGGAGTCATTTTGTCATATTTCACATTGTAGTTTTTCATTACATCCCTTCTTTGCGTTTAGATACATAAACAAATGCATTTAGTACTTTTACCACAAAATATATAGCACAAGTCTTTTACAAGCATTCTAACCCATTTTAGTAGATAACAGTTTATATTTATACAGGGTTATTTGTAAACCACCAATAACCTCGCAGGAGTAGATTACTAATAATCATTAACAACAACATTAATTCGTTCTACGACTTTTCCGAAAACAGACAAACAAATGAGATTTCATATACCTAAAACTCGTTTAGCTATTTGAGCATTAATGGTATGGGAAGTAGTTTTTAACATTGAACATGTTTTTTTTGCTGTAGGCCCCCATTTTCGCTGAAAGTGAGATTTGCCCGTGATACCCTGAGGTTTAGGGCCACGAGGACGTGTGAGAGCTCATAAGACGCGGAATGTGAAGGGCTTAAACTCAAAAACTTTTTTGGAAATCGAAAAAACCGACCTTTTTCAACCGAAAAATCGTGTGTTTTCACAGCAAATTTTCGATATCTCGAGATCGTGGCCGAATTTAAAAAATATGAAAAAAAGCACCTCGGCATTGAACCAAGGAATATTTTAAGGCATTAGGTTTGGTTTGACGTAGTTGAAGCCCGAGGCGAAGCCAAGGGTTTCAAAACAAATCTTTTTTTTTATATATTTTAGATAGTATAACTTTCAATAAAATAGTAGGTAATATTTGTAGCAATGAAATATATATATAATATGAATTTCATACACACGAATCACAGAAAAGTAGATCCAAAATTGTTCAGGCTTTGCTGATTTCAAAGTATTGTAAGTACTAATTCATACAAAGGAATATATTTTTTATAAAATTCAATAAATTCAATAATCTATAATAGGTAGATTCATATTCAATGCCCTTTCAAGTCG
This sequence comes from Agriphila straminella, assembly GCA_950108535.1. Taxonomy (NCBI): domain Eukaryota; kingdom Metazoa; phylum Arthropoda; class Insecta; order Lepidoptera; family Crambidae; genus Agriphila; species Agriphila straminella. Next base: position 15,411,193 of record OX467321.1, read on the forward strand.
TGTAGAGCACGAGATCTGTGTTTTTATTTTATTTTTCGGAATCGTCTTAGAACAAATTCTTATTGTCCATCAGCCATTTTTGATGTCCCCACTGCTGGGGCACAGGCCTTCGTTATGGGTGGTAAGGAGGATGGGCCATAACCCACCACGCGGGCCCAATGCGGATTGGTGGGTGTTAACGACTGCAAATGCAGCCGGGACCAACGGCTTAACGTGCCTTCCGAAGCACGGAGGAGCTCGAGATAATAAATTTTTGGTCACCCATCCCATGACCGACCCTTGCGAACGTTGCTTAACTTCCGCAATCGCTGGGCCAGGCGCCAAACCACTGCGCCACCGAGCTCCTCAATTTTGTTTGTTTATTTATTGTTGTCTTATTGTTTCGGGTGGAAGGAAAATATAGACGATTCAAAAGTACCTACTTAATAATTAAGTTTATTTGAATAAAGCTTATTTGACTTTGACTTTGAAATTGTATATGATGTTAGTAATCTACTTCTGCGAGGTTGTTGTTGTATAGCCTTGTATAGCTGTTATGACCTTAAAATTAGTTCTACATGTAGTCCTTCGGAAGTCAGCTTTTTATTTTCGTTGTCAGTCAGCCATTTTTAAACGAGCCGTTGCTATTTTGCTTCATATGACAAAAAATCCCTTACGCCATCGTACTGCAAACATTCCATAACAGCCGTAACATTAAAGCTCAATCGTAGCGTGCAAACGGCGGTACATTAACGAAATTCGGTCAAATTAGAGGCAGATATAATTGATGATTAAACGAACTTACCTTAAGTGAAGTTCAATCATAATTATACGAAGGATTCGTCCGAAGATATTAGTATATTGACTACTTGTAGTATCGCTCGTATACTATCACCACTTAGCACGTTATTTTAGAGTAATAACCTAAAAAACCTAAAAAGAGAAGGTTTTTACTTCAAATTGACAGATTTGACATTTCCTGTACGAGTTCTTCCCCGTCACTACTTGGCGCCAACACTTCATTTAGTTCAGAGTCCAAATCGTATGATATTTCCTCAGTGGGTGAATATTGTAATTACAATTTATCAGTAGGGAGGGTGGGACTTTATACTAATATCTTCGGACGAATCCTTCGTATAATTATGATTGAACTTCACTTAAGGTAAGTTCGTTTAATCATCAATTATACTTGATTCGTCCTTCGATATTAGTATATTGACTACTTGTAGATGTTGAGAGTTTTATACGAGTATAAGAAAAAAAGGAAATATCATCTTTTGTGTCTTTTAAATTTAAAAGAATACCGTTCATATTTAATATAATTCTGAATATTTTGTTATACCTATGTACATACGGTTGGAAAACTCAGTACTTATAATTATCATTAATCGAAGATAATGTATTTGTTTAAATATCTTGGAGAGATAGTGGAGTGTCATCGACCATCCCGTATTACGTGGAATGTCTCTAATAACATTTATGTTATAGCTATAAGTAGGTAATGGGTATCGGCGCACGTCGATTGCTACAATTTGGTGACGTGACAATGGACACGAATCTTTTCCACTATCAATAGATGTCAGCTTTCTAATAATATTAGATATTAGGTTTTATTTTATTTTTATTATTTAAAATTATCTGCAATTGAATAAAATCTGTAATATTTATTACACAAATGGTGTAGGTAATATAATTCTCTTGAAATTCAAATACTTGAGATCAATTACAAAATGTTTATATTATACGCTGTGTATAAAAGCGGTTCTTCTGGAGAAAAAACAATTGTAAGATGATTTGTGTCAAATTAGGTAGATTATGTTTTATAATTGAACTGAACGATGAATTGTTTATAATTAATTGTAAGTATTGTTCACATTGTTTTTTTTTTTTTTTTTTTTAAATAGGTGGTCAAGGGTTTTTTTTTTGTTAATTGTATCAAAGTTGTAATAAATTAAAAGAACCATATTAGGTAATCTAAACTGTAAAATGTTGTGTTTAAGCAATGGAAATCTGCGCAAAAAACAGTTTTTTTTTTTTACCACACTTACTAAAGGTTAGCTGAATTTTGTACATTCATTAATGAACCCAATATTATGTAAGTAATGCTGGTAAATTTGTTCTACACATCTGTAAGAAAAATTAGTTTTTTTTTTTTTTTTGTCTAAGTACATATATATATTACAAAATATATAATGTATTTACTATATATTTTGTTGTTAAATTATCAAACCATTTTGGTGATCAAACTCTGTTCTGTCTGATAGTATTAACAGGCAGGAAAGCTAATAGCATAATATAAAAAATAATGACATATATATGTAAGTTTATTTGATGAATGATATGAGTTTATTTGTGCGATGAATATTCCATCCCTGAAATTGGGAATTATAAGATGTTCAAGATTTAAATCCCATTACTTTACATAAGACACTAATTATTACATGTGAACCAGTGGTACCAAGGTTCAAGGTTGTGACGGTCATGATGGCACGATCGTTACACCTCTAGTATAAGAAACTGATGGAAAATAATAAAAAATAAAAGTTTGCCCGACTAATAGTAACATAGTCGTTTTTGGCATCCAAGCTAGGAAACGAAGTCATTAATATTTCAACTTATTCGACTTGTATTCGAATTTACTCAATTTTATCTAAGAAAACTGAAACTAGTAATATTTTTTTTTATTTTTTTTTATTTAGTGATTAGATTTTTTATTTTTTATTATTATTACTCAGTATCAGAATAATTCCGTCTAGAACTAGAAACTCTACCCAGTAATGCGAAAAAACATGTTTTATTTAATATATAATTATAATTCATATATAAATATTATGGAATCATGACTGACCACACATACATGACACACATAAGTGTCCCAGTCTACCCCTTTGTTGAGAGGCATCAGACAAAATCTATCTACAATAATATGTTGTATATACATAACCATACAATATATTTGGTGTAAGTATTGATCACATTCAATTACCATGTACAATATTATAATATCGATAAAATATCGATATCTACCGGTACAATGACTTCATAAAATGGTCGTAGTTTGCGTAATTTTGCAAATTTGTATAAGTTTTGTCTTGAGAAAAAACTTAACTTTTCAAGCCCGAAAAAATGTGACACAACGGATACTCTATTGTTGTGCGGCCCCATGAGGCCACTCGGGGTTAAATGAATATACCATTACATTCGTAATAGAATGGAAAGTTATGAAGGTAGGTGTAAAAAAAAAAAATTACCGTGACCTACAAAGCAAAAAATATTCTATAGACCCACTATTATAGTACCTATGTACTTAAATATCATGTACAAGGAAATCATGATGTCTAAACACTATCTCATAGCACAGATAATATTATACTATACTAGTTAATAGTTTTGTAAAATAGGAGCCAATGATAAGACTTTCTTTATCTTTCCATTATGGAAAGAAAGTCCCATCTTTCCATTCAATATTTCATATCCGTATTAAAACCTTAAGGAGATAAGATCTCTTAGATATATTTTTACAAACAATAAGCATTTATATTTTGTAATTATTATTATTTTATTCATTATTATTACTATTAATTGTATAATAGCTAGATATACGACAACGACAACATATAAAAATCTATTATAGTTAACTATTTTGTTATACATATACAGTATACATACATTCTGTTGAATGTTCAACAAAATGTGTAGTTGGCTAATAGTTAAAGGCGTCACTGTTAAGTACTACGATCTATTCTGTGAATGTAACATTATGCCTGAATTTTGATCATACTATTAGTAAGAGACTATAATATCTCTGGGTGTGATACGAAAGTGAATCTTTAATTACACACTCCCGTATAGATTTTCCACCAAAAAAATATACTTCATTATAATAAAATATAAATGGTACTTCCACACATATGACGGATATATAGATGAATACCGGCGCAAACGATAGTGTGGACGCACGGACCTGTGGTTGGCGACCACTACCTGTATTTACCGAAAAACAGACAAATGCCGCACCAGCGCGCATCCTTACAAGTACTCGTACGAGTGGCCTTACCCTGCGTACGATGAAGGCGAATGTAGACGAATCGATCATTGGCGAATAATTGTATTATATATATAAAACGCCGCCTATCGCCTGTAGGTCTGCTGCGGTCAACGAAACAAATCGCTCGTGTGCGTTCCTCGCCGGCGGCGTCCTGCTGTTCATATGTCGTCGGAGCTGGAGCATGCTGCATACGTGGCTGCGTGTTTCATTCGTTGTTTTCCAGTTTGATTATTTTTAAAAACTAGACATTGTTTTTAAATAAATAACTAAATAAATAAATTTAAAAATGTTTCATTTGAGTTCTGCGCCCGATTTACTTGCAGTTTTTACGTTTTTCAAGATATTGACTAATGGTGCATTCACTTTAGGCCCATGGCGAATGCATCAACCGTATTCGACTGAACTGTCGGTGACGGTATGTGTGAATTGCATCAGATGCACCAAATTTGACCGTATACAGGCTATAACCAAAAAACTGTCTACCCGCGTAATGTAAAAAAAAATATACACTTACTGTCTTAAGCTGATGATATAAGTTTTATTAATACTTTTTCGCTAATCATTATCATTAAAATCAATGAATATTTAATTTGAAAAGAAATAGACAGGTAATTTGTATGGACAATACCAAATGTACTACGGGCATGAAGGGTACAAAGGGCGCACAGTTTAGAAATAGACATACATAGTTAGTGATTTGATTAACTAGTTTTTTAACATGCTAGTTCTACTCGCATGAAACACAGCATCTTCTAGTTCAGGTACATTTTTTTTTTTTTTTTTTTTACCTTAATGTAAACTTAATTGTACCAAAAACACTAACTGAATTTATGGATGATAAACTAAGGAGTTTGTTATTCCATTTCATATTGAAATTTCTATAAGCAGGCTCATGTTTGAGGCTTACCTAGATTATAAAAGCTATCACATTATAGGTGTGAGGCATAAGGTATCAACTAGTTACATAACTCATTATGTGGTTCCATGAATCTGATAGGTTTTACCTATACTGGCAGTTCATCATTGGTTCAGATTCACATTGTTTTTAACAATGAGTACAATGAATTAATCATACATAATAATATTATGTCAATCTGAGAACCAATGGTACCCAAGGATATTTAAAATATCAAAATGCATACCTGATGAGCAACGCTGTTGTCGAACTGCTGCTGCAGCAGCAGCTCTAGCACAGCAGCCGCCTCGCCTGCCTGGGAGGCGGATGGCGACGGATTCGGCGGAGTCACCCGAGAGGTGTTGAGCAGATTGATTTTTACACTGTCGCGTCGTCACTGTCGTCAGCGGCGCTTTGGGTTGCTTTGCTGTGCTTGTTACAGTTGCGTTGTTGAACCGATCTATGCGGTGAAATAATCCAATGACTATCTCGATTGCAATAGATTTTTGGTTCATGCGACAAAATAATCTTCTTTTTCATTGTAGAAATAATAGAACCTATCCATGCGGTGAAATAATCCAATGACTATCTCGAGTGCAATAGATATTATTGGTTCATGCCGCAAAATCACTGATGCCGCCGAATACTAAACCGACCTATGCGGTGAAATAGTCCGTTTGACTATTTCGATTGCAATAGATCTTTGGTTAGTAACATTACTTTTATTAGTCTTTCTTCTTTTCTTCACTAAGCATTTTTACTTAACTTTAAATTAATTTTCACTGAATATATTATATCCTAAAGAATTCTCACTTTGAGACTGTACGTGCGTTCGTGGCGAAGCACAAAAAGCGAATGAAGTGTTGGCGCCAAGTAGTGACGGGGAAGAACTCGTACAGGAAATGTCAAATCTGTCAATTTGAAGTAAAAACCTTCTCTTTTTAGGTTTTTTAGGTTATTACTCTAAAATAACGTGCTAAGTGGTGATAGTATACGAGCGATACTACAAGTAGTCAATATACTAATATCGAAGGACGAATCAAGTATAATAACACCCATCGGACCCGCCAGGGGCGCTTCGGTCGCGGTTGCAGCGTAAACATAACATTATTATAATGTTAAAATTCTGAACACACTACTGTTTTTTGGTGTGTAGGTAATGTTGGCAAATTACAAGTAGCTTGCACGTATAGTGGGTTAATGTAAAAGGCATTACTTATGTGCTACTATAAATATTACCTACTAAAAGCACTGGAGAATATTCCATCCACACAAGCCCGTATTATTACATGGTTTGTCTAGTTTGGAAGTGATTTTATAATCATTATAATTATCCTATTCCTTACGTAATACTAATTTACACATAAAAATTTAAATATTCTTTCAACAATCATCATCATCATATCAGCCGCACGACACCCACTGATGGGTGTAATAGGCCTCTCCTAAGGATCTCCACGACGATCGGTCCTGCGCTGCCCGCATCCAGCGGCACCCCGCGACCTTCACCAGATCGTCGGTCCACCTTGTCGGGGGCCTAACCACGAAGCGTCGTCCGGTGTGCGGTCGCCAGAACCTTTCCGCCCCAACGGCCATCGGTTCTTCTCGCTATGTGTCCCGCCCATTGCCATTTGAGCTGAGCAATCCTTCGAGCGATGTCGGTTACTTTAGTTCTCTTGCGGATCTCCTCGTTTCTGATTCAATCACGCAGGGAAACGCCGAGCATGGCTCTCTCCATTGCACGCTGGGTGACCTTGAGCCTCTTTATGAGACCCATAGTTAGCGACCACGTTTCACTGCCGTAAGTCATCACTGGCAACACACACTGTTCATACAAGACAATATCTTCTATCAAATTAAATAGTACGTAGCTATGAAAATAGAAGTACAAGAACTGTAATATTTAAACAATCAGAAACAACTTGTCTTTAGCTATGAAATCTGGAAAAGCCAAGTTAACTTTAGGCACAGTATTTAGGTTAAATTACTTATTAAAATCCCTTACCCCATCGTACTGCAAACATTCCATAACAGCCGCATGTAGGTAGGTATCGATTGGTATGGATTGCTTGACACGTGTATAAGAACGATTGTCGTCGGTGTAATGAAAGTTAGTTCGATTGCGGTCACTTTAATTGTCGCGACATCTGCGTCTGGGTGTTAACGGCCAATTTTAAGGCCATCTGTCAGTTGTTGCAAAATTTTAGGGTACAAAATGTTGCTGTTTCCATTGTTTGTGAAAATATTGAAAAGGATACTTTAAAAAAAATACGATCTCATTATGGAATTGTGTTACCTTTTACATTGCTGCAGAAAATGTTTTAAACTTGGGGTATTTACACGGGTTTATTTCGCAGGCGATTTACTTCGATTTCAATCAATCAGCGCTTTTTATCGAGAATCGTTTCTAAAATCGAATCGCCACCTCATTGAAATTAGGTTGGCGATTAGATTTTACAAACGACGATAAAAAGCGCTTACTGACTAAAATCGACCGGCAAGTCGCCTGCCAAGTCGGCCGGTGTAAATACCATTTTGCCGTGTAAATACAATGTTGCATAAAATACCTACCATTATTTTAATCTGCATTTATTTAGGAGCTTTAGCCTTCAGACATGACAGCTGTTGCATAAAATGTTCTCGATGTTCTCAAAAAACATTGTTAATTAAAGAGTTAGATATCGGTTTATGTTATGGATAGACTTTCGATGTTTAAGAACCATTTTAATTGATGTCTGTACAACAATATAAAGGTATAACAGACGAGCCACAGCTCGCGATTGTCGCTATAGTCTATTAGCTAGTTAACAGTTTACAGTAATCGTTTAGTTGAAAAACATAGCTATTTATCTGGATGGATCCATAATCATTTTGGGGGCGTCCATAAATTACGTGAGATGTTTAAGGGGGGGGGGGGGGGGTCGAGTCAAATCTCATCTAATCTTGCGTTGGAGAGAGGGGGGGCGCAATTTTTTTTTGGTCCATTTAATCCAGATTGTAGGTACATGCTCAAGATTTAATCTTAAGCTAAAATTTTTATTACACTTATAACTCTCAGCAATATTGATTCCTAGTCTTAACTAGTCGTAAATAAAAGCACGAAGCAATTTTTTTTTCTTTTACAATAACAATCCAACGCGTTTACGTAAGAAACCTACATTTTGAAAAATCTCACGTGAGATTGGGAGATGGGATTGAATAAAATCTCACGACATCTCACCAGGGGGGGGGAGGGAGGGACAGAAAATTAAAAAAAACACCTCACGTAATTTATGGACGCCCCCTTTTCAGATTTTATAAGTGCTTAATTAATGATTTTCCGTCGCTCTTGTAACAAAATTAAGAGTATTATTTTTACAAAACCAAAATAGTGAGGAAATATTTTGTGAAAAATCTTGTACACAGAAACGTAGAAATTGAAAACTTTATTGATAAATTTTGAAACGATTCTATATATCTAAACGTTTTCTAATTTGACTGGCATATTTTAAAAGGATTTATAAATATCTTCCGGCTGTTCTACATGATGAAGCTGTACCAATTCAAAATGGAAAATGAAATTAAGTGAAAACTGCGCGTTCATTTTAATCATTCCTTTGAAGAGGCGCTCAGGCTCATGTAATATGTAGCCGCAAACGTTCGCAAAGGGCCAAATCCCTGGAAATCCCGGTGCGTTTCACTAGGGTTATCGTAGACGAGCGACTTTTCATATTTACGACATTATCTTATTTGTCTGACGCTTTCATAACAATTTAACATTGTTGTGTTCTGGCAGTTCGAGGTAATTGAGGATTCCGGGTGCAGTGCGCTTCCATCTTCGGCATGTATGGCCAACATTGTATGCGTTACAACGCTACTCTTACTATTACAGCTTTTATTAAGCAGTAAACTATAAAATGCTGCTGTAAGCTTGTCAATTCCATACTATACATTAAAGTCTGTGATTTACATAAATTTGCGACAAGTGATTTAATCGTAGCGTTGAAACGTATATAATGTAGGCAAGGGGGGCGGGTGAGATGAAGGCCAAGGACAGACCATGGCCAATTTTCTTTTCGTTCGCTAACTTAAAAGTTGAGTTAAGAAAAGATGTGAAAAAAACTACGAAATATTCCTAATAGCAATTTGATATTCCATAATATTTTTTATTTAATATCTCGTCTACACTAACATTAAGGCTTTGTAGCTCGCCGGTTTCATTCATATAATCCTACAGATTAAAACGACCTGCGAAAAGTACCAGAAGAGGTTGTTTTCGAATGTCCACGGGATTTGGCCGAACGGTAAATGTCACATGCGGTGTGAAGGATTTTATGATACGTCTTTTTTACAAAATATGTTTGCTTATTTATTTTAGTTTTAGTAAAAGATAGATAGTTGGCACAGTGTCAAACAGAAATACAATTGAAACACCATTGACAGACGATTATAAGGTCAACTTTAGCATAATCGAGTATCTGTGCCCTAGCATTGAATAAATACAAAATGGCTGATTTTATAACATTAACATAAACTATTTTGTTAAAAAAAAAAATCTTAGTTACTTATTCATTTCTCAACTTGTGAACCATTAAATGACCATTATAAAACTTAACCACGTCTATAAATAACAATTTGAAGGTATACAACAAACTTGTAAAGTTTCTTTTAAAATCTTGTCAAGCAATAATGAGCCTAATTGCATTTAAAATTCGATAATCATTAAGTGGCATTCGCTTAATTTTTTCAATTATTGTCTCGATTTGAACCCGATTCAGCGTCAATCACACGTCACAGATAATTACTTACAATTGTCAATAGTACCGCAATTCGTTTTAATTTGCCAATAATGTAACTGCCGATGGTTTTATTTGATTAAGATTTATTGTTATGCTGTCAAGAAATTAATTTTCAAGTACCTACTTCGAGTAAATAGTAAAAAAAATCTAAGATGTTTTGTTATATAGTTATGGCGTTTGGAATAAGATTTTAATTTTGAATTGAATCGAAATAAGTTTATCCTAATTGAAAATCTTACTTTATGAATAAATTATGCCGAGTGCTTTTCATTGCTGGTTTTTGTTTGCCATTAAGCATCTGTTTGTATTTCTAAAATAGGCTATAGTGCCTTTTGTTTGATAATATTTTAGTTAATACAATGAAAAGTGAATATTGCTGGCTTGGATAAGCTACCGCTCTCATATAATTTGGGTAAGTGCTATTACGAAATGAGTTACCTACTTATATGGGCATCGGTTGCCAAAGTGTTATAGACCTATGCCATAATGCCTATGTTCCAATTTATATTATGAATAAAAAAGAGTTTTCACTTCACCCCTAATTAATGGTTAGTTATTTTAGTTAAAATAAATGCATAATGTAAGATTGTATGAATTTTTATTAAGAATTAGATCTACGCTTTTAACAGCTACGGTGTTATTACAAAATATTTCTAAACATCTGTTTGACTTAGACACTGTTTAAATTTGATGCTGTAACTTCTTTGACAATATTGTTTGAAAGAGACAGCATCACATATTAATAGTATATAAGTTAAATAGGTGTTTTAAAATCTTTTGTAATAAGTCTCACACAGTAATACAGTCTCTTAGTATAGAAAAATATTCTTAGTTACCTTAGAAGTTTCTTGTTTTAATCTAATTTCCAAACTAATTTTAAAAATACCAAGAGTTGCTAAAACACAACCTTTAAAAAAATATTAGGTACAACTATTACTAGCCTTAGTGATAATATCGCTTTATCTATTTAGCCTCAATTAATTTTTAACAAAACATTTTATGTTCACCCTCTGCGGGTGACCCTCGTACTACACTTGGCTTAACATTTGTCCCTATCGTCAAAACAAATCGCCGGATACTCACAAAATCATATATTATAACTCAGATATAGACACGCAAATAAACGACATAAAATACAACGCAAGTGTCGATAAATAAAATAACAAAAATCGTTTGGACAGCGATAGGGTGCGATGTGGCTATCGATAGAAAAATATCTGATCGACATTTATTGACACAGGATATTTGGAAATGTTACTGGTGAACGGTAATGATACCGAATATGGTAGATAAGGTACCATATGCCAACCCCGAAAAATATAAGTATTTAACCCTGAAAACTGCCACAGGACTGAGAATTTTTGTTCTTTTTTATCTGTATGGAAAACTGTTTAGTGACATCCCTAAGCAAATAGACTGTTGTTTTATCATAAAAAATATACAAAAAAGTGGTGATTTTCAACATAATAATTTTCAGGGTATTATAGAACCCCTGAAAATTCTTATAGACCCTGAATGGTACCCTATGTACCATATTCAGCTTAAAAACCTTGTATAAAAGTATAGAGAATTTATATATACCTAAATATAGGTACTAGTAGGCGTGTGTGTGTGTGTCTCGTCTCGGCTGATATGATGATGATATTATGCTTCAGATATACCGTTAAAAATTTTTTAGAGTGGACTATTCAACTGCATTGTATTTTTGTTGTCCTACATTGTAATTAAAATCGAAAAGATAATCAGTAGGTAATAAAAAAGATAATCAGTAATAAAATTTAAAGATAATTAAAAGATAATCAGTAGGTACCTAATGTTTTATTAAACCAAAAATTACAGATAAAATAAGGCAAACAATAAAGTTCAATGGGAAAATGAAAAAAGAATTAAGTAAGTATTTTGATAACTATGGTAATATAATTGAAATACCTATCAAATAAATGTAAATTTTGTTTTAGTTTTTGTTTAGATTTTAGTATTATATTGCATAATATAACCAAAACTCGTCATTTATTTGTATATTTTTACGTAATATCATACGTAACGTAGGCAAGGCACCCCTCGCTATTTAACTAATCGAGTAGTTCCAGCATAAAACTTAGTGCCATCACGTGCGCCAAATGATCTGAAACGGGAAGCAATAACCCTATTGTTTACAATGGGAGGGCGTCTATCAATATTTATAATATCTGATAGTGTCACTCGCTGATTTATCGTCTGCACTGTGCATTTTGTTTGCATGTGTGCACTTATGGGTTAGAAAAATAGTGATTATTTCCTCTGTGAAAAAAATGATTGAATAACGTCGATTATAAAGAACACGGTGAGAAAATGTGTACCTACCTAATGTAAATGTACCTAATATGTTGTAGTGTTTATGTTTATGTGTATGTAATATAAACGAACATCAAGAAATTACACAAGATTTGTTTACACCCTGTTTTATTTCATAAAAAAATTGGTACCTAATACCTAAGTGTCTTAAAATGATTTTGAGTGTTTGTATTTAAATAAAAACACAAAAAAATGTATAGCCAAATGTACCATTGAGTAAAAACTCTTGAAAAAAATCTATTTTGTGTTTTTAAGTTGTGATTATTACTAAAAAATAATAAATGTTATGAATATTCTGTGGTTATGAAAATGCAAATGGGACTGTCGGTCAGTAATTATACTTATCTGATAGTGTCACTAGTTTGACATATGACAGAAATGTTTTTTTTTTTGCTGGCGTGTTACGAGCTCATTATTTTCAATACACTGTGTACGATAGAAATAGTTATCGCTGATATTTTATAAACTAGCCCTGTGTAAAAGCAATTTTATTTTAAGGCGGTTGTATGACCGAAAGTGGCACCCTCAGAGGTTTTTATTTAATAAGTTATTAATAGAAAAAGATTTTAATAATGTTTATCGTGGAGATTTCAGGGTCTTGTATTTTTAGAAGGTCACTACATGCCCTCGTAGTCATTCGTAGAAGTAGATAGCAAATGTGTCATAAACGACCACTTTTAGCAGTTTTGCTATCTACTTCTAGCAGTGACTATGAAGGAATGTAACATTTTTCAAATTGTGTATTAGAATTATAATATTAAATATAATTCACCGCGGCGCCACTTTCGCTCAGGGTACCACCTTAAGTAAATGACAAAGATTCTTATAATTTAGGATTAGTAAACCCATGGGTTTACCCATTATAACAAATTATGAGCTGAAATGAAATCATCATCATCTTATTTAATTTAAGGCTAGTTTTATAAAAAGATAAAGCAAAAAAGAGTTAAATTTTAGACTAACCTTTATCGTCTGGTTATGTAATGTGGGATTTACACGGGTTACTAAAGCCGCACGACGTTTGTCGCACGGCGAAAATCGACTGTGTAAATGGCAATTTGGCCTAGGCCACAGGTGACTGAAGAAACTTATCTGATCCGGTGACCAAAACTGGGTTACAAACATGTTACATGCAATTGCACAGACTTATTAAGACCATGGGCCACTTAGGCAAATGATGAACCTAATGGCGGGCCACCAGCATAATTTAAAAACACAAAATAGCCAAAAACCTAATTATCTTTCAAATGTACGAACGAGAGAATAATTTTGCTGGCGGGCCACTGGCATATTGCCGGGGGGCCGAATGTGGCCCGTGGGCTGTGCATCCCGGGTAACGCCATCGACTACATAGATAGACGACAGCGACACCGACACCGATGTGTCACCTGCAATGCAATAGGGAATAGGTGCATACCTATGCACCTATTCCCTATTGCATGCTTATGCATATAAGTCACCGATTTTGATGAATTTGAGCTTGATCGCTGCGGACGCTTATAAAAACATGATAGAACAGAAAAAAAATAATGTAATAATTTAGTTTTATCACACGATGAAATCAGATAGAATATCGAATAAGAAATAATATTTTGTAAGACAGATATGTACTTAAACGTAAAATTTAGTGAGATAATTGAAGATTCTTGGCTAACTCCATATAAAACGCGTCTGAAACACACCTAAAACGTGACAAGTGACGTCACCGTTTTGTATAGAGCGTTCCGGCGGGTGCTGCTGCGTGCTAACTTCAAGTGTCGAGAAAAAACGCAAGTAAAAAGTTTTAATATTACAGTTAATTTTCTTACGCATTATACCTACTTTTGATTTTGATTAAAGAAAATTGATGCATGTTCCCTATTCAATTTTACAAGCGACTTGCTAGGTGACTAAAATCGGTCCCACGTAATATAAATACCAACGTAACCATTTTATGTAAGTAAGTAAGTAACAATACTTACCCACCCCAAACTCCACATGGCAAGTACTTAGTACATACAAGTAAAACAAAAGAAACTGTGGAGTACTAGCATTAATATAGAGGCGGTTGGTTATTGGCCGGAATGAAACCCACCCTCCGGGTATCGGGTTGCAGTAACCGAGACGGGTATCGGGTATCAAAGATGGCCGTTTTTTGTGACGGGTTGAGCGGTAGGCTTATAAAGGAGTTTATATATTTATAGTTCAGTATAATATTCATTACTTTATTGCCATACCTATAGCTATAATAAATCTGCTGCTTTAAGTAGGTGTAAAAGTCTTATATTAGTGCCTGTATTATGATTTGAGTTTGCATAGTTACGTTTACTAATACTGGATAGCAACTGTAGTAAGAAATTTTGTATGCAATTTAGCACAGTACATCTGGCGGTAACTACACTAATGCCCATTTGTACTAAACTTGGGTTAGGCTTGTCCTAGTTAAGATACACCTAAGCTTAATTCATTAACGCCGGACCGGTCGCTGGCGACCGAGACACAATAGATTTTCTATTGTGTCTCATTTTCCGGGCGTTGAAGGGTTAAGAGCAGCCTAACAAAAAAATTGGTTTGCACTAACAGTTCTGTCTCAGCTGTGACAAAACATGATAAACGAATGATGAACAATTGAAATGATAGATTGTTTATGATCTATTATTTAAAAAAACAAAATCTATTTGAATTTGTCAAATAACTGAACTATTCAACACTGATACTGGCAAAAATTACTCCCTAAAGATGAGAGTAGATTGACATAGCAAAAATAATAAGAAGAATGTCTTTGACAAATGACAGCAAATGACATAAAATTATTTTTTTATTTTGCTGTTTGTCAAGTAAAGTTGGCCAGGCTAAGGAAACCTCCATGCTGTTACACAAAAAATACTACTTAGGTATCGCCTAACGCGTTGGGCGCTTCCTATTCGAGGTCATAAAGTTAGGAATGTCCTAAGTGGATTTAGGAATGGCTTAAGGTTAGTCCAAGCAAATTTTTCGCTAGGAGTAGCCTAAACAAGTTAGGCAAGAACTTAGGCGATTCTTAAGTTTAGTGCAAATGGGCATAAACCACACTAAACTAAAAGTTGTCATACAAATGTCAACTACAGTCGCTATTTAATTAATGTTAATTAATGTTAATAAAACTAAATATATTCAATTTGGAACTTATAAACGTAAAAATCAAAATCTTAATATAAATATTAATGGAGAATTAATCGAATCAGCAAAATATATTAAATTTTTAGGTATAACTTAGACAGTTTTTGTAATTGGAAACAACACATACAGGAAATTTGTTCAAAATTAAATAGGTTTGTGTTTGCCCTAAGTCGTATTAGTCAGATTGTATCAATAGAGGCTGCTATAACTGCCTATAATGGCTATGTTAACTCAACACTACGCTATGGAGTTATGATCTGGGGTAACTCTGTTGATAGAGATAAGGCATTTATAATGCAAAAGAAATGTGTTCGAGCTATATTCGGTATAAAACAAATTGATTCGTGTCGTCCATATTTCAGAGATTATAGATTACTTACATTACCTTGTTTGTATATTTTTGATATTTGTCTATTTGTATATCAAAATAAATACTTATTTGAAGAACGTTGTCAAGTATCTAGTAGAAACCTTCGCTCAATGTATAAAAATAAACTATACAATCCTGCAGCAAAACTAACACTAGTATTTAATAATTCCTTTATGATGTGTATTAAAGTTTATAACAAATTACCAGAAGAGTTTAAGAATTTGAAATATTGCAATTTTAAATGTTCAGTTAAAAAATGGCTTGCGAACAAATGTTTTTATAGTGTTCAGGAATTTTTAAACTATAAGTAGCTGTAAGTTAAATAATAAATGTAATTGTAAATTGAGTTTTGTGACAAGAAACTTTGCAATTTTGTGTATATGTCTGAAAGGGCAGGATTAAGTGAAACTTTATTATAGACATGTATATCTGTTTATGTGACCTTCAATCCATACACAATAAAGATCTATTCTATTCTATAGATAGGAGATATTGAGCGTAAACTCGTAATATGCAATTCAATTCTTACTTCCTTTTATTATGAAACAAAAGTTTTGATATTCGTATTTTTTTTATTGAATTTCTGTATTCGAAAATTGTAGGAGAGTTTGATCACAGAACAATTATGTTATTAACAGTAATCATTTAATAAATAAGAGGTCGTAGTCACCCTACTATTTGTGATTATCTATAACGAAAATGTAAGAGATTTCAATTTCTCAATGTAACATGTAGCATAATTAAAAGCTCAACAACCCTTGATTTACATAAACAACAATGCCTACATTCACAAGTAGATCCTTTGTCTTCGCTCCCCTATTTAGGAGTGCTCTTAAAAACTAATCCTAGCCTAGTGCTATTAAAACAAAGTGCTCTAGAACTAACCCTACACGCGTCGCGATTGGTCGCTCAGGCCCTATATGTCCTCCCACTTTAGTATGGCTTGACGGTTACCTGTGTGTTGTACAGCGTAACATCGCCCATTGTGTATGATTCAGTGTTGTGTTGTGTTGGTTTGGAAACATCTTTGCAACACAATGAGAGGCAGGTAACATGTAGTAACATGCATTAAGAGGCGTAGAGATAATTTTATGCTATGGGTGGGTAGACATGTATACAATATTGATTTCATTTGATTGACAATAATTATTTTTTGATGAAAAAGCATAATATTGACGTTTCACAAGAAAAATGATAGGGACCATCAAACTGAATAACTTTTACTATGGGAACAACTCTGAAATAGCGAAAATGTAAAACTCATGAGACAATAAAGTTATTTTGTATTATTTTTTGTATGACACAGCAGCCTGCCTAGCATGACCGATTTATATCGCGTGATATAGCATTTTATCGACACGCAACTGTCAAACTCCTTTGTCTTTTTGACAGTTAAACGTGATAAAACGCTATATCACGCGATATAAATCGGTCATGCTAAGCAGGCAGATTTCTTTCGTGATTTCAGATTTGGTCCCATAGTAAAAGTTGTTCAGTTTGATAGTCCCTATCTACCATATTCGGCTTTATAAGGCTATCACCAAACGCTCTGTATACTTATGATCAGCCTAAGTAGAGGTATATTTTCTGTAAAGTATCGTGTAATTTTTTGATGCAAACACATAAATTAAATCAAACTACATATTTGACTAAAATTACTTACCAATCAGTTCAGGTGAGTCTCGCTTAATTTTTTCGTTTTTTTTTTAAAAACCTACAGCTAAAAATCTTAAGTCCTTTGAGCACCTTATTCGCTCTAATGCAGTGATATTGGCATCGTTGCACGGAATCGCGTGATTTGTGTACATAAATGCGCCGGCGCATGTATCCAGCAGTCGAGATGGAGCGATGCTCCTTCCAGTTTCAATTAAATCCGCGTATCTGTGGAATAGGACCTAATTAAAAAAAAAACAACATTAAGAAATGAACTTTGATCTTGTATACGTAAAGCATTGTTCATATAAATAAAAATACTATACTTTGTAAAATCAATAATGAAAATTCTATAATATTTGCATGCTATCTCATATGGCTACATAGGTAAGCACTTAACAAATGACGACCAACTTTATTGTAAAATACCCTATTTAATGCAAATAAATGATTATGATTATGATTATGATTGTATTCAATAACGAACATCAGTCCCGAAAATCTCCTTTTCTCAACATGTAGTCAGCAACGAAAGTTGTTTAACATTTTAGTACTTTGTCATAGTAACTTTTTTGACTAATGCTTCAAACCGTGAGACACCTGTTAAAAAATTTGCAATGACAAAGTACCAAAGCGTTTAGCGACTTTCATTGCTGACTGTACCGTACACGAAATCAGATAGACTCAAGCCGTGTTATTACAAAAGATTTTTAAACACTGTTTAACTAAACACCTGTTTAAATGTGATGCTGTCACATTTTTGACAATATTGTTTGAAAGAGACAACGTCACATTTAAACAGCTGTTTAGTTAAATAGTGTTTAAAAATCTTTTAAATCTTTCGGATAAAGTTTTAGTAACTTGACCTGAAAGTCGTAATAAATATAAATAAACAATAAACACTTTTAGATAAACGTAAAGAAACTTCTATAACAACAACAACACTAATACAATACTGCCTGCCTAGCATGACCGATCTATATCGCGTGATATAGCGTTTTATCACGTTTAACTGTCAAAAAGACAAAGGAGTTTGACAGTTGAGTGTCGATAAAATGCTATAACACGCGATATAAATCGGTCATGCTAGGCAGGTTGAAGCATGTTTAGAACTTATGAAAAGCTAATAATGGTTAAACACCGTAGAATTATGTCTGTGGTTACATTTGGCCAAATATTTATCTGCAAAGGCTTCTATACAATGCGAATTATAGTCGGTCCATCGACTTCTAGTTTATTTAGTTGCGGAGTGTTTACAGCTCAGGTTGGGCCCGTAGTGTGAATAAATAATTGGTGGTCCCTTGTTAAATATTAAAATGCTGGGATAGGACTGGGGTAGACGAGCGACTTAGTAAGACTAATTAAATAAATAATTAATAACTAAATGATAAAATCACTTTTGCTAATCGTATCTAAGTGGTTTATAAATCTATTTAAAAAAAAAACAATATACACTTATTTAAATTTAGATTTGGTAATTTAAATTGTATGAGAAAATTACACAATTAAACAACTCTACATAAAAATATAACCACGAAATGGTTAAATACAAACCAGGTGACTAGCGCATCCATACAAATGCACGGATTAGGTAGTCGAAATGTGATCAGTCGTAAGACTCGTAAGTCAACACGACAAATTTTACATGTTACCTGTCACTATACCGGATGCCAAACTCCAACTTATAGCTGACAATTGACTAAAAAAATATATAGTTTTTGTTCATCGTTCCAAAACACAAAATATTAAGCTTTCCAATACGATTCGCGGCCGATGCTAGTAATAATTTTAGAGATTATAAACGTTCATAAGCTAATTTATGATTGTTGACAAGATCGATCACTAATTGTTTGCCAACAGATGAATCTTGCTCAAAATTTACATTTCAATTTCAAACAATTTGCCGATTTAATCAGCTTTGTCTCCCGTCTGCTCAGTGCGAAAGTGCGCATCTAATTGTGTAGATACATGTAAACACTGATTACGGATTCCTCGGCCACTCGCTCGCCTGCCGTTAGATAAATACTGTTCGCCTACGCTCGCTCGCTTCGCTCAGCAACTTAGCTTCGCTTAAAACGTACCTTTTAGCTAATGGGAGAAGGCTTTCTAGATAGCAAGGCGTGAGTGTGTTATATATCTTAGACAATAGAACATGCAAGTTGATTGTAGATGAGAAATCTTAAGATACAACTGCTGATGTTAAGGCTACTGAACTGGCTACTTACTTGGAATATTTTATTTTGTTTAAGTGCATTGAATGTCTGAGTGACGTAAATGGAGTATCAGTATAAGGCCGAATGTACTCTCGTTGTTTTAAGAACTAATAAGGGTTTGTTCGTTTCGTTCTATTGATAAAATTTTCGAACTTGATCCAATTATAAATAAATAGATAAATATAAATATTTGACAACATCACATACATTGCTCCGATTCCAAAGTAAGTAGCTGAAGCACTTGTGTTATGGAAATCAAAGACAACGGTGGTATCACAAACACCCAAATTATCAAAGTTAATTTTCCTTGCGTGCTTCTTTTATAATGTGTTTCTTTGACGTGATAGCACAGAATACATAATAGTACAAGTGTGATAGACAGAAGACATTGTCAGATTGGAGTTTTGATGTGGGCTTTATTCAAGCTATCATTCTCCACAAAATTAACTCCTTCCTAAATCACTAAGTCATCAACAGCATGGTAACACATGGTAATTTAGGCCTGAATGTCGATGTACCGATAAAGGCTGCTGTAAATATTGTATCGGCGCTCTGGAAAGCAAATTAGGAATTAATTCTGTGACCTGCGCCATTTGCATACGGCCGGTTATGGCTGCTTTGAAGTTAAACATGTATGGGATTCAACGTGGTAGCAGAATCAGTATAAGAGAATAGATTAATTCTGAAAGCACTTTACTTACGTTTTGATTTGTTTTAAGAATACACATACAATTACACATCATCGCATTTTATCCTAGCGCGGTTATTTCAGTAAGTGAGTATTTATAAGTATTTTAGATATATATTTCTGAAGTCAATAATATCACTTTCGCAGAACAACATTTTCTAAATCGTAAGGAAATCTTGCTGTATTTAGTTATAACCCTTCTTCGTAACATCCAAAATAAAACTTAATCCTCGAAAAGGTATCGTAAGATGCTTAGAAACGGTGAGCTACGAATTGCTAGTATATTGGTGCGTAAGTAAATAATACTTTTCCGATGAAATTCTTAGATAATTGTACTACTTACTTTAAAGATATTTGGATTTATATTACAATAAATAGTTTTCAAAAATAAATATTTTCAAATGATAGGTGTTTAACATTAAGTCCGCCTTTTGTAAATACACACATCAACTTTGTCTAGGGATACAGGTGTTATTTTCATACAAACGAGGTAACTTTGAAGCCTTGCTTTTCAGCCAGGGATGTACCATGCTGTGATCTGATGATGGCCATCCAGGGAATGGAGGAGATTCAGATCGCTATACAAACCTAACTGATCTGACCAGCATTCTAAAAGATTAATGGACATGTTTAAAAATACCGCGAATATAGCATGAAAATGTATGGAAATCCTGAAACTGAGAACTCTGACCCATCAATCTTTTAGAATGCTGATCAGTGGCCCTACCATGAGTTGATGCAAACTGTTTACGTTACCGTAAACTATCGTTTTGTCTCTTTCACTCGCACTGACTGTGAGCAGTATATGCGATAGTTTACGGTAACGTAAACAGTTTGCACCAACTCATGGTAGGGCCACAGATCTCCTCCATTCACTCCCTGGATGGCCATCATCAGATCACAGCACGGTACACCCCTGGCAGAAAACCAAGGCTTCAAAGTTACCTCGTTTGTATGAAAATAACACCTGTATCCCTAGACAAAGTTGATGAGTATATGTATACGAATTAATGTAAGTTTTTTTTTCAAAAAATATTAAAAACAAAATAATACTAGGTAATTTCTCATAAGAATTCGGGCAAAAACATATTATTATGCTATGTAACCACCACCGCACCATCTTGCTGTTAAAAGCGTTACCCTGCTTTCATGTTTTTTTTTTTAAATAATAATCGTGTAATAATATTTTAATTTTGTATAAAATGTAATAAAAACTTTAGAAGTACCTACAGTTTTTATTTAATGATCCCTCATACAAATTGAAGTAGGCATTTATTCATTTACTTCATAATATTTACGTCTAGTGTATAACAAGGATCATAATAATTAAACTAGGACCCTATTTATCACGCAGTATTATAAACTGGCTGCCTTACAGATGGCTATCGCACACCATACTTCTCTGCACGCTCTTGCGTAGATAGCGATCGAGCAGTGTGCAGGGCTCTACATAAATAAATAATAAATATAATAAATTCTAGATAGTATAACATTACTATGACGGCTCATAGTGTCCACGGACGCACAACGTCCCAACTACCAATCTCACGTAATACGTAAAACAATATGAAACAATCACAGCTCTATTTAAACGCAGTGCACTCGCATAATCAAGGGACGTTTGAGTATTTACGGGTGTCAGTATCACATAATTATAGGCACTTTGCTCGATTCCAAAGTAATTAGCTAAAGCACTTGTTCTAAGGAAACCAGAAACAACGATGCTACAACTTATAAAATATAAACTGATTAAAGGTATCTCTCTCTATCTATCACCAATGTCCAGACCTGAGGGCCTATATAGCCAAAGTAATCTTCGTTATCGCTTCGCTTTCGAAACATGTATGGGATTGACATAAGGTTTCGTTAACAATCGAATTTTAAAACGTCAAATCCATACATGTTTCGAAGCGAAGCGATAACGAAAATTTGCAAATGTTACTTTGGCTAGGGGGGCTGATACAATTATAGAAAAGTTCGTTTTCTAATTGTAATCACTCTATTTATAGCAAATAAAGTAATTTTTTATTTGTATTCTAATGTGACCCAGCCGGGGACCGAACTAGGGACCGGGGTCACATAACAAGAAGACCACTTGGCTACGTTAGAGCATTACAGCTATCCCTTTTTATGTATTCTGTACCAGAGCGAAAGGAAAGCACCAGCTTTTCAGAGAAAGTCCAAAGACAAGGTTGAATCAGAAATGATGTTTTGTATGCTAAAGAAACATTTTAGTGGTGCACAGCCCCTCTACTCAAATGGCCCATATTTTTATCCATTTAAACCAGGGATGCACAGACTGCGGCCCGCGGGCCACATGTGGCCCGTCGGCAATATGCCAGTGGCCCGCCAGAAATAATTATTCCCTCATACATTTGAAAAACAAAATTTTTTTGGCTTGTTTTATGTTTTTAATTTGTGCTGGTGGCTCGGCATTAGTTCATCATTTGCCCAAGTGGCACATGGTCTCAATAAGTCTGTGCATCCCTGATTTAAACGTTACGCTTACTACTAAAGCTCAAACATGAGCAATCAGTAAATCACATGTCGCAAACTTATGTAAATCACAGACGTTGATGTACCTATTGTATAGAATTGTCAAGCTTACGGCACGTAATTTTATAGTTTACTGTTTATTTTTAAGCTTTAATAGTTAGCGTAGCGTTCAAGCGATAAAATGTTCGCCATTTGAGTAGGGGGCAGATCAAAAACCGGCGGCTGTATGTCTTGTCAAAATGCAAGGTTATGAACAAAGATGTGGAGAAGCAAAGTCAGGAAACCTGACTGAACTTACCATCATGTGGGACACAGCGTGAAAGAGAGAAAAAGTTTGATAACTGAAATCAAACCATGCATTTAATATTTCAATTCAAGTATTTAAGTATATTTATACACGACTATTATATATCACACGACTATTATATATTTTACACGACTATTAAAAAGGAGTGCAATGTTTTCAGGGTTACATGTTTATGAAAATTTCATCATCATCATATCAGCCGCACGACACCCACTGCTGGGTATAGGCCTCCCCTAAGGATCTCCACGACGATCGGTCCTGCGCTGCCCGCATCCAGCGGCTTCCCGCGACCTTCACCAGATCGTCGGTCCACCTTGTCGGGGGCCTACCCACGGAGCGCCGTCCGGTGCGTGGTCGCCATTCCAGAACCTTTCCGCCCCAACGGCCATCGGTTCTTCTCGCTATGTGTCCCGCCCATATGAAAATTTATTTTGTCATATTATATTCGAGCCATAAACTTAAGTTAACAAAATATTGTTTCAAAAGGCCATTTATCGATAATGTTTAACGCCAGTAAAGCAGCTACCAAAATATTTAACCGGTCGGTTGGCATACTCAAAATGTGTATAATTTAATATTTGCCGAGTGCCAGGCGTAATTTTTGTGCCGTCGGCCATTATAGATGATTCACGTTTCTGCATCACAATAAAATTGCCATAAAAGCGATTCATTGGCCAGACTCCTGCTCCAGTAGCATACTGAATTAAATTAATTTCAGTTTATTAAATTACTTGGCTGTTGTATTTTAAAACAATATTTAAGGCGACGATGTATATTTCAAGTGTACCTAGTTTGTAACTTACAGTGTTTTATTTATTCATTGTTTGTAAGTCTTTCTTTAAAACCACTCTTACTTGGGGAAATATTGGGGAACGAAACACATAAAACTATTTCCTGTTACTTATCATTTATAATGAACTCGTATTTGATTTTAAACTCACGATGGGAAAAACCAACCAAAGATTTATTATCCCAAAGATCTATCATTACAGTACACAAAGTAAGCAGGACATTAAAAAGCCTGTAATAATAACAAATAATAAATAAACCTTACTTATTCGAAACTTTTCTCTGTCGAAGGAATATTAAGAGGATTGTCAAGCAAACGGTCTTCATACAAACGGCGATAACGTTTCCCACCCCCTAAACCTTAACCTACAGCAATGAATTTTTGGTATGTTTTTGAAATGCCTAAAAACTAGGGCTGTACGTTTTGATTTTTAAAATATTCATTGTAGATTTGAAAATATTGGCACTCCTGTGTTTTGTATGAAATCACTAAAATGCAAATATTTCGAAATCGATCATAGATATTTAAAAAATCAAAACGTACCCTAGTACGCCCTAGTATTTAGGCATACGCCCTAGTATTTAGGCATTTCAAAACATACCAAAAATTCATTGCTGTAGGTTAAGGTTTAGAGGGTGGGAAACGTTATCGCCGTTTGTATGGAGACCGCTTGCTTGACAATCCTCTTAAGACTTGTGCTTTATATATAACCCTTAATGAATTTTAGTCACAGCCTACTTGGCCATTGGACGGAGTTGCATCATTATGCCACTGTCGTTAATATGGGTTATGTGAAAAGTTTTAATTAATGGCAAACTTTACTTGGCTTTCAACTACAGTATAAATTTTCAATAAAACTTTGAAATAACTTGTGGCAAAACTTGAGTTTATTACTGTAGATACACTTGCATTAAGTATCCTCTAACTTCTGATTAGTGCAAATCAAAATGTGTTGTGATGCGCCGTATGGATAAATAGTAGTTACCTATAGAAAGTCATTGAGAAAAACCGTTCGCGGGCGTCCGCAAAACAATTTATCAAGAATCATCATGATTAGATAGATAGATGGTTCATGAACGCAAGAGGACAAACATACAAACATTAATTTTTATTTATAGAGGCCTCTCTATTTCTATCTAGAAAAGAAGGTCTTTATTTTATCAATCAACTTCATCCCATTTTCCAGTAAAAATATCTTTACTATTTAATTATTTACAGTTTTCCATAACAAAGGAGAAAGATATCAGCTGAAATTTTATGCCAACTAATCTTTGATTCGTTAAGAATGCAAAAACTTTCAGAGGTGTCATAGCTTTGACATGCAAATGGCTCTCTTACTTGAACAATGGATCTCAATTCTAATGTCTCTCGACTTCGGAACTTATAACGAAGCATTTGTCGTAATAATTCAAGAAGATGACAAAATGGATTCATTTCCTCGCGTAATACGGTGACGTGTTTGTCATTGAATTTCATTTGTGCGAGCTTCAGAGAATATGTTAGGAAGTTTAAAAGCTTGTTTCCCTTATCCGAAGTCACTTGCAAAAGCGATAGTGAACTTCGATTGGATATCGAAAATTGTTTGGATTTGGCATAAAAAATAAAATACCAAACCTAATACCAACTAATTACCAAAGTGCTTTCAATAAAACAATGCTATACTATTCGTTAAAAAGTGTTTTATTTGATGTCTAGTGAACGCGTAAGCTTGAGAGGTGAATACAGTCAAAGTTGATGTAAAACCATTTTTTTTAATGCAAAATCCATACATCATGAAGAACATGAAGTTAGTTATCGTTTTACAAATAAAAATGTTGGCCTCGGCTTACATTGTAAAGCAAGGGATGTCTTATTGTATTCAAAAGCCTATCTGCTATTGGATTTGCTGCTCAATCGTAGTAAATTAGCGCTGTTTATTAACAATCGCTTGTGAAATCTAATCGCTAACCTAATTTCAATTAGGCGTCGAGTCAATTTTACAAGCGATTTTCGATAAAAAGCACTAGTTTACTAAAATCTACCAGCAACTTGTCTGCCAAGTAGACCCGTGAAAGTGAATTAAATATTTTCACTTACTTACATGTTAACTTTTAGTTCTATAGTCGGAGTAAGCTTTATTTATCTATAGATATTTTGTGATAATACACAACTTTTTGTGTAAACTATAATGTACCTTAATTCGTAACAAATAAAGTTGAAAAGTTTAACTTAGTAAACGGCTCATTCTTTACCGGATTGAAACGAACAGCTAATTCCACTTAGCCAGCGTAACCTTTGTTTTTTTTAATTGAATGGTGTGGTCAATAGTGTAATGACCTACTTGTTTCCTTTAAACTAAATGGGACAGAAATAAAAGAAGTTGGAAATAAAATGTTAGTTAAATGGGAATTAAGGTATTTGGAATTGATTTCTAAATAGGTAATCCTTTATTCATTCAATAGAATTTTCAAAGATAAAAATTAAAACTTACGAAGCTGTGTAGAAAAGTTGTAAAATAGAGGTACAACATCATCACAATGTTGATGTTTCATTTTCTTGTTATAATGGACGAAATAAAAATTAAAGTGAAAGTGAAAAAATATTTATTAAAATAAGCTCACATAATGAGCATTATTAAATCGCCAATTCTTTTACCCTACCACCCATTTACGACGTCTTTTAGCTGATAAGAAAAATGGCGCAAAAAAACTTGTCAGCTTTATCAGATAGAACGATATTTACAAATATGTATATCGTTTCCAGATATTATGTACATAGATGAACAAATAAATAACATTATTTAATTAGCTCATTGCTTAATGAATCAATTTACAAGGATCAAGCTAAATTCAAAATTTAAAGTCATTATTCAATCGTTACAAAAAAAAATACAGTTCAATGTGCGTTAAGATAGGTAGTCAGAAGCAGACCTATTTCCACTGGCATGGCAGCACCCGTTCTGCAATGCTTATTATGTGAGCTTATTTGAATAAAGATTTTTCATTTTGATACTTATACAAAGCAAAAGTTTCCTTACCTGCTTCTCAGTAGCCACATTGCTCTAACTAGAAATAAATATCATTTACATTATACACAGAACTCGATACCGATTCCAAAAACCGTAGACCACACACGATCAAAGAGCACAAATAAAGTCGTGCCATAAAAGTAACAGTCTTCCAAAATAGTGTAACGTTCGATTTTCTTGTTTCTGCCGCTTCGATAGTAAACACGTCAGCAGGACGGTTAACGACCGGATTAAAAAATAGTAGATTGTTATACAAGACGCTAAAATGAAACATTGCATACGAGGTAGTTTTATTCCCGAGCTTTAGCGAGGGAATAAATTGAAACCGAGTTACAATGGGTTTTAGCGTCGTGTGTTACACTATACTTTTCACTACGATTGCGAGGAAATAAAATACAATATTAAATAGTTTAACCTACTTCCGTAAACGAATCCACTCGTTTTTTTTCTATCCTCCACTTCATAAACTTTTTGTACAATATTTAAATAAATGATTTGTGCTTGACGGCAACATATTAAAATTATTTCTTTCCTATTACAGTCACACAAGTCAACCAGTTTGTAATTATAGAAAATTTCTAAAGATTTCGCGCCATGGTACCTTTTTTAATTTCTGCTGTAGCAGCTAAGCAACACAAATACGCATTCTACGATTCACTCTGTGCACAGAGTATAAATAAGTCTATGATTTCACCGAATGATGCTTTTAGTTCCATTTTCAAAAATCAGTATGAGAAACAGTACTAAGTCGAGCGAGTTTTTATTCGTGGATATGAATAAAGACTTTTTCGTTTTAGTAGGCTCATTGGGAATAGACAAACATTAAAAAAGAAAAAACTTTATCCCCTAGGGGTTATTATGCTATTTTATCTCGGCTCTTGTACGTTACAATGACGGACTTTTTGAGCAAGAGGAGTGAAAAAGTATTTTTAGCTCATCAGGGCATGTTGGGACAAAATTCACGTTGACGTTAAAATAATTGATTAGTTAAAATGTGCAGCAGCTGCAAAGGCAATGCGAAAATCAAATCAAATAACAAAGCTTATAGACATCTAAAAACTAAAAGTAAGTAACCAAAAAATATTAAAATACATTTACAATATTTTTGTGGTGTCGAAAAATAATAAAGATGAAACATAGATACAATACAATGCTTTATCACCTTGCATAGGTGCCAATTCAAGGTATCAAATTGTTTGATGAAGACTAAACAATTTTTTTGTTTGAGTACCTTGGAAAGGGCCAACTCACCTTGTTGCATTATTCCGGTACGTGGTCATTCTACACATTAGATATAATAATCATTTTAACCCTCTTCATGACCCTACTGCAAGTACATAGGCCATCTTTATAGATCGACAAGGAGCTTGCTTTTCCCAAGACCCCCTTTCCTTTTACTAGACTATGCTGCTTACTTTTAACTTAAATTGCCAAAGTACGAATAATAAAAAAACACAAAGTATTTAGAAGAACCATTAGTATGATGAATATTCGCATAAAAACTGAATTAATGCTTGTCACATTATACAGTAGGCCGACCGTTAAAGATATGATCGTGACAGACGAAGCCTGAACAACCTTCAACGGCGATGCAAAAACAGTTAAGAAGCCTGAGTTGGGTTTCGTGAAAGTGTTCCTTAAAATAACGTTGTCTTGAATATCATCAGGATTTTTTGTTTCTTCCATACCTATACTCCTACTAATTTTAGTCAGCTCTTTTCGTTTAAAGGTTACAAGGTAGAGTAATAACACGACTGCTCAAAAAACAGAGAGTGTAATGTGTTCAGGGTTGATGTATGTTTGTGGGTTTCTTTATTCCACCATAACTTCTAAAGATAAAAATATTTTTTTCTTCAATTAATATGTCATCAAATGAAAGGCCTTGATGAGTACATTCCAAAACTATATATTTTGTACACACTACTAAATAATATACTAGAAAAAATACGACTCGCACCAGATCAATACTCAGACGGGAATCGAACCCGCGACCTTTGGATATCCGGTCCAATGCTCTGACCGCTGAGCTACCGACTCGGTAGCATTGGACCGGATATCCAAAGGTCGCGGGTTCGATTCCCGTCTGAGTATTGATCTGGTGCGAGTCGTATTTTTTCTAGTATATTATTTAGTATTGTGTAAAAATAGCATTGTAAATGCAAAAATCTCAAATTTAAAAATTATATATTTTGTCTTTAAAATACATGAAATAATAATAAAAAAAAACCACTGCTCTGCCAAAAACGAACTAAAAAGTTTAATAATATTAGTTCGTTTTTTTATAATATTTTCTTTTTTAGTTAAGTTATGATAAGTCTCGTATTTTTGTCAGAGCCTATTATCATAAGTTCATGATAACATTATCTTGTTGATACTAAAATAATTCAAAACACAGCTCAATTTTGAAATTTTTATATCAGCTGAAGAACCCTATAAAATAATATCAAGATGTTAAATACCCATTGTTAGCAAATTACATCAATTCACAGAAATCCTATTATAATTCACAGGAAAAAGCTAAGATTCAAATATTTTCTAAGCTTTTTCCGTGAATGTCGCAAGTATTTTTTTTACTTGATTTTTGTCTAATTACTCATCGGATGATAAAACGACAAAAATAAAAATAGTAACACATTTAATATAATTTAATAAGCCTTTTTAGGAGCTCGGTGGCGCAGTGGTTTAGCGCCTGACCCAGCGATTGCGGAAGTTAAGCAACGTTCGCAAGGGTCGTTCATGGGATGGGTGACCAAAAATTTATTATCTCGAGCTCCTTCGTGCTTCGGAAGGCACGTTAAGCCGTTGGTCCCAGCTGCATTTGCAGTCGTTAGCACCCACCAATCCGCATTGGGCCCGCGTGGTGGATTATGGCCCATCCTCCTTACCACCCATAAGGAAGGCCTTTGCCCCAGCAATGGGGACATCAAAAATGACTGATGGAAAATAAGCCTTTAGCAGCTAAGGTTTCTATACCTTTATTGTAGTTTTGAAAACGTTATTTTCAAAGGAGCCATTTGCATCACAAAATACCTTTTTACATTATAATATTATATTTTATTTTATTTTATTTTATAGTTTTACAGAAAACTTACAGCTATATTACTAACAAATTTATATATAGATACAGAAGGCCATTTACAAGTTTCCACTTATAGTTATTGCTAATCGTAGACGGAAAAAATGAAATAATATTAATTTAGGTCCAAAATTCAATTAATTTAGTTTGACTCGAAAAAACATTTAGCAAGTTCTCGCTTTAGACGTAAGGCCGATGTACAAAATAGGTCAAGGTCATGCTGCTTAGCTATGTCATTGAAACACACTCGCTCTAATCACGAACGAATCCTGCCTGTAGTTAGTTTTCCCACGCGGGACATGTAAAGTGCACTGTCTCCTGCTACTACTGCCTCCGTATGGAACATGCAGACCAATAAACTCTAACAGCTCAGGGCAATCAATCGAGCCATTTGCTATGTTCAATAAATAAGTAAGATCAGCAATGCATCTTCTTACGCTTAAAGGAAGAAAATGAAATTTCCTACAGCGTTCAATGTAATTTTGTAAATAAATACTTGCTCTATATAAAATCATCAGAATCAGAATCAGAATTGCTATATGGCTTCAAAACTGCTGCCAATTCATGCTTATCGTTGGATTCAAATCTGCCTCTGCAATGATCAAAATGTGTTTAGTAAGTAATAGTTTTAGTTATTGTATCTAAAGTGTGTTTTTTTAACAGTGATCAAACTTTGTGGTGTGGCTTACACCATCAAACTGAACAACTCTGTCTATGGGACCAACATCAGAGCAAAAAAAATAATCAGCTGTTCCATACATTTTGGTTGAGTAAATAATATTGATATTTTCTATAAAACAGCAAAAACATTTTTTGATCTGATTAAGTTGGTCCCATAGACAAAGTAGTTCAGTTTGATGGTCTAAGCCACACCACAAAGTTTGATCAATGTTCATAAAAAACACACTTTATAATATTGCCAGATTTTAGTTTAGCAACACCTAATCCGTAATGTACAAAAAATACTGTATTTGTATCCTTGAGTCTTAATTGGCAGCATTTGGCTTCGAGAAACCTTAGGCGAAAGGCGACAGGAAATAAGGGCCGTGCCACCCTCGCCGAGATTAATTCACTGAATAAATAAAAGTCAGCGGATTAAGCCAATGTCGTTTCCTCCCTCTTAAGCTGACCTCGCGTGCTTTTGTAGAAAAATGCCCCCCACATAAATAAAATGGACGATGCCAAATCAAAGTGGAACACTCCTTGTTTTGGATTTAGGCGTGTGATCGGTGTGATGTGAGATGGTGGAAATAGCCTTATCTTTCCTTGCAATGGACGGGGTATAAGTTGCTCAGGATTTTCAATTTATACCAAATGACACTTTTTATTATGCTTGAAAACAATTAAGGGTTATTCAAAAGTAAAATCTTGTACATTAACTGGAATTTATCATATTATTTATTAAACAACACGAACTAATTTTGTTTTTGGTCAGGGAAATAGGTATGACGTTGGCTGCATATCTAGAGTTGATTGAGATTTCTTAAATTGAAATGATACTACCCGAAACCATTGAAGATGTAGTTAGGAATAATGCCTTCGTCCACTGCCGTGTTCACTTTTGAACGTATCCATAAGCATTTATTGTGTTATTCCCTGACCGAAAGTGGTGCCCTCAGAGGTTTTTATTTAATAACTTGTTAATAGAAAAGGATTTTAATAAAACTTCCCGTGGAATATTTGGGGCTCATACTTAGTATTTTTAAAAAGTATCACATTCCCTTGCAGTCATTCCTAGAAGTAGATAGCAAATGTGTCAAAAACGGCTACTTTTAACAGTTTTGCTATCTTCTTTTAGCAGTGGCTACTCGGGAATGTAATTATACCGTCTAAAAATACTAGACTATGGGCCCTAAAAATTCCATGAGAAGTTTTATTTAAATTTTGTACCTACTAAAATTACAATATTCAATAAAATTCACTGCGGCTTTACTTTTGGTCAGGAAAGCGCCTTAAACCAAAACGTCTGTATTTGAATGATTCGGCAAAGGCATTGAGAATAGTGGAATCAGCAGAATATTGATAAGGCAACCAACAAACTAATATATTGTAGGTGAAATAAAGTGGTCCAATCACTTATACTGTGGACATTGTTTTGGGCACAATTTGTTGGAAGCCTTTGACTTATTGTTGTGTTCCTATGCTTGATAAATGTGAGGTTGGTGTGAAGATGAATGTTTTTGGTGAAACAATTTAGGCACAATGTGAATACATGCATGTTTTTTAACTCTTTTTATATAAAGAACATGTACTAATTCATTAAAAACATTTGCAAAGTTATTGCATTTAAATCAGATAATATTTAAAAAAAAACCGGTCAAGAGCGAGTCGGACTCGCGCACCGAGGGTTTCCGTACCATCATAATAAATACACTGCAGAATAATAAAATTATTACTGCAGTATTAGGTCAGCACCATCACTTGGCCGATAGTGGAATTATTTTTCTTTCTTAGGCCAGCGCCATCTCTGGACCGATAGTAGAACTAAATAAATTTTTCGTTGGTCAGGGCCATCTGTTGACCGGTAGAGGAACTATAAAATTTTTGTTTGTTTTTTGAATTTCTAAAAAAGTGTGTTATTCAGTGAATTATTTCAGATTTTTGTTATTCAGTGAATTATTTCAGATTGGGGGGAACGGTTTTTTTTTTAAAGTGCCTAAAAAAAAGAAAAACATGATTTAAAATTTAAAATGACAAACGTCATCTTAAACTATTCTAAATTGCAAGTTGATAACATTAGTAGTTCTCGAGATATCCAGCTGTGACAGACAGACAAAGACACAGACAGACTAAGTCACACCATAAGGGTTCCTTTTTTACCATTTTGGTACGGAACCCTAAAAAGGTTTCAAAGTGCCACTAAAAAAACAAACAATAAGTTAAATAAAAAACCAGGGGCCACTCTCACAGAACCGCTGTTCTGAATTAAAAATAAAAAAATATTAAGTCAGAAATTCAATTTAGAATAGCACTTAGAGTTGGACAGCGAAAATACTATCAGTGAAATAGAGAGCCACTTTACAGATTAAAATGCATTAAAATAACTAAATACCTCTTGTCTAGAACCGTAAACAAAGTCTTATTTCATCTAGACAGTGCAAAACTGGATTTTTATGACTAAATGCAGACGCATGAAGAAGCCAGACGGCTTGGAAGACTTTTTTTTAAAGCGGTTTGCTGTTGGGATTAATGGTAGGTACTTAGTGCTGAGTTGGATAATAACTAACTAATAAAGGAAATTGTTCTTCTGCATAATAATAATGATAGATGATTACAATTTTGTAAAAAAATGAGACAAAATAATACCAAGGGTGAGATTCAAATCTGCCATTCACTGCCTGACATACATGGTTTTTACGATAAGTAATTAAACAAATTACTGAACACATTTTTTTTATTTTATGCAATTTTTTATATAAAGTTAAATTACTTAGCTTAGGTACTATAAAAATACTAGTAAAATCAACTCTAAAAAATAAGCACTATAAATTAGAGATGCGCCGAATGTAGGTTTAACCGAATTCGAATGTTCGGCCGAATATTCGGTCCAAAATATACCGAACCGAATATTCAGCCGAATCATTCGGTTCAATTCTGCGCAGTAAACAGGTTTGTACTACACGTGTCGGGCGGCGTTTGCCACAGCACAGCACAGCCCCTTCTCTGCCCCGCGCGCAACCCGCGGCCCCTCGCGCTAGCACGGCTGGCTCAGTCAGTACCGCTCTTTCGCCGCTTTTTTTGAATAAATAATTGGTAGTATTGCTACAATTTAAATATTCGGTAATTATTCGGCAAATCAACCGAATATTCGGACGAATACGAACATGAAAAAATATGCCGAATACGAATATTCGGCCGATCATTCGGCGCATCTCTACTAAAAATCAAGTCGATTTAGTAATTTAGTATTTTTTCTAATAGGTGTTATTTTGACAAAATTTTCAAAGTGGGCCAAACAAGCGAACTATATCATAGGCCTCCATTAGGCAAGCGATTTAATTTTGTTTGTATATTTTAAAAACAAACAACTGAAAAGCGTAAAAGCCTAATTAGTTTTCCTTTTTCTAAAGCAATTTATGTAAAAGAGTGTTAATATTCTCCAAACAATTACTCCCCAGAGATTAAGAAAATCCTTGCTAAAATTATCTCAATATTTTCCACAAAAACTTTGAACGTAAAAATAATGTTTCACCACAAAAATACCAGTTTCAATGAAATAGAAGAAACTCTGAAAGCAGTTTTAATCCAGTTATATATCTTCTTTCGCGTCCGACCTCACCGCATTCTGTTTGCCGACATATCAAACGTTTACTCTGTACCAATATTGGAACATATTTTGTGTTACACTGGTCAAAGTTATGGATTGCTTTTTACGAGAGCATTAAGGGGTTAAAAAGGGGTCGAGCGGTTGACAGAATGCTTTTATTTTGACGTGTGTATCATGTTTTTGTTGTTAAAAGTTTTTTATCAGATATATAATAAGAGACCAATGTTGATCTAATTTCCTCACTTGGATGGCGAGTTGCAGTATCCTCAGTGAATAGGGATGTTGACTAATGAATAAAATAACGAAATACTAATAAAAATCGTAAACATATTAAACTTTTAGAGTAGCTTGTATACCTCTTGGTTTTATATATTGCATATTATTTGTTTTATGACCCTTCAAAGTTGGGTGGACAAGTCCATTTAAAAAGTATAAAATTTATTAAAATAAATGATACCTTTTAATTAGTCCGTAAAATGTATAGCAAATTTGTCGAAGAAACCATTTTGATAAACACAATATTTAATATAGCTGCTGAACAAATTTCCTATGCGTTGCATACAAACTTGCAAGGCGTGACGTCATAACGTGCAAGCCATTAGTATGGAGCGTTTTTGATCGAGTCCATTTGTGTGCATTTCACCCTGTGATATCTCGGGCAGTTTTCATGCTAGTGAATTAATTCTTTTACCAATGTTTCTTTTTTTGAGAGGTAATTTATGTAACATAAAATAAAAAAAATAGTCAACATCCCTATTGTTGGGCCCACTTTCATCAGAAAACGCCGCTGCCCACCCTGGTCTACGGAGTTCCGCATCTTTTTTTTTCTTTTTTTTATTGTTACCAAAAGAAATACAAAAAAAATACAATTTAAAAATCACTCGCCACACTTTAAAGTTTGATGGCGAGATGCGCTCTTTTTTAACTTTCTTAACCTACCCTTCTCTACAGTTCTTTTACAAGGAATTTGTAACAATAAATAATAAAGTTAATAGCTAATCTAATCTATCGAGAAACACACCCTTCAATCTTGTTTTTAACAATTTTTTACTTAATGTATGGTCCTGTCTCAGTAAATCTATCTTATTAAATAATTTTGGTATTACAAATTTCTATCTAGGCTTCAAAAATTTCTATCTAGGCTGCAAATTTCTGTTCAGTACCCTTAGCACGAACAGCTATCGAAAAAAATAACGCGCGTAAAATCATTCGATAGTGCAATTTAGTATGGAAAATTTGTACAACGCCATCTACCGCCGAATAGCGAAACTAAAATTTCCATAGATAATTTCTCTATCGAGTAATTTTACGCACGTTTTTTTTCTCGATAGCTGTTCGTGCTAAGGGTACAGAGCAAAAAGTTTATGATATTTTACTCTGCCAAACGCCACACTGCTAAATTAAGATGTGATATTAAATAAACATGAAATAAACGCTATGAATTTAGGGATTTTTTTAACAGACCACATCTCGTTTTGTCCAATGTTCTAAACGTGACTAAAATTCTGTATTCCGTTTCAGAAACAGTC
The DNA here is from genome assembly GCA_950108535.1 of Agriphila straminella. Classification (NCBI taxonomy): domain Eukaryota; kingdom Metazoa; phylum Arthropoda; class Insecta; order Lepidoptera; family Crambidae; genus Agriphila; species Agriphila straminella. Next base: position 15,446,761 of record OX467321.1, read on the forward strand.
GTTTTAATAGACTTTGTGACATGTGCAACGGACATGGGCGGAATTGTCCGCCGTAATCATGGAGTGATGTGCTTAGCGATTTTGGACTTTATCCCTGATGATATATGGGTGAATGATGGGAAAGTAAGCTGGCACGTGAGACGGCGCGGGCCGATGTTACATTACCGCAAATTGCATTAAGGCTTGTGTGGGATACTTTGCAGTATATGCTGAGGTTTTAGATGCAACTCATTTAAAAATTAAAAAAGTTTATAATTTTTGGGTCAATTACTTAAATGTTGTTTTTTAGGAATTTATCGAAATTAATTAGGTACTTAATTTTCGTAATATATACGTGTATTCTTACCGGCTAAGATTAAAAAAGAGTTTCAATATTTCAGTTAAGTAAATCTGAAAATTCTACCCAATATTAGTGAATGTTTTTTTGTAACTAATGAGCAGATAAACACAATTTTGTAATCTCGACAACGAAATTGAAATGATGTGATTGTTTGAAGACATTAAAAGGTTTTATTACAAGAAAAGTAAAGTAATCTTCTAAGAATACATAAAAAGCTTTTCATAGCTGTAACATTAAATTCTAAAATACTTACAATTTCTAGTCGCTGTTAATGTATAAACATTTCACAAGTCAAATTCACGTGACATTTACAAAAAACTATCGAATCATCTGTTTTTCCTGTATACTATTCCGAAACCGATCAGAGAAGTAGAACGGATCATAAAACGCGATCCAATGAGAAGTCTCCCAATCAATCACGAACTAATCGAAAATTCCGACTCAATAAGCAGAGACTGATCGCAGAATAAGTCTTCTAGCTCATCATTAGATATCACCCTATTCATCCGGTACTATTCAATTTGATCCAGTTTTATTGCACAGTGGAGCTGGCCAGGGTTTGGCAAAACGCTGATTGAAGAATTTTATGTCGAAACAAAACTCTTTGGTTTTCAGCCCCTTGATTAAATCGCTTTTAAAACCCTCAAAGAACGTTTGAAGTTTGGATAAAGCTTTGGCTTAAACGGACTCATTCGGTATTTATTTTCTTATTAGTGCAAAGATGCAAAATTGACATAATACCTAAGTAAATCTTAATCGTAATTTTTTATCGAGAATTTGGAAAAATCTAACATTATTTTCAAACACAAACTACTATTAACTATTTTGGCATGATTTAATCAATGGAAATTAGGAAAAAAAAATAATAATTTCTAAATGTTTTTGTAATGAAATAATAGTAGATTGTTATACAAGACGCTAAAATGACCCATTGCATACGAGGTAGTTTTATTCCCGAGCTTTAGCGAGGGAATAAATGGAAACCGAGTTACAATGGGTTTTAGCGTCGTGTGTTACACTATACTTTTCACTACGATTGCAAGAAAATAAAATACAATTTTAAATAGTTTATACTTACTTCCGTAAACGAATCCACTCGTTTTTCTATCCTCCACTTCATAAACTTTTTGTACAATATTTTAATAAATGATTTGTGCTTGACGGCAAAAGATTAAAATTATTTCTTTCCTATTACAGTCACACAATTCAATCATAGAAAAATTCTAAAGATTTCGCGCCATGGTACCTTTTTTAAATTTCTGCTGTAGCAGCTAAGCAACAACACAAACACGCATTCTACGATTCACTCTGTGCACGCACAGAGTATAAATAAGTCTATGATTTCACCGAAGAGATGCATTTAGTTCCATTTTCAAAAATAAGAATGAGAAATAGGGGGCCAATTACGAAAATAACGTACGCAATTGCGTAACGCAGTCACTTGATCACGATAATCGTCTGCAGTTCGTCAGTTGTGGCTATTAAACACATTTTCAATTTGAATGAATGATGTCGAATACGCTAAAAAACTGTCAAACTAACGCAATCACTTTGCGATATCGCATACGCAAGTGCTTTGTAAAATAAAACAATCATAACGAAGCACGGACGCAGCTGCGTGTATCGCATGAAACTTTTCGTAATAGACCCCCAGTATTAAGTCGAGCGAGTTTTTATTCGTGATTATGAATAAATACTTTTTCGTTTTAGTAGGCTCATTGGTCATAGACAAACATTAAAAAAAAAACTTTAACCCCTAGGGGTTATTATGCTATTTTATCTCGGCTCTTGTACGTTACAATGACGGACTTTTTGAGCAAGAGGAGTGAAAAACACTTTTAACGGATACTAGCGCGGTTTTATTGGAAGTACTTTGGTAATTAGTTGGTATTTGGTTTGATTCATCGATTCATCGCATGAGGGTAGGCTCACAAGTAGCTTCAGTCCCCCGTGACCACGGCAGCTGCAAAGGTGCCGAAACGTCGGGAAAATCAAAAATCAAACCAAATACCAACTAATTACCAAAGTACTTTCAATAAAACCGCGCTAGTATCCGTTAAAAGTGTTTTATTTCATGTCTAGTGAGCGCGTAAGCTTGAGAAGTGAATATGTTTTTCTAATGTAAATTTCCCTTACAAACCTACAAGTTTTATATGAGTTTACAATTAAAGATGACTTTAATAATCTGGGGGGTTACTTTCGAAACACGAATTAACGAGATTCTGAGATCGAATTGGTATAGAATCAACGTCAAAAATCTGTTATTTTAGTACATTGAAAAGTAACCCCCCTGTTTGAAAAAATAATAATTTACCAAACAGTTAAAAACCTAATCCCTCCACATAAGTTCCATATTGAAGAGTTTTAAACTCAAAAGGATATTAGAAAAATCACTCCAGCGATATTTCACTGACAAAGACTTTAATGAATGTGTCTCAACATTAAAAAAAAATCTTCGTCATCGTATATTTCTGACCGTCTTGACTGATACAGATTTTTATGTTATGATTAAAATCTTTAAAAATATATAGGTACTGATTCCATCCTTTTTAAATATGGAGAGTAAGCAGGATAGCGATAGCATCATTAATTCCAAATTAATGAGAGGAACTCAACGATTCCGGAAATTTTGCAGTTTCAGACCGAACTGTCTGAATTGAATGGTTTTTCTAGGAATGATAAGTTAATTTAAACCGTTTTGGGAAGTTAGGACTTGGTTTGTGTGAGTTTAAATCTGGACATAAATATTCCTGGAGTTATGCAGCCCCTCCCGATTTGTAAAAGGATCTAGTTACGATAACTTGCATAGGAATAAAACTAATTTTAGAATAATATTTTGTAGGCAAAAAATATATTTTTCTAAACTTACAAATCCTAACATTTTTAGAATTTCAAGAACTTTAGAATAATCTTCTTTAAACTACTTTATTAAACATTAATTTCATTACAGCCGTGAAAGACAACCTAATGTTTAAAAGCCGGTCACTACTAGAACTTGCCTTCAAACAGCAAGAACTTAAATAATTTATAAAAGATAACATTTTTGCGTTTATAATACCATTTTCAACACACATGCTCGTAAAGTGAGCTCTAATACATCGCTTTTAGGGCCATAAACCGAACTATAATAAACGCGTGCAATAATATATAAAACACTAGTACGTAATAGAATTAACCCTACAATGTTAAATTAGTACCTTACTGCAAGTACTATGCGAGTAAACAGAGCATTCCCAATTTAGTCGGGTAATACTGTTATTTTATTAATAACAACAAAGAACTATTTAGTATTGAACAACAAAGAGGTTTTATGCTGCTGAAAATTCATATACATTTTTGGAAAAAATGAATGTGTAAGTCCTTAATTAAGTCAAACAAATATTGATTATTATCAAATTAATCATAATTCACAATATTTTGTTATAAAATATTAAAATATTTGCATTTTATCACTTAAAATTATAATTTTGAAGTAGGCTGTATACTATCATTCACCCCTTTGTTCGCAAAATATTCTTGCGTAGGGCGTGTGAAAAAATAAAAAAAAACCTGCGCGCCTTTTCCCATAATTATCATATTTTGTTTTTGTCGTATTTGTTGCTGTGACCACACAGCGAGGAAAAAACTAAGTAATTTACCAAAATTACTTTGTTTTTTCCTCGCAAATGTGTTAAAAAACGTCGTATGAAACTCGTGAGCTTTTGCTTATTGCACACTCGGCTGAGTTACGCCCTCGCCTGCGGCTCGGGCTGCAACCCACAGCCTTGTGTGCAATGAGCAACCTAAGCTAACTTGTCGCATAATGTACTATTACATCCCCATTACCTACCCATTGTGTACAAACTTTTGTTAATTATTGTGATGGAAAATGACCTCACTTTAAATGTGGAGCTCATTTTTCAATGTTGACGACTCTGTATGAAATATACAGGGAGAAAAAAGCAGCCCTTGACGAGTTTCTTGCCGGTTCTTCTCGTTACAAGGTCTCCCGCTCAGGGTTTGCGAACCGATGGCGTAGCTTCTTTGACATTCACAAGTGCTTGTAACAGCCTAGACTGAATAAATGATTTTTTGATTTGATTGATTGATTGATCCGCGTAATCACACAATGCTTCATTAAGTCTCTATAAATTTGATCTCTATTAAAAATCATCATTATTTTCATCAAAGGCCTTTGCTATTCGAAAGTTCATCGAAAAAGGGTGATTAAGATTAATTTATCGCCAGAAAGCTCTATTTTCGACCACGGTAACCTTTAATTGGCTCCCACGGTTAATTCTTTACAAAAATTACTGCTTCGTTTATAATCATCCAATGGCTAATTTTCCGGGACAATAGTCTCGACCAAATTAAAGAAATATGTTAATTTCGTCTTTGTGTTAGATCGTCGGAGCGGATGGTTATAATTAACAAAATGTTAACAACTACTGATTGAGTTTCCGTTTCGTTAGCTTGTTATTTATAATTTGTGACTTGAATCTGGAAAATTTGGGTTTTATTGTATAAATTATTGCTCCGTTATTTAATACAACAGATGGTAATTTGCTGGTTTCATGTAACAGATGGTCTCTTAGGCACAAAAGATACAGAAATATTAAGTCACTCTGGTTGAAAATAGGGAATTATAAATTTAAATTATATGCAAAAATACTAAAAAGCTTCCTCTTCGGAGCAGTCTTTTCTTGGCCTTGATGTCTGAATGTGTGGGTCTACCGCGCAAGTGTCGTCGGCATCGCTATCGGCTTCATTTGACAGGCTTCATTTTAACTTTTCTTTGGTAAGTATTTTTTTATAATGATTGGTTTCCTCTTGGCCCCCGTTTAGCCAAAAAGAAAAGACAAGGTCAACGATGGACCGAGCTTGCCCAGATGGTGTCTATTCACTCTGCCTGCCTAGCATGACCGATTTATATCGCGTGATATAGCATTTTATCGACTCTCAACTGTCAAACTCCTTTGTCTTTTTGACAGTTAAACGTGATAAAATGCTATATCACGCGATATAAATCGGTCATGTTAGGCAGGCTGGCCTTGATAAGAGTCAGGTTGTAGTAAATTTTTATTTGTGCCAAAAAGAAGTAGCAATGTGTTACATCCATCTGTCAAATGAAGCCGATAGCGATAGCGAAGGACCCGTGTTTAGAGTATTATGTTAACAAAACAAGTGCTCCTATAAATAGTTAAGACAATGATAAAATGTTATGCGCATCCACAGTCGATTAAGGAAAGCACACAAATAGAGTAATATCACTTCCCCTTTCCAATCATAATAAATTATACCCCGATCAACTAAGCAATATTAGAATAGCTGGACATAAAATTAGAACTTTCAAATTTGATCTTTATCAACTACAATTTAAAGACCAACCAATTTCCGCGAAATCAGAAACAGATGATCTCTGTTTGTATAAGCAATTTATAGTAATAAACGTGAGATGAGTCCAATTTTATATGTCTCTGAGGATATCCTGAGGCCACCCAGCCGATGGCGGGAAAAAAGGACAAACGAAATTAGAACGAGATGACAGGTTTATATGTCGATGGCGGAGAATTGCCGTCTGGCGCAGTTTATGGTGGAAGGAAGATTTTTAAATTGGAGAAAAACAGATTTTGAACAAAATACAAGTAAAGTCTTTGAGACAAAAATTTGCTTTTCAAACAAACTTAAATAAAACCAAAGATAAAGTTTTATTACCTATTCGAAAGCATAGTTGTATAAATGCTTAAATGGAATAGGTATTATAATATTAGCTTTCAACCGCGATTTTGTCCGCCTGGATATTCGGGAAATCCCTAGGGAACCTTTGACCTTTGACATAAGAAATAATTAAATTAATTGACATTGTAATTTTGTATGCCCTACAGGGCCAAACATGTAAGGACACCGATAAACCCTGACAACTACATTTTTTGTACACTCATGTTTGACAAAAAATAAATGATTATTGATTATTGATTGATTATTGACCGGGATAAAATATCCTATATCCCAGTCTATAAACTACCTATATATCCAAATTTCAGGCAAATCTGTTTAGATTTTTTTTCGTGATTGAGTAACAAACATCCAATCATCTTAACATCCAAACTTTCACATTTACAATATTGTAATCTTATATTTGCCTAAATCCAAATCACGCCAACAGCACTATTAGCGTATAATCCATTAAATGAAGTAGGTACACCAATACCCCATTTGTGAAATATTTAGTGACTATTTATTTTGGTCGGATTGGCGCTAACAGCGCTGTGAGCGTGATTCGGAACGCGGCCTTTATCTTACTATAATTATCTATCTTACTAATCTTAGTAAGATACTTCGTAAATTATAAAACTAACATGAAGGTATGTTATGTCAAATGTACGCATTTTAAGGCATTTGTGCTTATTGTGGTTAGATAATTCCTTATTAGTCTAATTTCATTCTAGGTTAGGTAGTAACATTAGTGCGGTAACATTAGTGCGGTAACTAAATTACTGTCCTAAACTAATTCAAGTGTGTTGTAAACTTAAATCGGTGAAGGGAACGAAAGCTACCACATAATTGTATCGTTATATCGGGTGCGGTTTATAAATAATGAATGCCTTCTAAGGGCATCCAATTAAGGAAATAATGACATAGATGGATTTAAAAAAGATCAGAGGGTCTATTACGAAAATAACGCAGTCACTTGGTCACGATTATCGTCCGCAGTTCGTCGGTTGTGGCTATTAAATACATTTTCAATTTGGCCATCGTAGCCCAAAGACTATTGAACGAATGATGTCGGATACGCTAGAGAAAAACTGTCAAACTTACGGAATCACTTTGCGATATGACATACGCAAGTGTTTTGTAATAGGAAACAATCATAACGAAGCACGGACGCAACTGCGTGTATCGCATGAAACTTTTCGTAATAGACCCCCTGGTGGCAATTTTAGGAATTATACGAGAAACGGAAACAGTATAAATTGAGTTGGGTAATACTTACAAATTACCTGGCATCATTACGATAAAACTCGAGCACAAAAACTGTATTGATTGATATTGTCTATTGTAGAGTTTACAAAATAATATTTGCAAACTATGGAATTTAACAAGTTACTTAACATTACGTTATATACTGCGGTTCTAATTCTCAAAACTACACAAACTTATTTTTTTTAATATTTGTACAAAATAAGTTATTTTGTACAAATATTTAAAAAAATAAGGCTAAAAGTCACATAACTCTTATTTCCCAAGAAAAAACATGAAAGCTAAAATTTGTAAGTAACACATCAGAGACTATAACTCCGTCAATCCCGTGAAATTCTCATTCCCCAATACGTTCTCGTCGAAAGATTAGTTAGTTATTGGCCAATAAACCGTTAAAAGTCGCAATAAAAATAACGTTACGGGAATAACGCGACCGTTTATGTCAAACAGAAGTTTTATGAGACACGTAAGAAATTATTTTGGTTCCTTTTTTCTGATTACTCTCTTGTTTCAGCTGAGATTTGGGATGGGATGTGAATTTGAGATTGATGAGAATAATAATTGCATTTAATTATTATTTTAATCTATTTTTTTAACTTTGATCTTCTTTGATTTTCTTAGGGATCCCACATCTATTAGATTAATTTTTAAACAACATACAATTTGAGTGAAGTCTACAGTGTGTCAATTCTTTAAAAACATCTCTACGATGCGGTACCGCTGTCACATAGACGCCAGCGCTCGGACGACGAGCTCGCCGATGGTCGGAACTATTTTTCTATACAAAAATGACGTTTTCGCAGCGTCGAGATGCGCTCGACGCTGCGGATGTTTTTAGGGAATTGAGGGGCAGCTCACTGCGCCACTAGTAAAAGATTATTCGTCGTTTTATAAAAGCATTATTATAAAGAAATCTAATGCCAACAAAATTAACAAATTATCAAACTCGCATACTAAAATAGCTGAACATTTCAACGTACGCAGTGAAGCGCGGCGGCATAAATTGAATCCTAAACAATGAAATAGACAATCCTATTACATTTCTATTCTATGGACACACCCTCGAATGTGTTTTGTTGTCAAATGATCCGTAACTTACGCATTTAGCTGTAAATAAGATCTGCAATAGAAAAACGTCCAGTAAACAAACTTAATAATTAAATAATCAATTAAATATTCTGGTTAGTAGTAAGGCTTATTTCAAGTCCGCCTGGCTATTTAGCGACCAATCTTACCTAAGTCTGACGCCATAACAACAATTTAAAATTTTTTGTGTTCCAGCAGTTACAGGTAAGATAGACAGTTCCGCAGTGATGAGGATTCCGGGTGTAGTGCGCTTCCACCTTCGGCCTTACGTCACTTAACATCAGGTAAGGAGAAGGCCACGCATCCCGATGTGCATTAAAATGAAAATCTGGTGGTCTACTTATCCATTCAAATATTTTGACAATATTATCAGCATTAACTTCTATTGCTAAGCATAATAATTATTGAACGTTATAGACTTTTAACGGTTTGCATCCAACTGTAACCCCAAACATCGTTACTGATCTTGCCCTATGATTATTAGTTTTGTCTTATATCGGTAGTCTCATAATCGATGTGGTCTGCCTAGTATCGTTTCATCTTCTAACTTTGACAGCTATTCCCAAAAAGGTGTTGTTAGAAAATGACAAAAGTATTCTTTTAAAACAAAAATTTCAATGTGAAATTTCAATGTGAAATAAGTTGTGCCCTTGTACAATTCTTCTGTCCATTTCTTTTCCGTTTGTAATTGTGTGTGTACAGAACTAATAAATAAAATAAATAAATAAATAAAAATAAGTACGTAGGTACTTTCATCTCAATCAAGTAAAGAACCAAACGGCTCATGTCTCGTGTATTGCAGCTAAATTAAAAGCTTCATTCAATGATTAATTCATTCATTTCGATGTTATCATACTGTTCCGTCTATTAACTATGCAATAACTGTGAACATAGAACTCACATTTAAAACTATTTGTCTTCATTAAAACGCAGTGAAACACTTTGGGTAGTTTTGCTGTCAAAATTATGGAGTATTTTTCTTCGTTGAATAAGACGTGGATTTAATGGTTAGGTTTGGATTGTTTATTTACATTGAAGATATATTTTTAAGTAAAACGCTCTCTAGTGAATAATTTTCGTTGCTTTAGAAAAAATACAAACGCTTATTTATGCTTAAATACAAAGGTATTTTTGTTAAAGGCAAAACCTTTTTGGTAAGTAGGTACCTAATTAATTTTGTGTTTTGAATAATTGATACAAGATTCCATTATTGTTGTTATGACAATTATGTAAGTTTCAGAAAAACTTATCCAATTGTTATAAAAATAATGTTAAAATAATAATATTTTATGTAAATTTTTGAAAGCTAACTTATATCAAATAAAAAATAAAATACTTTTTTTTACTATGGACATCGTTCCGAAAAAAATGAATTTATTATTATTACTTATATTATCTTCATCTTCATCAGCCTTTTTTAATGTCCCCACTCCTGGGGCATAGGCCTTCCTTATGGGTGGATAAGGAGGACGGGCCATAACCCACCACGCGGGCCCAATGCGGATTGGTGGGTGTTAACGACTGCAAATGCAGCCGGGAGCTCGAGATAATAAATATTTGGTCACCCATCCCATGACCGACCCTTGCGAACGTTGCTTAACTTCCGCAATCGCTGGGCCAGGCGCTAAACCACTGCGCCACCGAGCTCCACTTATATTATATTTATTCTATATTATTATAGTATTATTCTTATATTTTTTAGATTTCACCCTAACATCGATTTCGCTACATCCAACGCAGAAATTCTTCCAAGAACTCCAATTACAGTTTGATACAAGAATCAAAGTAAGAATAAGTATATGGCTCGCATAGAAGCCATCAAGTAGAGTACGGCCAGATGACACGTCACGTTAGCGCCACATACAATTAAAGCCACGATGTGTATCTGTTCCCCGAACAGTCGGCAGACGAAAATAATTGAAGCCAAACATGTGCGCTTAAGCTGGTAGAAGTTGCGATATCGTCGGAGCTGATATTTTGGAACTGTTCCTTTATTCATATATAACGATGACTAGTGCACGTGAATTGAAGTAGGGAATTATTATTTAATTGTAATCATGTTTTTTTTCTCACTGTTAACCTATAACCTAATTTAATTAAAATGTCTTTATTTTTATTATATAATTAAATTTTTGCACATCGTATCTACAACGATAGAATATGTTGGTAATCAGTAATTTAAGAACACAATGTACCATATTCACGCAAATGAACTATTACTTACTTACTTACTTACATAAAATTAAAGTAGTGGTTACAAAATTACTTGCATTTTGCTAGTTTCGTGTACAGGGAAACATAGGGGAATAACAAATACAGTTAAGGTTTTAAAATATTTTGTCCCATACTGACTAGGTTACCTATACAAGTTAGTCACTTAACACATGCAATTAAAGTCACGATGTATATCTGTTCCCTGAACAAGCACTGGCCCGCAGTCAGACAATATTAATTGTGGGCAACAGACATGTGCGGTTCGGTTAAGCTGTTACAAGTACTACTTAAGGCGAGGCCAGTTCACGAAATTTACTCTTTCACTATGTCTTTAGAATAAGGTTAAATATTGCATAACTTTAATTGACGCTTCGTCAGAAATTTGACTAATTTTAATTCATTTTTATTGATTTCTGAAATACTGGATCATTTATTGAAAATGTACACGGTTATTGTGTTAGATCGATAAAAAAGCTATCCTTTTTGCATAAAAAATCATATCACTGTCGTTGAATATTACGAAATCTGACGATTTGAAATTTAGTTTTATAAGTTTTATTGTGTTATTCAGGATTTTTTTACAGAGTTACCATGCCATTTTTCAATATTCTGTTCGGTTAATTTGCTTCTTTGTTTCTTTTTCAGTCTACAGTAATTTTTGTGAAGTAGAATTTTACATCAGTTCTTCACATTGGAAGTTCAAAAATCAGACTTTTCATCAGACCGTGAACTGGCCTCGTCTTAATAACGTTGAAGCTGGCTTTTTGGAACTGGTCATCTAATTATGGAACTGATAAAAAACATTTTAAATGATAAATTTGCCATTTATTTATTATTAGAATAATAAAATGTGCTTTTTAATAACTAGTGGAATCAAAAATAATAACAAAAAATACATAAGGACAAGTAACTGACGGCTAGAAGCCTTTAGGTACGGCCAGATGACACGTCACGTCAGCGCTAAAGTTACGACCTGTATCTGTTTTCAGATCAGTTGGTAGACAAAAATGGTTGTGGCCAATAGACATGTTTTGTACGCTATGCTGTTACAAGCGGTCACTAAATATATTAGGTACTGGAGCAGATATTTTGGAAATGTTTGATCCTCTAATTTAAATTAACGATTGCGAGTCGAGTCTTGCCCAAAAGCAAAGACAGGGTCTACGATGGAGCGAGCTTGCCCAGCGGTTCTACCGGCTAAAAACAGTGAAGTTAATGTTAACTATAAGAATGTGATACATTGCTACTTCGTTTTGGCACCAATAAAAACTTACCAAAGAAAAGAAGCAATGTATCATATCCATCTGTCAAATTACAGTTAACATTAACTTCATTATTTTTAGCCGGTAGACCCGCAGAAGGTGCTTATTCACTCTGGCCTTGAATAGAGTCAGGTTGTATGCGCTCGGAAACACAGACGCCGGCAGGGAAATACATTCCATAGCTGTGCGCATTATGAACGATGATGAGTAGCGTTTGGTACGCAGAAAAGGTATATCAACTAAGAACGGGTGGTAGCCTGCAGTGCGTCTGGATGTCCGATGGTAGAAAGGAGAAGGTGGAATGAGTTCATGCAGTTCTTCAGCACACTCACCGAAGAACAACCTGTAAAAGACCGATTAATGAGATAAATGACAAATATGAATAATAGTTACATAATATTTAACATAACTTAACCATAACTAAATGAAGTACCTACATACTTTCTGGCGGATGAATTGATACAAATAATAAAACTAACTAGAAGTTTGTATTGTACGAGCAAATCTCTTGGAACAGTTAGAAAAACCTTTTAACTACAAAAACGGTAATTGCAACCCAGACACAAATAAAAAAAATAAAAAGCTAATACCAATATGGTGATAATCATCAAGTAACATAATTAAGAAGATACTATAGTTATAATATTACAGATAGTTTAAATATCCAATACACTGTTCTATTTAGCGAAAACAAAAAGTATCCATACCAATAATAATAAAGTACAAAGAACAGAGAAATATCAAATGATAAACAACATATTAACCCCGCCCCATCCCTAGCTATTGCTTCAATGCGGTGGGTTGTACCCGACGACACATTTTAAGATAATGTTTTTAAGTTTATGGCAAATTACAGTGATGTTACAGGCCACCGGGGAGTAGACGATGTGCCTAGATAAAGCGCAATGGAGCTACTTGAAACGATACATTTGTTTACATAGTTCGTACAATTGTACGGTCTGTTTGCAAAGTTGGAGTGCAGTCTTTATAGTTTTAGTTTGGTTATAATTGTTACTCTTTGTGAATAAAACTTTTTTGACTCGGAGAATTTAGCAAAAAATAATAATTTACAACAACTTATTTACATAAGTAAAGACAGGGTTAATAAAAATATTCGAACTAACATATTTTGAAGGATAATAAAGACCGATAGAAACCTAATCAACTTGTTAGGCTTCGGGTTTTATTGGGAAACCTAACAAATTCATTATTTTGTCAAAGTCAAGCCCACGTAATAGAATTATATTAGTGACATTAGTAGTTAAATCAATAGCTATAAATAGTGTAGTGTGAGCCTTATAATTTTACTTTTGTTACAAAATATAAACGTGTGTATGCACTAAAATTAAGAATCGCCTTTAGTCTTTTCCTAACTAGGTACCTACCTACAACTCGACTAGATTAAAACGGTGTCATGTACTTAGCTGTCATGCAGCTGTCATGCGCCTAATTATCTTGGTAGAGTTGTACTACTTAGGAAAAGACTGGCGATTTTTAAGTGTAGTTGCAAACGGCCGAATATACTAGGGGGTCACAACAAGTTTGGTAACGATCGCGTAAGTGGCTGACTCTGGGTTCACAGGATGGAGAGGCACTCTCTGATGCTTAATATGTCGGTCTGTTTGCGTGAAGTGGTTGCGTTCTTTTTATATGCAGGCTGACAAATGTGTTATCGTTACAAAAAAATACGATAAGGTAAATGACTGACAATAGTACAGCAAGTATTTAAGTACTAGTTGTACTCAGACCTAGAGTCAGCCACTTACGCGATCGTTACTATATTTGTTATGGCCTCCTAATCTAGAAAGTCGACAGAAGCGCCACACAGGACGTATTCGAAAATTTTTCCGTCATTTGTTTTTGTGCAAAGAACTACGAGTACCTACCTACTTGGGAGGGAACGCAGTGGACCATCAGCCATTTTTAATGTCCCCACTGGATGGACCATAACCCACCACGCGGGCCCAATGCGGATTGGGGGTATACTATAGTTACTACTATACTATAACCCGACTTGGCCTGAGATTGCCTGTCCATATGTATAGGTATGTGTGCGTGCGATTAGTTCTAAAACGCGCCTCTGTCTGTTTTATTTTTTTGTGACGCAGTCGTCAAATAAAAAATATGGTTCTAAAAATTATACGCGGAAAAGCTTTACAATTATTAGCCGTCAGATTAAAAAAACAAATTGTCTAAGAATCGCGACCATAAATAAAAGTCACAACGTTTGTCACTCCCGCCATACCAACCACCCACGCCTCTCATTATTATATCAACAATTTATCAATCATTAATTAAATCACGCTTCACCCACAACAAATAGGTAGACAGAAAAAAATAGAAAACGACAAAATCGGACTTTTAAATTAATTAACCGAAATTTCATACACAGCGCCGTTGTCTATGATTAAACGCATCGTCGACTTTGGTGATGGAGACAAAAAATTTGGTTGCCTCCTCTATTTATCAATTTTATAACTAAAGGCCGGCGCCCACTTCACGTTAGTCGTACGGAAGAATTGTCAGAATGCTAAGGTATACTGACCCTGGATTATGTGAAATGTGAGCCAATGAGGATCAACGAGGTTTTTAGTTAAATATGTAGAGTTACAGTCACATCAAAATCAATTATTTCAGTGAAAGAATTATTGAAATTGGACCAAAAATTACGAAAATCGCTCTTTCTTTAAAAAACGCGGCCGACATGCGATGACGTCATCAGCCACGTTCGCCGCTCAGCGGCGCGGCGGGTGTTTGTTCGGGCGATCGTGGCACATGACGTCATCGCATGCCGGCCGCGTTTTTTAAACTCACTTTTTAAAACTTCAATAATTTTGTCATTACTTAATGAATTTGAGAAATTTAAACATAGATTTACTCAGTTGTTGATATTGTATTTGATGTGATATACAAAATTGATATATTCAATTGTCGTGTTGATCCTCATTGTCAAAGGATGTTGTGGTCTCCGGTTAAAAATATTGTGTGTACCGTTCATGGGTATTTTTTTCAGGAGGATGTTTTGATAAATTTTTATTTGCTTAATGTAACACTTAACTTGACTTATAGTGCTGTAACAGGGTTCCGAGTGTAACGGTCAGTTTGTCTTCTTTAACATTCATTAATATCGTTAATATTAATGAACTATTAAATTGGTGTTTATGTTGAAAATTGCAATATTAATTCTGGTTGAAGAAAAAGAAAACCAGTGTCTCGTTTTCGCAATACGATAATGCGACTGCTATCGTAAAGGTACAGGTCAGGAAAATCTCTTGCGGCGGCGGCGGCGACGCCATGTCGTGTCGTTTTGCGTGAAGTGAGTGCGGGCCTTAACTCCGATTTGTCATTGGTGCAACTGACAAAGGACAATTAGTGGACCACACAGACGAGCCATTGACTGTCAACCGTTCGGTCGTTGAAAGTCACGGCTGGCGCTGACAGAAATAGGTCAGCATTCCTTTTGTCTTACAGAATATCTGTAAGCGACATGTAACAAAAATAACAAACTTTTTCTAACCGTCGTCGTCAGTCTGTGTCACATCGATAAGCAAAGCTTTTTTCTGCTCAAGTATCATGTTACATCTGAACCTACTGATAGTTTAGTCGTGAAATGAATAAAATTAATGTCTACTAAAAATCCATGTTGACATTTTTTTTTCAATAGATTTTCCTGATTTACAAAATCTGATAAAAATAAAAATAAGCAACTCATTATCATAATAATCCCTCTGGCCACGTGGTTCGACTGCCTTTGTTCTAAAGATCGGACTGCAGTTGGTTAGGAATTGTAATTCCGATTCTTGAACTTTTCTTCCGATTAATCGGACTACAAATAATCTGCAATCTTTTTTAAACTGTTTTGCCCAAAAATTATTGGAAAATTTCAAGTTTTATCTAATCCATGTTCGGTCAACCGGACTAATAACTGAACCACTGATACGTAACGTACAGTCAACAGCGCGTCAGACTATAAATGTTGGTTTTGAGACCGTCTTTATGTCGTACGTAATAAGAGCTGTTATCGTAGTTTAACTGTTTAACTTACAGTGCTGTTGTACGTTTAAGAGGGAATTAAAGTCGCAGATTTTCTTGAAATAAACTATGCATCGATTACTACCTTCTTACATTACGTACCAAACACTTTTTTTGTTTTGCTAAAAACAAACAAAGCTATTAAGCTTTCAATTGAAATCTCCTTACGATTTCTTAGATAACACTTCAAGTGAATGTTAAACTTGGAAGTCGACGTCAGGAACAGCTGGCGACCGTCCAAGCCTCCTCGGTTCTAATCCTAAATCTTGCAGATAGCTATCGAGATTGACGAATGACCCTTTGGAGTGTGTAAAAAGTTTGTTACCGTAGGAAATGGAAGGAGAAATGATTAAATGGTGGAGTTTTTGTATTCAGTGTTTGAATTAGGTCAGTCTTGGTAGATAGGTATAGTTATCAGCACTCTGGGGCTGGTGAATCTACGGGCGTTCCGAACGTTGTCTTTCTCCTCAACATATTTTCATAATTGTAGAGTAAGAAAATTCTATCCCCGTGTGCAGTGACGAGAAATAGGTCCTAGACGAGTAGCGTTTATCAGCATAAGTTATATTGTTTAGATATATTATAAACTAAGTATCAATTCAAAATACCTATGCATTGATACAAAACTTTAAAAAAATATGCTAATAATGAGTACCCAATACCCATATCTTCATTTGTTTAATAGTAAAATTGAATTAAGTGTATCTATTCATTTCAGGACGTCTTGATTTCGGTTAGTTAACTATGACAATTAATGATATAACTACCTAATAAATAAATAAAAAATACGGAAACTAAAAGAAAAAAAATGTGAAGGTATTTAATATTTGCTCATATACGAGTATTCCGATGAATCATAATTTAGCAATAAACGAAAACTATCAAAACAAATGCTATCGAAAACAAAAACACCCCTCAAGCGAAATTATTCCAACCGATAGAAACCGTAAGAGAATCTCATCACATTCTACGTATTCAGATTTATGTATCTGATCGTCCAAACACCGCCCGCCGATATATCTTGAGCTAGCACGTCGTAAAGGGGACAGTAAAACAGTGTGACAGCCGAAAAAACTAAGGAAGTATCTCGAAAGTGCGATTCCCGTCAGGGGCAGATGTTATCTTCTTCGGGAATAATACACCCATGAGCGATTTCCTTAATTTCGTGAGTCGAATCTGGGATCGAACCGCCCCGATTGCTAGTTACCGATAAAGTTTATGGGTTTGTAGGCCTGGAGACTGGGTGCTTTCAAGATACAGTTTTCATTTCAAGAAACATCAATAGTTGTTCGAATTTACGTTTTGTTGTCCCGTGAGCACAGCTGTTAGAATGTATGTTTTACTGAATAAAAAATAATATAATGTATCCAGAAACCTTTTTACTATTTGCAATTACTGCAAACTACAGCATTGTCTAAATACTTGTAAATTTGAGATTTTTGCATTCACAATACTATTTTCATACAATACTAAATAATAACTAGAAAAAATCCGACTCGCACCAGATCAATTCTCGGTCAGGAATCTAACTTTTTCTAGTATATTATCAAGTATTGTAGAGATACTTTTATTAAACTTTAACACAAACGCTTTGTGTCCTATCTACATTATCACTCTCTGCAATCTTTCTGAATTCTTCCAATGTTTTTGTATTAGTTAGAAGTACTTTTATTATTTATGAGTATTTCAGCTTTTTTATTCTTTACTCCATATTTGGTAACCATTGGCGACACTTGGCCAGAAAGATGTTAATTATGTATTTAATACAAAATCAACTTCAACACCCTTAAAACCCTCTATGATTTCTTCTTACGTCTACCACGACGAAGTTTTTATTTTTCTAATACGTAGTGCATCTATTTCTTAGCTCCTACACTATAAAGCTCCACAAATAACTCAGATGTGCCTCCCCGCCACGACCGTCCATCCGCTGTGTCAATTGGCCACGAGGTCAGATAACAGAGGTCACTGCACATTAATGTGCTTTAATATAGCTTATACTTATTGGCCGGCATTCGATGGCTTAAGTCTTATAAAAAGACTTTTAATTAAGGTCCCACCGAAAGTGTCTCCTTCAGAGGTTTTTGTTAATAGAAAATGATGTTTATAAAACTTTACGTGGAATTTTTAGGGCCCATGGTCTAATTAGAAAATATCACTATATTCCCTCGTAGTCATTTGTAGTAGATAGCAAATGTGTCAAAAACCGCCACTTTTAGCAGTTTTGTTATCTACTTTTATTACTTATAGCAGTGACTATGAGGGAATTTAATGATACCGTTTAAAAATACTAGACTACCTATATAGGTTTAGAATACAATATTAAATTAAATTCACCGCGGCGTCACTTTCGGTCAGGAAAGCGCCTTAAGTGTCGAAGCAAAAACTATGTTACACTAGCTGTAGCGAGCGGGATGATATAAACTTACACTTAAAATCTACTTAAGTACTATTTTTTAACCGACTTCCAAAAAAGGTTTTTTTTGTGTATGTCCACCGATTACTCGAAGACGGCTAGACCGATTGAAATGATTAAAACGTTATTACATTAGGTAAACTCCCAAGTTGGTCCCATTTTTTAAAATTTAGAAATCGGTTCAGTACTTTTCAAGTAATCTTGAAAAAAGCACAAAAATAGTATGATTTTGTGTGAATTACCTCGATGATAATGGTCGTATTACTACCTTGTAGGTAAGGTTATACCTTACCTACAAGGTACACTAAAAATAAAAAATGTTTAAAAAAACAAAAGCCGACTTCAAAAAACCTACCTCTAAAAAGTAAGAAATAATATTCGTAATAATAAAAATACGTCTATTGAAGTCGGGTTGGGGCTTTTAGAATAAAAAAAAAAGGAATTTGTACACCAGCCCCACCCGACTTCAATAGACGTATTTTTATTATAACGAATATTATTTCTTACTTTTTAGAGGTATCTTTTTGAAGTCGGTTTTTTTGTTTTTTTTTATTTTTTGAAATTGTATTAGTTTATGTCCGTCATTCATACTTTAGAAACGTTATTTTTTGATGGAGAGCCCCGAGTTTTAAAAGTATCGGAATAATAAAAAAGCTAAAAGTTAGCAAATGAAATAAAACTCGCACTCGGGAAATCAACATTTTATAGCATCATGGATCCGTGAGGGGAGCGAAATTTAAATTCGTTCATCATTTTCATCTCTGCAAACGGAATAAATATTTATCGAAGCCGTGTAATCGTGTTGTATTGTTTTTTTAACCGCATTCATATTTTGAAACGAGCTTATCGAATGACCTCTCAAACAAATGAAACAAATAGAGCAAACAGAAAAACGTAAGTTTTTCTTAATTTGCAACAATTCATCATCATATCAGCCGCACGACACCCACTGCTGGGTATAGGCCTCCCCTAAGGATCTCCACGACGATCGGTCCTGCGCTGCCCGCATCCAGCGGCTTCCCGCGACCTTCACCAGATCGTCGGTCCACCTTGTAGGGGGCCTACCCACGGAGCGCCGTCCGGTGCCCGGTCGCCATTCCAGAACCTTTCCGCCCCAACGGCCATCGGTTCTTCTCGCTATGTGTCCCGCCCATTGCCACTTCAGCTGAGCAATCCTTCGAGCGATGTCGGTTACTTTAGTTCTCCTGCGGATCTCTTCGTTTCTGATTCGATCACGCAGGGAAACGCCGAGCATGGCTCTCTCCATTGCACGCTGGGTGACCTTGAGCCTCCTTATGAGACCCATAGTTAGCGACCACGTTTCACTGCCGTAAGTCATCACTGGCAACACACACTGTTCATACAAGACAATATCTTCTATCAAATTAAATAGTACGTAGCTATTTAAAATAGAAGTATAATACAAGAACTGTAATATTTAAACAATCAGAAACAACTTTTCTTTAGCTGCAACAATTAGCTGAACAAAATTAAAGTACCTACTTAAGATAAATTATTATGCATTAACAACTGTTCAAGAGGTGGACTTAATGCTCACAGTATTGTCTAAGATATTTGCGAGTGCAATAGCACAAAAGAAAAATAAATAAAAAGATTAAACCATGAACTTTGTGAGTTCATCCACAATATTTTCACAGTGTAACTTCTGCTACTTTGATACTGATTTATTTTAAATCAACGATGAATTACTTAATAACTAAAATTATGTCGATTTTGAGTAAGTTCATTATTTATGTATTTTAAGAGCCTAAATGTAGTTTTGAAGATATACATAGAGTAATCACGATTTACTCGATTTTTGATCTAGAAAGTCTTTTAAATCAATGATGAATTAATAACTAAATGTCGATTTTGAGTAAGTTAAATTATTTATGTATTTTAAGAGCCTAAGCATCTTTTAGCTGCAGTTTTGAAGATATACATAGAGTAATCACGATTTACTCGATTTATGATCTAGAAAGTTCTACACATCTATCCCTGCTATAGTATTAATAGTACTGAAATCCATCACACCACAAGCTGCTTACTGAAACCTTATATGGTGGGCTTCAACCAATCATGAGCCGGCGTGTGGTGGGCTGGCTCTGAGTGTCTGGTTACATGTCAAGACATGTCGCTTGTTATACGGGGTATTGTAGGATGTTAATGAATTTATACCAGAAAAAATAAGACCTAATTTAAAAAAAAGTTGGAGAAACTGTCTCAGTTGAAAACGAATATTTAATTACTAACTAGTTTTATAGCTAAGTCTAGATGCTAGAGCTACAAAAAAACAGTAAATTGACTTTTGACTTTAACATTATGGTAATGGATGATCCCTTATTCAAGTAGTAAACTTTATATTTGTTTAAAACTAACCCAAAAGAAGCCCAAAACTCCAAAAAAAAGAAGCAGTATATTAAATATCATGATGCATCGCAAGCTTATGACAATCGCAAACATTGATAAAATGTTCAATTTTGTCAATCGCACAGGAAAATGAGACACAATAGATTTTCCATTGTTATGCGGCCTCATGCGGCTGCTTGGCGTTTAATGAAATAAGGAATTGACGTTATATATTTTTTACTTTTAAGTTAGCGTTATGTTTAAAATAATAAAAAGTTTTCCACTTGAATATTGGGATAGGCAAAGACATTTAATATTTTGTTGGTATTGTAAACAGTTACATTGTATCAAAAGCCTTTTTTATTTCACTTAAACCCGAGACCCGAGAGTGAGTGTTAAAATTGTAATACCAAAAGCTTTACACACTAAGGTGAAAGTTCACCAACTTTTAAAACAGCTGATTAGTTTTAACCGAATGTTTTTGACGTTTTTATGTATGAAGAAAATGTCAAAAACATAATTATGATTGAAAACTAACCGGCTGGTTAAGTAGTTGGTGAACTTGGGTCTAAAGATAATATTGTTTATGTCCATCAGCCATTTTTGATGTCCCCACTGCTGGGGCACAGGCCTTCGTTGCAAATGCCGCCGGGACCAACGGCTTAACGTGCCTTCCGAAGCACGGAGGAGCTTGTGATAATAAATTTTTGGTCACCCATCCCATGACCGACCCTTGCGAACGTTGCTTAACTTCCGCAATCGCTGGGCCAGGCGCTAAACCACTGCGCCACCGAGCTCTGTTATTGTTTATGAAGCAGACAAATTAAATGGTTACGAATTTAGTCAAAAGTTCACACAATTTCTAAATTCCACTTCGCAATTATCTCAATAAAACCGCTATTCTCTTCTAATTCCCCATGCTTTTAGATTAAAATATCAAGTTTTCTATCGACAAAACTAAAAACACACCGCCATTTAAAATTAGTGTCACCAGTTACACTATGTTTAGGACGCATAAATAGTGATGATATCTAAATGGTACAAAATGGTTATTTAAATACAGAGAGCTTTGATAAAAATCACGATAAAACGCGCTTTTCTAATTTGATGTGTTTAAAGTAACGATTTGAATAGCTGAGCGTTTTTTTTTCAATGTTTATGTTTTCACTTATAAACTTTATTTAATAAAAAGAGATGGCTAATTGGCCACCAATGCCTTTTTATCGTGGGCATGTTTTATTTGCTTTGTTATCTGCACACTTACCTAAATCTATTATTATATGTAGGTGTTAATATAATATTTCCATAGAGATCTGATGAAAATTAAATACTTAGTGATATTTCGATGAATAAAAAAAGCATATTATTAAAAGAGCCAGATAAAAGACACAAAATAAAAATATTTATTATGAATTGCGAGAAATAATAAAATATCGAACTTGACATTACTTAAAAAAGTTTTATTTATTTATCAGTAAGTACTTATCTGTTTTCTTTTTAATTTTATCCTTTTTTATCATAATTTAAAAACTGAAATAACTACTACAGTTTTAAATTAACAATTGTATTGTAGAGTCGTTGACTTGCAAAATATTTCATCTTTTATAATTAACATTACGATATTACTTTTCGCCCTAGGGACCGTTTGAGTTTGTACATTATTGTGATAATAAATTGTTATTTGGTTTACAGTTGTTTGTTAAATTAGATTTCGTTGGCCTTTCTGATCAAGTCTCGCACGCTGGATCTATTAGTCACGACTATAATAGGTTCTATATGATTTCTGGAAGGTTTGAGTAAAAAAAATACAAGCAAGTGCGAGATTGTTTTGCTTATTTACGAGGTTTCTGTAACACTGGTTAAAAAAGTCAGTTTCCTAAAAACAAACCTTAAAATGGTTTACATTAACATTTCAAGGCCCGAAAAATGAGACGCAAAAGATTTTCTGTTGTTGTTTGGTTTTACAAAAATAGGTCAACTAGTAGAAAATTAATAAAAAAAATATTACATAATATTGAGGGCTTTTCACAATGAAAATTAAAAAATGAAAAAAACTGTAGGCTCGATAGATAGCGTTGATAAAAATAGGTGACAATGTGATTTTTTTAACTAAGCTTCGAAGAGTATCAACACCATCTAGTGAGGCAAATAGTTACTATTTTTAGGCTTCGAAGAGTATCAACACCATCTAGTGAAGCAAATAGTTACTATTTTTAGGCTTCGAAGAGTATCAACACCATCTAGTGAAGAAAATAGTAACTATTTTTATTTTTTAAATGTCACTTGGAAAACCCCTCATACATTCTTTTTACGAGATTGAATAACGAATTGAATACCATTTACAAACCATCGATTTCAAATTTGCCACGTTTATGCCCGCGATTATTTTTTATTCCGCTCAAATAGGCAACTAAAATTAGGCAAAGGTACCGCTTTTATACAGCCACATAAATTTTGATGCTATCTAAACAGCAAAACAGTCGTTTGAATGCGGCATCGCGGACGACTCGATTAAATCGCGGTTTTATAATTCGATGTTGGACATCGAAAGTGCCGTATTTGCAGGCGCTATTTGTATTATTTTGATTTCGATTTGGTTGAACACATTATATTGGTGTTTAAGTTTAATGTGATTTTATTTTGAATGGGTAATACCATTTTTTATGATTTAGATTTCGGTGTTTGTGCAGCGGAATTTCAACGTAATTCGGACATCTCCCTTCTTCCATCGGACAACCAGATGTACGAATATGTGCCACCGTTTTTTGGTGGATTTCCAAAGATTCGCACTTTATTGTTATGCTTCTTCTTGTTTTCTTGTCGATGCAGGCGGTTTCCGCAACTCGACGTCTATTGCGCCTATTTTGCGTTGGAAAAAGCGTCTGCATTTTGCGTTAGTGTTTTGCTTCAAATTTTATCATTCGTACTACTAGAGAGAACTCCTTGCCTGAGTCTGTGTTTTCTGTTAGGTACAATATGGGGGCCTTCAAGTCGCGAGTGAAGAGATTACTTCTAAGCAAGCGCGTTTCATCGATGATCGCATCATCGCTTACCACCAGGTGTGATAGCGATCAAGCGCTTTCCCATCTATCACGAAAAAACCTATTTAGCTTAAAATGCCAATGGGCTCTTTAAAAAAACTTCTAGCTTACAGTAGGACGTGTGTGCATTAGTGTTAACTCCAGTACTATAGTATTTGCCGAGACTGGCTTCCAGTTAAGCTGTAATTACCTGTCTTTCGAATATAATACGTAACAATTTTCGACGTATTGGGAACGCGCTTGCATCCCAAATGCGAGTTGGCGTCCCGGCTCGGGGAGATTGTAAGGGGAGGTTCATACACACGTTGAAATTTAGCTCCTTTATTCCAACAAATCTGTTAAACATCTCTAGAGAAATCAGTACTTTAACGTGTTGACTGATATGTAAACCTCTCTTTACTTTAACACAGAGAATAGATCTGAGTCCTACTTTACTCATTGTCGTCCGTATACACTTTGGAATCGTTTCACAGCAAACTAACAAAATCATAAAACTTCAAATGAAAAGAAGTAAACATTTCTGGAGAAATCAACTTTAGTATGTATGTTATCGACGGTCACTTGGTGAAATGGTAACGATCCAACCTGCTCCAAACGTTTGAATCCTGGCAGGGCAGATGTTAGTATGATGAGTACAAGCATTCCCAAGTCATGGTCGTTTTATACTGTTTTAAGTATTCTATCCGTTATTTAGTAGGTATGTACTCTGCTTATTCTGGGATTATACAAGGTCATTTTGTATTCGCCATCAAAATTTTGAGGATGTGCTCAGTCCATGAAACTGAACAACTTTCTCTAAGGAACACATGGTCAAATATGTAAAATAAAAATCTACTTTCCATACAAATCAAAGAGATCACGACACGTGATCAATTTAGTATGGGATGACCAAAATTTTGTGGCGAAATTTGACACATGTTTCTTAAAGAAAGTTGTTTAGTTTCATGGACTGGACACATCCTTGAAATTTGGATGGTAAGTTTAGAATTACCTGATATAATTTTCGTGAGTTGTTCCGAAAGAATGATATATTGTTATCTATGTAAACCCCTCTTTACTCTAACACGGAGAATAGATCTGAGTCCTACTTCAAGCGTTGTCAGTCCGTATAAACTTCGGAATCGATTCGCAGCTGCGAATGACATGGCTCCCGCTCGGCTCGCTAGATTTGCATAAAGAAAAGAATATGGATATCGAGACGGTATGCAATTCGATTTATTCGTATCGTACGGATGCGTACTTTGGGGATGGGGTGAATTTCTTGGAGTATTTTGAAGAGAAAATCTTTTAACGACATAGGTAGGGTACCATTTTAAGCAGTGCCATATCAGATCCATCGATTACATTACGAGATAGAAAATATATTTTTAATTTGGCTCGGTTCTACATTGTCATGGTTAAAATTTAGCGTTTCAAGTTATAAGTGTATTATATTTCAGATTCCAATAAAATGATAATATTTTCTTTAGTAAAAATAAACTTTCACCATGTGAAAGAATCTTAAATGCGACTGAATTATATCAACCAACATACAACCGATTCTAAAATGTAACAGACTCTCTGACGACTGTGTACGAAAGTGCTCAGCATACTAAACACTTAAGATATGCATCCTAGATGACATCATACGAACACAATATTCTGAGCTTAGAAACGTTAGCTGAATATCTAATACTTAACCAAAAGTGCTTAGGACTGTTACGTTGTGTTGAATACACAACATGTTACAAAAAATCTTCTAATGCCGAATATGGTAGACAGGGACCATCAAACTGAACAACTTTTACCAACTCTGAAATTGGTGAAAAAAAATCTGCTGTTCCATACATTTTGATATTTTCGTTATTATTTTTTGTATGAAACAGCTGGTTTTTTTCGCGATTTAGAGCTGGTCCCGTAGTAAAAGTTGTTCAGTTTGATAGTCTCTACCTACCATATTATACGGCATTAGGAGTTTTTTGTAACACGTTCTATACAGGGTGTATTTGTAACCACTCTCAAAATTTTAAGAATGTGTTCAGTCCATGAAACTGAACAACTTTCTCCATGAAACATAGGGTCAAATGTAAAAAAAAGACTTTTCATACAAATCAAAGAGATCACGTGATCAGTTTAGTATGGGATGACCAAAATTTTTTGGCGTATTTCGACACATGTTTCATGGAGAAAATTGTTCAGTTTCTTGGACTGATTGGAGAGTGCTTACAAATACACCCTGTATGTAAGAACTAAGATGATTATTATTGCTGTGTATTGAGGAGCTCAGTGGTTTAGTGCCTGGTCCTGCGATTCCGCAAGGGTCGGTCATAGGATGGATGACCAAAAATATATTATTTCGACTTCCGTGTTTCGTAAGGCACGTTGAGCCGTTGGTCTCGGCTGCATTTGTAGTCGTTAACACCAATGCGCATTGGGCCTGCGTGGTGGGTTATGGCCCATCCCTCTTATCCACACATAAACAAGACCTGTGCCCCAGCAGTGGGGACATTCAAAATGGTTAAAATTATAAATATTATTTTGGAAATAAGGAGAAAGAGGGAGGGATTTTCGAAGAGGAAGTACCTTACAGAAGATTTCAGTCAATAGACAACCTTTTGCTGGTTATGTAACTCATGAGATTAATTTTCATAGAATTTATGCCATTTACCTACTTAGTGAGGTCTAATTTGGCCACCTTGAACAAGGAACACCTCAATTTAATAACTGTAAAATAAAAAAAAAAACCAGTTTTTTTCTATACGATTTTAATCTTATGAATATTCACTTTCTACTTCGCTGCTGCATTGTAGGAAATCGGTCAAAGTCAAACTTAACCACCAACTTACACATGTAACTCGATAGCATCTAAAGGGCTTTCTAACAGCAGATTTATCCACTGGGTCCCAGTTAATTTCCCGAGAGATAATTACTTGAGTCAATGTTGTGCTTTTAGCGACGATCGATCAACCAGCTGGTCGCAGTTCGTAATTTGATACACATCGGAATGTGGACACAAATAAAATCACTTAGCCGGCGAGTGGCGTCCCGCGGCGCACTGCGGGTTACACTGAGACAGAGTGGGTTCAAGGTGCTGATTCTGATGTTCAAAGTACGCCAAGTCCGGGAAATCCACTTACTGAGTTCGGGTGTTTTTCGTTTTTCGTAATAGCATTAAAGAGTTCCAATTTGGGATCTGTTCTGACCTTGACGGAATGGATAATTATAAAAAATAAGCGTTTACATAACACTAATGATACAAAACGTTTATTTCTGTAATAACATGAATGTAAGTTTCTGCCCGCCACTTCGCCCCCCGGGAACTTCGAGAAAATCCTTAGGGAACCTTGAACCAGGATAAATAAAATAAAATAAAACCAGGATAAAAATTATCCTAGGTCTGTGTGATAAATTCAAGGAAATACCATTCCAGCTGTTTTTGCGTGCCTGAGTAACAAACATCCGAACATCAAAACTTTTACATTTACAAGAGTTGTTTTTTTAAGGAAAGAAAATCTATAACATAGTATAGGTGAAATATTACTGCAATATAAAAATTCAAAACTTATCCATCAAACAAACCCATCTAATTTTAAAAAAAAATTGTCAACAACAAGCTTATTTCACTCCCCGTTTGGCAGCACCAAATTGAATAAAGCACGGACATCATTTATCCGCAAAAAAGCACTAAAATAGGGGTAGTAAAAACTCCCATACAAAAGGCTGCCGTTTTCACGGGTATTTTCAATTGTGCAGTAGAAAATGCTCGGAATAATACGGCGTGAAATTGTTTCTGGAATAGACGAATTTGTTTGCGGAAGCCAGTTTTAGCGTAAAATTTAGTGCCGGCCTGTTTTACCTTGGCAGCCGTTGTGTCTATTGTCTTGGCTTGTGACCTCTTGTGGGGAAATATTGGCTACGATACGATTCAACACAGATCGAATTGAAAAAAATATTATTATTATTATTTATTTGCACAAGCTTAACACTATTATTACAGGTCTAGACCTAATGCAATAGTGAAGCTATATTAATTAAATCATTACATTATTAATTAATTTTACATACTTACATAAAATACCTATATCATTAATAGATGGAAATAACTTTTACAAATATGCCATATGGTCAAAATTATCCGATGGATATAGCAGTCTCGTTAATTCTACTAACGTGATAGTGGGAAAAGGGCTCTATACGGAAAGCTTTTTTAAATTGGCTATGTAGTTAAAAAATACTTAATTCACGAAAGAATAGACCGTGGAAGTGATGACGTAAATTTGGGTAAAAACAAATGAGAACGTTGGCACTTTTGCTTTGTTATCAAATTATTGAGTTATTTTAGTGTTACGAATGAGTATTATGCCGTATTGTTTTGCTCCTGGTTGTAATTCCATGTCGCAAGAAGAGAAACTTGCTTTGGTGTGTGCTTGCTTCAGATGTTTTTTTTAAACAAAATAGCAAACTCCGCCATATGTCCGCAAATATGTGACGTCACACTTACACGGTGTATTTTACTTGAACTATGTATGATGTCCAATTGAAAAAATTGTCTGTAGCATACCGACAAAGAGTATCATTATGATCGTAGAAACTTTTAGTCGTGTCGTACAGTCTAAAAAGACTCTCCTATAAGGAAATGCGGGCCAAGAAAAGAGGTATTTGCAGATTCAAACTAACATTCAGGCGCGAATTGCGTTGTTTAGGTGTTTGCTGTGTATTATGGCACTATTTGTCACTGAGTGTGTTCCAGACGTGTCATTTGTTTTTATATTTTGGGCCTGGGATGGGAATTATAGTTTGTTTGTTCTTTTTGTATAGCAAAATGTTGTGTGACAGAGTGGAAGAAATCTATGCTAAACATTTTTAGCTAGGTTTAAAGTGTTACTGAATTATATAAAAAATGCCGATTTTACGAAGCAGATCTCAAATCTCAATTAAGGATTATTGGAGTTTTTGTTAGGGTAGAAGTACTTAGCCGTTTTAAACTTATGAGCTGTGGAAGAGTGCAAACTATAAATAAGTTGGGAAAGTATAAAGATATTCAAACTTTGCAGATCTAATAATGCAAACATACATGTATTGTTTGCAAGACAAAGGTGTCTTATATAACATCAATTCTGTGCCTTTGCGACGACACAATAAATAGTTTTTAACATAATTTGAAAAACTAAGTTTATTGAAATATTTATAACTTCTGTAAAAAAAAACTGCAGCCTAATTTTTAACACAATTTCACTAACAGCCGCTGTGTAAAAAACCTGGATTATTCACCTACCGTTCGAATACCGCGTTGGCAGGGTGCCCGCACGGTAACCGTGGATCGTGGATTTGGAACACATTTGCTCTTATTTCTTTCAAACATCGCCTGTCAAGGGTATAATTGGGTATTTATCTTTTGAAATGCATATGGTTTGAAATTTAAAAAAAAGGTTTTCTTTATTTTCTTTCCAACTAGGTACCTATTCATGCATCTTATAGAAAAGTGAAACAGAACCAGGAAGCGTTTTTATAAATTAATTTTTTCATCGCAAATACTGTTTTTGTTTAGATCTAAATCAAATACCTATTCATAAACAATTTTGATTTATTTTTAACAAATCCAATAGGGATGTTGACTAATGAATAAAATAACGAAATACTAATAAAAATCGTAAACATATTAAACTTTTAGAGTAGCTTGTATACCTCTTGGTTTTATATATTGCATATTATTTGTTTTATGACCCTTCAAAGTTGGGTCGACAAGTCCATTTAAAAAGTATAAAATTTATTTAAAAAAATGATACCTTTAATTAGTCCGTAAAATGTATAGCAAATTTGTCGAAGAAACCATTTTGTTAAACACAATATTTAATATAGCTGCTGAACAAATTTCCTATGCGTTGCATACAAACTTGCAAGGCGTGACGTTATAACGTGCAAGCCATTAGTATGGAGCGTTTTTGATCGAGTCCATTTGTGTGCATTTCACACTGTGATATCTCGGGCAGTTTTCATGCTAGCGAATTAATTCTTTTACCAATGTTTCTTTTTTTGAGAGGTAATTTATGTAACATAAAATAAAAAAAATTGTCAACATCCCTATTGCACCAAACACAGGAAGATCGTGGAATGTGAAACACTTATTAAGTGACCGAGCGAGCGTGAAGCGAGAGCGAACCGTCTCCGTTTCAGTTTGGGCAAAAATGTTTTTGTCTGTCCGTCTGCGTATGTGTGTCCGTCTGTTCTCTTCTACAGGTCGTATTTCTCTACCGATACTCGTGAAATTTTGTGAACAGGTTCAAGATGTCACTTAAGCAAGTTCTACAGCTCACAGGGCCACCATTCCAAAAAGTTATATAGTGTACCTACTTATTATATGTTTTTAAACAAAATCTTGTAAGTAAGGCGAAAGAGGTTGCATGTTTTATTATAGTTTTAAAACGAAAAATTAAGGATGTTTTTATATAGTACAAAGGGCCAGAATAAGACTGCGCACAGATAAAACAAATAGGTGTAGTTCCTTCAGAACAAAGTGGGATATACATCGTTCCCGCGGGAGACGCTCATTGAATAAGTAAGCGATCTGCGCGGCTTCACTTGACGTATGCGTCGATATTACTCCAGGTACCGGGTCTAGTCTACAAATGCCCATTCTAAGTACTAAAACTAGTGGCTCGTAAACCTCGCTTATTTTTTTTTTTTTTTTATTTTAATCTTTTTATTGTACTACAATAAAATGATGTACAGGAGGCGAACTTAATGCTAAAAGCATTCTCTCCTAATCAACCCTTAGGGAACAAATAGCCACGAATGCGGTACATTTTTCGAAATGGCTGAAATATTATTTCTCCATTCTCCGCCATTTTGAAAAAAATCGAAAATCGGAAGAGTAAAAAATCTCTATAATTATAGAACCTGCTCACAAAATTCACGAGAATCGCGTCGTTCATATTGCAATTTGTTCAATGTCAAAAGGTTCGATGTCAAATTTCTAACAAAATATAAACGGCCTTACCACAAAAGATTTTAAAACACTGTTTAAATGTGATGCCGTCTCTTTCAAACAATGTTGACAAAAAAGTGACAGCATCACATTAAAACTGTGTTTTAGTTAAACACTTGTTGAACAGTGTTTTAAAATCTTTTGTGGTAAGGCCGAAATTATTTAGGTATGTAGATTTTATTATTCACATTAAATAGAAAATGGTTATGAAACATTAGTTAAAAACATTATAGTGTCTTAAAAGATTTTTTCCAGTATGCTGTTTTTTACTCTCCTGTAAACTTTTCATTGTGGACATAGAACAAAATTCCAATATGAACGACAATCGGTTGAGTAATGTCCAGTAAATGAGAACAAACGGACAGCGGAACAGATATACGAAAGCATTTTGCCGTAGCAGAGACGCATCGCTCCCGCTTCGCGCTCGTTCGGTCAATTATCTAGTAGAATATAATGTCAAGGTATGGGAATGATAGCATTAGCTCCTGTTAGCTTATCCTCTTATATATGTAAGCTTATGTCAGTTATAGCTGCAACAGAAATACATCATCTGTGAAAAGGAGAATGCCACAAAAAAACCCAGAGTCGATGAAAATAATTTATGTATGGCGAGGTAGACCAGACCTAGTATGTCCCAAATATGCAATTTGATTTTGCTTAAACAATCCCCAACATTAAAAAAAACGTGTGAGAACGCGGGGTATTACATAGTCAATATGTTCGTACTATGTCATAGTGCGTTTGTGTATAAGGTTTAAGTAGTTTTGTTACAGTGCCGCTCAGACTCACAAGCGCTCACGGCGGAGCTTGACAGCTGACCGACGGTTTAACGTGCCCTCCGAAGCACGGAAGCGCTCAGTTGTAGTGCCACTTAACGGTCACCCATCCGACACCTGGCCGGACCGAGCGTTGCTTAACAAACGTGATCGAGTACGATCAGCTGTTAAGCTCCGCCGTGAGCGCTTCTGAGTCTGAGCGGCACTGTAAAAAAACTACTTACATCTTATACACAAACGCACTATGACATAGTACGTACATATTGACTATGTAATACCCCGCGTTCTCACACGTTTTTTTTAATGTTGGGGATTGTTTAAGTAAAATCAAATTGCATATTTGGGACATACTAGGTCTGGTCTACCTCGCCATACATAAATTATTTTATTCGACTCTGGGTTTTTTTTCTTTGAGATCGTAGCATTGTCTTTTCAAATGTCTCGCTATCACGGTTCATGAGATACTCGTACCAGAGACAGACGGACGGACAGTAGAGTCTTAGTAATAGAGTATGGAACCCTAAAAAGAAGCTTCTGGTTAAATTCTTTCTAAACGCCACAATAACAATTCAAAACTGTATTTACTCTTATCCAACTGCGTGTAACGGTTTTTTTTTCAAGTAATTTATTCCTGTCGTGAGACCGACTTAGTTTTAAATGCACTGCGACAGTTTTTATCAACTTAATAACCGAATATGTATTCAAGTGTAGTGCTTAGCTTTATTGTTTTACAAACGTAAACTTGCATCTTTTTGTTGTAAAATAAACTTTAATTATATTGTGATAAAGGTTGTATTGGTTGAAACTTAAGATGTGTGAAATGAAATCTCACGCGCTGGTGGCGCCGCATAGCGTCTGTTTGTAGAAACTGAATAGTTGAAGTTCTTTGCCCTTATATTATCAACTCATAAATGATTCAGTGGTTCTAACAGTCTTTTAGTATGCGAGTATGGAATATTAAGATAGAAAAATAGAGATGATACTTTGTCTAAATATGGCATACTTATGTTAGTTTTAGGGCCCTCTTATGAAGTTGCAATCTTAAAAAAATGTGATGAACGTATAACTATTTTAAATCGTATTATTATCTTTTCTTTGTTATAAATCCGAAAATGAATGTCAAATGAATACGATTGACTTTACGCAATCGCACCCCTGTTATCAGTTAGTAATTATTTATATTTGGTTAACACCAAATAAAATAAAAGTCATTCAACAAAATTGTCCGACAATGGAATGACAAACATTTTCAATTTGACGGTATAATACATTATGAATAAATTTTATCTGGGCATCTTCGCTGAGCATTAAAAAATTAGCTTTTAGTAGGTACAGCGACAACTTAAAGCAAATTAAATGTATAAATTATAATAACTTTACATTATTCTTTGTACCTAAGCTTTATTTAAAAAAATATTGAGACTTGTTTACCAAGGGAGAAACAGAGCTACATAATAGGAAGTGCAAACAACCCTTTTTTTAAACGAAGTTGTTGGTTTCTATTACATTCTTATTATTAGCGTGTTGACAGTAACCATAGTTCATTTTAAGCTTAATATCACGTAAGTAATAAATTTTAATTTATCATTTAAGTAAGGGTTTCTCAAATAATTTTGGTCAAGAGATCCCTTATTCAAAATTAACTAAATACCTTCAGCCCCATAGTCAAAATATCATCTAAGTAAATTATTTGTTTATATGTCGACCCCTGGGAAAGCGATTTCGACCCCAAGGGGTTGATATCTGAGAATTAAATTCCTGAGTAAGTAGATTAAATCTTACATTAGATAATACTTTATTTTAACATGGCGGCCTTATCGCTAAAAGTGATTTCTTCCAGGCAACCGGAGGCATGGAGATATTGACAGTATATGAAACCCTAAAAAGAGAGGGGTGTAAAATAGCACGGACGAAACAAAGTAATTAATGAAAAGTTAAAGTCGTAAACATATTACATAAAATAATATGATTTAATAAACTCAACATACAATAATAGTTAGGTACTTAAATACAATAATAGGTACTTAATTATGGAAAACACATTTTAACAACTTACTTGCAGTATCGGAGTAGTAAGTAATAATTTATTATAATAAAGTGACAAAATCATAGTGACAAGTAATGTTAAAATATAAATACAATACAAGTAAGTTATAAACATAATAACTATTCAAGTTCAAAATATACTGTCTTATTCAATTGTTCTAAGACCCCTTTTCCTTTTTCTTTGAAAGTCGTTTAATAAATTCCAACTCTTAATATTTCAACATTATTAATTTATTTTTCATACAAAAGGGTTGAGGAAAAATAAATAACGTTGAAAAATGACCTTCCATGCAGCGGAGAACGGGTTAATTTGAATAAAAGATCAATCATACTGTATTCAATATTAAGTTCTCTCGATACCGAAACTTAGCAACTCCATCTGTCATCGCGAAACCGAAGCAAAAATAATAATTCAATTATAAACGAGTGAAATGCGCGGGATTCGAATCGACAAGCATTAAACGAGTCGTCGCCGGCGAGCGATTATCGGGCCTGCATCGGACATTGGGAGGTGATCCGATGAGCTGGCTGGAGGACTTGGGGACGCCACAAACATGAGACTTGCGACGACACAAAAAATATACGTAGATACTGGTACTGCTTATTCTTACGATATTGTTATTAAAAAAATCCTTGAAGTTTATAATCTGCTTATAGCTAAAATGCTCACAAGACATAATAAACACCATCATATACCCATGCGAGCGGTGGCGATTGCATAATGTTTTTTTTGCCGTTTTTCTGATGATGAATAACTGAGGTGGCGAGTTTACAATAACACATTATTAAACTTCATTATTCATGGACGTATTTTAAAATTATGTCGGTTGGATTTTACCCTATTTGTGGCTGTAACTGATGGTTTCAAAAATTATTTATCATTTACTGTTTATTGTTCAAACTGGTGATAATTGACCGAACGAGTGCGAAGCGTCTCCGATTCAGCTTGGGCAAAAATGCTTTCATAATAGCATAATGTTAATCCGGCTGTCTGTCTAAAGTCGCATTTCTCATCTGATTCTGGGGAAATTTTGTGAGCAGATTTTATAATTGTATGGTTTATCGTCGAGACAGTTTTTGACTCTGTCTGTTTTAAAAATGACTGAGATATAGGAAAGAATCATATTTCAGCCATTTCGAAAAATGATAAAAAATGTCACAAACGCGAGCACTACAGCTCTACAGAGCCACAAGTAATAATTATATCCATTTTATGTACAGTTATTCAAACGAACATACATGCAGTGCAGTCAGGGCAAAATCAGGGCAAAATCACAGGTAAACAGAAGTTGAATAGAAAAAAAACGATAGGTTCGAAGGCACATGTTTAGAATGATCCATAAGTAACATTTATTTAGGAAAAAACATAACGAGTCATGCTATCATTACATTTTTACCGAATTTTCTAAAACGTCGCAACGCTATGTCGCCTCATCCCGAGCAACCAGTAACATCTTAATATGTAATCCCTTGAAGGGCCGTGTCGTCGCAGCATGACGCGCCACAATCATCTCCACAAAGACGTACGTTGGAAGGGAACGCCATAAAATTACGACTCTGTCGGACCGAATGTGCGAATAAATAACGCTTAATTTAATATTGGGTGAAGGCTTAATTATTATTTTAGTTATGAGTCTTCTTGGTGCATCAGCCCTTATAAACGGCAGTGTTTTTAATGTTGGTTGAAATGTAACTTTTTATGGTCAGTAAAACATAATTATTAACCACTAAAGCAAAATCTTCATTTGTTTTAACCCGTATTTTTTTTAAGAAGTCAATTTTAATTTTAATAAAACCAAAGTGTCTTATTGATTTTCACTTTGAAATTATGTATAAGTAGTTGATTATTTTCCATAGTAAAAGATAATAATGAGTTTGGACTAAATGATCGATGCTAATAATCCGAAACTAATCATTAAGTTTGCGTAAAATAAAATGATGTTTATGCACTTAACAGAACCATAACTTTTACAAAAGCTATCGTAAAGCTCTCATAAAAATAAAAAGGCAGATTTTATAGAATTCAAAGATATCTACTTAGCATGAAGATCGACTTGTATATTTTATTTTATGTCTATATTATAATAACCTCCACATATTATATTTTCCGATATCGAAAGGCTTTTCTACAAAAAAGCGAATGCTCATAACCAATCTGTAACTTAACACTTCGAAATATAACACCAATATTAAAGCTCACAGCAATTCCCACAAACGTTCAACTAAATCCACATTAACATTTGACTTTTAAAACAAAGCAACAGAGACCAATTTCGCATAACAACGTCAAGTTTAATCATAAATCTATTTCCTAACATATCAAATAAATTTGTTTGTGTGGTCCGGCGTTATGTGATGAAGATTTACTTGAAATCACCTCTCGAGGATTATGAACGTCTCGGGTTTAAAATAAAAAAGTTTAATGTTAAGATCACTGACAAATTTGTAACAGAACAATGATTCGGTTAAGGTATTCTCTTTCATGGCGACGATGAGAGGATGGGCGAGTAAGGCTGAGGTTACGGTGTAGCCATGAGTTTAACTAATTTTTAAATCAGCAGATAAGCCATGATTTATAAATACTATGGCATAGTTTGTTCCGATTTCAAAGAATTAAAGGACAAACCTTGGGTGACCAAAAATTTATTATCTCGTGCTCCTCCGTGCTTCGGAAGGCACGTTAAGCCGTTGGTCCCGGCTGCATTTGCAGTCGTTAACACCCACCAATCCGCATTGGGCCCGCGTGGTGGGTTATGGCCCGTCCTCCTTATCCACCCATAAGGAAGGCCTGTGCCCCAGCAGTGGGGACATTGAAAATGGCTGATGAACAAAGGACAACGGTGGTAACAAACTTTTACCTTAGCCAATATAGAAAAGTTCATTTTCTAAATTGAGCCGAGGATCGAACACGGGACCTCAGAGATGGCGACACCATAAAAACCGAAGTGCAAGTCACTAGTACTACGGATAGAAGAAGGTCTAGTCGTAGAAGTACTACGGATGTCATCAATCACTAATCATCCAGCCTGTAAAAAAATCGTCAGAAATCTGTAAGCAATTAAATTCAAACCCTCAAAAAACGTAATGCCATAGTGATGAACGGAAATGTAACAAACTACATATTTATTGCGAAGTTGGAGCAAGTTTTCTGTCGATTAAAGTACATTAATATTTCATAGAGGACGAGGTCGCTAGTACTTATAATTTATTCAAAACACAATATTGTCAACTATGATACATCGACCTAAGAACCTACGAATAGAGCATTAAGAAAACTTTACGTAACCTGCGTGAGAGTTGCGAATAAAGTTGCACCTCCATTTGAACGGCAAGATATTGGAATAATTTATAAGGAGACCCTTTTATATCCTGCTGTAACTATCTGGTGGCACGGGACTAGCGAGCTTGTGCATGGAAATTGTGTGGTTATAAAAGAGAATTAATTTAAAATGGCAAACAAGCTGGCGACAATGTTGCAAGATTTGTTTGGATGGGTGATATGAATATCGAAGAAGTAGTTAGCATACTAGGATGCTTTGAGATAAGTGTATGATGTGTTCGGTTAAGTTAACAAGTAAATATTAAATAAACTAGACAAATACGACTCGCACCAGATCAATTCTCGGACGGGAATCGAACCCGCGAACTTTTTTAGTCCAGTCCAATGCTCTTATCGCTGAGCTAACTGAGTCACTAGTGACATCGTCGAATTTCTTCTAGTATTATCCCACTCATGCTGCAAGCCAGCGTTATTTCACCAATGTGAGGAATTACCTCGACATTCAATTGAAATATCTTTCCAGATATTTTGACGATTATGATAAATCAAGTAAATATGTGTATTATAGTTTAAATATTTTAAGAGGAAGAAATAAAAAATATGACACCGTAAATATAGTTTAATAATTAGATAATAGTATGCTTAGGTGAGTTAAAATCAAATGAGCTTAAGGTGTTCAGCTCATAGCTTTGCTGATTGTACATCAAATTATTGTTGTATGCATTTTTTTTTATTTGTTGCCTAAGGATATTTGGTTTTGTAACATGAAAGTTTCAATAAAATTTTCAGACTAGTTTTGGCGCGTCTTATTCACCTCATTCTTAAGGCAACACTATCTACTAACAAAAAAGTATTTAGCATTACCTACTATACGTTCACTTTACTACCATCTGCTCGCATCGCTCATTGCTTCGCCTAACGCACTATTCACACGCAACAATCAGAAAACCTACAGGATGAAAAGGGTGTATAAGTGCTAGAGAAAATCTATTTATAACTTTTCAGATATTACTTTGGCAATACTATCAATGCCTATTATACCTACATCAGACAATGTCGATGAGCTACATACGTAATCAAGTGTTTTAGATAGTGGTAAAATTTTCGAATTATTCAATGGAGCATCTCCGTTTCAGCTTTGGCAAAAATGTTTTCGCATGTCCGGCTGTCCATTTGTTCTCCTCTATCAGGTCGCATTTCTCAACCGATTCTAATGAAATTTTGTGAGCAGGTTTGATAATTATATAGATTTTTTATTTAATCAGTTTTACAAAATATTTGAAAAAAAAACATATTTCAGTTATTTCGAAATGTTCAAAATATCACAAAATCTCACAGAACCACTAGTGATTTTTTCTACATCATTATTCTGTCGGGGTGGTTGTTATCTGTTCTTTTTTAGTTCGAACACAATTGAGATGATCCCCCCTAGCATGACCAACGAACAAAACACGATATAATTATATATCGCGTGATATAGTTTTTTATCGACACTCCAACTGTAAAAATCTATTGTTTTTTTACTTAAATCACTTTAACTAAAATCTATTGTCTTTTGACATAAATCACTTTAACTAAAATCCATTGTCTTTTGACATAAATCACTTTGACTAAAATCCATTGTCTTTTGACTTAAATCACTTTGACTAAAATCCATTGTCTTTTGACTTAAATCACTTTGACTAAAATCCATTGTCTTTTGACTTAAATCACGTTGACTAAAATCCATTGTCTTTTGACTTAAATCACTTTGACTAAAATCCATTGTCTTTTGACTTAAATCACTTTGACTAAAATCCATTGTCTTTTGACTTAAATCACTTTGACTAAAATCCATTGTCTTTTGATTTAAATCACTTTGACTAAAATCCATTGTCTTTTGCTATAATATAGTCATGCTAAGGGGCTGAAATTAAAGGTGAAGAGCCAGAGGTTAGCTGAAGTTGGTTGCCATAGCGAAAAAATTGAAAACAAGTCTGCCGCTAAAGAGCGATTTTCATCGCCCACCGCTCTGCTTATCGCAGTGCACCAGCTAAAAACTTTGGTGTTAAATGTATCCGCTGGCTTGTATCAAGTTACGTGCAGGCGTGGGCATCGCTTGTCCGATTTGTTTTGTTCCGTCTCAGCCACATGACAGCTCGGGTTGCGTTCAGTTTATAGGGACTCATGTCAAACGTCGGGCGGTGGGCAATCGGCCGGATTGTCCTACGAATCAAATGGGATCATTGAGCTTCGATTAAAGGATAGTAATATTATAGGCCTATCCCTTTTTTTGACTATTTTTTGCTGTTTTATCTGTCCATCGAGCCGCAAAATAGACGTGATTACTTGCAACACAAAGGCAACAACACAAAATATCTTGTTACGTTGTGTTGGAGACACAAAAAAATCTACATGGATGCATAATTTGGTATCCAATCTCAACTTTTTACATAGTCAAAGTAGGTATAACGTTTTAGATTTTTGGAAAGTCTAACTCCCAAAATCAACTTAAGTATCTATTATTGAAAAGTACCTACATTAATGCTGCTTCAACATAAAACCCATCAAAATTACCTTCATAATAAGGCTTTTATCTTTCTCCAGTGGATATAACAGCGACTCTTGAGCGTCCTATCTGCATAAATAGCATCCGTGACCGATCGGCGGCCACTCATTATTTGCAATTATTAATATTTCTCCAGTGGAGAACGAGAGAGTAGGTTAAATCTACAATACTCAGATTGCTGGGTGGACTTGTGAAACGAGCGGTAAGTGGATAATAATTACTAAGTATATTTTGAGTAGGTAATCAAGATAACATAATAAAAATATGAAAGTTGATTATTATTTTAAAAATCCAAGCTAGCTACACACGACATCTGTTGAATACTAGTCTAACCTAAAGAATTAGTTATATCATAGTTATACCTGTCAAATCCTAAAGATCTATAATTATTAATATTATAAGCGAAAATTGTTTGTTTGTTTGTTACGCCTTCACGTCTTTACTACTAACCCGATTGCACCATGAAATTTTAATACACGTTGCCAGGAGTACAGAAAAGAACATAGGGTACCTTTCATCCCGAGAAAAGTATTGTTCCCGAGTGAATATAATATTTTAAAACTGTAGCCATGATATGTACATATGTACACACAAAACAACAAATTAACAAAAATAAACTACAAAGCAGTAAAACAATGCATGCCAAGTTTATCCATTGTCCATCAGCCATTTTTTATCCATTGCGTTTATCCATTGCGCAGAGTAAATTAAAATACAAAATACTATTACCTATTCTTCAAAACTTAATAAGACTTTACATACTGCCTTCATGGTAGTGGATAGTCACGCGATCCACAGCCCGCGGCCCACTAATGGCCCCGCCTGGGCTCCTCCAGTAAGCATCCCTGGATAATTTGGCCTAATTCCCGTGATTACAAACATTTCCATAGGAAACGCAGGTTGCATACGCTTAAAAACTTATTTTTGTGCAACACGCTGCCGCGTAAAAAACCCTCAAGACAGTTTGTGTTTTTTAAATAATTTATTTTTGCCAGAAAATAATAGATATGTAATAGTACATTACAGCCGTGAACGGGAAGCTAGCGATTGCATTGTCGAGGATGGTTTGAAGCCCGAGCCGCAGGCGAGGGCTTTAATCATTCGAGGCAATGCAAGTAGCTTCCAGAACAAGTCTTGTATAGTGCTTTTCTCAAGAAATGCGAGGAAATAAAAAACTTTTCAATTGAAAGTTAATTAAATTTAATTAATATTAAAAATGAGATTTATCATAGACAAATCCTCTGAGTAATCTAGAATTACGTGCAGCGCCATCTACCGCCGAGAAGCAAAAACCCATCTCATTTCGCTTCTCGGCGGTAGATGGCTCTGTACATAATTCAAGATTACTTAGAGGATTTGTCTCTGATAAATCTGGTACAATACAATGTAATATTTATTTATTCTTATATACTCTGTGCGCACCATTTTTTTATTGTATCGTTATTATAGTACCTATTAAATAATTTTACCTTTATAATATTAACTGTCTTGTCGTTGGCTTGCGTGCCAGAAAAAAGGAACTAAAGTTATGGCTGTATGGTGCAAATGTGCCTTTGCTTTTTTTGTTTTTGTGAACAGCTAAAACAAAAAAAAGTAGTTGCCGCAGACCACCCAGATCATCTTCGCACTGTACCTACTTCCCGCACTGGTGCTGGTGCGGGAAGTAAGTATTGAAATTCATTCCTGGCCTGAATTTTAAATTTAGAATGTGATGAACCAGACCTTTTTCCTTTTTCAAATGGAATGATAAGATTTCAGAGCATAAGTGAGAAAAATATGTTGCTTGCAAATTAGATTCGTAATATTAACGTTTATTAAAATATCTAGTCGTGTAGACGATCATAGTTTTAAAATTCCTCGAATTCTTGGTCTATGTATATTTTATGATTTTGCCAAAAAATTAAGTTCTTTTTATTTAAAAGTAGCTTTAGGCACAGAATTTTATTAAAAAGTTATTATAGAAATCTTTTCTAAGTTAGACCAATTTGCATTTTTCTTTTCGGCACGGGCTGATTATTTGAAGAAATAAATATTTTTTCATAAATTCCAATCTATAAAAGCAGACATCATTAAAAGATATGTTTATAAGTCATAATAGCTACAATGCTCATCAATTAACGATTGAAAAGGTTGGTTAATGCTTACTTATCTACACGCACATTCAAACTGACTACGAAGCTAAAATATTTCCAAAGAACATTACCCAGCAAAGTTCATCAGATAATAAGAACATTTGTTGCGTGTGAAACTAGAATTCCAATACTAGTAAGCATCGGAGGGACTATTCAGAAAAATACGACATCGAAAACCGTTATTTCTATAGGGTGATTTTAAAGTGAAAGTGAAAGTGAAATAAGCTTTATTCAAATAAACTTAATTATTAAGTACTTTTAAGTAGGTACTAGTAAAGTCACGTAACTTTTCAGGATTGTGTTAAATCCATGAATTTAAACAACATTTTTTGTTAATTTGAGTTTTTAGCATTTACAATACTATTTTTATTTAATAATTAAAATACTAAGTACATAATATTCTAGAAAAAATAAAAACCGGCCAAGTGCGAGTCGGACTCGCGCACGAAGGGTTCCGTACCAAAAAACGGTAATAAATCACGTTTGTTGAGGAGCACTACTTAAATATTTATTTTATTCTGTTTTTAGTATTTGTTGATATAACGGCAACAGAAATAATAATCATCTGTGAAAATTTCAAATTTTGGACAGTGGAGTCTTTATTTTTTCCTTCTTTTTACATAATTTGTAGTACAGTCTTATTTATCCTAACTTATTCTAAATTCAGTAAATATTACATCTGGCACATTATACTGGGAAAAAGTTCTAAAGATATATATTTTTGGTTTCCCTAGGAATTTAGGTGTAAAGCTAAATAAATCTAAAGATGCATGGCCGATCATCGTAATTATTTGTTTGTAGTAGACCCTCTATAGTCTGGGCGCCGATAAATCATTTTGCTTAACCCCAGTTTATACTAGAAAACAACTATAGTGCTTATTGGTGTCTTCGAAGGCATTTAGAAGGCTTTAAACGATATTTTACAATATTGCTGCAATATAGGTATTAACTGTTGTAAGATTGTGAAATATTGTTTCATTTAGGTATGTAAGATTGTCCAAAACTGACTTGTTTTTTGTCTATTAATCCTGTCACCCTGTTGTAATTGGTAACGATATATTCAAGTTTGTAAATATCGTTACTTATGGCTTTTACAGCTGATAAGTTTCTTGCGCCCGTTCTTCTTGTCAGCTAAAAAATTTGGAACGGGTGGTAGGAAAATATAGACGATTCATAAGTACATAATAATTAAGTTTCTTTGAATAAAGCTTATTTGACTTAGACATTGACTTTGTCTGGTAATCTTTACGAGTAATTATTATCAATCCTATGTTTTCTCTCTGTTATATCTTCGATCAGTCATCCAAAGTAGTCTGTATGAATGTTCTATATTATTTATTAAATTTTGGTATGATGATTAATATTTGCTACTATGCTCACGAAATTACACAGGAAGGAAGTTCAGATAAAAGCTTTCAACTTTAAAATTAATACTTAAATTATGACAGGGACTCGGCTGAAAATCAGTGTCTGGTTCCTCAGAACTATCAACACTGAGCTGAGTTCCTTTTCAGACTGCCACTGCTGCACACTCCGGTACGGTATTATCTTGGACAATGTGTTTAGTTTAAGTTATCACATTTCTTGCATTTTCTCAAGTGTTCCTGTTGTTGTTGTTGTGTGTTGTAGTGGTTTATAAATAAAACTTCATCTATCTATCTGTTTTAAACTAACCATTTTAATAAATAATAATATTATAATTTTTTCTGCAATTGTTTTGCAAAAAGTAATAAAATCTAAATTAAGTCACTATAATAAAAATTTCGCCTTCTATCACTGACTTAAAAATATATCACTAAACTCTTTTCAGCATACACAATCTTCATAATAAATAATACCAATTTACAAAGAGAAAACAAAGCCGTGAACGCAGCCTTAACCAAATGCCTTATTTCCAAGATTCAGTTCTCAGATGAGGTATTTCTGCTCACAACTACGTAATAAATCGTTCGAAAGCCACAATAACTTTAATCAGATGGAGCGCACTAATATGATCCGAGGGTTTTGCAATAAATGCACTTTAATTGAGATGTGCGATTATTGAACAATTACTTAAGAACTAATTGATGGTTGGAGTTTCTAAGTTGTACAGGAGTAGTTTTTCCATAAAATAGAGTAGGTATTAGGAACATTGCATTAAGGCGCTGTAGGTAGGGAAACTAGCGCCGCCACTACATTTATTTTTATTACTCCTAAACCAAGTCAATATTTCAAAAAAAGCTTATGTTATAATCTCTTAAATTGTCTCTAATATTTTTTGAATAACTCTTCAACAGTTTTCATTCTTTCTGTAAGTTTTAAAATCCATTTTAGCTCAAAGTGGCCACTTTTGGCCAAACTAATACCCTAGCACACATTTTTTATTTTTTTCTTAAGTCGGTTTTTTTCCGAAATATTTTCAATTTAGTACACCAACACCCCCCAAAAACCCGAATTTACCCGAATTTTGCATAATTCCAAAAAAGTTACTAGTAGATTTTCAAAA
The DNA here is from genome assembly GCA_950108535.1 of Agriphila straminella. Lineage (NCBI taxonomy): Eukaryota > Metazoa > Arthropoda > Insecta > Lepidoptera > Crambidae > Agriphila > Agriphila straminella. Next base: position 15,490,692 of record OX467321.1, read on the forward strand.
TTCAAACGTTCACACGTGTCTCGATAAATTCCTCAACCTTTGATACTATTCCTATCTCGATTCTCCCAAAATCCTCGGAGATATGGCCAAAAATACGTGTCAGGCGATTTGCATCTGATAACCATTTTCAATGGTAAAAATTGCGAAAGCTATCCCTTTAATGTTTGAGTTTCTCCACTTGTTGTATCGAAGGGGCAACAAAGATTAAAACAAAACACGATCTCGGTGCTTCTGATTCTGACCGGCATTCTACTGTTGATCCCAAAACGAAACAAACGGCAAAGATCAGAACCGAAATAGTATTGGACTCTATTCAAAACTGTCGGGAATCACTACAGTGGCCGTCGTTATCCCATTCAGCGATTCAAACTGTGTTATTTTGTTGTACAAGATCCTTAGTGCATGTAAAACTTGGACCAAGACATTTAGATAGTACCAATGTTTTGCTATTTATAACATTTTGTTACTAAATCATGTTTCCGCAATGTGTGAAAAATTCTAACCCTTAACAAACCTATTTTTGCCATAGTGTGTTTTGGGTTTTTCATTCAAACTTAATTATTTTTTTAAGAAATTGACAAAACGATCTACACTATAGGTATAATGAGGGATTCAAGAATCTTATATTAATATTCTATAATTTTTTGTCATTTTCAAAATCCCTCATTTCGTGACAAACTTTCAGGATGGTTCAAAAATAAAAGCGAAATATGAAATTAGTAACACCAACTCAACTAGACTCCACCAAAAAGTTTCGGATTCGCAACATTACCATAGCACAGCTGCGGATCTCAATAACGAATGCATTGTCTGTCCGTCCGTAGACTATTTTTACTCAAACCTGTCTGCATTTGTCAGGGAGGACTCAAAGAGGCGTGGAGACTACACCAACCTTTGTTTTTATTGACAGGTGTCAAACAGCTGTCAGTGACAGATTACGTTTAAGAAACTAAAGGTTTTTGATGCGATCAAAAACAACGAATAGGCAATAAGGAATATTTTATTACTGAGTCTATAAGTATACTGTTAAAACAATTTTCTTTCATAATTTTAATTGAAATGAAAAATATTGGAACAAGTACTAAGTTTTGACCAAATCAATCCTAAACAATCAATATGCACTACCAAAAATACAATTTTCAAATACAATTTACATTCCAATACTTCTTCTTGAACACTACCAAGAGATGCAAAAGTTTTGAAGAAAATAATCACCTCGTAAATTTTAAACATGGATAACATGCTGCGTTTAGGTGAAAATCTGGTGAGAATTATTAATAGTAATTAAAATAACAAATTAAAAATATTATTTATTAGTCGAATCTATTGTAAGTTGCGACTCCACTCCACTCCTATTCCTTCTCCCGCCGTTATGAATGAAGACACATTTGCCAATGACAGGGCGGCCAACAGAGTTATTTGATTTATTCAGGGAGACTATTCAATACCGCCGTCTCGGGCGATTGCTTAGACGGGATAATGGACTCGTCGCCTAAGACGATCACTGATTGATTCTGAAACCTTGGACGTTGAAATGTGGTTAACTCCTATTTTATATAATACTAAATAATATAGCATTGTGAATGCGAAAATCTCAAATTTAAAAATCCTGTTTTATTGTTACACAATTAAAATAGATAGAGGATCGAATGGATTTAGCTAATAATTTATTAATAATTTAGTTATTTTTGCTATTCTATTAACTCTCTAGGTAGGTACTTGTAGACAAAGTGTACGTCTCCTGATACACGTATAATGTTTCAAATTTTATGCCAAATGTTACCATACCACAGATGCTTAATCGACGACACGGCGGTGAAATAGAAACAATCACCACCTAAGAGGTTTTGTGTTTATTCATTAACTCGTTGTATGTATTGGTAATGATAACTTAGAGAAAATTATTATTGTCACTTAGGAAAAGAATCGGTATTAGTGAAACGTCAAGTGGAATAGAAAACTAGTGGAGTGGCGAAGAAAATTTGAAATGAAATATTAATCCCGATATTTCTTTATGGGCCACATGGCATGAACCCAATAAAGCTACTTCCAAGTTCGTTCTAAAGCTACAACAATAAAAATTAACAGTAGACTCATGAAGTTTAAGTAATGTTAATCATTTAAATTATCTTTCTAAACAACAAGATTTTGATTTGGGAAGTCAAAAATTATTTATTCAAGTTCTACTTATATGCACTACTCATTAAAATGGTCGCAAGCAATAAAATAAATGGCAACTTTGTAAAAACCTATAATTATTTTCATAATGCAGACAATAGAAACAGATCATGGGGGGTTGTCGTGCGTCCTCGTGACGTCGCCTGCAATTTGTGGCATATTTCGAATGCTCACGGCGGCCACCAACGAATATAAAGAGACGTTAATGATAAACCTTACTGCAAAGGAAATAGGTTTCAATTTGGTATTACCACGTCTGCAGAAACGATGGAGCTAGACAGCAATTTTAAGGTAGAGACGAGAAAATTGAGAGTTTTATCATTTTTTGATTGTTTTCTTTGGTATGCGACCTGAAGCACAAAGACAGTGGAATTGATTTCTGAATTGACAAAATTTAATATTTTTGTTTTTTTGTACTGTATGCAACAAATACTATACAATATTTAGTATCTTTGTCAACTATCAACATATTATATCGTACATCGCAGTACCACAGTTTAGTTAGTGGCAGTACTGTCTTTCCACTAAGTAATTGAGAAATATTCCAAATAATTCCTACTGTGAAAGGGACCTACTGCGCGTGCGGTCCTTAAGTGATTCAAACCTTTGCAATTTTTTAGTTTTTATTAAACAGTTTCCTTTAAAACATTGTATAATTAAAAAGCTTCCTTTGATCATTATTTCTAAAAGGTTTTTTCAAGTGCAAGGTTTTATTGAAAATACTCCAGCAAAAATAGATGAGTTATTATGTTGTGCCCTAACTTTTCTTGAATTATTTTATCACAGAGCGACACGTGTCATGTATAAAATACGTTGTATTGTTGATACTTACATAAATAATGTTTAAATATCTGATATAAGTAAGTAAATCTAGATTAATCAGCCAATATTTCATGCGCCTATTCTTCTTGTCAGTTAAAAAAAATCAAATGGGCGGTAGGAAAATATATACCATTTTAAGTTTATTAATTGAGATTATTAATATAATTGAAAAATGTTTGAAAAAATCGACTCACTCGTAGCAGCTCAGACGGGACTCGAACCCGCACCCTTAGGATTCCGGCCCAATGCACTAACCAATTATGCTACCGAGTCGCTATAGCATTGTGAATGCATAAAATCTAAAAGTTAAAAAATTTACTAATTGAATAAAGAATTTTTCATTTTATTTTTATTCAATGAACCGACTAACTAGCCTTATCACTTCTTTAAATATACGAACTTTCAGTACCCTTAGCACGAACAGCTATCGAGAAAAAAAACTCGCGTAAAATTACTCGATAGACAATTTCTCTATGGAAAATTTCATTTCGCTTATCGGCGATAGATGGCGTTGTACAAATTTCCAATACAAAACTTATCTATCGAATGATTTTACGCGAGTTTTTTTTTTCGATAGCTGTTCGTGCTAAGGGTACTGAAAGGCCAAATACTTTTAAATAGAAAGAAACGATTTTAAACGAAACAAAAACTGTTACTAATTAATAAAGCCTGATCAACGTTCTTTGACCACCTACAAACTGTCTTAAAGATTCATCAGTGAGCATTTTAGGCCTAAATTAGTGATAGGAATGCTTAGGGTGTATTCACAGCAATACTAAATGTTATTAAATAAAACAATAAAGTAAGTATTTTTTCATTGAAACCGAAAACGATTTTCTCCGTTTCAGATTACATTACTAATAATATAATATACTAAAAAAAATACGACTCGCACCAGATCAATACTCAGACGGGAATCGAACCCGCGACCTTTGGAAGTCGAATTTCTTTTAGTATATCCTACTCTTACGCTGCAAGCATTATTTAGTATATATATATAAAATTCAAAGTCCTGACTGACTGACTGATTGACTGACTGACTGACTGAGTATCAACGCACAGCCCAAACCGCTGAACCTAGAGACTTGAAATTTTGCACATAGGTTCCTTATGAGGTCCAGGGGTGCACTAAGAAAGGATTTTTCAAAACGCACGGGGGTGAAACGGGGGTCCAAAGTTTGTATGAAAGTCCCTCAGTTTTGAAGCTAGGATCTTCAAATTTTGTGATTAGGCTGACCATTGAAAATTAATAAACACGGGTCTCAGCGTTATTATTTCACAAGCAATAGCGCATTGAATCTCATTATACTTTTCTCCACAATTTCAATGGAGATGTGTTGAGAGTTCTTCATTCATAGCGTTTGTCGCACCGTTACTAGATGGCGCTGTACTGTGTTAGATCGCGGTATTGTATTGATGTTCCTAAATGTTTACAAATTGGATAGGTATTTATAAATCCATAGATATAGAATGTCAAGTGCACAGCAGCAAAGCGAAAATTTTTCTAAGTCTATAATTTACGAATTTATTTCAATGAAATAAAATTTTTGGACACCACTTACCTTTAAAATGGTTAGGTGGTTGTTGGTTAATTAATAAAAAGACTTCGGAGCCTTTTCAGGAATAAAACACATTTTTGCTAATTTTGATGCTTACGATCACAGAGGAAATAATCTTACGATGTTCTTCGTGAAAATGCTCGACTTGAAGAACCGACTTTAAAAATAGAATAGAAAAACCTTAGTAAAAACCTTTAAAAAAGCAAGAATAATGTTCATAATGAGGGATTTTCAGATGATAAAAAACTGTGCTCGATACATGGCGTTGATAAACAGGCGAGTGTCAACTACTGTCAAATTCAATTGCAGAAAACGCAGGAAAAATAAAACACAATGAGGCCTTTTTTGGCAGGTCCCCAAACACAGTGGCGCTGCCCAATCGGATACTTTTAGAACAGATCAGGGGCCGTACCTGCTAACTTTTCGAACTTCTGTAGATCTGCCGAGCTTCAACTTAAAACAGAGAAATCAAAGTAAAGGAATTTCGTATTGTACTATTTATCTTAGTTATGTATGTGTGACATCATGAATTGGGGTACACCATTTTCACCCAATTGAGGCTCAGTTTATCTGTTTTAATTTGAAACAAGCAAGATTTTTTGAAGTTCGATGCGTTAGCCGCTACGGCCCCGGGCCTTTGTTCGACAGGTTTCCAAGCACAGTATGCGCTGCCCAATCAAATACTTTTGGAACTGCCAAGATTAGTCCCCATTCGCATTTTATGCACATTATTTTCACCTTTATACCAGGAGGGGGGTACAATTTGTACTCGGTTTGGTTGGTAGGGCTGATTTCAGGTCCGTCTGGCTAGCTACCACCAACTTACTTAAGTCTGACGCCATAACAGCAATTTAAAAATTGTTGTGTTCCGGCAGTTAGAAGTAAGATATCGTCACTTAACATCAGGTGAGATGAAGGCCAAGCAGTACCCCGCTGCTGTACATAAAAAAAACTTTTTGCAATTTCTATGTTATTGAAAAATGTAATTTTTCAAATCTGCATTAAATAGGCTTCGTTAATATAGGTATTTTTGATGGCAAATAAAAAATAACAGTTAAATATTTACGGTTACATAAAGTAAGATATTGTGATTGAAATTGTTTCTTGTTTTTTTTTTCAGAAACTAGCGCTATTGAGCCCCTGTATTCGTCATCACACTAATTCCTAACCATCTGTGTGTGTCGCGGGTGGTCGCGGATGGAGTCCAGGAATGATCCCGATTCCCGTGACGTAATGTGTCGGCGGCAGCGAAAGCGATTGCAAGAATTGAGCCCGACAGGGATAGTATTAAGTAGTATGAGATACGGTGGCACTTGCCTTTATCATAAAGAAATTATAATAGAATTCTAAAAAATAATAAAATTAAAATCAAAATCATTTAATTTTATGACTATTCATTTATCAACGCCCGAGTGCGGCGCCATCGGGCCGCACAACAATAGGAAATTCTATTGACTCATTTTCCGGGGCTTGAAGGATATTGTAAAAATATTAGTATCTTTTCATAGTACGTACCTACGGTTTTAAGTCGCTTTAGCATTTGGTAATGCTTTGCCATTACAGTATCGTTAGGGCAATTATTTTATTAGAATCACGCAATGAGTACTTTTTTTAATTCTTTTAATATTTAGGGGCTTTTAACATACTTAAAGTCATGTCAGTCCCAATGACTTTATGATTCCTATTTTCCTAACAGTAATTTTACAGTTTTTTCCACTTCATAAAATAAAAGTTTCTTGCTAACTTTCTTAAAGTTTCTTTAGTAAACTTCTTAAGTTACATATTTCGATAACTTTATATCTTTATAATGTATAATAATCTAAGTACTATTATATATTCTGTGCTATAGGTGTTATTTTGCAATAAATATAAATGTGTGACTGTTTGTTTCTTTATAAAGAGAAAAAAAAACTTTTAATATTTTTATTTATCAATTGATCAATACAGTGTACTTTCAAACAGGCCACCGTATCGTAGACACTACAATAAAAAGCCAACACGACAATCGGTGGTCGTTAGCCGTTCCGCGAATTAGATGGGTGTCCGCCGTAAACATTATTGTGTACCCAATAAACGCTACTGTCTCCTCTAAATGGCACTTTTGTGGCTCCCTGCAGTCGTGGCATGACAAACCCGACAACAATTTTGTATACATTGGGAACAGACAAACAAAACTTTTTAGCCGACTTAAAAAAGGCATGTGGTTATTTAATTATTTCGTTATAGACCTTCTCAGGTCTCCCTCAAGAGATTGGTGAATTCTAACAACTGAAAAATGTAGCCACATAAATACCTTCTGGAGCTCGAAAAAATTTTTTTTGATCACCTATTCAACCCTAGCGAAATCTTATAAGATTCTGTACTATAAAATGCCCTATTATTTCACAAACAATAGCGCATGTATGTACTGAATCTTTAATACTTTTCTTCATTCATTTGTCGCAGTCGCATCGTTACTAGATGGCGTTGTAATGTGTTACATCGCGGTATTGTATTGTTTGAATTCCGCTTCAATCCGTTATTAAGGGGCCAATAGAGGAAAACACGGTTTGCGCGGGTCATAGGTATTTTCATATAGAAAACGTAAATTTGTAGCCACAAAAAAAAATACGACAACAAGCTAACTAAAGAGATTATCTAGGAGCTACAAGTATTCAATTGCGTATAAACCTCTCAGAAGATTGTAAAAAAATCAGAATATCATCAAAAGCGCTTGTCGCAGGCCATATTTTTGGCGTAAATAATAGCGGAAACATATTGAATTCTACATCAAAATACACTTTAACGTACTGTGCAGTTGCTCCAATAACTTTTTTTCAAGAAAAATAATTTGTGCTAAAGATAATGATGAAAAAACAACGGAAAACATCAAAAAAGTACAGAATGAGGTATACTTTTTACACATAAAGAAAAAGACAGACAAATGATTTCGCATAACGGAGCCTTAAATGAATTATTTAATGATTGACTAAAGTAATTTTTGGACATCACCATTTTATTAGGTTAGGTTAGCTTAGGTGGTTATAAAACATAAAAAGACTTTATTTTAACGGACTTCAAAACTTATTACCTTGAAGTTTGAACAAACAAAGCAAGAAAATAATTTTCAAATTTTAAACAAAATTAAATTAAATTCACTTCACACAAAAACGGCTGTACGGTTTTGGATTGGCACACAGATAATTTAAAACAGAGGATACTTTTTTATCCCGGGGAGGGGAAAAGGGGGGATTTAAAACTCCAGAGAGAACCTTTAGATCCCCCCTTAGAGATTTTCCGAATGTCCACGTGAACGAACGAAAGCTAGTGTTTAGCTAATTATGTGTGTGTTCATTTTTGCATAAATCATAATTATATATTTTTTTATATTACATCATTTTAAAAAAAATTATGGTGCTTTTATCAAAAATATCTCTGATCATAGATTTAATTTTGAAACTAAACCTTTTACCTTGATTCTTATCCTTATTACACGTAAAATACTAAATTTTAATTTACTTCTTTCATGCAACGAACCTAAGAAAAGTTTTCACTCTATGTTTGTCTACTCTACACTTCGATCAATTCTTGATCGAAGACTCTACATCGACACAGGCTGTAATTTTTGACATAAATGAACTCAGCGTGCTATTTGAAAACAATCATCGTCATTCTTATAACTTTTCAAAATCGGTTCATGTGGAATTTATGCGCGAATATCGATAAACAATATTAGATTGAATTAAGATTTTTTTTGAAGTCGGTTAAAAAGGTAGAGTAAAAAAAAAAAAAAACAGACGTTTAATTCAAGTGGAAGTTTCACTCCTCTTATTGATGGTAACAATCCATCGTTATAACTTCCATTTGTCACCTAACAACAGCATAATTATATTCTTTCGCTCAACTAGCATCAAACAAAGGCTTTCTTGGGCGTTGTGGCGTGAAATTGACAATACAAAATAACAATATCAAGCAGATACACTTGACCGGTCACAAAGGAATAATGAGGTGGGCAAGGCTTAAAATCAATTTTGAACTCTTTTAAATTTAAATTTTTGACACGGATTATATTTTCTTTAAGCTTCTTTTGTTTTTTTTTACCATTGAAAATGGTTATCAGATGCAAATCGCCTGAGACGTTTTTGGCCATATCTCCTAGGATTTTGGGAGGATCGAGATGGGAATAGTACCAAAAGTAAAGGAATTTATCGAGACATGTTTGAATTTTGAAAATCTACTGGTAACTTTTTTTGGAATTTTGTAATATTCGGATGAATTCGGGTTTTGGGGCGTGTTTGTTTACTTAATTCTAAATATTTCGGGAAAAAAACCTACTTAAGAAAAAATGGGATATTAATTTGGCTACAAAATAGCGAAAAAATGTTGAAAATCGGTAATTAATTGTGACCTGTAGGGGGTCCCTTTAGATTTGGAATTGTAGAAAAACGGGTGTTCCGTGTTCCCGTACATAAAAGTGATGTAGCTTCTATTATTTTTAACCGATCGTCATGGTAATAGTGTTAAAAGATGCAGAAGCAGACGATAAGTGCATTCGTTGGAATTTTGTAAATCGGTTAATAATATTTCGGCCGCGTCGAGGCAGTCGCCTCGTGTCACAATCGTAAAAGTAAATAGGTACTACCTAGGTAACTTTAAAAATATAATAGGATTTTGCATTTATTTGATTTTGGTTTTTCGTAAATTTTTGGGTTCATTTTCAATGCTCCGATTCTTGCGGGGACTGTAAAATCTGTGAATTTTTTACCAAGCAGGTCCAATGCGGGTTGGTAAAAGTTATTTTTTGCATACCTGAATAAATAAATAAAAATGTTTACTTGCTACTTATTACCAATAAAAAGAGGTGGGATGTTAAATATTTTGCAATTCAAATTTTACAATATTTTATTGTTTTTTACTTAGTATTATTTGAATATTCCTACTGAAAAACTGTGCGCATTAAAATGCAACGGAAAACGATGGACTAGAAAAATATACGTTTATTTGGTAAGAGTTTACGTATTCACCATATTTCTTTTTAACACACCGCCGATTATGTTATTGCTAGGAGCGTGCGGGAAATCAGGCTTTAGATATTATATTTGGAAAGGGAATTAATGTGGAAATATAAAAACTTGATAGAATTAACACTTTTTATATTGATCAAAGTAAAATGCAACACGCAGCTACAATGGTGGTCACAGAAGAGATACATTTTCAGACAGTGTTGCTAGACACAGAAATTTGTAACAATTTAAACCGGTGTGGCCAGGTTAAGAAAATAAGGGCAGCTACACACTTATTTAAATGTGAGGAGATTATAAAAACATTAAATAAGAAGCCTGACTTCCATTACACAAAAAAACTTATGGGAACAGACTTGCATTTTTTTGTAAATGGCTATTCAATTTCTCATATTCATTTAAATTATGGCGCTCAAAAAATGGCACCATAATTTAAATTACAACTAAGTTTGCGGGGCTAAAATTGCTGGCATTTTGTTATGCAGACGATGCAGCGACTGAAAACTGGTTGCACAATAGCACACAATAGTACGAGCGTATAGTAGCGACCATAATCTGTATACTCTATTTAATACTTTTTTGCCTTCTTTGCGTCGGACCATTTGACGACAAACACAGGACGTCATCCTTACTTCTTTACATAATATTATTATAAATGCCAAAGTCTGTTTGTTTGTTTGTTACGCTTTAAATCATGATGATCGGTCATCATGAAATGTTGTATACACGTTATCAGAGAAGGAGTATCATAAGTAATAGGGTTCCATTCACCCGAAAAAAAGTACTGTTCCCGAGGGATAGAAAAATAACTGACCACGCAGACGAGGTTGCAGGCGGTCGCTAGTTTCTAATAAACTAGCTCTTTTCTTAAAATACAAATTGCAATTATTATTACTGTTATTAACTGCAATTATTATTATTATGGTAAAGAACGCTAACGTCTGTCACTGTGTCGTCTGTGTCTGTGGCTCGATTAAATTCTGTGAGGATTATAATTTTTTAGCCCCGTGGTGCTATTTTTAAGCAATATTAACTGTTGGCAATTACACTTCCATAAATTTTAGTTCGCTGGCTTAAAACAACTATTTACAAAGTAATGAAAGAAAGAAATCAGCATCCAGTATTTACTTGTAAGCACGAGACTTTTTCGATTGTAATTTGTGGCCATGAGCGCTCGCCGCTAAAATAAATATTCCATAATAATTACACCGTTTTCTGCTCGGAGTTTACTTGCGCTACCTTCGTGTATGTAATTTTCTTGTTACCAATTGGAATAAAAAAGAAACACTTGGAGTATTATTAAGTCATCAAATTTTACATTGAAATTATTGAACGTTCTTTTTGTCTGATAATAATAAATATTCAGTTCAGATTTTTAAACTTTAAAGTTACGCATTTTGTTTGAAAACATTTTTTTAGGCTGTGCGATGTTGTGGTTTTTCCTCAGAATTTTCATAACTAAAATTATGTTAGGCTTAATACTCAAACTTAATTGAAGCAGAAATCCTATACTTTTCTTCCGTCATAGAATGAAATAGGATTTTTTAATTTGACCCAATACTAGTTCGTATCCAACATGAGCAGAGTGGCGCAGTGGAAGCGTGCTGGGCCCATAACCCAGAGGTCCGTGGATCGAAACCACGCTCTGCTAAATGTATAGCAACTTTTTATTACTTCATTTTGGGCATACGTTTATCAATTTCTTTCTACCCTTGTCTTTCACGCATAAAAATTGACTCAGGGCGTCTTTTTCTTTATTTTTTCTTATTACTTGTTATCTAATACTTCACTCCAAGTAAATACTGTCCTCTTATTTTGTAAAAAATTGCACGATGGACCATTTGTTAGAGCGCGGACTATAGTTTGTATTGTTGTATAGGAATAGGGATTGGTTCCATGCAAATAAGAGAACTATTTTAGGAAGCTGAAAATTATATGTATTTGAACAAGAAGAAAAATTAAAAATAAATCACAACAAAAAGGTTTTGTGTTGGCTTTTCCAACAAGAACATATCCCCCAGGATTAAAATCAAGGATCTTTAGCTCAAGAAGCAGGATCACCCCCACTGCTCCAAGTGATCGTCAAATCCTAAATAATATTTTTTGGTACACTTTTACGTCTTGATTACTCAAACGAACATCATAACATTTTGCATTCACGTTGTCAGGGGTACAGAGGCCGTACTCTGAGCTCTTACAGCAACCTCAAAGTAATGTTGTTATAGGGACAGAGCTATACATCGCGTATAGCGCCATCTCATTTACAACATCGCTTCGTAATTACTTTTGACAGTCATTGTAGGGGAGCAGATGATTTACTTTATTATGATTTTACTAAAAAAGGCGGGTCGGCTTTAAACGTTGTTAGTCGTGCACATGCACATAGTTTTTAAGGTTTTAGTGTCCGTCTGCACGCTCCCGTATTACGCACACTAAAGTTATGTGCATGCGTGTACGCCTAACAACATTCATAGCCGACCCGCTTTCGTGAGATAAAACAACTGTGCAGAGTAGGATATAAAATGTACCTTTCACCCAGAAAAAAGTTCCGCTCCAGGGAACCTATACATCAATATTATAACTGTCTACACAGACCTTCGATCAAGAATATCCTAGATAACGCTTTACGAACTAAAACAGCACGCAAAAATGGCACCTCGAAATAGCGTCCCACCACTTACAAACTTGGCGCTTATTTTGTACAAAATCCCATCTTTTATCACTTACTTTGTGCAAAATAAGCGTCCATTTTGTAAGTGGGACTCTTTTTTGAGGTGCCATTATTGAGACTCTGACCGGACATCTAGAGGGTATTCTTGATCGAAGACACAGACGTAATAAACCTCACACCGATCTATCTTATTGTGGACTTCATTTCCACCGTTCAATACCGACGACGCATAGTGCCCGAAACGCAAATTACCGTACACGCTAATAACCCTTTCAGAAACTTCGAAATACAATATTTGAAAAGACAGAAAACAGATAATTTTGTCCATTCATTTCCAAATGAGCTGTAATAAAATTAATTAAATGTTTGTTTCAAAGCATTTCAGGAGCACCAGAGTGTAAAACCAATCCGGATCTAATTACATTATTAAATTATCAATAGAAATGTAATTTGTCAATACAATTTTGAGCGAAATCCAACTCGTTGATATTGTTTGAATTGAAATGTGTATTTAATTTGAGACCGGTTACAAAATATTATGTTGTGTCAACTGGGCAATGATTTCAAAGTAATATGATGTCCATCAGCCATTTTTTGATGTCTCCACTGCTGGGGCACAGGCCTTCCTTATGGGTGGTAAGGAAGATGGGCCATATGCGGATTGGTGGGTGTTAGCGACTGCAAATGCAGCCGGGACCAACGGCTTAACGTGCCTTCCGAAGCACGGAGGAGCTCGAGATAATAAATTTTTGGTCACCCATCCCATGACCGACCCTTGCGAACGTTGCTTAACTTCCGCAATCGCTGGGCCTGGCGCTAAACCACTGCGCCACCGAGCTCCTCAAGTAATATGATAAAGTCTATGCAATTTGGTAATAAAATATGACGCAAGTGTGTCTATTATCATTATTTGTTTGAAACGAATACAGTATGCACTTTTAAACTTTCGCGTTGCATTGTACTTAGTTAAAATGTCAGGAAACAGGAAAGAAAAACGTCGGGAACATAGGTAGATGTGAAAATACCTATCGTAGTTGCACGCGTTTAATTCCTGTCATTTTAACTGAATACAGTATGATTGATCGAAATAAAAATTTATTGCATTTAAAAAAATAGTAATAACTAAAAACTTTTATTTGGATTCTGATAAAAATAGTTTTAATAGAATCGGGAAGTAAACAGATAATAATCAGAAATTGCATTTAGTTCAAAATTAAATATAAGGTTTACTGTTAATCTAAATCAAACCAATACATATTATAATTCATCTCCTTTTCGGTCAGACTCCTCTGAAACCCCACAAAAAACTGTACAATGTAAATCCTTATTAGAGCAGGAGCTCAGTTCATAGCTATGGCACGTTATGGCCAATAAATTGCCATAACATCCTTCTATGGCCAACTCTAGGGGACTTTTTACGAGAATTCTTGAGATATTAACTTTGTTTCGTACCTATTACACGGTAAAGTAAGGTTGGTGGTTTTTGTCGATGATTATATGGGAGGGTAAGAGATATGCGATATTGTTATATTAAATCAGCTTTCTGCGGGATAGTCCGTCAGGTCGGTATACTCTACTTATTAACTGTAAATAATTCAAGGAGTTTTGATTTCTTGTTTTGTCAAGTAGAACTGAGGGCTGTTAATCATACACTAAATTTGTGATCTTGAAAACTATGTCGAAATTTAAAAAAAACACAGATCTCGTGCCTTTCACGATCTTCGGTATATTGAAAATGAATTTATCGAATTTTATAAAAAATATATTCCTTTGTTTGAGTTTACTTACAATACTTTGAAATCACATTAAAGCTATGAACAATTTTTGTATCTATATTGGTATGCAATTCATATAAAAATATTTCATTGTTATAAATATTACTATTTTATTGAAAGGTAAATTAAAAGTACTACTATAACATAAAATATAAAAAATCAAAGATTTATTTTGAAGCCCTCGGCTTTGGCTCGGGCTTCAACTACGTCAAACCTCCATAGCAACTCAGCGACTTCCCAAAATTACGCCAACACGCTACATATTGTAGCCCTCGTTGATACGCGTCTTTTCAGGCTTCAACCATTCATGTAGCCTTAAAACTTACGAAACCAAGGCGATGTCGCACTCTGAGCGAAAATGGGGGCTATACCGAAACGATCAAAAAACATGTTCAATGTTAAAGGTTAAGCTATAGGGCAAACCCTTGTTTTAGACTCAAATTGTAGCTGACTAAATTGTTCAGAGGATTTTTTTCTCAAAATTTAGATATCATTCTTCGTTTCCAAAATATCGAGCGTCAAAATAAAAAAATCGGAAACAATTTAGCTTTTTTTCCACTATTTCGGCCATAATTTTTTTCGTTTTTTATTATCTCGAATAATTATTTTTGCAGCTTGCAGCTCTCGTGAATACGCGTCTTTTGAGTCTTTTTTTATTATCATATATTCACAACCCTCTGATATATAAGGGGATCGCACTTTTTCGTAAAATCGGAGCCTATACTGGAGCGAACGAAAAGACATTTTCAATGTCAAAATACAGTTTAACGTTGAACAATAAAATGAGACTCGTACAAACCTTATTAAAACTAAGCTATAATAGCTTTTCCATTTTTCTTGAGCGGCTCCGCCCGTGGCGTGTCCGGTTCGATCGTAGATTGCAATCGGTGAATGATATCGATATAATTGTCCCCTTGGCCAAGGCTTTAAAGTTTAGATAAGCCAGTCACGGATAGTGGAAAACAAACTGTTTACTGCATCGGTGCTTTGTTTGTTTACTCGAACCTATGATCGTGATGTCCCCCTCATTTTCGAGGAGCTCGATGGTGCAGTGGTTTAGCGTCTGGCCCAGCGATTGCGGAGGTTAAGCCGTTACCGTTGGTCCCGGCAGCATTTGAAGTCACCACTAATCCGCATTGGGCCCGCTTGGTGGGTTATGGCCCATCCTTCTTATTCACCCATAAGGGAGGCCTATGCTCCAGCACTGCAGTGGGGACATAAAAAAATGACTGATGATAATAATAATAATAAAAAGATTTATTTTCTCTTTTTACAATAAGTGGCTAAGGATAAACTTTTTATAACTTATAATATGATGATGATGACTTCATTTTATTTTAATTAGGTACTTTCTATTTTCCATAAGAATTAATAAATAATGATATAATTTTTTTGAACTTTAAATTAAACGTAAGCTTATGAAGTAGCTGCGACTTATCGAAACATTAAGTTAAATCTAAATAATTAAAAAACAAAGTCGAATTATATACAGCATTTACAACTCAAGAACAGCTGGACTGATTTGGATGAAATTTGGCTGGCACACAGATACTTAGTTTATAACCTAGATTATTGGATACTTTTCATCCTGGTTTAAGGTTTCCTGCTAAAATTTTAAATAAATGGGAAGATCGGGGATAAATGCCAATACAAAATGCCCATACTCCAGCAGCATTAGCGCCACCAAGCGTGATAAATTTTGTGACATTTCTGATATTCTGATATTTTGCAATTTTGAGATGCAATATTAGGAAAACTCTGTCTCATCATGATTAGCAGCTGATTTAATTACTGCAGCCAGCTCTAATAGAATCGACAGGACGTGTTATTCTCTTTGAAATAAGAATCACAAACAAAAGTGTACAAAACACAGTAAAAACTCTATGTCCAAATCCTTTGAAAACGGATGGCCGCGTTCTCGTATTCCAAAACTCCCAGCGACAATCAAATAAATTCCACTTTGATCGCCTCCCTTTAGCGTCGTATGACAATTATTGCAGAAAAAAATGCTTTCTCAAGTAATTCGACACCCGCGATTCAGTTGTTTTCTCACTGTTTGCGTATAATATTACAGGCAATTTATTTTATTACCCCATTGAAATTTACGAATGCGCTCGGAAGAGGTCTTAGCCGTGCCTTGAAATAATTGTTGTTTTGTTTATTTCACAGAAGGCGTAATGCTATACTGGCCAGTGTCCCCTGTTAATCATTAAAGAGGTTTATTTTCAGTGAAATCGAAGCCTGCTACTAATAAGGCGATATATTATCTGTGGTTTTGTGTTATTGCGAACAAAATATTGCGCCTGGATGTACCCATGCATGCTCAAAGTTTTTGGAATTAACTTAATTTATCGAATCCATCATTCATTTTTAACAATTTGTTTTTTCTGAGAAGAGCGAAATGTATACTTTTTTATATGAACCTTTTTTTTTCTTTTGGAATATTTTAGGCACTTTTCGTAGAGCATTATAATTTTTCAAAGATCAACAAATAAAATAGGTACATAGTTATTTTTTGATTAACTTATTACTTAAATATTTTATTTTCACTTTAGTGTGAAGTCTTATGCTTGTTAATTGGCAAGTTAACACTTTTGTGAAAATGGCAATGTTATGTTTTAAATTAAACAATAGGACTAGAAAATTTTAAGATTGTTCTTTATAGTATTTATGGTTACCAATATGTATTACGCAGCAAGTACTTTAAATGCAACAAATTCCTAAATAACAAGCCCAATAACAATATTATCTTGATCGTCATATTTTTCTGTCTCTACAAAAACAGTTGCGTTGCTGTAATAAAATTCAGTTCCCAAATTATAGGAATTATTCCATTTAATTTGACCGTTTACGATTGGCAGGAAAAAACGGTTTACGATTCATATTTTTGTATGGAAGTCGATTACCGTTATTAGTTTCACTAATTACCACATTTTATGGCCCCAATTCGGTTTTATGGTGTTTGGAACCTCTACCGACCAACTGAAAATGGTGCCGACGACGGTGTTATATTTTTTTATTCCAAGTTATAAAGACGTGAAAAAAACCGATGTACCTACCTAAAAAATCAAATGACAGCATTGTCGAAAATATTTTTAGGGACACAGACTTAAATCTGTGCCATAAAATTTCGCATTGATGTGCATTAAGAAAAAATCACATAATTTACTGTCATCGCAAGAATCGGAGCATTGAAAATGAACCCAAAAATTTACGAAAAACCAAAATCAAAACAAATGCAAAATCCTATTATATTTTTAAAGTTACCTAGGTAGTACCTATTTATTTTTATGATTGTGACACTCGGCTTCGTCTCGTGTCGTGTCACAAAAGCGCCTGCTGACTGCCTCGACGCGGCCGAAATATTTATTAACCGATTTTCAAAATTCCAATGAGTACACTTTTCGTCTGCTTCTGCATCTTTTAACACCATGACGATCGGTCAATAATCATAGAAGCTACATCACTTTTTATGTACGGAAACACCCGTTTTTCTACAATTTCAAATCTAAAGGGACCACCCAGGTCACAATTATTAACTGATTTTCAAAAGTTTTTAGCCATTTTGTAGCCAAACTAATACCCTAGGACCCTTTTTTAAATTTTTTCTTAAGTCGGTTTTTTTTTCGAAATATTTACAATTTAGTAAACAAACACCCCCCAAAAAACCCGAATTTACCCGAATTCCAAAAAAAGTTACCAATAGATTTTCAAAATTCAAACGTTCACACGTGTCTCGATAAATTCCTCAACTTTTGGTACTATTCCCATCTTGAGGATCAAGACCAAAATCCTCCTCCTACAATTATAATTGATTACGCACATAATTAACTTATTTAAGTATCAAACTTAAATACAACGCAAACGTTATTTTATAGCACAAAAAGTTTAGAAGAGAAATATTCTATAACTGCAAAGGAAAAAGCTTATTTATTCAAAGCTTTTAGCGTGCCAGTCAGTAGCTAGTATATAATAAGCTTCATTTCACGCTCTAAGCCCACTTCCTTGTATCAGCAACAGCAATTACTATTAAAACTAGAAACTTTAAACACAAAACAGGACCTTAAGCCACAGAAATAAGAGTCGCTACGTTGGTAGAAAAAAAGCAAAACTTTGAATAAGGTAAGCTGTAGGCGTTCTGACAATACGGACGTCAGGCCACAGCTTTTGAACTGTCAGACGGTTGAAAGAACCAGGGCAATTATATTGAAAACCCTGCAATGCTATCTTGCAAGAAAAATAATAGTGCGATGGACGCGAAGGGCTTATTAGCACGCCTCCGCTGCTCTGCATAATATAATAAATTTTAACTGAATAGATAGTTAACAATGAGCTGATTAAGTAAAGCTTGAGGCACAAAGTTTTCCTGATTTTGTTTAGTGTTTATGTTTGAAAAATATCATACTACCTGTGAGCATCGGTTTTGTCAAACCATACTACATGAGAAAAATATTCGCATAGCTAGATACGGTTTAGTCCTTCAGAAAAAATGTCAGTTATCACATTACTCTTCAGTAAATGCAAATACTAAATATTAAAAACTAAGTATATTAAAAGTATTTTTGACTAATTTTGTAAATGTTGTTTGAAACTATAAACTAGGGTGCATTTTCATAATTAATCGCGTTTATAACATTTGCTCCTGAACAAAAGATAGAAAAGATATTTACTGGGACTTTGATGCAATTTTTTTAAATGTAGAACTAAATACGCAAGAAATTGAATCTGTGAGCTTTCCCGCCAACGGGGTACGATACGATATCATCCATCCTCAAAGATAGTTCTATTCTATATATTAAAAAATAATCTAAAATTTAAAATTGTTGTTAAAGGCATCAGTTTTAATCAATTTAATAATACAGGCTGTATTTTGTATATTAACCCTATAAGTAATCCCAAATATGGTAGATTTATTATTATGTATTCGAGCCCGGAAAATTATGAACCCTGAAAACCACTACTTGATTGAAAAAAAAAACTTTTTATCCACCAAACACCCTATAATGCACGTTAGTAAGTTAATAAAAATTGTAATGCTATCGAACTATCGATTCTTATTCTTTTGTTAGTTTTAAGATACCAACATGATTTCCCATTTCCTTTCAACCACTTGTCTTCCCGCTGAATATTCACATCCCAATCCCGTAACAACCAGGATAACCACCTAAATTATAAAAAGAGATCGCGCGGTCTCGGTCGTAAATTTAACGTCCGAACATTGTTCCTTTTACCATAGTATAAATAACTATCAGTATTCTAACAGAGGCAGAGGCCGTTGGGGCAGAAAGGTTCTGGAATGGCGACCGCGCACCGGACGGCGCTCCGTGGGTAGGCCCCCGACAAGGTGGACCGACGATCTGGTGAAGGTCGCGGGAAGCCGCTGGATGCGGGCAGCGCAGGACCGATCGTCGTGGAGATCCTTAGGGGAGGCCTATACCCAGCAGTGGGTGTCGTGCGGCTGATATGATGATGATGATGATTCTAACAGAATCGATGCTTGGTTTTGCACGGTTTACGGCCAAACACTCAAAGGCTTCTTTGGTTCTTTCTATCTTTTTCTTATCTTTTCTATCTTTGGTTGAGGTCTCCTTAACTTTAACGAAGCTGTAATTTTTATTGAGATTCTGTCAAATGTGCTGTCTATTTTTTGAGTTATTAAGGCCTTCACTTTAAGGCCCGTATTTACAAACCGCTCTCAACGTTGAGAGCAATCTTGAGATCATATTTCAGATGCTCTTCTTATAGGAACAGTATCTCAGGTATGATCTCAAGATTGCTCTTAACGTTGAGAGTGGTTTATAAATATGGGCCTAAGAATCTTTTAAGTATTTCGCCGTTAGTGATGATTGGTGTAAGGGTAATTTGTGTTATTGTCAGCATGTCCGTAATTAAGTATTAAAGGCCGGTTGTGTAAAATGAATTTATTTGCAGGCGGTGATGCAAAGATTTCTTACTTATTTTACCATTATTACGTTGTGTGGAAGTTATTAGTTGGTTTTTGCCGCATTCGGCCGCCAGCTGGTTTGAAGATAGCATACTGGTAATTTTATACTGTTATTTTACGGTGAATAGAAAAGAGGGAAACCTATTTCCAGATGTTATTCATGCATGCTTTGATGTTTAATGCATTGTGTGTTTGTGCCGGAATTTATTAATTATAGAGAAGTCGGTTTCGGTTATTCTCTTGAGATATCAGTTTTTTTAGAGTTCATGCAAGTCGAGTGGTCGCTTTCCACAGATTGTATTATATTCATTTTAAACTACAAACCTACCGACTCTGGGGTCTATTTGTTTGTCCACCCGTGTAAGACGCAGGGGTCCCGGGTTCGATTACCAAGAGGAGGGTGCAAATTGTACTCGGTTTGGTTGGTGGTAGGGCTTATTTCAAGTCCGCCTGGCCAGCTACCACCATCTTACCTAAGTCTGACGTCATAACAACAATTTCAAAATTGTTGTGTACCAGCAGTCAAAGGTAAGATAGCCAGTGTTGTGCATAAAAATCTGTTAAAAATGAAACAATACATTTATTCACGATACGATTCATCACATTAATATCGACGAGCAATCATCAATTTTCTATTTCATAAACAACAAATCATTACTGTTTCGTGTTTCTCTCAATTAGCCACTCTCCCATTCGCCTCAGAAACTACTCCATTGTACAAATTTGTAACGTTATAAAATCCATCGGTATTATGGATAATTTAATTAAGACATAACAGCACCTTTATGGCGATTAGTCACACAATCGCGTCTGGGCGTTGTAATTCGAGACTCTAATGGGTTTATGGCGGCACCAATCCAACCTCCGAGGGTTGCTGACCAATCACCAGCTAGAGACTTTGGAGGCTTCGAATTTAACACTTGTGAAGATTCGATAATTACTGTTTCGTAACGTTAAGCTGACATTTCTGTGTTAAACTTTCTTTTAGGAACAAAAAACAACATTTCCGCTGGAGTATTAAATGACTAGTTATTTTTCTTTTGTTCTAATATTAAGTTTTTTTTATTATTTAAATATTTAAAAAAAGAACAACCGGCATCTCTGTTTTACACTTCGATTAGATAACCTGTTTTACATCGTAGTTTGGTAGGTTTTTTTAATAGACGATTTTTCTTTTTGAGTACCAACTTACTTGATTAAAAGTGTAGGTACATATACGAGTAAAAGTCTTCGAGTAGGTATCTACTTTTTTGAGGCAATGTATTATGTAATTCACTTTGTAAATAACGTTACAAAGATTTTCATAAAGAAATTAATTCTAAGATTTTCCAAGTTCATGGTAGATATGCCGTCAGATCACATGGTCAACTCCTCACACAATGTTCGCCGAGTGTGAAATTTATGGAGATTGCACACCGGGACGTGAGCAGGGTGTTTAAAAAGGCAATAGTATGTTACATAATAAATTGTTCATATTATTTTACAACTTTCATTTCCCAAGTCGTAACGATTCAATGAATCCTATACATTTTTCTGGCTTACAAAAAGCAAAGCAAGTTGAACTTAATAGGGTAAACTTAACATAAATAAAAACATTATTATTCGTAGTCTTTGGTAGAGTGGTTTGTACGCCGGCTTTCATAGTGTGTCGCCATCTCTGAGGTCCCAGGATCGATCCCGGCTGAGTGGGTTTAGAAAACTTTTCTATATTGGCTCAGATCTAGGTGTTTGTAGCTCCACCGTTGTTTCTAATATCCATTATCGCAATCTGCGTGCTACTAACTTTGGAATCGGAGCAATGTTTGTGATGTTGTCTAATATTTATTTAATATTGATGGGTCTCACTCAAATATTATTGCAAATCGGAATAAATTGCAGATATTTCATAGATTAAAGTCACTATTTTAGAGGTTCCAAAGGATTTCTAAAAATCAGTTTCAGATTCATTTTTATTTGTAGGTATATTACGTTTCATAATTTCTTGCCTTTTTAGACTCCCAGGCTGGGAATTTTCTTTGCCGGATGCAATCTTACAAGCTGTCGGTATCATTTTGCAGCAGCTTGAAAGCCTTACAAATATTATATAAATTGTAAAAATATAACGTTTTGGTTTATCAATTTATTTTATTGACGTTTCTTTCATTTGCTGGTTATTGTTACAGAATACAGGAAACAAAAAAGTATATGTGGTAGCAATTCCATAAGTTGTGGTCTATTAAATCGGAGGGCATTCTCATATACTTAGGTAAATATTATATTTTCATACATCTCTTAGATTTCAACGCTTTTTATTCATTGAAATAAAACACTTTTACATAAAGGTTCAGTGCGATTCCTATTAAATTCAGGTGTTGTTTTGAAATAGGGATAGTTACAAATTTTTTAACCACTTTAGTTTTATAGGTAACATGTAAATAATACGAAAAAAAATACTAAATTGCGAATCATGTCACCTTCCCTATTTTTGGTTTGTTTTTTTTCGGCACATTACCACGGGATGGTTATAAAATTTCTAACAGTTTTTATTATATTTCATGTAAGATTTTACCATCAATCAATACACCACTTAAGTCATAATAAATGCAAAACGTATTAATATTTTATACCATCCGCCAAAGTAGTCGGGGCACTAAACTATGTGTTAGAATTTAGCAAGTAGCCGTAAATAAAAAATCAGCTATCGTTCCATAGATCCCTTTAAAGTTATAACAGGATCATAAACGGGGAGATCCTTTGGGCTCAAGCCGTGGAGTCATAAAACGAAACTTCATTTAACTTAGCAAAGATACCGGCCAAGTAATTTGACTGGTCAGAACTAAAAGGTTGCAAGCGAAATTTCGTGCAAATTGAAAAAAGGGCTTGAAAAGAAAACTGATTATTATTTTCATTTTATCGTTAATTTTTTTGAGGAAAATCTCAAAGGCAGAAGCAGTTTTTGTCAACAGTTAATAAGTCAGGTTGGAATTAGTATTAATATTCTCACGGATCTCCTCCTCGCTTCGGTCGTGTTCCTCATTACTGAGGGTCATGATTCCCCCGAAGGAAGTTAATCCTCCATCTATGCTTATCCTTGGCGATGTGGAGAGCATTGCGCAGCTTGATGTTCAGTGTTGAGCGAATTTGGTCAGACTACAGGCCATCGATCTTGCCGGTAACCATACTGTTAGTTACCAGTTGTTCTAGGTTGTGTCTATCTTTACGGACAATGTGACCAAAGAATTCCAGGATCCTGCGAAGACATATAGTGGAAAGCCTAGAGTTCTCGGAGGATAGGCTCATTGGTCCGGAATGCAGTCCTTTAACATTTTTAGTAAGCATGTGTTAGTATATAGAATATATTGTCAGGATGTATTATTTTTATGTTTGTTAAAATAACATCAAGACATTTGCAACTGAGCCTTTCATTACAATACTGAAACATAACATGTTTCACGCTAAGGAATGTAAAAAACCCGTTTCAACTACAAAATCGTAAACTTTTCTCAAAGTATACAAAATATTTAGTTAACCGTTCTGCTAAAACCAAACTCCTTTTTTGTTCTTCTTTTCTTAATTTATTGTCCCTTTTGATAAATTCTGAGCAAATAGCGAAATAAACAGTCGACAACTGCGTATTTAATGTTTTTTTGTTATTACATTTGTAATTCGGAAGGCTTTTTGCAATTTTAATGAAATGACTTGATAAAGGAAGTGAAATTTCGCTATCAAATTATTCTGTGTGTAAATGCGATTTCGGGATTTATAAGAGGAATATTTTTGTACATTGTAGAATTTGCAGATTATTATTTTATCGCTAGTTATAGATGTTTATAATAATAAATCTTTCGTAGGTAGTACAGAGATCAGTTGGGTGACTTTATTTAAAGGTTTATTTACAATGCGTTTAAATTAACAATAGACAGTTATCCGTTGCAACTTTACTTGGGAATGTATAGCAAAGAGAAAATTTTACAGATTGAAATACGTCGTTTTGTACTGCAAGCACTCTGAAGTTAGTGTTAGGTTTTGCTGTTTATAACAGTAGCTTTTAGCGTTTTTGCTACTTTTAACGATAACGTTAACGCTATTTTGCGAATATGCATTATTCATTTTACTGGCAATAATTGATTATTGGCAACACTAGAGCTATTCGGATGCATTCTTGTTCCAACCGTCGACGCAGCAATTTGAAAAGTGAAAAGTGTACGATAGTGTCCAAGTCCTGTGGAAATAAAGGATGTTTAAGGTATTTATGTGTTCTTATTTTATTTCTAAGTGTTTTTTAGAAGATTAACCCTGCAATAGTAACTTTAGTTGTACATTGTCAAATTAATCGCAGTGTAATGGAATCACTTTTTAACTGACTTCATCAAAAGGAGGAGGTTCTCAATTCGATTGTATGTTTTTTTTTTATCGTTGTTCGCGCGTATCTTCGACATTTATGGACCGATTTAGATAATTCTTTTTTTGTTCGATTGAGTTTTCTTGCGAGATGGTCCCATTTAATTCAAATCGGTTCAGTAGTTTACAAGTAATCCTGAAAATACTATGATATTAAATCAACTAACTTGACAATTTTGTTATTTATGAACCGAATTAGATGATTTTTTTTGTTGGGCAAGGGATACCTTTATGTAGTCTTTTTAACCGACTTCAAAAAAAGGAGGTATTCAGTTTGTATGTATGTATGTTTCTCCGCGATTATCTCACGTTTGGCTGAGCCGATTTTTCTACCTAAATAATATACCTACACTACCTAATACAGAAGGTACTTACACTAAAAATAAAAAAAATAAAAATGGTTTAAAAAAACAAAAAAACCGACTTCAAAAAACCTGCCTCTAAAAAAAGCAAGAAATAATATACAAATCATTAGATACGCATTATCATTGTTATAATAAAACACGTCAATTGAATTCGGGTGGGGCTTTTAGAATAAAAAAGGAAGATGTACTCCAGTCCAGCCCCACCCGACTTTAATAGGCGTGTTTTATTATAACAATGATAATGCGTATCTAATGATTTGTATATTATTTCTTGCTTTTTTTTAGAGGCAGGTTTTTTGAAGTCGGTTTTTTGTTTTTTTAAACCATTTTATTAAAAAAAAAAAGATGTTTTACCAAAACCTCCGTAATATTAGTGTGCTATTTCTCAACCATTTAACACACTTATCTTCTCTTCTCTTCTTCACTTGTAAAAATAGTTCTTTAATTAACTAATCAACTTACCGAGTAGAGGATTTTTTTAACTTCAGTCAAAGATAACTTTCTACAATTACCTTCATAAATGTAGAAGAATTAATGTCGTAATAAATCATCTATATGTCGTATTAAAGTAATAATCTGTCGTAAAATCGATTATGATCAGATTAGATTTTACTTTAAAAATCATTTTTATTTGGAACTCCGCCGACAACTTTTCTAATACTTAGAAGATTTCTTTTTGCTTGTGTGGTTGCAGAAGCTGATACTTGCAATCTATCCGCTATCGATCTGGGAATACAATAGCCGAAAGTTGTAATGTGTCTGCCGACGTGCTTCGCCCTTTGAGGCCGAAACTATGGTAAGGTCCATTCACAATGAACGCACATGCGAACGTCTAAGTTTATTGGTAAGACTTACTCCCTCATTCCACTACGATCCACCAACAAGGCTCTACCGGTGGATCGCTAGATCTTAACAGGCTCTGAGATGCTTTTCACTGTCTAATTAATTACCACTTCAACGCCGATGTGTTTGCCTCATTACATGGGTTATGATAGCTGACAGCACCGATTGGAGTACCAAGTAATCTTAAACGCATGCACGAGTACAAACTATTAATTTTGCAGTTGCAATGTAAATTGAAAATAATAATTAAATTGTCCTACATCGCATTTTAAAAATACTTATTAGATAAAATTTATTAATACAGTTATTCTGTTACTCTTACCTTTTGAGAAACAGAACGCTCTTCTGTTTAACAAAACTTTCCTAAAGTATCCGAGTAAAATTATAAAGAATTATTTAACCTAAATAATGGCTGAAAATTTGCTACAAATTACATTACTTGTAGTTGTAGCACATTTCACCATAAATTTCCACCATCACTGTGTTAATATTTTTCATCCAGAGGCCGTTTTCTCAAATGTGAATAGTTCCTAAAGCTTTCGAAGAATCGCACCGGGACTAAACTCGCAAACTTCTCGGACCGGAGTTTTTCTTAGCTTAATTTTCACGGCGGGCGGCGCTGCGGAGCGTTATGGCAACACAGAAAACGGCCAAGTCCGAATAGTGGTGAAAATGGCCAAGTCCGAATAGTTGTTAGTGTACATATTATTCAAATTGAAAAGAAATATAAACAAAAAAGGAAACTGAAATGGTACCACACGATAATAATCTTTACTTTTTGTAAGAGCAGGCACAGATTCAAAATTAATGATTCAATCCATAGTGCTGGGAGGAGATAATTATACAGGGAAATCAACAACTTATCAATTATACTAATTCGGCAGATAGAAATGCCATTGACATTAGGCAAATTTGATAAGCATATTATTATGAATTTGTTCAATGATCATCGTAAATGCTTATTGATAATTGTGAATAAGTACTGCTTTATATACTTGTACGTGCGTTTTTATTACTATCTATAGGCACCTATAGGACTCATTCAACTTAGCTTGGGAATAAAGTTTATTTCTTCTAACGAAGTAGATAACCTAGGACGGATACTAAAAGACCTAGTAGAACCTAGTAGACTCAGGTATAAAGCTTAAGGCCCCAATCTCGTTGCGGGAACATCATAAAAATAGTTAAATAAGGAGCGATGACTCCGTCCGTCCCGGTTACAGTTCCATCTTCGCAATTGTACGTTTCTTTACACAGCGTAATGATGACGCAGAAACTCCATTAAAAATTAAAGCTAGTAGTTGTGTGAGCTGTAGACCTGATCTCACTGAATCAACAAAAAAAATATAAGTATGTATAATTATTGAACCTGCTCTCAAAATTTTTACGGGAATCGGTTGAGAAATGTGACCTATATAGAGGACAAAAAACGGACGGCCGGACGGACATAATACGAAAGCATTTTTGCCCAAGCTGAAACGGAGACGCTTCGCTCGCACTTCGCGCTCGCTCAGTCAAAAATATATCTTTAAAAGATCATAAAAATAAAGTTCGCTGTAATCGTTGTGTGATTGCAAACAATGATTTTTTTTAATCCAATATAAAATCGTGTTTGATTATTGTGATCAAAATGTATTCAGTGTTCTCACTTTGGATTTTTGCAAAGGTCAATTTAATCACGTACGTTCTTTTTCAGACATCAAAATTGATAAACCCCTTCATTAGACCCAAAAAGTATTAAATGCTATAATAGGCATGTTGACTATTTTTTTATTTTATGTTACATAAATTACCTCTCAAAAAAATAAACATTGGTAAAAGAATTAATTCGCTAGCATGAAAACTGCCCGAGATATCACAGTGTGAAATGCACACAAATGGACTCGATCAAAAACGCTCCATACTAATGGCTTGCACGTTATGACGTCACGCCTTGCAAGTTTGTATGCAACGCATAGGAAATTTGTTCAGCAGCTATATTAAATATTGTGTTTATCAAAATGGTTTCTTCGACAAATTTGCTATACATTTTACGGACTAATTAAAGGTATCATTTATTTTAATAAATTTTATACTTTTTAAATGGACTTGTCCACCCAACTTTGAAGGGTCATAAAACAAATAATATGCAATATATAAAACCAAGAGGTATACAAGCTACTCTAAAAGTTTAATATGTTTACGATTTTTATTAGTATTTCGTTATTTTATTCATTAGTCAACATCCCTATTGTTACCTATGAAAATCACTTCTATAAAAGGAAATCAATGTTCAAGCTGAAAATAAAAATATGTAAGTACAAAGTTATTCAAATACAAGATGACTTTCATCTATATTTTTTTAATTGATTTTTCAATCTACTAAGTCTCTGAGTTTAACGATCTGTGCACTATGGGGACGAGAGCAAAATAAAAATACAGCAACTGAAGAAATAAACGAAAGTATGCATTATTGTGATGACGACTCCAGGGCGGAATCTTACGAGATGGCTTTTAAATAAATATGACTTTATTTTTTATAACTAAATTGGTATAGTGCTGATGTTTTTGCTATTAGTAAATATTTTTCTCGGTCTTGTAAAGTAGCAAATTGCGAGTTAGTTGGATCGACTTTTGCTTCATATATTGATTCATTATTTTTACCGACTCCAAAAAAAGGTGGAGGTTCTCTGTTCGTCTGTATATTTTTTGTGTATGTCCACCGATTACTCGAAGACGACGTTATTACATTAGGTAAACTTCCAAGTTGGTCCCATTTTTTAAAATTTGGAAATTGGTTCAGTACTTTTCAAGTAATCTTGAAAAAAGCACGAAAATAGTATGATTTTGTGTGAACTACCTCGATGATCAGTCGTATGACTTCTTTGTTTATGAACTGAATAAGATAATTATTTTTTGTTGGAAAAGGGATAATTAGGTATCTTAAGTGTAATTCTTTAACCGACTTAAAAAAGGAGGTTCTCAGTTTGACCCGTATGTATGTATGTTTCTCCGCGATTAACTCACGTTTGGCTGAGCCGATTTTTCTACCTACACTAAAAATAAAAAAATTAAAAAATTGATTAAAAAACCTGGGCCTGGAGTACAAATTCCTTTTTTTTTATTCTAAAAGCCACACCCGACTTCAATAGACGTGTTATTATTATTACGAATATTATTTTTTTCTTTTAGAGGTAGGTTTTTTGAAGTCGGTTTTTTGTTTTTTATACAATTTTTGTTTTCAATAGTATTTGAACACAAAAATAATAGCAAACTTTTTCTCGTATAATAATTTAATTTAATTATCCTATTATCCTGACTGAAATATCCTAATCATCTTTTACTAATAATAATAATGCTTATTTAAATGACTGCATGTTATTGGGTGAATATTGACCGCATTGACATTATGTAACTTTCCATTTTTTTATAACTTTTGCATTTATTATTTTAAAAAATAGCATTGTGAATGCAAAAACAACAAATTTAATAACTTTTGCATGCTATTAATATTATAGCAAAATATGTGTAGGTACTGTTATATAAACTTTAATCAACATCTGTATACTACGTTTTATGCAAATAAATGATTATGATGATTATGATAAGTAATAGTATTGTCAAAAGGTTTATGTTTTGTCAAAGCTTCGATTCCACATACAACATAAATTAAATATTTACTAAGAATAACTTTGTTAAATACTTACTTTAATTATTGTTAGTAATAATACATTAATAACATTGATAAAGAAAGTTAGAAAAGCTCTTTTTTATAGTAGAGTGATAAATATAAATAAATATATAAATAAGTATGGAATACGTGCATATGAAAAGTAAGTACAACCTATTAACCTATTACAATCTTTCATGAGAACCTTCGCAGAAATTCCATGTCCTAAGTGACAGAATCCACACCGAAAAAAATGCTGTCGGCTTAGAGCTTGGCTAAGACAGTAACCGCGTGTCCATATTCGGTATCACAGTCACAGTTTAACAGTGTAACCTGCGTTTAACTGCTCTTAAACCCATTCTTGTCTAACAGGCGACACAGTGGTCAAAGTCTAGTACCGATAAAACTGCAATGAAACACTGGGTGAACATTAAAACAGTTTTATTCCTTAGACGAGTGATAGATTTCCGCAGTAATGAAATCGGTGGAATATTTTGGTACAGGGAGAGGCAAACAGAGATTCCTAAGGTATAAAGCACAGCAACTTTCAAACACAGAAGGTCCTTTAACAACCAAACAGTATAAACAGAAATCTTGTGCACTACAGTAGCAACAAACGACCTTCCCAGCACACTTCAATTTGAGCTGGTTTTACGAGCTCAGTAAACTCAAGCTTGCCAGTTGACCTATCTGATTCTAACGGCTGGAAACACTCGACCGTAGTTCACAGTCACAGCATAATACTTTATACATAATCTTTTATTTACTTTGCTCAGTTGCTTATTTACAGAGGCCAGACTGACAAAATTTGCTGTATTATGAGCTATTTATCCCAAAAAGTAGAAATGATGAAGTCTCCAAAAAAATATGTAATATTGATATACCTTTTCAAAAGATAGATTAGCAGTATTAAATTTTAAATGTACAAAAAAAACACCCCTTTTTAAGGCGCGGTGGTAGTGAAACTAGCGCCGCCACTACATTTATTTTTATTCCTCGTAAACCAAGTCAATATTTATAAAAAGCTCATGTAATAATCTCTTAAATTGTCTCTAATATTTTTTGAATAACTCTTCAACAGTTATCATTCATTCTGTAAGTTTTAAAATCCATAATTGCCAACAGTGGCCACTTTGAGCTAAAATGGATTTTAAAACTTATATAAAGAATGAAAACTTTGAAGATAAGATTATTCAAAAAATATTAGAGACAATTTAAGAAATAATTACATGAGCTCTTTTTAAATATTGACTTGGTTTACGAGTAATAAAAATAAATGTAGTGGCGGCGCTAGTTCGTTATTTTCCAAATATTTTTGGATAAGAACGAACCCAAAGATAAGACACTAAAAAGTTCCTAATTAAGTTATAGAACAGAAGACAAAAAAAATGCAGCGATAGGCTTTTAATTATTTTTTATTGATTTTTCTGAATAAGACACACACCTCGTTCTGTTATACTAGTGGATACTACTGGAAACTAGAGTTAAAGTAATAACAGCAATTGTTTGTTGCTAAAAGTACCCATTTTTAATGCCTCCACTTTGCTAGGATACAGGGGCCTTCCTGATGGAAATACTTAAGGGCCCACCAAGCCTCCACTAGCACCGCCACTCAAGAAAAAACATTAAAAACGAAATAACTATCTTTATTAAAATTCTGAAAAATATTAAAACTAGAATTAGTTATAAACTATTTTTGTATTCGTTCTTTTCCTGGGTTAAATAGGTATGTTTGTGTAGTTAAAAACTATTTTTGTATGCCTTAAATTCTTAGTTTAAATGCAGTGGTCGCTTAGTTAAAACCTGGATTAACGCCCAAAGTTGCCACTTTAGGCGTTAACTACGCGAACACATTTAAACTAAGAATTTAAGGCATACAAATATAGTTTATAGCAAATACCAGTTTTTATATTTTTAATAATTTTATTTAACATAGTTATTTCGTTGTAATCATTTTTCCTTGGTTGGCGACGCTAGTGGACGCGCGATGCACCCTTAATAATAGTTATTTCTTTACGTAGATAGTGTGAGAAATATCAATAAGTAGATACCTAGATAAGATAGGTAAATAAATCCATCTACACAAAGTCATATTGTAACCAAGGCTACAAGACAACAAGTCGGACTTTATAGCTACACAAACGTCAAAAGGAGTAAAATTTTATTACAATGTCCAGACAGCGAGGCCTTAAACTGTTGTCTGAAGACTAGCGTTTGTTCGCAATATTTATGAAGTCTGAACTCACCAAGGCTACATCCTTGTGGGGACACAATAGGTTTTCATTAAACTGCCATGGAAAATGTTGGATGTTGATTATGTCAGTGTCAAAATAAAATATTCTGATCGGGTTGTATAAGTAATGTAGTTAACACTTATTAGAATAATATCACTAAGTGTAAAAATTTATAATGATGATAATTTTAAAGAAATGTTTTCATTCCTTTTCTTTTATAGTCGTTATTTATTGGTCTGTAGCTCTAACAACACCTAATTATTGCAAAAAAAATTCAAACTCTTAATATTTTAACAACTGAAAAAATCTACCGCACTGATAAAACTTTAATATATTACTGTATAAAAACACACACGCTTGTATTTCATATTTAAAAAAGCAATGTTTTTCGTTGCTGGCGATACAAAATATTTTAAACTTATTTAAACTTATTCGATATACCGAATAAATCAAAGTAAACAAAGTTACAACATTTCCCAATGCAAACAGTAATAAAATTAAGGGGTTAAATCCCATCATAACACAAAAGTGGTTAATAGTCGATACGGCTGCCATTAATATTATTAATATGGTTTCGCTCTGAAGAATCATAAAGTTGAACAAACGAGAGAGGCGGAATACTTTTTACCGCCCGAACTCTCATAAAAACGCAAAGCCCTGAATTAGCTCGATTCTTTGTCACCCCTTTCTGAACAACCCTAAAATTTCTACTACCACCCGTCTTTGTCTAACAATAACCACTACATTCCCATCCGTTAAACTGCATCATGGAAAAACAACGTGAAACCGCCCGAGATGAAACGAGATAGAGTAGTATATGCACTAGTAGATATGACAGAGAGCGGCATACGTAGTAGTAGCCACGGATACTCTGTGGGGAGGGAAAGAGAGGGCGCGGTACCCTCGCGCCAGAGCGAGAAAGGTGGAAAAATTAACCAAACGGAGGGGAGAGGAGCAGAGCTTCTTCACGCGGGGTGGTTAGTCCGCTTTCGACCGCGTTGGCGGCAACGTCGGGTCCGACGAAACGTCTGACGACAAACGGTTTCGAGTTTGTGATTTTTTCAGTATTGTGAGCTTACGTCTTAAAAACAGTTTGTGTTGATTATATTAGATATTCTGCACCTCCGGCGGGTACAGACGTTTGGACGTACATTTTAAACTTTAATACGTTATGTTATCGTGACAAATATTAAAAGCGGGACATTACATTTCGGAAGAAGTTATCATGACCTGCAACTCATTTGGATTAGTGTGCTGCTTATGATAAGCGGGAAGCTACGACCAAAACTTGTATTTCAAAGGGAGAGATACCAAAGAAAATGTGTGCCAAAATGTTTTTGTATAGTTTTTCCATGTTCTCTGCAATAATATCATGGATTGGGGTTGCAGCCGAAGTGGAGGTTTCTTCACCACTAAGAGTGGCACAATGTAGAGCAACATGTTTACAAAAGGTGAGAATGAACAATAGTTTTTTTCATGCCGATTAAACTCATCATGTTGCTAGGTTAAACCTCATCAGAATTCGCAATACATAATACAGATAGATCCATGCAAGAGGAATGCCCAAAATATTTGGATTGGATTTAGCCTATTCTGGCTTTCGGTTAAAGAATTTCCAGCAAGAGAAAACAAACGATCTGAAGGGACAGACGTGCAACCATTGTCAGATACTAGCTAAACAGTTTAAATCCGGCTAGATAGGAAGATCGAATGACCCTACTCGAACAAATTTCAACAAAAATACGTAGTTGTAATAATAATATAGCTTGTTGTAAAATGCTCGTGTTGGCAAATGCAAAGATTTTGTCATCGTTTTGTCAAAAGATTCCGTTTCGGTCGATCTTTTTTTTTCCATGCGATCTTCCATACGATTCGATTCGGGTGAAAATCGCATCTTGTTGAAACGATTCTAAAAATTGGAAAATCTTATTGTCGTGAGTTGTTTTTCAAAAAGGTTGATTCAGATCGGGCATCCCTAGTTTTAATTCCATCATAATATCTAAGAAATATATCAATTTAAAATACGCGTCACTTCGGCTAATTAGAGAACACTTTGCAAATTGTGTTAACCCGCATGGAAGTATTGTCATCAAAACCCGCATTTTGTAGCTACAACGTAGTAAATACGTAGCAAACTTTGTATCGCCTTTTTATATTTTGATCAAATTTGTTTTCATGGGACTATGTTGGTTGACGTCAATGTTCTGTTTATAATACCGCGTTATACCGTGAATTCCTTTGCCTCTAAATATAATTATAACACGATCAATATACCATTTCAATCAGTTAAAACCTAAACTGATAACCGTTAGCTTACCTCCGTAATTAAACCGCTAGGCGTTCGGCAACTGAAACACCGTTGTGACCGATGAGCCTTTGTAATTAAGGGTGAATTTCAATCGTAGTAAACACTGCCATGCCGTGCATAATATATGGGCCTTGCTGTTCATTTGTCCCCCAATCAATCACACGGACTATTCGGACATTTTGTTCCAAATTGCCACACTAAATGAAATAGAGAGTCATAAGCATTTTGAATAAGTACAGTAACGTCAATGATCATTTTAGGGTTCCGTACCCAAAGGGTAAAAAGGACCCTTTTACTAAGACTTCACTGTCCGTCTGTCTGTCTGTCACCAGGCTGTATCTCATGAACGTGCTAGCTAGACAGTTGAAATTTTCACAGATGATGTATTTCTGTTGCCACTAAAACAACAAATACTAAAAACAGAATAAAATAAGAATTAAAGGTGGGCTCCCATACAACAAACGTGATTTGGCTCTCTGTCTTTCTTTCTTCTTTATTATTCTGTTTAAAGTTCATGGTCTTGAACAATATAAACTTCCCCTCAACATTATGGCATATTTTGGCATGCGGTAGATAACGCTCTAATTTTTGTTGATTGCTTGACTTTTAATAAAATTGCATATTAGTTCAAAATAAATTTAAACATGAGTTTTATAACCATCTATAATAAAATTCTGTTGTATTGAGAAAAACTCACAGTCGTTATGACATCAGATAACAACACCCAAAAAGGTAAAATGTGTGTCTGTAATCCTAAACCAAATAGTTGTTTATCTGGCTCTGATTTCTGATAAACATATTCCGGTAAAAATGAAAATATTTGCTATGGGCTTCATATTGATAAACATGTGGATAGGGTTAGATAAAAGCTTTCATCAACATTATCAGTAATATGGTATTTTGGAATGCAAATGTCATTGTTTATCATTACTAAGCTTTATTTTGTTTTTAGTGTTAATTCGTTATGAAAATTTTATTATATTCCCCTTCTATTGCGTACCTATATTGTGTGTGATTGGTGATAGGTATTACTGGTATTACTAGGTTGTGAGTTAGACAATTATTTCATTAATTTTATCACTTTTATGGTTTATGAAATGCAGATGTCATTAGATTTAAGTCATTAATTACTAAGGTTGAGTTACACCATCTTAACTTAACGATAACTTTAACAGATACAAACATTTTTAAATTTGAGATTTTTGCATTCACAATGCTATTTTTATACAATACTAAATAATTCCTAACATTGGTGAAATATCGCTGGCTTGCAGCGTAAGAGTAGGATATACTAGAAGAAATTCGACGATGTCACTAGTGACTCGGTAGCTCAGCGGTCAGAGCATTGGACCGGATATCCAAAGGTCGCGGGTTCGATTCCCGTCTGAGTATTGATCTGGTGCGAGTCGTATTTTTTCTAGTATATTATTTAGTATTGTATAAAAATAGCATTGTGAATGCAAAAATCTCAAATTTAAAAATTATATACCTATTTCATCTTAATCGATTGCCAAATATCTGGAAAGATATTTCAATTGAATGTCGAGGTAATTCCTAACATTGGTGAAATAACGCTGGCTTGCAGCGTAAGAGTAGGTTAAACTAGAAGAAATTCGACGATGTCACTAGTGACTCGGTAGCTCAGCGGTCAGAGCATTGGACCGGATATCCAAAGGTCTCGCGGGTTCGATTTCCGTCTGAGTATTGATCTGGTGCGAGTCGTATTTTATCTAGTATATTATTTAGATACAAACATATCAGACTCGATGACAGCGTCGCTGTCGTCTATGGCGTAACCTAGGTAACAAATGTAATAACACCTTCCACTTTTGACCACTGGCTCAGGTAAGTTTGTATCTGTTTGGTGTAACTCACACTGTCTACTTTCCATTGACGGTGTCCATTATTATAATCATCATTAAAATTAAATATTATATCAAAGTCAAAAATTATTTATTCAAATAAAATTAGTAATTAAGCACTTTTAAATCGTCTATATTTTCCTACCACCCGTTCCAGAATCTTTTAACTGACAAGAAGAAATGATATTCCCCCATAATCAAGCAAATTCCATAGACATCACACTTTACTTCATTTGGTCCATTATAATATTATTATGTATGTAAGAAATGCAATCAAATAATATGACCCGGCTCAAAGGACCATAAATTAAAAACTTGGTAAGAAAAACAAACTATGGTTTAAAGAAATGTCACAATAATACTTATATTATTTTTGATAATCAATGAAGTAAACAAAACACATTCGCCAATGTTGTCATTGGCACTCCTTTTTTTCCATTTTGAATCATTCTAAATTTTAAATGGGTACATGATTTTAGCTCGATAAAGTAAACATAATTCTTTTACGAGTATCCTTCATGTACATACACAAACACATATTCGCCAATGTTGTCATTGGCACTCCTTTTTTTCCATTTTGAATCATTCTAAATTTTAAATGTTAGGTACATGATTTTAGCTCGATAAAGTAAACATCATTCTTCTACGAGTATCCTTCATGTACCTACAAGTTAGACAGTAAACAGAACTACCTACACGAGAAATATCTACAGGGAAACGGTGTAAAAGTATGTTAGAATACGACTTCACAGTGAAGTAATCGTTTATCAGTCGATCAGACTTAAAACGCGATTGTGCGCGTTAGAAATGTTTATCGAGTCTTTCAAGACGATAAGTACAATTTATATCGTCCAATATTTACAGATGGAATTTATCTAAACTGGTCGTGTTATTTATTTGAGCCATTCCCAACAGGTTGCCAAGTTGCCTGCTGGTATCTGAATACCACGGTACTACCATAAATGTTATTTGTATCGGCCATAGCCTTCAAATTGGAATAAACTTATTTGTTTCACCTCGCGGCTGGAGATTACACAATAAATTGTTATTATTGATTAATGGTGGGTTTTTGTTCATTTTCACTGTCTTTTTTGGTTTGGTGTGTTTGTATTTCTTTTACTCCTCCATGATGATACTGAGATGATGATTTCTTTTACTATAATATCATGATTCGGTTGTTTTTTTATAAAAATGATTTCATAATTATCATTTAGATGAATAAATAAATATTGGATGTTATTATATCTTAATAGTGTACACCTACTTGAACAAAACACAATGGGAGCTTAAGCCATTTATGATTGAATTTAATATTCTCACGATTAACCATAAAGATTTAGACGTCGGCTTATGCAATGGTTTCAAAGTTATTAGTGCCCTCTAAGTTTATGCGGCACTTAAAAAGCTTCGAGTCCAATTTCAATGGAATCATAAATTGGCAGGAGCTATAAAGCCTTTGCTTTCCCGCACTATGTGAATCAAATTACATAAAAGTGCTTCTTAACCTGAACGTTTGTTGGAGTAAATTAATAGCAATTCATATCCAGACAATCTCGTAAGCATTGTTGATACAATAGACATCTAAGCTTTACTGATAGAAAGTGAAAACAACTATAAAAAAGCAAAACTTTTTTTTTATTTTATTTAATGGGTTTGCTCTTGACCCCAGTCTTGCCCAAAAGCAAAGACAGGGTCTACGATGGAGCGAGCTTGCCCAGAAGGTGCTTATTCACTCTGGCCTTGAATAGAGTCAGGTTGTATGCGCTCGGAAACACAGACGCCGGCAGGGAATTCCATTCCATAGCTGTGCGCGTTATGAACGATGATGAGTAGCGTTTGGTACGCAGAAAAGGTATATCAATTAAGAACGGGTGGTAACCTGCAGTGCGTCTGGATGTCCGATGGTAGAAAGGAGAAGGTGGAATGAGAATGAGTAATAAATGCAAAGAATTGCTGTTCGATAATTTAATATGCTTCAATTAATTTCACAATATCTATTTCATTGGTATTTGTATGATTATGATTGAAATGCTATTCAATGGTTGGACTTTTACTACCGTCGCAAAGAATTTCAAGGTGAATAAATCTGAAATTGATCTCCTTTCAATACAATATTTAATACACCTTTTAAATCTTATGAATAAAATTCTTTATTGAAATACATATTCAATTCTTTTTTCAAAGCCAGGTAGCAAAACAGCTTTCTATTCACAATTTAGAGAAAAAGCACCCATATCATGATCATCTAAAACTAGTCATGTGTTTGATAATCCTGAAGCATTTGGCTCGACCACGGCTACATTTTTTGCATAGCTAATGCTTTTAGTGGGAGTGTTTTTCGAAAATTTTACCTGCGACAGGTTAACAATGAGCTATCGGGCATTAGGGTTTTTATTTTGTTTGCGAAGGGATGTGCGTGACGTACCCAAGGGCGGAAGGATAGGTAGTTCGCCTCCGTTCCTTTGTCCATATTATTAGGGTATCGTGAGGAAACGCGCAAATTACCTAATAGTACGCAGGGAGTTCTGATAATACGTTTTTTGTAGGTGTGAACCCGAGATCAAAGCTTTTGCCTGATAATTGCCAGCCTTTTATAAAATTTAAAATTGACTCCTATTGAACCCAAAACGATTATCAAAATGTTTGATGCCCATCAATATTTTTAATAACAGGTCATTTTGTAAATTCCGATAAAAATTTTGAAAACAATAAAAAAAGTTGCAAGTGGTTTGCCTAAATATTATATTCCAAACCATAATCCATTAAGTTTTTTCCTACTGAAAGGATAATCCTTAAGTTTCAAAGGCAGTTCAATTATCTCACAATGCACACACAAATCGACTGTTTTCAAAAGATCATGTTCGACTTTGACTTACAATGGCAGCTTAAAAAATACAAACGTTCACATTTTCGATGCCATACTGTCGCCAGAAACTATTCCTCCATTGTGTTCCTTTTGAACATGGTCCCTTTTAAATATATTGCCTTGTGTTTTTTCCGTTTCTTCTTTAACATTTTTGGTAGCGTTTTTTACGAAGTCTCCCTCGAAGCTAAGACTTAAGAACATGTGATGAATTTTAAAAAGTGTGCTTTAAGACTACATTAACTATGTAAGTTGAATTGTCATGTAAATTTTATGAGCATTATTCATCCATAAGAAATTGTTTGAGCACACTTTTCTCGGATGCTATGATTCAAGAAAATTGTTATTAGATGG
Source organism: Agriphila straminella (assembly GCA_950108535.1). NCBI lineage: Eukaryota > Metazoa > Arthropoda > Insecta > Lepidoptera > Crambidae > Agriphila > Agriphila straminella. The sequence continues at coordinate 15,529,499 of OX467321.1, forward strand.
TGTTAATTGCAATTATGACTTTAATATTATCATGCGTATGTGTTTTCGAAATTTAACGGCTTCTTTAAAATTCAATATGAAACTTTCTTTAACCGTTAGTTGAAAAAGTTAGACATTGTCTTTTATCACTGTTGAAATAAAATATTCACAAAACGTATATGTTTTGTCGAGGCCGCCATTAGCAGACAAAGTGTTGGCACAATTTAAAAATGTTGAGTGAGTAATTTCTATTGTCCCAAATATTGTTTTATGGAATGAAATCAAAGCTGTGTAACGGGCTCTCTAAAGAGCTCGCAAAAATAATACCCGTTTCACCTTGAGACCTAAATTGCAAAAAGTAAAGCAAGAAGGAGGACCGGCCGATGAAATAATATCGCGATTAGAAATTTAGGAGCGTTCGGGCCTCGGCTTACGGTCCCTTTTCGAGGCACTCAGAGGCGGGCATTATTATTTTATCGCTGTTCAGCCATGCACAAGAGGTAAAAATTGTGTTCGTTTAAAAACGGAAGAAAAAAACTACCTCAAGGTTTCGGATGCACGTCCTCGAACCACGTAGCTTAGAAAAAATAAACTAGAAAGTCCACGCCGAAATGACCCGAGTTTTTGTCCACGGTTTGTTTTCGTTTTTGTTACGTTTGAGTTCATTTGGAAGTAGCCATGTCTGCTGCTTACTGAATTAACTTAAATTGCCTTCGCTTTTTGTGTTTAAGAAGATTGCTTTGCGTTTCGTTTTGTGTCCATAATTTTGAAGCGGACAGCATAATTGAAAATATGGTTTAATTTTGTTCTTTGAAAGCCTGTAATGGCATTATTGGATATATCGCGTGTTTTAACTTTGCATGAGATTGATTATATCCGTTGGACATTATTTTGATAAGTAGAATTTTAGGTGGCAACTAGTGCTGATATGTAAAAAAAAAAAAAATTAAATAAAGTGGCATAAAACTGTCAGAGATGCTCGTATATTATGATGATTTTGAAAATATATTTGAGCTATTTATCAATACGAATACGAAAGCAAGTAAAATCTAATGTTTTCACTTGCTTCGTATTCAGCTGTTTTTAATTTTTAGCTGATGGTAGTAATGATATTACTGATGACATCTCGTAAAATTAAGCCCTCGATGACAACTCACATTCTGAGCGTCTTAATGAAATAGACACGAATCGCGGGTCTACCATCATGCATAGATAATGACACGTTGTCGTACAAAAAGACGAGCGCACGATGATTCCGCCGCACCTCGAAGGGTGGCTTATCCGAAGCATTCGTAATAGAGTCGTACACGAGAAGACGATTAATGATTCATGACCCCTCGCTGCGCAGTGTCATCAATATTATTCTGTTTGTATCCAACGCTGGGCCACCCTCGCCCCTTACATACATAAATAAGCACGACACGTCGTCTTCTCTGATTACATCGCGTCGATCTAGCGAGAAATAGTGTAGGATTCTGAGCCTTTTGTTCAATATGTGCTCAGTAGGGTTGTACCACTTTACTGTCCAACAAGTGATCGACTTCAGATAAACTTTAGTTTCGGGTTGACTTTCTTGAAACAAAAAGTTCGTGCTAAAAGTTTCAATGCTTAGAATAGTTGAAAGAAGAAGGTAAAAAGGATCCACTGAAATCAAGACAAAGTAAAGACAACCCTAATCGTGTACACCAAATGAATAGTTAACACAGTGTGCTCAACTCGCATGTTCACGGTTTCGGGTTTCTTAAAGATTCTAGATAAGGTGACTGAATTTATTCGTTTGGTGGCAATAAGCTGATGTTACAATCAGCTTTAGTGTGAAGTTATAGGTCTCTTGTAACGAGTGATCGGTATCGGCTTGACGGTCACCATTATTCAACAACGACTGACGCCAGATATTTCGGAGCGGTCTTTTTGTTAATAAGCCTTCGTAGTTTTCACGCTCAATAACAAATTTGTAATTGCTTTGACACGATATCAAATTTATTAATCTAGAATTATCACAGTATCTGTTTACAAACTATCCTTATAGTCTTATGTTTGTTTTTCTGGATCTTTTAGGTATGGCCTGTTGCTTGCACCAAAAAAGGCATTGTAATCGTTGTCATTTTCTTGACCATCATCAATATCATCATCTTCTCCACTTTACTTGTCATCACCGGTAGCGAAACTTTTACGGGCGAATCCCTTCATGGTTGGGTGCTTCCATTTATGGACTCATTTTGATTCCGTCAATCAATCAAGCCCGTGTGTGTCGATCACTCGACGTCGTTTGTCGTCTCAAGACTGGTATAATTAAAGATAAAGCAAGCAACCCACTTTTTCACACAACTTTTTACGCTCTTTCTTTGTTACTGAAACTATTTAAAGTCAAGGTTAGTGCGGTGGACCTGCATGAAATATTCATTGTACATAAATTGACTCGGAAGACCATGTACTGTACTCAATGAGCACATTTAATTTTAAAATACGCTGAAATGGCACAAACTTGCTTCATTATTCGTTTATAAAATTATAGTTAGCCCGTTTGTCAACATATTAATTGATTAGGCATTTTTTTAAATAATGTTTTTTAAAGTAACAGTTTCAATGTGATGCGCAATTATTTTAATAATTATTAGGTCAAACATTCAGTAATGCAATATTAATTTGGTCATTGTTTTATTTGCGATATTTTTAATTGGTTAAAAAACTCATTTTTTGTCTTTACTTTTTTGATTGGGTATTTTTCTTATCTCTAATTAGTTCATACATTTTAATTTTGTGAAACGTTAAATTCGATTGTTTTTAAACTGGTTTTTATTTCTGAACTTTGTAACACTTGAATGGCACATATATATTTTTAAATAAGGAAGTGCAAAGTGAGAAATATTCAGTTTAATTAACTTAGGCATAATTGCTTCCATAAAATGTTGAGGCACGTGCAACTGAAGCTCGTACAATTAAGGGTAATAATAAAGACATTAAGATAAGTTATTGGTTGTGAATTATCTACGTATTAATAATTCGGTGCTACATGACAATGAAAGAAACACGTCGTTACTGTAAATTACATGACGTACCGTTAGTATTGGGCTTGATGTAGGAGCCGAAGTCACGCGATCGGATGATAAGTGGGCCTCAAATTCTATTCAAATTACAGCCAAAGGAATTCGGGAACGGATTTAAAAGAACAAAGTTTTTAAAATTGTATTTCATTCGCATGTTTTATTTATAAGAAAATTTGAATTGGAATTTATGGGTTTTTAATTAGAGCTAGATGCAGTGAATCACAGTAAGGTACTGATTTCAAATGGAAGCCGTCTTATATGTTTTCTTACTATAGGACTGTTCACCGTTATAAACCTAAGGTGCTCTAAGAATCTGAAAGCATTCTAAGATTTAACATAAAAAACAATTATTAAATGAGATCTGAGATTGATAGTTCGATTTACAGTAAAAATTTTATTGAAACAAAACACGGAGCTTCCAATAAAATCTAGCCAATTAAGTTCGAGATTTACGATTAATCTGATACGATACTCGAAGAATAACAAATGTAATTAATTTCAATGAACATAGTTATTTGCTGTAAATAATTTATCGGCTTTTAATCCCATAAAATGTAACTAATTATCAAAGTCGGATTAAAGCTGCTGCTTTTCAACATCATAAATCAGAATAATCAAGAGTGCAAAATGCTAACAAGGCTTGAAATTTCAACACTAATCAATAAATAACTCACATCTCGGGGATTAGTTTTAATTTAATGATTTAAAAACGAAAAACTTTTTAAGCTACTAATGAAAGAGACGCTACACTAAGAAATATTAAACACGTAACATCAGAAGCTCACACGAACTCACACGAATCAGTTAACAAAAGGAGTTGATAAATTAAAACGGATACAAGTGTCACTAAAAAAGTTAAAAGCTCATTTGTTGTAGATAGCACAGTACAGAATCCTTTGTTCAAATCATCCATTAATAGATAAGCAGTCTGTAGATAATGTTGATGGATCACGGCGACGATATAGGGGATGTGTCATTAATTTCTTATTTACCGAAAGCTAAACATGTAGGTGTGTAAGAAACGGTACGAGTCAAAAATTGGACGGCGACACAATAGAGACTGGACGGCTAAAAGCCAAATGGTGTAGCAGTAGCAGAACCATCATTTATCAGGACAATCCTCGTAAGCTTCCAGCGAACCGTTGATTATTTATTTTTCGATGCCTATCTGTTTGGTTAATCCACGATATTATTTATGTTGACAACTCCACATGAGTAGTTTTAGATTTTTATGCAAACTGAGCTATAAATTAAATGCGTGATTCCAATTTAGTATCGCAATCTATTAAATTGATGAGTTTGGTTTATTTTTTAATGTATCTAAAACTTCCATTCAAGCAAATTTGTGTCTAGTTATTAATACTTTTTTGGCGTTTAAAAGACATCGATAATAAAAATAAGAATATTTAAATCTAATTAACCATTCATAAAACAAAAACAAAAACACTCAATAATTTGGTGAACATGCCTAGTGGACGGGTATGTTGTACATACAATACTAAATAATATACTAGAAAAAATACGACTCGCAACAGATCAATACTCAGACGGGAATCGAACCCGCGACCTTTGGATATCCGGTCCAATGCTCTGATCGCTGAGCTACCGAGTCACTAGTGACATCGTCGAATTTCTTCTAGTATATCCTACTCTTACGCTGCAAGCCAGCGTTATTTCATCAATGTGAGGAATTACCTCGACATTCAATTGAAATATCTTTCCAGATATTTGGCAATCGATTAAGATGAAATAGCTATATAATTTTTAAATTGGAGATTTTTGCATTCACAATGCTATTTTTATACAATACTAAATAATATACTAGAAAAAATACGACTTGCACCAGATCAATACTCAGACGGGAATCGAACCCGTATGTTGTACATAGTAAATGATGTACAGTTAGTTAATACTTAAATATAATTTGATAGGTACACCTACGCATGTTGCTGAATAAAATCGTAGATACTATTTTTGATCATAATATTAAATAACCTTTTCAAGATAAAACTCAATAATTACCGATAAAAACATAAACGAAACCGCTACCGGAGCGATACAAAGTATAAAAAATGTTATTCCAAAATTTCACCGGGTCGTTTAACCTTTGTTTATTATCAATATCATCCTCCGGCCTATAGTTATAAAGATAAATTTTATCTCTCTCCTCATAAACGTTGGATAAAGATACACCATGAGTTCGGTCGCGTTGTAAACATTCGAAATTATGAAAGTGTTTATAAAGTTTAATAGTTGTATAACCACTGTCGGCGTTCGGGTTGTCCGTTTAATATTTCAGTAAACTATTTTACATCGCTTCAGAGTTGATTGGGATTCGATTAGAGCCAGCTGCCTTCGGTGTAAGCCCTGATAAAATGGAGATAGTTTTAATGCTCGTAAATTTCATTTCGAGACTCCGTCCGATCAACTAATCGCTTTCGTCGCTGACTCGTTTGCGGATGCTTCTCAACTGAACGAACAAATAATGAGTCTACTGCGACCGATGTATCAGTCTTTTATGCAAATCGACATTGTTAGCAATGATCGATGAATGATGCTTGTTCAAACGTTTGGTAGGACTTTATCTATTTGGTTGTTCCTATTAGATTAATGATTAGTTTTCTTGTTATTTGGCGCTATACAATTTGTATCGAAAGTATCAAGTGGTCTAGTCCATCAGATTGTGTTTCTGTGTACAATACCGCTATTGTGGTATCTGGACTAATACTGGTGTGTGAACCCGAACGTATTGGGAAATAAATTAAACCAAAAAGGGTTCTGTTCTAAGCTGGTTATTATTTGCACTCAATATCAAAGTCCTTATGATTTACACATGAGCAAAACCATATCGCGATGTACACGGGTACAGCGCCATCTATTATCGACTTAAGAACTAATTATATATATTGGCGTGAACATGCCGCCCACCAAGGACATATTGAAGGAATGTCCTTCTTAAAGATAAAGTGAACAGAGAAAAAGTCTGATAAAATCGGACTAAACTTATGCTAAAACAATATCCTTAAAAATAAAAAACTATGATTAAAATATAAATAAAGTACAATTTCACTGATCTGAGTCTGCAATAGGCAGAATGCATAATTTTGATGTCGGTCTTTTAAAAGTAGATTTCGTGCGCAATGTGACCACACGGGTTATGTTATCATCACCTGGGTGTTTTTGCTCGACTCGACCTAATAACCAACGACTTGGTGGCAAGTCATCTTCTTTAATTACCACTAGGTCACCTATTTTTGGTTCAGGCACTTGAGATGACCACTTGTATCTGTTCATGAGAGTAGCAAGATACTCCAGAGACCATGGTCTCCAAAACGACTGTACCATCCTCTGAACAAATTGCCATCGAGTCAAGGTATTGACGTTAGAGTTTTCATAACTGTAGTCTGGTACTTGTACTAAAGATTCTCCGATTAAAAAATGTGCTGGAGTTAACGGAAGAGGCTCGGCTGGATCCTCAGAGTAAATAACACTCATAGGACGCGAGTTTAAGCAAGCCTCTACTTGACAAAGCAGTGTACTCATCTCCTCGTAGGTGAGTGTACTGTCACCTATGATACGTTTAAGGTGAAATTTCGTCGATTTCACCCCTGCCTCCCAAAGTCCTCCAAAGTTGGGGCTATGGGGAGGAATGAAATGACATTCAGTTCCGTTGGCTTCGAGATGTTCTGCTATTGACGACTGAATGGATGACAATTGCTGCAATTCTCTAGATGCGCCTACAAATGTGGTTCCATTATCGCTCCAGAGTTTAGCGCAGTGACCACGTCTGGACACAAAACGTCGAAAGGCGGCCAAGAACGCTTGAGTGGTCATATCACTCACCACTTCAAGGTGAACTGCACGCGTGGACATGCAAACAAACAGGCACAAGTACCCTTTGTAAGAGTGATGTCCGCGACCTTTGGTTGTCCTTATATTGATGGGACCCGCGTAGTCAACGCCGCTGTGCAAAAATGCTCTCGTTGGAGAACAACGACTTGATGGTAGCGAACCCATCAGTTGATTTTTCGTGCAGGCAGAATGTCTTACACAGGTTACGCAACGACGAACATGCTTTTTGATTAAGTTTCTAGCGCTTATGATCCAATAGGCTGTTCTTAGATAATTAGTCATTAGCAGCGGACCCCCATGAAGGGTTTTGATGTGAGCATCTGCTATAATCAGGTAAGTAAGATGACTAGAATTTGGTAAAACTATTGGGTGTTTGGTTTGTTCGTCAATCTGTGACTTTTCAATTCTACCTCGAACTCGCATAATGCCTTTGTTGTCAATAAAAGGACTGAGTGATTTTAGCTTACTGGATTTTTTCTGGATATAGCCGTTGACTAGTAATTGTGTGTATTCTAATGTAAATAGTTCCTTTTGTGTCTTTTTAATACAACATTCTAACGCAGATTCAATTTCATGCTTTTGTAAATATTTTGTTCTTTTTGTACTATTGTTTTTTAAAAATCTACGACAATATGCAATAACTTTTAGTAACTTTTGCAGTGAAGAAAATTTCTTGAAAATTGAATCATCTGCCTCTTCAGGAACTGTTACTAGGTGTACCCTTGCGGATGCTTCCAGATCAACGTTTAAATTGTTTGGTCTTTTGTAGGTTATATCCTTGTCCTTGAGAAATGATGGTCCGGAAAACCATAATTCATGATCAACGAATGAGCTGGGTAAAAGTCCTCTCGAAGCACAATCCGCAGGATTTTCGTTGGTGGAAACATGAAACCATTGTGGCGATCCTATCAAATTTAAAATAGTTGAGGTCCTGTTAGCAACAAAAGTTTTCCACTTACTAGGGTGACTATTTAGCCACGCTAAGACGATCGTAGAATCCGTCCATGCTCTTATGTTGCTTCTCGAGATATTCAAAATTTCTGCTGTTTCAGACAACAATTGAGCTAGTAAAACTGCTCCGCACAATTCCAGGCGTGGGATACTAACTTGTTTGATTGGTGCGACTCTCGTTTTCGCAACCAACAATGCTACTTTTACTCTCCCCAAGGCATCAGTTATGCGCAGGTACACAACTGCTGAATAGGCCACTTTAGCAGCGTCGCAAAACCCATGAAGTTCCAGATTATCACCTGGGCTTGTACCTATCCAACGAGGTATCTGTACCCCGGTAAGTAGTAATAATTCTTGACGGTAAGTATTCCACTCGTCTATTAACTCTCTAGATAGATCGTCGTCCCAACCAACGCCCGCAAGCCATAATTTCTGTATGAATATCTTAGCCAAGACTACACTGGGTGCTAACCAGCCCAGTGGATCGAAGAGTCGCGCTATATCTGCAATAATCAACCTTTTAGTTACAGGTGCAGTCGTCGGCGCAGGGAGATTCACCGCGTACTGAAAGATGTCTTCACTTCGTTTCCAGGTAAGTCCTAGAATTTTAATTGTGCTATCTAATTTTATGTTTATTTCTTTATTTAATATATCCTCCTCAGTATTTATCTTGTTCTTTTCTTCCTTACTTGTCCTTTGTTCTATATTTTCTTCATACTCATTTTCATTTATATTGACCTCGTCTACTCTTTCCTGTGTCCTAGTTTGTCCTTTCACTGTATCCTCTTCTGTTTTCTTTATTATATCTATTATTTCTTGATTATTACTGTTCCACTTCTGTAATTTAAATCCACCCTTTCCTAATAACTCTGAAATTTGTTTATATAAAACTTTTCCTTCTTCTACATTACTACACCCAGTCATGAGGTCATCCATGTAAAAGCAGGTTAGTACTTTATCTGCAGCTAGACTGTAACTCTTTCCTTCATCATATGCAATTTGATGCAGTGTCCTGACAGCTTGATAAGGTGCCGATGCCGTTCCAAACGTTATTCTCATCATTTCGTAATCCTTTATTTCTTTATCCGGGCTATCACGCCATAGTATTCTTTGGAACCTAGCATCTTCTTCGGCAATTTTGACCTGACGGTACATTTTAATTATGTCCGCAACAATTCCAATTTTGTAGACTCTCCATCGTAAGACAGTGTGTCTCAAATCAGGCTGCAGTGTAGGTCCGACCATCAGCGTGTCGTTTAGAGATATGCCTTTACTATTTTTCTCCGACGCATTGAAGACAACTCTGACTCGCGTGGTGGATTTGTCATTTCTGATGACTGCGTGATGTGGCAGGTAAACAGCTTTTTCCTTTAAATTATCATTGTCCTTTATTTCTCTCATGTGTCCTAATTGTAAATATTCCTTTATTACGTCTGTGTAACTTTCCTTTAACTGTTTATCTTTCCCTAGTCTTTTTTCTAACGATTTAAATCTATTTTCAGCTATTCTACGAGAGTTTCCGCCTTGGCAAGCAGGTTCTTCGTCTCGAAATGGTAGTTTAACCACATATCTGCCATCCTCATTTCTCTTGGTAGTTGCACTGTATAGTTCTTCGCATCTTTGTTCTTCGGGGGTAAGTATTTTATTTGGACTAATTTGTTCTTCGATCTCCCAGAACTTACGTAGCATATCATCTTCATTGACCTGTGTGTGCATGACGCTTATACACTCTCTTGTTTTATGTGACTCCTTACTGTTTACAGGCTCAATCGTTCCTGAAAGGATCCACCCAAAGGCAGTGTTCTGTGCCATCAGAGTACCCGACGGACTTTTCATAACACCTTCTTTCATTATACTACTGTAAGTATCAGCTCCTAACAAGATGTCAATCTTATTAGGTTTACTAAATTCTGGATCAGCCAAACACAAACTATGTACGTCTACCCAATCAAGAGTAGCAGTGTTAATGCTTCGTTCAGGTAAGTACGAAGTGATCTTATTTAATACATAAGCATTTATTTGGTGATTGAACTCGCGATCTACTCTAGATTGTATCGTAAAGTTAACCATGTAACGCGCAACCGTGGACTTATCCGAACCTAATCCCGACACAATTCCTTTAATAGGAATCTTTTTTAGGCGAAGCAATTGAACTGTAGCTTCTGTGATGAAGCACGCTTGTGAGCCCTGGTCAAGTAAAGCGCGGACCATTTGCAAGTCACCTAATCTTGACTCGGCTTTTATTAGTGCAGTGGCTAATAAAACCTGTCTAGGATTGGGAATGTTGCCCGTAGACAAACAAGAAACTATTGGATTAGCAGTAGCAGAATTATTACTATTGCTATCAATATTTTCTTGTTCTTTATTTTCGGAGATTTCAGGTGGATGTAACAAGGAATGGTGACGCTTATGGCACACTCTGCAAGAGGTAAGTTTTTTGCAGTCATATACTGTGTGGTTACCGCCTAGACAATTAAAACAAATTTTGTTCTTTAACACATAATTGCGTCTGCTCTCAATGGACTGTTTTGAAAATTTCTTGCAAAAACAAAGTTTATGTGACTCGGAACAATATTCACAACGAATACCTGAACTCGATTTAGTGGCTAACATTGCTCTGGGGTTATGATTTTGATTATATGAATAATTATGATTATTTTGATTAGTTGGCCGTTTAGGTTCGATAAACTCTAGTGCACGGAAGCGATTTTCCATAAAAACTTTAAATTGAGCAAAGGTTGGCAAGTCGTTATTGGACTCGCTGGTGCCAGTGGTCAACTCCCACTGCTTGCGTGTTTCGATATCCAATTTGAATGTAACAATGTGAATGATAATCACATCCCATGTAGACACATCAATATTAAGGTTCTTAAGAGCGCTTAAACAATCTGTTGTAGTGTCTAATAAATCTTTTAATGCACTAGCCGACTCTGTATGCATACGTTTTTGACCAAACAATCTTTTGAGTATGCAACTTGACAAATACTTTTTATTATCATAACGCTTTTCTAATTGCGACCAACACAAAGTATAATTGGCATCAGTTATAGGCGTGTGCCTTATAAGCTGTTCAGCTTCTCCGGTAAGGTGGCCTTTTAAATAATGTAGCTTTTGTACATTGTCAAGCGATTCATTTTTGTGTACAAGACTGATGAATAGATCACGGAACGTTGTCCATTCATTATATTTCCCCGAAAATATTGGGATAGCTATTTTTGGTAATTTAACCAATGAATTGCTTGTGGACTTGGCTGCCTTATCAGAGGAGCTGCTGCTCTGCTGTACTGATTCATCAACACGAATACGAACCTTATTGAGAGTCATTTTTAATGAGCAGTTGAAGGCTATATATATTTCTTCCGTCTGATCGTACAAACTTTCAATATCGATTCCCTTAGTAATTTCTTCCAAGGTATAAGTCTCATAAAGTCTCGCCTTCGTGTCTTGAAATTTATTCCAATCTATTTCTAACATATTTTGTCTAGTTTCTATAAATTCAACTATTAATCTCTCTTTCGGAGTTTTCTTAAAGTTAGTAAAACCCTTCTGCATTACCTTTTGTAAATCTTTTAAAATATTAACTAACTTGTCCATGTTTAAAAAATATGAAACTTAATAAAATAAAATGTAAAATTAATCAATTATGCCACTAGACTTCTTTAAAATCACTTAAAATTGATTTCAAATTTTATTATAAACAATGTAAACACAAAGGTAAACAAAAAACTTATGTTGATGAACAAAATGTTGAGAATTTTACAAGTCTTTTAAACTTATAAAATTCTGGCGGAAATCGGGCGTGGATTCCCCGTTCCGTCGTTTTTTTGCAAACTATTCTAAGTCTTTAAAATTATCATGCAAATTATTCTAAGTGTAAAAATATTGATCTTAAAATTATCTAAGTCCCAAATTGCTTCGATAAACTTCCAAGTTAAAATTGTCCATAGAAATAAAGTTCAAAATCTTCTAATAATTTGTTCTTGTATGTTCGATAGCAAAGTTAATTTATTGTTTGAAATAAGGTTCAAATTACTTTAACTGCACACTGAACCAAATGTATAAATGTACTCACGTTGCACTGTTTACACTCACTGTACTATTGAATGAAAGTTGTACTGTTGATCGGAGCGCCCTCTGCTGGCAGCTCTCGATGCTGGTTGAACTGGTGAAAGAGGCGCCCTCTGCTGGCGTCTCTTGGTGGTGGTTGAACTGCTTTTTCTGGTTGCACTGGTGGCGCCCTCTGTCGGCGTCTTCGTGAACTGAAACCCGTACCTTGCCGCAGCAATCCACTGCGAGTACGGTGTGGTGGGGTGACGGTCCAACTATTGGATCCGCAGAAAAAATATTCGGTCTCGTGGGACCATGTACAATACCGCTATTGTGGTATCTGGACTAATACTGGTGTGTGAACCCGAACGTATTGGGAAATAAATTAAACCAAAAAGGGTTCTGTTCTAAGCTGGTTATTATTTGCACTCAATATCAAAGTCCTTATGATTTACACATGAGCAAAACCATATCGCGATGTACACGGGTACAGCGCCATCTATTATCGACTTAAGAACTAATTATATATATTGGCGTGAACATTCTGGCTGCTAAATGAACGTGTGTCAGTATCGAATACTTATAAATAAATAACTACAGGAAAATGTTTCTGTTATTTATTATCAAGAGCATTTTTGATCGACTAATAATGAAAATTACGAAAGACTTCTCTATTGTGATGACAGCCATTATCATCATCGTCAGTACCAACCAATGTCTTTCCGGGAATAACACTTAAGTTTCATATTTTAAATTAATGTCATCGTCATTTTATACGACGTCAAATTAGTATACAGATCCCTCTGGATCAACCATCCTAATATTCGATCCTAAAATTAGTTTGAACCTTCTCCAAACTCAATTTCATAAAGTTTTCTCGGGAACTCAAATCAATTTTACTGAGAAACTCGATAAATTGTAGCTCGATTGTCAAAAGCTCATATTGATTACATTTTTTTATTGAAATGAAAAAGGAACGTGTTTATCTTAACTTAATAATTTATTTTTCGTGATGTTTCTCATTTTACAGATTCATACTTAAATCTTTCAGAAATCTCACAACTTCGAGGTAAATCTACATAAATTTACTTTATTGATTCGAGTGAGTTTCTTCTAAGCTATGAAGCTTTAATATTAATAGATAAAGCAATAACTGGAGATCAAAGAAGTCTCGAGATTTGTAACATCAAAAATAACCATCACATGCCTATCTGTATCGGGATATCGATCAATGATTCCGCTCCCTACTAACAGTATAAACTGATACAATCGAAATGTCCATTAATTAGGACATCTGAACATCAATCGGTAGATCTGTACGAACGATTGATAGATCGTAATGCTCTGGAGTTTTTAAATGTTTTCACTTTACTAATTGACGAAAAGTATAGTTCGATATGATAAGCGAGTTAGTAAGTTTGAGGACCTTGGTGAGACTTTACTTAATTTGGGTCACGTTTGCGATTGATATATTATTATTTTTATAAAGTTTCTGGTCAAAAATCAATCCTTATTCCTATACCTATCCATCATGTTTTCATTGTCAATCCAAGCCAAAATAATTCTTCTTCTAAACTGAATAAGGCTCGGATTGTTTTAATTGTTCAGTGTTCATAGTGTGTCGCTCGACGCAGTGTTGGTTTTACAAGTTCAAGTGCTTCACGCATCGACAGTTTTAACAAAGCACAGTAGGATGTTTCTTGTGGGCGGGGTTTCTGCGCAAACGCACGATGAAAGTGGGGGGAATTTTAAAGGGGCTCATTATTACTGCCCACTTCAAAATTATAAGTTCCTTTCTCAGAAACACTGCATTTGAAATGTTATACTCTCAATTAATTACGCTTTATGTTTAACAGTAAATCAGCTTTGGAACTAAAAAAAGTAACAAAAGAACGTGAGAAAGAAGACAAATGGAAATAAAACGAAATTGCAAGTGATAAATTTTGGGATAAAATGTCGTTTTGTAATTCATGTTTACCCTTTTGAGTACGTTGGAGAGGTTTCGGGAAAAAAATAACAAAACAGAATACAAAACGACACAAATCATCCGATCCGTTTGTTTCCTTTTAAAAAACAAAGGTGTCAAAATTTATCGTGTCCCCAGAATTCCACTCGTCCGTACCGCCCCAAATCCCTTTATCTCAGCATTAATCTCTTGAAGACCATAAAAACGAATCTTTGAATCTCACCAAATATTTTGTTCTAAATTGATGGAGGGACCAATTTTTATCTGGATCTCGAATCTATAATACGACGATCAAAATTCCTAGAGGTGTCGATACAAGTTAAAAATATGCCACAGATGTTTCACGAAGAATAATTTATAATAGCTTATTTTTGATATAGGTATTGTAGTTTTACGTTGGTTGCATACAAAGTTATGAATAAACAAATGAATTGCTACATAAACATGAATGCATGTAGCGATCACAGCAGGACATGACAAGACACTTAAATCTTGCTGCTAGGTATCGCAAACAATTTCAATTATTATATTTTTTTACCTAAAATATTTATAGTTAGTCATTAACAATCACAGCACAATTGTATCTTTGAAAAAATGAGATAACTCTTATTTTAGTAATACCTCTCTCAAATTAAAAGATTATTGAGATACTGATATATTTTTGTTTATTAAAGAAAGACAGAAAGACTTAACAAAGTTGTCTATTCTTTCCTTCTTTCTTGCTACAAAAATCAATACCTTACTTAAAAAAAACAACGTCAAGAAAAAAGCATAATATTAAAATCTCTTTTTTAGAAACAGAAAAATGTCTCCGTCACTATCGTTAGGGATAATAATGTATTTTAATATCCAAGAGCGCTCCATATGTGGATGATTGTTAGCAGCAAGAAAAAAACAACTTCAATAGTAAAACGGATAGTCTATACCCTCAAGAAGCTAAAAATAATAAGAGTATGGGGAATATATCACTACTGTACTGCCACTTAGAGTGTGAAACGATGATCGCGTGGGCCGATGTTGGTATTCTACAAAAAAACATGAGACACCCCGTTGTTTTAGAGGAGGAAAAAAATAATGAAATATGCCTTTTTATAACCTTTTTTATGTTAAACGTCAAGAGCCTAAAGTGTTTGAAACAACCTGTGGTGAGCGGTTAAATTTTTTTAACTGATAGAATTTACAATTGTGATTTCTTGAATAGGTTTTGTGAAATTGAGTTTTAGTGCTTGTTTATCTAAATTTAATTTGATTTAAAAGTCAAATGTTTTATCTGCTATAAAATAAAGCTTTACATTTAGCTATGATGCTAAAATCTTTTTTATTTTATTTTATGGTTTTATAACTTGATTTGCATCCATAGACTTGAAATAATATCGCAGTCAGGTTTTTAAGTAGCTTTTAGTGGTACTATTGTATCAATATTAACATTTTATTATACTTTTTGACCTTTGAAGTCAAGTGAAACAAAACTTCTCCAGAGATATCCAATAGTTTGACAGAGAGTAACCATTGTGTAACTATACATCTGCTATACAATCGTTATGTATAGCAGATGATGATGATGATGTTAGTAATCTCCTCGTGCAAGGTTGTTAGTATTTTACAAATAATCATTTTATCGAAACTGATTTTATTTACTTTTTCTAAATCTGTCATCTGTATTATAAATCTGTCACATTGGCAAATGTTGCGTCTTCTGAAATTACCTGTATAACGTATAAATCAACTCTCTCAACTTTTTTTTTAATTCTTAGACGGTCCCCTCCTAAATCACCAGCCTAATTTTAAAGTTTCGACTCATCTGGGTAAACATGAGAAATTGGACGACAGCACTCGCTGGTGACGACAAAAATACCGATGGGTCTCTCAGTTAGTGTCGTAGTTCAAGTATAAATTCAGTCAATTGAAACAATTACTATGTTTGATATTATGAAAAACTTAAGCTATTGTACCTATGTGTAATTCATGCGATGAATTGTAAAATTCTACGCAGATTTGAAATTAATTCGTTGTTCATTATTTGAAAGATAAAATCCTTTTTAGGGTTCCGTATCCAAAGGGTAAAAACGGGACGCTTTCACTAAGACTCCACTGTCTGTCTGTCTGTCTGTCGGTCTGTCACCAGGCTGTAACTCATGAACTGTGATAGCTAGACAATTGAAATTTTCATAGATGATTATCATTCTGTTGCCGCTACAACAACAAATACTTAATAAAAATAAAATAAATATTTAAAAGCGGGTCACCCTACAACAAACGTGTTTTTTTTGCCGTTTTTTGGCACGGAACCCTTCGTGCGCGAGTTCGATTCACACTTGGCCGGTTTTTTGCTATTTTTAGTATTTTGTACAACATGTAGTAGATGAGAAAAACGTTTCGACAGTTGTTTATATATTATATATTGTGTTATTATTATTATATATTGTGTTTATATATTATATATTGTGTTGTTATTATTATATATTGTGTTGTTGTTAAGCAACACTGCTGGTTTAAATTGATACCATTCATTGTCTAACACTTTTACGTTTCTCTACTAAAATAATGTCAGAATTACTATAACGATCTTAAAATTTTACGATTCATAACAGAACTTGAATTAATAAATCTTCAATAAAACTTTTACAATTCCAGTATGGCAGTACAGTATTTAAGGATGCCAACCAAATCCCAGTTATTTTTAATGTTAACTGGAGTTTAACTGCGACACAACAATAAGCGAGTGTGACGACTCGTTGCGGGCAATAACAGATGTCAATGTTCCGTACATTTGGCGTTGTGAGGAACATATCTATTATTGGATCCCTAAAATAATATTGTTCATTTCTCAGATGGCGTTTTACTCATTTGTCTAGACTTAGTAGCAAGAAAGTAAATAAATATACATAAATAGGAAATATTTCAAAGCAAAATTTAAACAGTACATAGTACTATATCTGGTATGTTAACTTATTCCTCGTCTATACTTACGTCACTCTTAATATATATTTTTTTAATTTTTAAACAAATCACATTAAATTTTACTCATTTAGACTTATTTGACAAATTAAATTAATATAAACTTTCATTTGAAACTAAGTTCTATCTTACATTGTCATGTAATTCTTTGTAGTAAGTATCGCATAAAAAATCAGTATATCACATACTAAAAGCTACATAGTTAAGTTGAATTTATAACATAAGATGATTGAATCGTTGTTGGTCAGAGAAAAAAAAACATAAGGTTACTAAATCTACACCTGGCGATGCTTGGATTAAGAATCGATGACTGATACCGATTTTTCACTTAACTTATTATGCAGTAAAAAGTGACAGGCTGCAAGCTTCGCTTTTATACAAAACTGTTAAACCAAAATCCCTCAGTCGACTTTTACAACCTGTGCAGGATGATAATATGAATTAACTTCCAGATTTGAATGAAAGAAAAAAATGCAAACAGTGCAAACAAAAAATTGCAAACATTTTAATGTTTCTAATTTACAGTTTAAACAGTAGTAATTAGAATTAAAATAAAATATAAGATATTATTTATAAAAGATACCCTATAAAAAGAAACGCACCAAACGCGTGAACGTTTCTCAACGATTGTTCGATTGTATTTTTTTGTTTGTAATCCAAGTCTCTCGGTTGGCCATATTGATTCCATCATTAGTCAGATCGTGATCACACACTTGTACCCTAGTATCGATTACCATCCTGTATTTATTGCTGCATTACATCGCGCGGACATTTTTATTATACCTTCACAGATATTTTAACGAAGCCAAAGTGAGTCTAAAATAAAACGGGGACATGTCGACTCGGCTTTTTTTACTACGTTTAAGTCAGAATCGTAAATTTTATTGAAACGTCGCAACAGCGATCGCCGCACGAGATCGCCTGTCTTCGGGGACGAATTTATGCGTAATTCGTAAACAAATTGACGGCCCCACTCTTTGAAGGAAGTCCGCTTAAGATTTGACACGTCTTTTGGATCTTCTTGTAGCTGTTATATCTCCCAGAACGTTAATGATCGTGTTTGTTCGAATTTATTGAACGCTTTCAACATTAAGAAAGACTTTTACGTCGAAACAGAATGTTTCTTAAAACTTTTTAAAGTTTCTTTCACGATTTGAAAACATAGACACTATTAGAATAAATAACTTGACTTTTTAAGTATAAATAGATAATCATTTGAAGTACCTTTAAGTTATGCTAACAGGCCTGGTATATTTACGAAACTTAAATTCTTTAAAACCACTAATTTAATTATATTTTCTTACTTCATCCAAAAGTTTTGAACAAAGTGCAAACATTTTTTAATCTTTTTACCATACTGTCCATTGAACAGATTTAAGGTATCATTTGCATTCTTAAAGATGACACCTCAATGCTTCCATGGTATGGCTTCGTAAGTCGTAAAATGGTTTCACCTTTCACAATAGCTGCATTGTCTTTTTATTAGAATTCTTACCTTTCATTCCGTTTGCTTGGTTACCCAATATTTTCGTTTGCTTTCCTAAAGTTCATAAATATAAAAGGGAAATTACGTGATTGCGAAGTTATTAAATATTGCAAATTGTGTTTATTTTTCAATTAGGACCGGCGGCTGTAAACCGAGGAGTCTCATCACGTTATCTAATATCTTGTTCGGAAACAAAGGGAGGAAATAACTCGATAAAGCAAATACAAGCCATCAAAAACACATTAACGTCTTCTGGAAAGTGTGAGAGAACGCCTCGAGTGTCTCGGCGTATTCAATCCTCAGATTGTAAAGTTTACTGTCTCGAGTCAAGTTTAAAGAGTCAGCCAATAAAGTTTTAAATTTGTTGCGAATTCAATCAATAAGAACAGTGGAGTGTCGTAAACACAGTCGGGAAGAGGCCACGCGCCGCGTCCCGCCGGGTCCGGCTTCCTGCTGTTCGGCCTGGCCGGCAGACTGGCTATTAGCTGCATTTTACGCGGTCTCTTCGTGCGTTCGCCGTGTATATTCTTAATTGACTCCTAAATATCGTTGTTTTGACCATGAATCGTGTTAATCGGACATATTTATTAGTCCGCGTCTCACCACAGATATAGTTCCGCGTGTTAATTAACGTGGCGAAGTTTATAGTCTGCAATAGTCACAGTAATAATACATCTTGAACCGTTTCCTTTCTCGTGAAGCTTATCTGATAGTGAGCGCTGCGCGTCGACATCCGTCCCGTTGCGACTTATCGACGCAGTAAATAAAAGGTTTTCCGGCGATCGCTCGCCCTTTGCCTTTTGCTCATTCCTCGAGTGTCGTTTATTGCCTGTGACGTGACAATTCTTTTACCCGTGACACTTTGTTTCCACATAAATTACCCGCTACCACTTCGGCTAACGTCGTTGTTGTTGCGGATTTTTTCGCGTCCTTCGTTTTGCATTCCAGCAGCTGTGTTTGCTCATTGTCTCTGCGTTTTAAATTAAAAAAAGTTTTCGTTTTTATTCCCGCTGTCCACTCTGCCACGACTTTATGTGACGTCAAGTTTGGAATGAGGTATTCTTATTGTTGCAGCGTGCAGTCTTAATGCAGCGTTGCATAAATTGAGGCTTTCTTTTTAATTAAAAGGAGTGCTGTAATACCTGATGTTATAGTAGATTGTTATACAAGACGCTAAAATGACCCATTGCATACGAGGTAGTTTTATTCCCGAGCTTTGGCGAGGGAATAAATAGAAACCGAGTTACAATGGGTTTTAGCGTCGTGTGTTACACTATACTTTTCACTACGATTGCAAGAAAATAAAATATAATATTAAATAGTTTATACCTACCTACTTCCGTAAACGAATCCACTCGTTTTTCTATCCTTCAACTTCATAAACCTTTGTACAATACTTAAATAAATGATTTGTGCTTGACGGCAATAGATTAAAAGTATTTCTTTCCTATTACAGTCACACAATTCAATCAGTTTGTAATTAGGTATAGAAAAATTCTAAAGATTTCGCGCCATGGTCCTTTTTTTTATTTATGCTGTAGCAGCTAAGCAAAGCAAAGCAACACAAAAACGCATTCTACGATTCACTCTGTGCACAGAGTATAAATAAGTCTATGATTTCACCGAAGTTTAGTTCCATTTTCAAAAATAAGAATGAGAAACAGTACTAAGTCGAACGAGTTTTTATTCGTGATTATGAATAAAGACTTTTTGGTTTTAGTAGGCTCATTGGTAATAGACAAACATTAAAAAAAAAGAACCTTATTCCCTAGGGGTTATTTTGCTATTTTATCTCGGCTCTTGTACGTTACAATGACGGACTTTTTGAGCAAGTGGAGTGAAAAAGTTTTTTTTAATCACGGTGTAATGTCTATTAAGGTTTCAATGAATGTTGCTAATTTGTATAGAGATTGGATTACTATGCGGAGTCACGTGCTAGTTCCGCACGCCTGGCGCACGCGACTTGCCCACCAATGGGCTACTTTCTTCATCTTCCCAGCCACAGCCGGCTTGCTACAGATTCTCTATTAAGTATTCTGAATGAAGCGATATAGTTATAAGTTGGTTGACAAAGCTAATGAAGTCAGTTTCATGTTTTTACTCTTCGTTTTTACTTTAGTTTTTATTCTTCCTGTATAATACCTTACTCTTATACAATGGTAATAAATACAATTATGTACTGATAAACTTTAATAGAACGTATTATAAAAAGACAATAAGTAACTTTACTTTTAAGGTGTACCTATTGACTTTGATTGAATAACGGAATTGATTTAACTCTGTTTCTATTAGAGTTGGGTTGAAATTCGCTTGTAAGGCAATAACCATTTATGTGGTCGGCTGCCTAACCAATGTGCCCAGTAACAAGTGCGTAATCCCTTTTATGGTCACATTAAGGTTCAATGTTGCTTGGAAATTGGTGTCTCTGAGAAAGTTCGTGCCTTCGCACGACACGTTAGGTCTTAGGAAAGACGTTTCTTTGTTCTATTGGTGTAATTTCTGTAAATGGGTGGTCCGACTTATTTGAACACAGAAACACTAGTGAGTGTAACGGTCTTTAGAGAAAGAAAAAGAAACCTTGCTTGGAAGCTTTTACTGAAGATTGGAGGTCAGATGTTCGTACAATTTCCATTGCTTGAATGGATCTTTCGGAAAAACGTTCAATGGTATTCTAATTGTTTTCTGAACTCAAATTAGAAATACTATAGTAAAATTTTACCGACATAAAGGTATGTTCAGATTATCCTTACTGATATCATAAAATCTGAAAGTCCGTTTGTTTGTTTGTTACGCCTTGACGTCTTAACTACTCAACCGATAATCATGAAATTTTGCATACACGTTGTCAGGGGTACAGAGAAGCACTGTTCCCGAGGATAGAGATATAACTGACCACGCAAACGAAGTCGCGGGCGGCCGCTAGTTATTTATAATTGTTTTGTCTTAAATTGAACATATTGGCAATATTTTGAGTTCGTCAATTTTATAAATGGTAGATACAAGATACAACCTATCGTTTTCAAGTCTTACTAATGACTCAAATGCTGAATGCTAAATTGTCAAACAATTTAAGTACCTAGATATTAACAGAGTCAGGACAAATTATGATCCTTATAATATGATGCGTAGAAGACCCAGATTTGTTCGATAGACAATAGTCATACACCTCCATATTATGCTTCGATAACGGTATAAAGGTCATCGACCCCAGGATACGAGCACTGTAAATAAGCGGTAATAGCTACATTGCATATGTATTAAACCAGTGCACATGCACTATACTTACGTCATGTTTAGTGATAACTACGCTGAGGTATGTCCTTCCTGTCCGATAGGGCTGTCAATTATGTTTTTGAGGTTTGTTTGATAAATAGGTAATTCTTGTTGGTCGATTTCACTTTTCAATCGTTATTGATCAATCCTTGATAATATAAATAATAGGGTAATAGCAAAAAGCAATAGTTGACTGATAATGCCGCCGGCAATATGATTATGTGATGGTGATATGATATTAAAAAATATCATATCACCATCCACCAAAAATATATATTCGTAATAATAAACATAAGTACGTCTATTAAAGTCGGGTGGGGCTGGAGTACAAATTCCTTTTTTTTATTCTAAAAGCCCCACCCGACTTCAATAGACGTATTTTTATTATAACGAATATTATTTCTTGCTTTTTAGAGGTAGGTTTTTTGAAGTCGGTTTTTTGTTTTTTTTAAACAATTTTTTATTTTTAGTGTAGGTACCTTGTAGGTAAGGTATTATGTAGAAAAATCGGCTCAGCCAAACGTAAGATAATCGCGGAGAAACATACATACATACGAGTCAAACTGAGAACCTCCTTTTTCTAAGTCGGTTAATGAACTACACTAGATATCCCTCTTCCAACAAAAAAATAATTATCTTATTCAGTTCATAAACGAAGAAGTAATACGACCATTATCATCGAGGTAATTCACACAAAACCATACTACATTTGTATTTTCGTGCTTTTTTCAAGATTACTTGAAAAGTACTGAACCAATTTTCAAATTTCAAAAAATGGGACCAATTTGGGAGTATACCTAATGTAATAACGTTTGAATCATTTCAATCGGTCCAGCCGTCTTTGAGTAATCGGTCCACCGATTACAAAAAAACACAACCATACACAAAAAAAATTATACAGACGAACATAGAACCTCCTCCTTTTTTGGAAGTCGGTTAAAAATGTCTACGTCTTGTCTTAAAGTCAAGCAAACTTTATGAATTAAATGAATATCTTAGGAGTTATCGCAAAAAATTAACGCGTGCGAAAATAAATTCAAGCGCGATTCTTACACCGATGACGGGACGGGATTCTGACGGGACGGAAACAGACTTTTGTAGCGAATGGGTGACGACTGTAAGTAAGGCATTTGTTTTCTTTTTGGATGTTGTTGGAAGGTCGGATTAGGCAAAAAAAAAAGAAGGAACCGAAGCGAAGCGAGGGCGGGTCGCTAGTTATGTATATGTACGTCATGAAATAACATTGTATAATATTTTTCATCTAGACGATAATCGCCCATTTTCAATCACACAATCAATTTCATAATAATATAAAATATCAATTTATATGAAACGTTCAACCGCGCCGCCATGATATCAACTCGATTCCGATCACGATACAAATAATCGATACTCTCACGACACGTCCGAGCGATCAATCGGATTACTCGTTCCGTTATTGGCATCATTTTACAACCAATTGAGTTACATTCTAATATACCTGCGCTATGATTACAGAGCTATTCACTTCCTAAGAAGCTACGCTCAACACATAATTATTTGCTTGGGTCGTTATAACTACTTATTTATTACACAGTTGTTTTGAATTATTAATGACTGAAGATGTTTGCGTAAACAAATCAATACCTACTCGATTACAACACAATACTGTAATAGAGAATTTGATTACACTAAAAAAATACGGATACACAAGATACCTCTACTTAATTACTTGAAAGCACAAAATGTATGTGAATGACTAACGCAGTCTCAAAAGTTGTAGATCATCCCTTAGAAACCAAAATGTATTTCATACATCGCCGCTAAACAGCTATTATACACCCCAATTTCACGAGCGTTTAACCGCAATGAAATTTGTCAATGTGTCAAAAGTTATATGTGATTTTGACTGTACCACAGTCGTGCAGTCGTTTGAATCCATTAATCGACGCATGCCACACAATGACTTCGCAATTCAATACTTTCATTGTACCACATTGTAAACTCATCCCATCCGTTCATTACTAATGTTACATGTTTGTTGCAGGTAATTTCTATGACAGGAAGGATCGCTTCCTCCAGTTGTAAGTAAGCTCTTTTGTCACCGTAAGCTTCGATTTCTAATGCGTAACCGTCAATTTGTTGCAAATTGTCACTTTTGTATGAAGGTGTCACTGATGTGATGCGCCGGAAACTTATAAGACTGGCTAGAAATAATAACAATATCGTCCAAATAGGCAAAGGCTGATTTCAATAAAAGTTATTGTATTGGCAACTGACAATAGAGGCAGGAAGTTATGTGAGGCCGTAGTATTGTAGCAAGTGGAGTGTTTATAATTCGTTCTTTGTTGGAACGGGATGGCATGCGTCCAGTGTCCCGCAGCGCCATTGTGTAGAATGCCCGTTCAATATCTCATTTTAATTGGCTTTTTACGCGATGCTCGGGTGACGCTAAACGTTTTGGGTGACGAAATCACTGACGATTACGGGCGTGTTATTGATACTGAAACCTAATCTGTTATCAATATCATACATGAATTCAGTTCTGAAGATAAACACACAATAAATGTTTAAGGAACTGTTAAAACAATTAGCGTTCTTAAACAATAAATCTGTTTGATTCGTAAGTTCTAATAAGATAAGATCTTTAGGTTAAATAACTTCTTACTTTCAATTTTTTCTTACATTAAATAAACTGGATTATACTGTAAAGTTGGGACGGCCTTTAGAAACAAAACATACGTCAGGCCAGGAAATAAATAAATACAATAATTCTCTCAAGAAACTTACAACAGCGTGCATCGATGCACGAATGAAGTCAAAACATTTTCTGTACCGAGTTATAATCTTTCAGTGGCAAGACAACAATGGCTACCGCAAGAATGCGCGATAAGTAATCGCATTACCTCTGTAAATAATTAATTCTCAGATATTCCATCCGACATGATAGACGTTATCTTCACGCCGATCTCCAGATATCCGATTCGGAAACCGATACTCTAAAACCAGTTTCTCTCGAGCCTTCTACGCTTTCTTATATCATCGACGATCGATCGCTTTGTGAAAACAATGTCGTATCTTGAGGGATCAAGTTAGGTTTGTCGCGTTTTAGTATCGTCGCGCAACTTCAGACCTCCTAGTGGGTCAATCGTTAACTGTTTATGCTTATTTTATTGCAGCTTGTGAACTATATTTAAGTGTCCCATCAAAAAGATATAAAGGGCATAATAATTATGACTTGTGAAGATCTTCTCATAATCGCTTTAGATAATGGTACCTAGTGAAAAAGGCTTCCTCTCACATCAACTTGTAAATACAAAATGACAAAGCTAAAATACTAAACGAACATCTTATTTTTAGCTAAAATTAGAAGATGTTATAATAACTAAAAGAAGAAGCATGCAATATGGAAACGATATACATATTTGTAAATATCGTTCCATCTGATAACGTTAACAAGTTTTTTGCGCCCATTTTTCTTGTCAGCTAAAAGACGTCATAATGGTATAGGGGTAAAAGATTTGACGATTTAAAAATGCTTATTATTATGTGAGCTCACTTAAATAAAGATATTTTCATTTCATTTCATATGGAACCTTCAAATAAATTGATATTCATAAAAAATGATTGATTTTTATGTCTTCCATTCAGTTGTATCAAACAATCGGATGTCTTGTTGGTAAGCATTACAGTTAAAGATATCGAATAAATTGGACGCTAAGGTAACCTTTGACTCTGCCTTCACATTTTATTGAATTTTATTATTTCTATTCTGTGAGATACAAATGATTCCGGTACACGAAATTGAGTTAAGACTATTTTATTGCTCGGCAATATCGATGAATAAGCAAAATATATTCGACGAGAACAAGCTTACGTAAGGAAAGCACGAAAAGTAATGGATGCTACAAAGGTAATATCGTAAGGTTTGGTCCCGATATCATAATATTTTCAATAGCCGAAGAGCTGAAATCCATTGTGCGCACAGAATTACGTAAAGATGCCAATGAAAGGGTTCGGATTTTTTGTGAGATAAAATCGTCACGCTCCAGTCGGTATCCAATTTAGTCGCGTCTCCGGTCGACGGTACCTGCGCCTTTGTCGCGTGGTCACGCCACCATCACTCCACCGTTTGTCCACGTAATAGACATTTATTTGTACTTTCTAATTAAAATATTCGAGTAGATACATCACAAAAAGGCCGTGATGAGAATAAATTGGATTTCGTAAGAGTCAAGAATGCGTATGGGTTAACTAGTGATATCAAAAATGAAATCTAAAAAGGAATTCATTCCATTGTGTTTGAAATATCGGAATAAGATGAAATTTGACCGTTGTAGAATTACGATACCTAAATTAAACATATTAAAGGAGCCGTAAGTATCTCGTGTTACAAATTCTATTGTTCCCTTATTGGAGTTTGTTATCTTTGCAACAACAAGTAATAAGTAGCTTGATAGAATTTATTATAAAGCTACTTATTCAACGAACTAGAAATATTATAATTATCCAAACAACGGGATGTTTCTTGGAAAGCTATTATCAAAAGCGAACTACATAATGCAAAAACTAATATTTTGGTAAAGAAGTAAACAACAGAACTTTCAAAATTCCCATGTAAGTTCTCACAACTTTTAAACCTTCTTAGCACTTTCTTCGAAAAGTTATCGATAATAATTGATGGTGATAGTAAAATTATATATACGACTGTGATTTACGTATCGTTCTCAGCTGCTGAGCTCTCATCTCATAGGATATTCAGTGATGCGACGGAGCAGCGAGCTAAGACCAGCTCACTGTAGCTCGGCTCAGTCTGACAAATGGACCTGTGACACGCGCGTTATGAGCTGCAGCTCACATTTTGTAGCTTCATTCTTCAACAAGCTCGGATACGAGTTTGTTTTAAATAAGGATTCAATATAAATTACAAATTTTCACACGCTGGATTGTATTCCCGTAAAATCTTGCTTGTTGAGGAATCCAGATAATTCATTAAGCTCAGGTTGTATCAAAGTAGGTGTTTCTTTAAATGTACAAGAAGGTTTTTACAATTGTATTGCTAACGTTATTATAGAAGACAAGGTGTCAGTAATAAAATATAAATTGCGATTTATGTTCGACTTCAAGTTTGATAAATGATCAACCCGCAAAAAACTAGCTAGATCAAAATGTTGATAAGAACAATAATGTTTCTCCGATGACCGATCAAAACAAAATTAATTCCGGGAAGTAACGAGCGACGCTCCGACAAGCTAAACTTAGACACAACATTAATTTTCTGGCATGAGAGCTCCTTTATTGGATCACGAGGCAGCTTGACAAATAGTTCGCAAGATTTCTGGGTCAGTGATTTAACTTTTCAATGCCATAATTCAGTTTGAGCTTCCTTTGTGATTAGCACCAGTCTTCCACAGCGTGGTGATATATCGTCAGTGGAATATCCGCCTAGCAGGTTCACTTCAGAACTTCCTATTGATTTATATCCACCGTTTTAAAAGCTAACTTTTTATACTTCGGACAGTTGTTTCTAACTGTCTGCAGCATCTGGATTCTTTGCTCAGTTTTCAGTTTTGGGAACTTTGTCATCTTAAACTTCGCCGCTAAAATTATTTTAAGGGCGACGTTAAGTGTTAAGCTTTATAAACATTTTCATTGTTTACTGTCTAAATGCCACCTTGAGAAAATTAGAAGCAGTAAATTTGGAACAATTAAGTTTCTTCATTGTTTGTCAGCTTTTAATACACTTCAGTATTACTGTTATTTACTGTATTAGTCACTTTGAAAGAATCTTAAATTCTTGTTAAACAAAATTGCCTTACTGAGTTTACTATAGTAGTCAGAAACAGTTAGAGCACCATCATAAGAACCATAAACATAGGCGAACAAACTACGTAATCAACAAAAGATCTACACAACGAACTCGCACCATTCCAAGCGTGCCGCACTTACCTGACAAACGCAGACACATGAATAGCAAGTCCTCGTCTTATAAGTATTGATTTAACCGCACCCATTCATACAACGGGCATTCTATTTCTGAGCATATAAATCCTTATTAATCCTCATTTGGAAGTGGATTCAATAAGCAATAATATAAGACAGCAGAAAGCTATAACTCTCCGGCTAGACTGGTAGTTGCGAATATAAATCAAATACTTATGTACTTGTCAACGTGTGATATTGTAGTTCGCATTATGCTGATCGTATAAAACGGGCTGTTAAGGCTAGAACTCCACTTGTGGGTTCAAATTTCTCCGATTAATTCAGATAATGGTTATTGAAAGACTTTTACCAAAATTGCCGGTTCTCCTGTAGCCTCCGTATTAGAAAATAATTCTATTGCAAGTAAAAGATTGATTGATTACTTAAAAGCTCGCGTAAAATAAGTGAAGTAATGATAATAACGGTGGAGGATTATAGCATTTAGGTTTTTATAGTTTGTAGATATATATTTTTATATTTCTCTATGCTGGTCTGGCTCTGTTTTATTAAGACAGTATACTACTGTCACATTGATATTAGATTTTTTCACACAACAGTGCCTTGTTTCTTATTACGCAATCCATATCCCTCACAATACCTACTAACAATTTTATTAATTTTGCCACTTTCACATTAACACGTATGAACATAATGTTTCACTTCTAAAAAAAGTGCTTAAATTTTTTATAACTCAGATGGAAAAGTCAGTTTTAGGTACGTTGCCGAAGGTAATTTCGGATTCAGTGCTAGCCTTAACAGCTAAGGCTCTGCATTTTGCATCCGCCCACTCGGCAACGGTGGTAAAGGTGCCACGAGATATTTACGACACAGACTCTGCTTGTCCAAGCATGCATCTATTTGTTCTTAAAAATGGCGAGTAATAAATTTGTATAGCTTTGTTGTTTTTAAGGTGTTACTTTGTTTTATGGAGCTTTTTGCTTGTGGTGTCGAAGACGCAGTAGCTTGTCAAGTTTCGCGTTGTCAGATACAGGTCCAAAAACATGATCTTGGTTTATTAAATTTGTAGCGTGCTTAGTGTTTTCAATAACTTCATTATACTATTGAAACTATGATACTTATCTTAAATCAAGGAGCAATTAGGAAACATATTTGAATAATCAATGTCTTTCAAACATTCTACCGGTTATTTTGTATGTGGAACACTTGAATATACCTTACATGAATCTTGATTATTTATATTAAACTCATTATAAAAAAAATGAATTTCTTACATCAGGGCCCTATTTCACCAAGTCGACATTAATTGTCAGTGACATATGTCGGTTAATTTAACAATTGTCGTTACTTTAATTAGTGACAAGTATGTTGTGAAACAAGGATATTTTTTACAAGTCGACATATTTGTAGATTTGTCAGTAATTCTAGACATGAAAAATGAATCACTAATTTACAACATAATTATCTCTTATTAAAGTAAAAAAGACTGTAAAAATTGCCGACATATTATGTCACTGAAAAATGTCAATTTGGTTAAATAGGGGCCCGGTAGTACAGCCCTTTTTAATTTAAATTGAAGCCATTTACAAAAAATATTAACACCTATCTTTTTTACTGTTTAAAATCAGGTTAACACAACTTTAATGAAGGCAGAAAATACTAAAGCACTTACATAAACGTTGGACAGAAAACGTATAACGTTCCCAGAACCGCAAACTCGGCAAGTACTGGCGCAGTGCATCGAATTACGGTTGGCATGCCAGTCACCGAGCTATCTGTACGTTTATTCAGCGCAACACAACTTAATTGGCCATAAATTAAGCACGCAACTTAAGCACTTGCTGTATGCTCGAGCCCCGGTTAGTTCTTGTACTTAGGGCTTAATACTGTGATGTAGCACGTTATTGAGTTAACGGGATGTTTGTAAATAATGTAAGGGGTTTCTGTATGCTTATTTTTGGTCTAACGCCATTATTTTAAGACTAACAAAACATTTATTTTTTAGCGAAAACAGATCATAAGATGCATCTTTCACTAATCTTTCAACCTTCATAAAACTTATCAGTAGCCTCGTCCTTATCTACTTTTTCAATCAATCAATATATTTATTTGCAAAAATATGGTTACATTAGTTGTTACATACAAATCACCAGCATATTTTGTTGTTAAGTATAGTCAACGTGCAAAAGTTTACACAAATTTCACAAAAATTTACAACAAATTTAAAATTTTACTTAGTTACTGTTTTTTTAATTTTTATTGACTTTAATTTCAGTCATGCATTTATCCAAACTTTAGTTGGAATAACTAGATATTCTAGACTCGTTCAAAACACGGAACTAACTTGCATAGAGCCACTTCAAAGTAAGCTATCGTATGTACATCCGAGCTCCCTCCCCTAACAGATGTACTAGAGGGGATCCCCTCTAAACAGGTGGGACAATTAGTGACATAGTGGGTCCTCTACTATGAAGCTACGCCCACTTGTGCTGCATAAGGCCCAGGGTATGTACCCGGACAGAGGTAGAATGGAGATGCGAATATAAAAGTACTCACCATCCTTGATGCCAGTTATCTATTCAAGAACATGCTGCCAATTATTGTAGTATGCTAATGACTGAAAACTGTAACAAAGATAGGATGTATTTTGTCATTTATTTGGAAATGTCTTATACAGCGTGAAATTTCAATCATTTGGTTCCCGCAGTGGGGTGGTTCCACTCATGATTATAATGCGAAAAATAATGGAAGAGCTGATTCTTTTTCTCGATATCAGAGTTGGCCCCATAGTAAAAGTTGCTAATAATCACGAGTGGAACCACCCAACTGTGAAAATTAAATGATTCCAGCGTATTTATGTAATAGTAAATAAAAGAGATGGAACAAAAGTAACTCAGAACTGATTTGTAACATAGTTTTCTCAACACAAAATTAAATTTATACAAATAAATCACGGTTGAGTTGCTATATGAATAAAACATGAGTTTAATTTAATGTTTTACAATTTCCAAAAAAAATCACCAAAATAGGACTTGTCTCTGTCCGAGTTTTGTGGTGCACAAACACTTAAAGGTAAGAGAAAGCCTGCAAGTTTAGACGGGAATCCTAATGCAGCTTTCAAAAACTAAGTATCTACACTAATAATAAATTTATGTACTTATTAAGTTGATAGATCTAAAATGGAAAAAAAAGCTATCACAAAACATTATAACTTAATTAAAAAACGAAACATGTGCTGTGCTGCTATAACATAAATAAAAACAAAGTTGTACTTAAATTACATTTTATTTATTTCAAGAAATAAAATCGTCTCCATTTCCCTGAACTAGATATAATTTTAATGAAGAATTTTAGATTTTTAGCTTTCACAATGCTATTTTCACATTGATGAAATAACGCTGGCTTACAACGAAAACTTAAAAAGTACTAGAAAATTTCGCCACTCCCACTGGCGACTCGGTAGCATAATTGGTTAGTGCATTGGGCCGGAATCCTAAGGGTGCGGGTTCGAGTCCCGTCTGAGCTGCTACGGTTGAGTCAATTTTTTTTTTCAATTATATTAAGTAACTATTAATTTTAATGAAGCTTACAAAGAACTTCACTGACTTCCAAGTAACGTAACAGCGTTTACTGTATCTCTAATACCAGACGCTGACTCCGCAAACGTTGCAAGTCCACTTGTTCACAGTATTGTACTGCGCTGACTTGCACAAAGTAGCTGCCCTACTCATTTATCGGTGTCTGCCCCTGCAACAAGTTGCTGGGGGTAATAAAATGAAATGATGCAGCCTATTTTAAGGAACTTAAAAACAAAGTCTAGTAATGTCACAAAATTAAGTATTATCTCATGAATCACCAAGATGAATAAGATACATAGTTATAAATATACATATTTGAACCGCCTCTGTGGTCTAGTGATTCGCCCGCACGTTTAAGACGCAGGGGTCCCAGATTTGAATCCCAGGTGGAGGGTACAGTACAATTTGTTTTCGGTTTGGTTCTTGGTGGTAGGGCTTATTTCAAGTCCGCCTGCCTAGCTACCACCATCTGACCTACTGACGCCTTAACAACAATTTTTAGAGGTAAGATAGCCAGTTCCTCAGTGGTGAGGATTCCGGGTGTAGTTCGCTAACACTTTCGGTCTTATCGTCATTTAACATCAGGTGAGGTGAAAACTCAGCACTATTCCGTTGTGGATAAAAAAACTAAAGTGTTGCGTTAATTACAAAGATCTTTAAAGAAATTAACTTTTTCCAAGTTTTTAAGAACCTAAAGACTACAAATTCCATGAAGTAATGTACTCGCGGACTATTAGAAATCTAATTATCATCACTAATGTTCACAACAAAGCTTGGTTTCTGTTTAAACTTAAAGAACTAAAAGATATAGAGAGACAAATCTACAATTCGACTTAATAATTCTCCAGCTAAACAAAAACGTTTAACCATCGAACTTTATCAAACGAACTTGATTGCGAACAAATTGCAAACACATTTTAGTAATGCATACAGCCCGTTATGAGAATGAAGAGATAATATAGGTAATATGTCGTAAATACTGTGTTTTATTAAAATCGCTGATAATGCACATCAGTATGCAAATCGAATGGTCATTTGGAGGCTTCGCCTTAAGATAGTAGATTACTTTACTTTACTGTGATGGTCTTACCTGTGGGCCTACCATGAGTTGATGCAAACTGGTAACGTTACCGTAAACTATCGGACATACTGCTCACAGTCAATGTGAGTAAAAGAGAGAAAACGATAGTTTATGGTAACGTAAACAGTTTGCATCAACTCATGATAGGGCCACTGTTCTATTTCATTCACAAATAAACTTGAACTCTGTATCGTTTTTTATTTATGTTAACAATTTGGAGATTTACTAAAACCCTGCAGGAAATTTCAAATTATTATGCTCTATTACATAATTTATTACAAATCGTAATAAATTATGTAATTTGCTTTAATTCATTGCACCTACAACACTCACAGCTGACGTATAGTAAATGAAATTGTAATATGAATGTAACAAACATTGTTTAAGTTAAAAATAGGTCCATTAGTAATAATATTTACAACGTCAGTCCCAAAAAGTACATTTTTTTTGTGACGTCTCTAACTGTAATAAAGTTATTAATTAAAATTTTAACGTCGTAGGTACACTGCCTTCTTAACTACTACAGAAACTTTAAATAAGTAAGTATCCAAGTAACTAATTTCAAATTAATCTTTGTTATGTCTGCCCTAACTGTTGCATGACTGTGTTTAATTAATAACTTACGACGTTTTATCTTAAAAATCAGTTTTAGGTCCGAGGCACTTCTATTAATTAATTGGTCACAACTCCACTTACAAACTAAACTAATTACCAAACTTTAATCAACGTTACTTAATAAAGTTTCAGTAACTCGAATAAAAAAATATTTGATATTAATTACTTTCTTGTTTCGAAATTCATTTTTGTTTGTTGTTATTGTTAGGTACGAATTGATCACTTTTTCTGTTGTTATAACTAATAACTTCTAATTATGCATTGTGTAATGGGAAGGTATAAAACCTCATTTGATTTTTTTAGATAAGGGGCCCAATCGCGTCCAAAATCGTCCAAAATCGCCCAAAACTTAATCGTTACCGTTTCAATTTCGTTTACAGAAAAATACTAGCATTATTTTTGTTAAAATTGTTGAAAGCTAAGGCTATTGAGCCTAGATACCAATCTTGGACAATTTAAATGAGAATTCTTAAGCTAAAGCAAAGATTTTTAGGTAAATATAACCTAAACGACAACGTTTTATCCTTCAGAATTAGGACGATCAATCCCAGGCATTTTTGTAATTCGATATTCTCGATTTACTAAAGTCAAAGCTAGATTGTTTGCTATTGTCAACTTTTAATATTTAATCGTATGTTCGTGCATATTTCCCAAGACGAGCATTTCCACGAATTATGCTTAAATACCAACCGCATTTTAGATGTTTGTCTTGTATTAAGCGCGCATGTCCCGCTTCTGTTTGCCGGCCTTCGTAAATATTTGTGAAGCGGCTCTCTTTGACCGGTTATGGTTTAAAATGCTCTTGTTCCGAGAGAATGGTTATCTGTTAGGTACTTTGGATTGTTATTATAGTGGCTGTTCTGAAATTTATGATACTTAGTATGTGGTTGACAAGGACAAGGTTACTTTTTCATTTGGACTCAAAAATATACATTTATCGAATTTTAAGTTTGTTTTACTTTGCAGTGCTTATGTCTGTTTGGAAAACATATTCAAAAAATTTGAAATGCAATTAAAAACTTAAAATAATCTTTAATCATTATACCGCAAGAGCAGTTGCTAAGGTACTGAAAATGCAAAAATTTTATAAAAACTCAATCGTAGCAGACATTATAATAGTTTGTTAAGCATTTTAAAGTAGTCTAGCAAGACCGATTTTCTATTAATCTTTTTTAATCTGTGGCATAGAAAAGGGCAACCACTAATCAAACACCGATGCTTTCTCCTAACCACAACTCTCGTGCACATTACGTATAAAAAGAGGACATAATCTTATTAGCTGCAGTGAAGAGCGATTCGATAGGGCTGCAGTGGAGTGCATCGTTACTACACAAAATACAGAGAGGGCAGAAGTCGAGCTTTGTAAAGCTACTACGCGCGTAACGCTCACATACAGACAGCTCTCACCGACTGACGACGACACTGGTGTCGATTCGGTTGGTACAACTAAACTAAATTGACAGGACTAAACTTAATTTAAGCATCCTGTTCTTGTCTTTTCGATACCAAAAGAGAACACTAAATTTAGTTTAATTCAAAAAACTAAATTTAGTTTAATCCTGTTAATTTAGTTAAGTCGTTGCCAACCGAATCGACACCATTGCACCAGTCTGCGTCACGCGCTCGAACTCGCACTGCGAATACTGCGACATTTCTCGAATTCGAGATTATTCTCTAATCACAAAACTCTATTAAAAATGTCACTAAAATCTTCTAAGATTTTCGACATTGCAAGTTGAAGGTCTTTGCAATCTCTACGATTTCTTGATATCTATTTCTTTTTCGAATTTGACACTATGTCACGCTCCCGAGAATCACCTCCCTGAGATTCCGGTGAGAGGGTGTCTATGTGTGCGTTGCTCGAGTGCACGTAGTACTAAGCTTGACTTCTGTCTTCTCTCTATTTTGTGGTTACTAGCTCATACCGTGACTCCGCCCACGGTATAAGATGTGTTTTGTAAAGTTTTTGATGTAACCGGTGTTACGAGATGGTGTAGTTTTTGTTGTCTAATTAGGTACCTATCGTGTTCGGTTTGAGTAATACGCAGCAAGAACA
Source organism: Agriphila straminella (assembly GCA_950108535.1). Taxonomy (NCBI): domain Eukaryota; kingdom Metazoa; phylum Arthropoda; class Insecta; order Lepidoptera; family Crambidae; genus Agriphila; species Agriphila straminella. The sequence continues at coordinate 15,564,307 of OX467321.1, forward strand.
TTTGATGTGATAATGAAATCATATTGCTTCATCATTTTTAATCGTCTGTCCTGGGAAAAAAATATGCAAGAGCAAATAATTTATTTTAAGTATACCTTCATAACAACGAGCTAATACTTAAACATCAAGTATAATAATCTCTAGCTTTTATATTACAGGGTTGAGTTCCGGATCATTTGATTAAAAGCTTAATCTAGGTTTAAATATGTCTGATTCTGAACCAATATAAAAATATTATGATAGGTAACAACGTTGTGTTATTGTGCACTGTATTTAATGACCGATCACATTTAGTAACAAGCTGGGAAAAATCCTCGAAAAGAGTCACAATCACAGGCAACCCTATCGTAGTAAATGTACCCCCATTTTAACCTTCCAACAACCTACCGGTTTCAATAAAACGAGGCGTCCTGTCTCTAGCCATCATCAACTTATAAGTGTAGAGCGGGTAACTGTACTTCCCTACTTATGATATCTCTATTGTTCACGATTCCGATACGCCAGTACAGTCGGCGAACGAACACATTGATCTATTGAAAATTTTTACTACATATAAGAAACATTGTAGGTACTAATGATGAAAGATAGTATTTTAAGTAGGATAATTTTATGAATACTTGATTTTTTTAGTTGCAAGTTAGGAAAATACTTTGAAAGAGTAAAGCTCTTAATAATATTTTGTTAAATACTTTGACAGTCATCTAACGTCTTGTTAACGTTACACAAAACATAAATACCTACAAAAAAAAAATTAAAGATGAAACTTTAAACAGAAAAGTTATTTTTCAGAGGCATTTTTGAAGAATTTCTTAAACGGACTTATTAAATTACACTAACAATGAAACATGGGAATTTTATACAAAATTTATTTTGCAAGCAAACGATTTATTATAAACCGCTCTCAACGTTGAGAGCTATCTTGAGATCATACTTGAAATGCTGTTTCTTATAACAACAGCATATCGAGAACGATCTCAAGATAGCTCTCAACGTTGAGTTGACAGTTTATAAATACAGGCCTTAGTGAACATTAATAATATTAAATACAGTTCCATATAACAGCTGGAGAGAAACCATAAACAGAAATATTCCGATCGAATCATGTAATAAATGACTAGCAAATTCAAATCTGATGCATATTGAATAAAATTTTGCGAACAAACACTTAGGAATAGCAAACAGATTTATACCGACAAATGCCTTTACAATGACGCTGCTATGATAGAAATTACCATATTCATAGCTGATGATAATAACAATGACATAAATTCAACACAAGAAATAGTATTTGTTAAATACGAAAATTTGGCTAGTTTCATAAAAGACGATTAGTTTTACTTCAAATAATTTGAAAGGAACTCTTCATCGATAAAATGAATTATAGTTTTAGGAAACAAACATTTTTGATCTATTTATCTAAACAGTACTTAGGAGATAATATTGAACATTCTTATTATACGTATAGCCATTAGCCATCCACAGTGATATAATATGAAACACGATACTGTCCGTACCAAGTTCACCGCTGATAATAATTTTCGCATTGCGGTAACAGCATTAGGCGCCAATTCCGGTAACGGTCCCATCGATTCTCGCATTGTGCACGACTTACTTGCATCTTGATTACGGTTTACCTCCATGGATTTTATCTATAAGATCTGGGAGTGCCGATAAATTCCGAATCATCGGATTCCACTTCTAAGCTATGTGAGCTCAAATCGAATGTGTGGGAAATCGGTGAACATACAGCTAACTTAAAGATTTTAGAAAATAGATTTGAAAATATCCTTCCTGATCATGCTGCCTAAAAAGCAAATAGACTATGAGGGCAAAATGACCAAAACGCAGAATGACTAAACCAGGCCTATTTTGAAATAAAAAAATATCTAGTTAACAAAACACAAACGAAAACAGTTACCTACGACACTAATAGGTAGTAAATAATTTTTATGGTAAATTTCAAAACACAACAATTAAGTTTATATCATAAAAAGCATCTTTCAGATCAACTTGATCGGAGCTCATTGAAGCTTGATTAGAAACTTCATTAAAATTTAAAATAAAAACCTCTAGCAGTCAATCCAAATTGAAAACCGGCGGTGTTTAAATAATCAAAACTTATGATTGATTATTCCGATCGCCGCACGCTTCGTTAGCGGCCGCAAACATGCGCACATCTGTCATATGCTTCAAAGAACTTCGGAGACTTACAAAAACAGACAGCCCTCAGCACGATAAGGATAGACATACAAAATCTTCGGAGCTAGACAGAGACGACGATCAACCCCAATAGGCCTTCAAGTTCGATGGATTCTGACGAAATTTGGGATAGCAAAAAATTCGTTAATCAGCATTCATGAGCTGTCGTAAGCAATATTGGCTGGATAAATGTTATTATAGCCGTCTGGTTGGATACATCGGCATCTTAAGCTATTGTGCCGAAATATTGCTTCAATTCAATCTTGTACTTATTAATCGTAATCGTTTTCATCCTCAAAGTATGAAGAAAATCAATCGGCGTGGTAAATAAATTTGGCTCTATTTTTGTATCGACTGAATTCTTAGCAGCTCAAACAGCATAAACCAACATTTATTATCATTACGAAAATAAGACGAATCCGGACGTGGCCTAAAGAGTTTCCCCGAAACTAAACAGAACAATAATAGTTCTGGTAATCCTTTACACGTCTGTCGTAAAGATACCTCGGGAGATTTGTGAGACGGACTTAATGCTGAATAGAGTTGCGTGCCTCAACTTCTACGGGATTATCGAGATTTTGGGAGTTAAATTGTTATTTCTGAAATTTGGGATAGTTTAAGAAATGCCATAGTTCCGGTGACTTATTTCGAGAGCTGCTGTAACATTATATTATGTCTTGTAGGTTATATAATTTGGAGAGATACAAAGATGAGCGTTCTATTTCAAATACCTACTCATAAAAATAAAATCGTTTTATTCTTCAAATTGCCCTTTTATGATTCACAATAAATATGTTCGTTACGAGTAGCATAAAAATATTTAATGTTAAAGTCATGTGTATATTTAGCAACGCTAATGCTATTATTTATTTTAATAGGCTATTATATTATTCTATTGAAAATATTTGATTCAGATTTTTTACATTAGGCTGAGTTATATTTTGAATAACCGAAGCGTTGATCGCTCCTCGCCGTGTAACGTCCTGTCCAATTATAGTTATTTCTCTACCACTATAATAGTAGCAAGCCAAATAAATCGGAAACTTTATTACTCGACGAAATATTGTTTTTGGACACTACTAATTCCAAAAAGTTTTACTACGCCATAAAAGTGGCCGTTTTATTTTACATAAACTGTTTGAATTTATCGTTGTTGTTTCATTTGTGACAGTGTACGATGTCGCCTATAAAATCAGCTTCGAACGCTTTTATTTATTAACCTATTAGAATAACATAGTCGTCCAAAAACGCCATCTCTAAATTTTCGTGTTGTAAAACAATTTGGATTTGACTAATTTTACAGTGTCAGGTTTCTGCCAAATTATCCATTCTATTATTATCAGATTGTAAACGAAACGGTCGTATTGGTCCAAATGAGTTACTTGTTATGTTACTATTTAATAACTCAATTATACCTCCCTGCACTATTTCATGTGAGGCAGATATTGAAATGCATACTTGCAACCAGTTTAAGTACAGAGCTGGTTTTCTTGTTGGTCTGTGGCCTATTGTCTCCGGGCAGATATAAAATACCGATATGACCCTACGTCTTCGTTGCAAGAAATATTCAAGGGATACGACCCACACTTTTAATAGCGGTTACATCATTTCCACACAATGAGAGCGGCGTCCACACCCATTCTCTGTCCGTATGATTTGAAATTATAGCACCGTTTTATTTGCTCTTGGCGCATTTATATGCGGTCCCCGAGTACAATGTGCCACAATATTATATGTCGAGGCACCTACATACAAGCCGGCCGCACCGAAGTGTCTTGCATGTGTCGCAACGCCGCGTGGGAGCCAGAATGAACCAGTAATTTAATCCTTGATTGTGTTCCCATTTAATTTATTCGCTGCATGATCAAATTTGGTACGTGTTTGTGACCATTTATATCATTGTTAGGGCCGGATTTAATTCAAGAGACTTTCCAACTGAAAAGGGTGACGTTGGTTTCGTTTTAGCTTTACGACTCAACGTTCACAATTACAAGTTGAATGCAAATACAGATTTATACTGTCTCCAGAGTGCGCGTCGTACGTACATGCGAACAATTTTATTTCCATACGTAATTACTTCATGAATATTTCACTTAATTGCAACAATTTCCATATTTTACGTTCAAATTGTTTAAAAAGCACGTTCAAATTTATGACAGCGCAAGCACCAATCAAACCACCAGGCTTGTAATATACATTATCCTTGTGTTATTGGGGCAGATTTAGACCGCCTCGGTATAATTTAAAAATAGTTTAAGAACTTTAGTATCGTATAATCATAATTACGGGTCGGTCCCTCAGAGAAGCAAAGGTTATAAAAACTTAATGATGCTATAATATAACATCAATAAAGTAAATTGGCAGGATGCGTCCATAATGAGTAAATGGGTCAACACCGTGGTTGGTTTGCTTTTAAAAAGACTTAATATAACTTTTATCAGCCTCATGATCTATTCTATTTCGTATGTGAAGGACTATACTTATTAGGAAAAGCGCTCATTGTTCGAATTTAATGAATTCTTGCTCACGTTCTCGTCTTCCAACGTTTTTACAATCTTGTTTCCAAAAGATAAAATCTTGGGTTTCCACGCAAGCAAAAAGTTGGGAATGTACACAGCTGATGAAAATAATACTGATACCTCGGTACGTTATACGCGTTGTAATATACGAGAGCCAGGCGACTCCATATTTCATGAAAAATTCATATCGCGGCTGGTCCCTAATGACGTAGATGCCATCTTTTATAGCTGTCAGGAACAATATATTTCATTAATAATCGTTTATTATGATACTGTACGATTGTTTGAAATGTTTTTTAGGGTTTCGTAGTAATTTTCCTTGTCCTTGAATTTCGGGGCAATATAAGTAATTTATCCAGAAATCTAGAAATCTATTTCCATTTGTGTCTTTAGTACATTTCTGTTTTTTAACATCCTTCTTGAGCTTTGTAAAACTTAGCACCCTCGCATAAACACATTTCTAATTAAAGTCTATCTCCACGAAGCTAACAAGTACTGTTTCCCCAAGTGCATCGTTAATCCGCAATCTATTTTCAAATCCTGATCTCAGCCATAAAGTTATCCAATTACTGGGTCGGACATTTTTGTTTGCATCACCCGCTTCCAATAACCTACATTCTGCTAAGAACTCGGTGCGGAGAAATTCAATTTGTACTTGTAAAAACGGACCGGTAATAGAGTTTACCTACAGCAGATCAAATAAAATAACAAATGACATTGGTACAATATTTGCTGTGTACTGCGTTAGGATTCGGACAATCGGTAAATGTTTTGCTTTATTGCTCAGCTATTCAAATTTGTTCTTCGGTATTTGTTTTATCCTTAGCACGACTGCTGTATGTACTAATTATTTGGTCTTGCAAAGGTTGATGTACTTCGAAGATACTTATATATATTTTATTTAAATGTCTTAATATTATATTCACAACTATTAACTGACACTGTATAGCCAATAATACTTATTATTTCATTCGTATTTGATTCAAATAGAAGAATAAAACTCGACACAAGAGAGCCAACGTGCCACTAATAACAAAGGCATTGTCTTTAGGTTCAATAATAGCGCCGTTTTCTGATACATCAGCCAATTTCTTTGCATCCTGATCGGCGTATCGTAATGGCACACTATTTCTTGTTCCGCTCCTCAGTACTGTTCTCCGAAGAAAATTACATTTTTTTCTCCGCCATTTGGCGCGCCGGCTTAGATTGTATTTTATCTTTATGCGAAATCATAATTCATGCCGTTTTTGCCTTCCACAGGAGGCTGTTAGGTGTTTAATGTTTTTGCTTCTATCTCAGCAACATGTAAATGTCGACTCAACCATTGTTTATTGTTGTCGATAAGATTGGCAATTTCTGATACGGTTAATTGATGCTACTACGAACTAGGCGTTGGTGTGTGAATGTATACCGTATCGAGAATCGTAATTAGAGCTCTGTGCTCAACAATGATTGTGAAACATTATTACTATCGATTTTAATCGTGAAATGTACACTCTCGTCTGTATTGGAACTTGTGTGGCTTTGCAAATCTGACAATAACATTATGAAATATTGTATTGCAATATCGAAGCTGTTGTTTATAGCAAATAATATTTATTTAATATAACCATCAGTGTAGATGATAGTCACGTTTTTGAGCTATATTGATTTGTTTTAACATCTAGCAATACTGGTTCTGTCATAAAAAGGCAAACTGTTGCTGTCAAAGATACCGATCGTCGACGTTTCCGTCTCACTTTTGCGCTTATAAGCGATTGAATTTAATAGCCTTATAAAACTACCTCACTAAGCTAAACTTCCGCATTAGTCACCTCTTCTACTGACAAATTAAATACTAATCCGAGTTTAGATCAATAAATTCCGACACTATAATTAAAATCAGAAGCACAGCGAGGACCAGAAACTTGTTTACATATCGCATTTCGTAAGTCCATGGCATTTAATCTGTAGGGACCTCTAGTATGACCCCCAGCGCGCGGTCCGCTACCCACAAAACGAAATGATAAATGAAGAAGATCGGTAGTTGCGTTACATAAACGCTGATGGATTGATTGTGGACTGCGTACGCGCATCGATCGATTAGTTCCTGGCCGCGCCCGAGGCAAACTAACGGACGATTATCTTTAATGGATTTTGTAAACTTTCTTTGGTATGCGACCCTTAAAAATGTAATTCGTCTTGTGCCTTAATTTTCTATTGGATGGTTAGCGAAGGTTACGTGTTAAACGATCAGTTTAAGTTTTTTGGGATTGTTGTTTTAAAAAAGCTTTGTTAATATTCACCATTTTTCTAACCGTTGCTGAGCTAGACGCACAATACATTCATTCATTTTATTGCTTGACTAATAATATTCTACTATTAAACATAAAATAAACGATGTCTATTACTAAAATAATATTATGTACCTAATACTTACATCTGAATAGTGAGAGCAAAGTTCAAATGTTCAAGCTTAACGAACTATCTGTAAAAACCATTACTCACAGAACCAGTAAATTTAGTTGCCTAACCAACGGCACTGCGTAATATAATTATTTTGAAATGTCAATCAATCAACAAATTAAATATACTGAACTTTAAAACCAAGCCAAGTAAGTACGCCGTTCAACGGTATCTAAAGTCAAATACGAAAGATTAATTAAATAATATTCAATAAGCGTTGTTTGATTAACAAAAGCTTAATCTACGTCGGCATCTAACACAAATAGTCCCAACGAGAAGTTTTCAATCACCATCATTCATTATTCACCTCCTTCCTTTAGCAGTTACCGAAGTATATTCAGGTTTTGTTTTGTTTAACTTTCATATTTCAAAAGTCGACGAAGTCGTGCAATACAATTGTATTAATTGAATTGGTTAAAACCTTTTTGTTGTTTGAAAAGGCGAAAGTTGATTTTGGCCCTCGATTGTTTTTTTAATGTTTAGATTGATTAGATCTAACGCTATCCATATTGATTGATATTGATATTGCAGATTTTATCGGTTTGGTTAGTTACATTATTGGCTGGTGAAATATTTGCCATATAAATAACACATCTAGATTTTGTATATTGCAGATACCTACTCACTCATATTTAATTCATATAGTTGAAGTTGAAATTATTATTATTATTTTAGATGTCATTTCTAAAATTCATAAGACAGCGCGATCATGCGTTTGATTCTCAATATCAAACGCATCAAAAGTAGTTGTTATAATGTAATAAACAGAGTTCGTCAACCGTCAGTCCCATTTTTTGTTGTCATTAGCTGACGTGAAACAACCTTAGCCTGATGTAGTGGATCAGAGTGAGAGGGAAAATAAATTGTGTGAAAAATTACGATGATTACGTGTAATAACGGCCGGCCGCGTCTTTGATGGACCCTGGCTCGGATTGGCATCATTAGTCGCAGCAATAGTGGCCGAAAAGAGTAATTTCGTTTTCTTTGCCACTCTTTCTTTTGATTCTGTCTAAATAAAGTTTTTGTGCTCATAAAAATATTACGCTTGTTACATGACTTGCAGTTGCTTTGTTAGAACTTACGTGGTGAGATAGCATAACTTACAGTACAAAATAAAATGAAAGAAAACAAAGTATCAACACACATAGGTTGTGAATCATTTTGATACTTTTAGAATGCTGTATAGCGATTAATCTAAATATTTTATGTTTGCATAAAAGTTATAATTATTTTGGAAAATAAATATTACTATTACCTACCCGTAATAATAATGACTAATGTTCTAAAAGATCTCTAAAAAATATATCGAAAGATATTGAGATAATTTCAAAATTAATATAAGCCTCGGATAATAAGGATGAGACCGCTCTTGGTGATGCATCCGAGAATAGTATTAATTAATAAAATATGACATTAATTTCGTTTTCTTTGCCACTCTTTCTTTTGATTCTGTCTAAATAAAGTTTTTGTGCTCATAAAAATATTACGCTTGTTACATGACTTGCAGTTGCTTTGTTAGAACTTACGTGGTGAGATAGCATAACTTACAGTACAAAATAAAATGAAAGAAAACAAAGTAACAACACACATAGGTTGTGAATCATTTTGATACTTTTAGAATGCTGTATAGCGATTAATCTAAATATTTTATGTTTGCATAAAAGTTATAATTATTTTGGAAAATAAATATTACTATTACCTACCCGTAATAATAATGACTAATGTTCTAAAAGATCTCTAAAAAATATATCGAAAGATATTGAGATAATTTCAAAATTAATATAAGCCTCGGATAATAAGGATGAGACCGCTCTTGGTGATGCATCCGAGAATAGTATTAATTAATAAAATATGACATTAACAGATGTCTTTTAAGAACGTTAAGTACTGGTAGCTCGAGGAACTATTTGGCTTAATGCAGGTATAATGCAGATTCATATGATCGTATTTAAGACATGTTTCACACATTTATTTTATGGCAAATAAGAATTAATTCTCTATTGTAGATGAATGGATATGCTAATAATATTAATAGTGTTTTCAAACATTTATTATTACCTATGAATAATGGAAAATTAATCACAGTATATAAAACGACAATCAGTGTTCAGGTACTAATTAACTGCTAGAGAACTTGCATTAAAGAGCAGATGATGAGTCAAAAACTAAATAAAACTAAGTATACCAAATTGGTGCTTCAAATCTAACGTCACTCTAAAAGGATCTCAAGCTGAACAAACCGATTTACAGATATGATAATGACAATTCAAACATACTTATCAAAATCTACCATCAAGTGCTTATACATTCCCACAGAAGTCCTCTCATGAATTTCGGCGAACCCAATGAGTGTTCGGACGCCAAACACCTTTCACTTCAAACAAACACTCGAATGAAGACAAACACGCCAAATGAATGTACAATGACCGCTTGTCGCTTGACCCTAAATCCGATGGCATTAACGCATTTGACATTTAAGCCACTGAATGTCTCTTTGGCATATCAAGCAATTAAAACAACCGAACGACGGACGGTAAGCAGATGGCTGTCACTTTTATCAAACGCATTTAACTGGTTGCTCGGATCGAACATTTATTTCCTCTTTTTTCCCGGCATAAAACCTCTCTCGAACTCCGTTGAGATAACGAGTAATGTATTGGTGCCCCGTCGAATAATTAAACGTCCCTTTTTATATCGAGTTCAGTCGGAATTAAAGTGCTATGTTACAGCACTAATTAAGCTTCTAAAGCTTTTTTATGGTATCTCAAATGATTTCGATATTAGTGCTCGCTATTACTGGTATTATCGAATAATGGACTTAACTTTATAAAGTTCTGTTTCTGTTTTAAACATTAACAGTAAAAACCATCGCTTAAGATATATGTATGAAATACAAAATAAACTTTCCAACAACAAAGCGATTTCGAGAAATTTGTAGTGAACGCACGTCAACAGAAACCAAACGTGATCAAGATCTCAAAGAACTTTAGCTCAGCATCCATAGCATTGTGTGGAATAAAAAAAACGAATTGTTGCAACTTCGACGCATTTCATTCTGCACGTCTAGGCACTGCCTTATTTGTCGACCGACTACGTATATCTGAACTGGCAACTTTTATAAATTATGAATCGTCAATGTTTCTTGGAAGAAACGTCACCCAACAAAGTGCGATCGCAAAATCTAATTTACGACAGACGACATGTGCGTTATTTTTTATTCCTTTTCAACTCCATGTATGGAAAGGGCTTATTAAATGAATATTGTTGCTATTTTTGATGTCGTGCCGTCACAGGTATTTGGTATGAATATTCTACGACCCATTTTGATGTGGTGAAACTTTTTATTAAAGACACCAGTGTTATTTTATTAAAAACATCAAAATAAGTTTTTATCGTTTTAGTTACTACCGTTATCATTTTACCGTTTTTTTTAAATTAATAGACTGGTATTGTTTACTATCAGTAATCATGAAAAGAATTACAACATTTACGTCAATGATTTCATATTCTGGATCGAAGCGTTCTTCAGTTTCCAATGCAGTATTAAGTTTTAATTTAGATTCGATCAAACTTGTAAGTCTCGCACGTTGTAATAAAGGAGCTCGAACTGATGGTTGGAATGTTTGTTCACAGTTTGCGACGCCACGGCCCGGCGGGGAGTCGTCGTGTCTGCAAGGCCCTGACTGTTTTATGGTGAGTACTCATGGAAAATGTGACTTAGATGGTGTAGCACGTGATACCTATTGGTATCTTGGTGATGATAATGATGTAAATGATGGAAAGTAAACAAATCATTTAATAGATATGATTTGATTAGTTGGAAAACTTTATTACAGGCATCTTCGCAATAAAATCTATAAGATGGTAATATTTTGTAAAGCAGATTAACATTTCGTATCTCTTTTGAGCTTGTATTATTTTAGCTCTACCATTTTAACACGCATTAGCACCTAGTTAAGTAGAAAGTGAATCCATCAAGTAGGTGTATCCAGTAGCCAGGGTTGTAATACTCCTTAAGTCGTTATTTCCAACATCTCGCCTATCGACATCGGCAGTGAATGTAAGCCTCCTTATTGGGCCATAAAAGTAATCTTTCAAAGTTTCCGCCGACTTGGCTTTGATGAATATACTCTTTGCGGTAACCCTAGCAAAGTACTCTGGTAATGAAACATTCGCTTCCTATAACGTTTTATGCCTTTGGCTCCACAACTTGAGCAGTAATCCCGTGATGAGCACTTAAGACTTTGCTATGTTTCAAGTATTAAATGTTAAATTGTATTCGGATTTACTGTTCTTCTTGGTTAACGGTGCTAATTTTAAGACCTTTCTTTAAATTCAACTCGAAGAAAGTTTTCATAAACTATAGGCAATAATATTTCTGTGCGAAAGGCCAATTTTTATTACCATTTTAAATGTTTTATTGGAAAATAACATAAAACATCAGTTGTAATAAAATATACCTTAATAGGTATTTTACCTTGGTAGGTACCTTAACCCGGCGAGGATATGGAAGGGTCAATTTGACCCCGACAATTTTTAATAGTGTATAGTTTTTTTTTCCGCGACCGTCGGGTTTTGACCGTCTCAATAGCTGTTGCTAAGGAACTCGCGCATGCGCCACGCATCGATATTCAGTCGGCAAATGTTTGTGGCGAATGCCATAAATATATTTGACCCGACCACACTGTTTCGCTCTGCCAGAATTGTGCTGCAAACACAGACAATAATGACATGTAGTTTATAAGTGACTGTAAGAGTAAGTGAAACTGATTGATATCTACATATGTACCAAATTACAAGGTAATTGATATAAAAGTTTTCCATTTTTTGTTACTTTAGTGTTACTTGAGTAAATTTATGAAAAAGTTTCTGATTTTTTAGTTCTTTGTTAAAACTGGTTTAATTACTATATTTTGTACTATTATATGCGTGTTTTATTTATCTAGGCATAAAAATAGTACTTAGATTACATAATCTCTTTAAATCTTTAGTTCAAAAATAAAAAAATTGCTATTTTAAACCTAATGACATACAGGGTCAAAAAGACCCTTGACAACCTCCACGTAACTATTTTCACCACATCCTCGCCGGGTTAATAGTTATTCTATTATCATTTTCTCCTTTCAAAATACTTACAAAAGCGTTAAATTGCTAAAGAGTTCCATTTGTAAATAACGACTGAAAGCGCTCAAATCCAGCGTAGACATCAAATAAAAAGACAAAACGGCGACATTTTCAAGTAATTAAACTTCAGGTTGTACATCTAAAACGGTCCCACTTTGATTCCCAGTGGAATTTGCCGGTGTCAAGGATATCCTGACTTCAAAGACGCCATCTTGGCAGTGAGAAGTATTGTCAATATCAGTTATTAATTACCCCGTGGGTGTTCCCTAGTTACGGCTAACTTTATAGTGTGACACGCTCTAACGACATGTACCTACTTTATCACTAAAAATACAACATGCTTATGGTTTCACTCAACTCAAAATCTTAACAATGTATTATTCAGTGTTATTTTTCAATTTTGAATAAAAATAATTTTAAAGGAACAAGGGGACAAGAAAACGGAAATCTATTAAAAATTAAACAACTAAAGATGTTGCAACGTCTATAGTTGTTTATTTTTTAATAGATTTCCGCTTGATCCAAAATTGTATGTTCAAAAAAATTTGATCAAGTCTTTCGTCTCTTGTCTTAGTGTAAAAAATGAAGTTGACAAGAGTCATGAACAGACTTTTGTTTGATAGTGCATACGTAAATATTAAATTCAAAAGTAGCCAGAAGACAAAAGTACTCAGTAAACTCTAAATGGTTAACTCTGTCGCACTAGATTATGTAAATAACAAAGAAAACATTCGTAAGCTTATCCCAATTACCTACTTTAATCAGCGACTGTGTAATTTATCTTGGTATGATATTTCACGAAGCAATCATAAAATTTCGGGGATCATCCGAGCAAAGCTGTAGACACCACCTAATAATTATAAGGCATACCGAAGCGAGAGGTGTCAAGTTAATGTCTCCACCAACTAATGACTGTTCTCAATGACAAATGTTGCATTTGAGTCGCCCGGAGCGAAATTCAGCTAGATGCGACCCATAACTCAGCGTAATTGAGAGAGGATAAATTGATAAATTTGTTTTCGCCTCTCAACGTTTTTGGCAAGCCTTTGTAAGCGATAAATAGTAACTGGAGCTTCTTTCGGAGTGAAGCTTACTGTTCGAAAATTGATAGGCAACATCATAAACGAGCGAGAACGTCGAGAACGTTTATAATTATATAACATAAATATTTTTAATTTTTAATGGCCTGCTTGAAGTGGCAAACAATAACAAAACGCTCAGCGGACGTATAATTAATGGGATTTGCAATTATTTTCTTAAATAAATCAGTTGTCTCTTATTTTCATAACACAAGTGCTTAGCTTACTTTTGAATCAGAGTAATGTTTGTGTTATTGTCTAATATTAATTTATTTAATTGTGGTGTAAGCTTACAATCTCATAAGTTCAATTTAATAACGTTATTTTCGAGATTTCTGAAGAAAACTACCGCATCAATTTTCGATCCCCAAACGTTGTTATTTTTTATGATCATTATAACTTTGCTTTAACTACTAAGAGATAAACTATTCTAGTTCTTTCCTTTATCTATGTCACAGTGGCTAGCGCCACGAGACAATTCCAAAAGTTGTGACAAACGACCGTGTGTTGCATTCGAGCCACCCGTGCTGTGCGTTGACTGATTCTACAAAAAAACTACTCTTCGTCCACTCCTATATTACTTTTTAAACAAATTGCTGCACAAGCTTCGTTCCTAATGATCATCTCTCAAATAAATCATAGTGTTTCGACTCGTTTAACTGTGATGTTATTAGGTAATTTGCCGTGGTTTTGATTTAGTATTTGTTGTTGCAGTGTTGGGAGAACTGTGAACTGCTTCAGTCTAACTACGAGGTTTGGGGAGCTGTTTGTGACGAGAAAGACATTTGTGTGAGTATTAACATAACATCTTTATGCACAATAATTACTGATATTTTTTTTCAATTTAGAGTGTCTTTAATTCTTTTTACAATATGACTCTTTGGAAGAATATTTGTATGTATGCCTATCAACATTTGGGATATTATTAAAGTGGTCACAGTGGAATGAAAACATAGCGTGGCAATGTTTCTTTTTCCTACGTTCTAGTTGCCATTGTTTTTTTTTCATTAATTACGTTTACGTCCCATTAATGTAATTATCCGCCCTTAATGAACTCAAGTGTCCTTCCGTTAGCTTTCCGGAAACCGCGTGACTAATTGAACCGTTCTTTCCAGTTCCCTGGCTGCAAAGTCGCGTGTGAATTCCACACGGGGGCAGCACGTGCGTCTCAAACGCAACCCGTCATCCACACGAAGGGCGAGGGGGTCATGAGGGTCAGCGGAGCGCTCGCCCGGTGGCCTCCTCCCGCGCCTCGCGCCGCCTCACACCCCGACCCACTAGTCTACGTCGTAATGCGACGGGCAGCGGAAGGTCCTTGGAGACAAATCATACAAACCCAATCCCTAGCCACCAGAGTACCTTCCAACAACGAAGGTGCCCTCCTCCGCGTCCTAGTTGTCGACCCTCAAGGCTTAGTCACCATATACAGCCCTGACGAAACCTGGGAAGCACACGATACAAACACTTCAAACCACGATGCACATAAATGGACTTTGAAAGAAATCTCGCTTATCCATCAGAAAGTATTAGTCATCGGCGAAATCGCTTGGGAACCGAGGATAGCGAGAGGCGTGTATCTAGTGACTTGGGAAGTTGATGGAGGTGGTCTCAAAGGAAATCTCTTCACAGACTCCACTCGAGTTACTTTATCTCTGTGGCCTGATACAGTATACCATATTCAAGTGGAATTAGTATCTCGAACTCCAGGAGTTGAAAACGAAAAATCTGAGACGATGACGATTGACACGAGCCGTGCTCAGCGCGTTTCTACCGAGAGCGTTCAAGATGTTCAGGTTAGTGAAGGCGATCGTCTTATGTCAGTTCTCGTTAGTTCTATGAGAGGTGAAAGAGTTCCTGAGAGGGCTCCTGACTCTGAACTAGTACTGGGCTGTTTGTCGGCCATGATTGCTTTTGGGCTCGCAGTGCTTGCCGCTGTTCTGTGGAGGCGGAGACGACGAGGCACTTTCCCAGGGACCAATGTGTATGTAGGCTCATCTTCAGTGCTCAAGCGAAAATTGGTCGAAGACTTCACGCCAGCGGCGCATTGCTTCCAACCAGTTCTGGCTCCAGAAGTTCCGAGCAACGAAACAGCTCCACGTGACGTAGTTGTGTGACGTCACAGTTTCGATATGTTGTCAGTAGAAGACCGCGCGTTAAGTTCCTAAATTGTCGGACAGGATTATCGTGATACAAACGCTATTTCGATGGTGAAATATTCACGTGTGATAAATTGCAAGTTCGAACAATGAAAAAAGTGAAACAAAAGATTTTGGTTTCTCGAAACAAAGGTTCTGTGTTATGTTTTATTATTAATGAACTTTTTGAACTCACTGTGAATATAAATGCTGCTGTAATTAAACACCCAATGTGAATTTTTGTATGTAGATTTAGGGAGATGTAAATTGAGAAATGTTCTAATGTATTTATGAAACACAGTAAGGTTAACACCAGAAAATATAGTAATGTACATAATATTGTGTTAAGAACAGAATAGTGAAAAATAATTTTCTAAATATAAAAATCAGTTGATACTGCTTGTACATAACGGATTATAATAATATGTGTACTATCGTTAAAATGTCAGACGTGAAAGTACTTTTTTGTTTCTAAGTGGAGATTTTTCTATGGAATCATGGTTTTTGTAGACTTGTCGGTATAAATATTAATTACTAGAACTATTTTTACAACTAGTCCATACTACTGTTTAGTTTAAATTATAGCTGTTAGGTATATTTTACTATAAATAGTTTTGACGAGAAACTTATTCACTGTAGTGAAATTAACGATATCTTCAGCAATAAACTAATTGTATGTATTTGTAAATATTTGAAGCATTTATTGTATAAATGAAAATAACAGAGAAATTATATTTTTCTTGGCCGTCAGTATAAATTCTTCTAAACGTCACGAGTGAATGAATGTTTAAGTGAAGAACATCATCCTTTATTAAGCAGGCTTTCAGAGATATTTCAAAAATTAGTAGTAATTGTTTCATTAGCATATTTCATTGTAATAATTATACAATATAAATATTATTGTAATTAAATTTGTTTGAATTTGATGTTAGTCTTGAACGTACTTAACTTGTCTGTTTATAAATGGCCAAATTAATTTTGTGCTAAATAAAAGATAATTTTATTTTTTGTGAACCAAAATCCATGTAGTGTAAGTTAGATTTAAAATTTAATTTATTTTCGTGATTTATTTTGTACCTTCACTCGAATTGTAAATAATATTAAATGCTATAAATGGCGCTGAACTTTAACGAATATAAATAAACTTGTCTGCCAAATGATGCTGGACTTTTCATTTATTGGAAAACCTGAATTATATTCCTTTCTAAATCCTAGAAATGAAAAACAAGTAAGAATACATGACGATAATGTTTTTCGATATCAGTAAAACTGACACGTGTTATGAAGAGTCATAATTTATATTAGGTATTGATTCATTTTTTTTATATTGAATACTAATAACAACAAATAAATAAAATTGATTGAATTGAATTAATTTGAATGAAAATATAATAATATAAATGAATAATATTGCATTATAACTGTTTTAGTAATACAGCTGCTAGAAATAATTTTCAAACTGATTACTTTTCACCCTGGACCACCGGGCCTGCTTAACACAAGAAATCGCTGCACTAAAAGCAATAACTTAAATAAATCTCTTATACAAACAACTGGGAGATTTAGCGTTACTTAAAAAGGACTCTGTTAGGTCGGCTGTCATTCTGCCCGGATAAAGCACAACCATTGTCTACGGATTAACGTCAACGAACTTATTGTCAACAAACGCCTGATCAAACATAAAAAACAGACCCCAACAAACCCTTCGGTTCAATCATTGTCGTCAGTCCAAGCGCGCTTAATACTCAAACAACGAAAGAATTCCGATATTAATACTCAAAGGTCCGAGAAGCGGACAGAAAAAGTAATCGTAAATTCGGTCCTATCTCTTTAAAAGCCAATTACCAAGTTTGGGTTTCATTATATTGAGAAATCCATTAAGCTAATCGCCAAGTTCGGAGCCACCGACGTGACGGTTATGAAAAGGTTACTCCGGCATGCAAATGCGGAGGCATCTTAATGTAAATTACGTGTAAATGGACGACAGAACTAACATTTTGAATTCAATGGATGACTACATCCACAGAACGCTATAATTCACTTTCTAAGATTAGATTACGGCGTTTTGTTCGCTCTTTAATAGCGTTTGAATAAAGCGCGCTTATAAGCAAATGTAGTTCTACCAAGAGTTTATCACATTCGTTTTCATTAATGAAAAAAGCTGTTTCGTTTTGGGTATCTATGATTATGGTAACATACGGCCATTTATTTTAGTTACCCATTTTATTCTGGGCCCACGGTCTGGTGTAAAGCATAGGATCATAAATAACGAGGAAAATAGAAGGTGAATGCTTCCCAGAGTATCCTTTTGGGAGCGGCCAAAGCATTCTTTTAAGATTTATTACAGAACTTGAGCACATTACTTATTCCTTATGTGCCTCCGGTTCCGATAGTACGGTGAATGTAGACATTTTTTCTGTTGCTGCCTCATTTGGATTAATAAAATATTCAGTGCTTTGATGTAATTACTGGGACATCGTAGTGCCCTTTGAGACTATTTAATGTTCTCTGAGAAATGCTTCTTTGACTACTTTTGATATGTAGCAAAATTTTATTTTCATTCATTCGTGTATTTCGCATATTTATTATTTTTCTGAATTTGATACCTAGGAAATAATAAAAAATAATAATATGAGCTATGAAAGTTTTGCGATAGTCAAGTAATGACTTAATGTTGAGTAATGAATGACTTGATGTAACTGAAGCTTATAAAGAATTAGTAGGTAAATCATTACCGACTTGTAATAAAATAAAATAAAATATTAAATGAACTTAATTACGTTTGATAAATACTGGAAAATGTAAAATAAATATTGCAAAATGAATCAGTAGTGAATTTTTGCTGTAGCATTTTGAGCGATCAACAATAGCACACAATTTACTTTACTTGGTTTTTAAATAAAAACGAATATACGTATTTAAAGTTAATGTTTTCTCCTCAATGAAGCTACGGAAATTACATGTGAAATTTAAACAAAACATCGCGTAGAGTCGTTAAATAAAACTAATATAGTATCCTTATCTTCTATGGCTTTATCATTTGTAGCAAATTGAATTCACTCCCAACCCAACAACGGCTTCTGTTAAACCTCAGTATGTTCAAATACTAGTTTTCCATGTAACTTTATATTTAAAGAGGGGTTTCAACGTTCTTTATGCAAAGAGAATTCATTTGATGATAATGTTTTGTAGAAATATTAACTATAATGTAACAAAATTATGTTTTAGTCATAATTTCATAAATAATTTGATTTATTATCTTTTGTTCAAAGCAACACTAATGGAAGAAATACAATAAGTAATTTGAAGATATTGGTAGTTAATAGAGTCACTCTAATCATAAATAACAAATATTTCATATTAAGTTAAAATTGAAAATAATATCGTGCGAGGCGTATCCACAACCATTGATAAGACAGAACAGCAATCTAGTTATTTAAATTCAAGTTATCTAAATGGGGGATGCAAAGCAAATGTGTGGGACAGCCTTTCTTGTTAACGACCTCAAAGACAAGAATCTTTCACAATAGTAGATACAATCGAGAGTTATGCCGCAAGGAACTCTCATGGGGCCGATAAGCTATATACGTCGCATAAAATTAACTCGCAGATTGAAGCGAGAGAGGTCGTTACAATTTATTGGAATTGATTCCTTTTCTAAATGTGACGTTATTAAGGTTGAATTCAGCTATTTGAAATCAACTGAAAGATTTCTACTTATTCTTATTCCCACCATCACGGCCTGTAACGGATGACATTCTTACTATAGTATAATTTTAACATAGTATTTGCACCTTCATATATAAAAAGCTCTGTCGCTGGCAAGTGTCTAGGATTGTTATCCTAGACACTTTTGCCAGCGTCTCTAGTCAGTGTCAGTGTCTAGGATTGTTTTACTAGTGGTTCTGTGAGCTGTAGACTAATGTTTGTGACATTTTTAATCATTTTCGAAATTGCTGAAATAGGTATGTTTTCGAAAAACTGAATTGACGAAAAAGTACAGGTATAATTATTGAGCTTGCTCATAAAATTTCACGAGAATCGGCTGAGAAATGTGACCAGTAGAAAGAGGAGTACAGACGGACAGCCGGACATACGAAAGAAGTTTCGCCCTAGCTGAAACGGTGACGCTTCGCGCTCGCTCGGTCAACTAATCAATAAGTGTACCTAGTAACTTTAATTAGGTAAGTATTTTTTCTGTAATAAATACCTAAGCAATGATTTACTAATTGACTTCTAATTTGTAAAATAAACATGGTAACACTCACCCCCCAAAAGTTAAAAGACAGATTCAAAACAAACAATTGAATATAATTCAATTAAGAAACAAAAACAAAACAATCGGCAGCGTCCTCGTTGAACAACAGCTAGCAGACGGCCAAGCAAAGTCGAATAGGATTAATTGAAAACAATTAATTCGTTGGAGGCAGCGATTACAATTGTTAAAGACAAATATTTACTTGAAAGCGGTTAGCGCCCACACAGGGTAGTCATTAAACGGATCAACTTCACACAATCTTATGTATACGTTAGAGGACACAAAACAAACTATGAATAAAACAGTGTGTTGGAAGATGACCAAGCCCGTAGACAGGAATCCTCCCAAAATCTTAGAAAGAGTTTACACGTTACATTATACGGCAGGTATTAATGTTTTACAAGCATTTCTAAATGTTTCAATAGGAATGAATGAGTTACGTTACTTTAAAATAATTTTATTAGTAGTTTCAATTTGAAGTAAGTATGTATTTCTAAACAGGATCTAACGGAGCTAATCAATATTATTCTTACGCACGGAACTAATTACCAGTACAGATAAAGAAATGCAAATAAGATAGAAAGAAACAAGTCAGCATGCGTCAATGATCCTTGCTTTGATTTGGACCTAAGCACAAATTCGCAAAGCACAATCCAGCATGTTTTGTTCCTATTATTAAAGGAGGGAGTTAATAAAATAGATACAGGTAAGACGACACATCACATCAGTTACAAAAAGTAGCTATTAAAAGAACGTAAAATCTAGAGTAAAGGAGTTAATACTAATAAAGGGTATAAAATAACAAAATGCAATAAGACACGCAAAACCAAGGCCGTTGGATAGTGGCCTCAAAAATGTTTAATTCAATTGAATAAACTACACCGCTAAAGGTATTTGCACAGCGATGTTTACCTCGCCCACGCGGCGAGCGATCATTACCCGCTAGTAAGAAGCTTTCACACTGGACGAGACTTGGATAGGCGATTTCAAGCACTATAGATTTACTATTATACCTATAAGTAGTAGTTGTTTTTGTAATGTTTTGGCTGTTGTAATTTCTGATTCAAAAAAGTGTCCTTTCGTAACTTTGAAAGAATCTTAAAAATCGTTTATAGTTCTTAGTACCTATTCTAAATATTGACTTATATCAGGGCTCTGTCACTCCGCGCGCGAGTCTGAAGCGCGCGGCGTCCTCTGAGAGGGCAAATTTCATACATCAGAAATCAGAATAGATAAGACCTACGCGATAGAAAGAGAGGCAACTACTAAGTGAATGTTTTGGAGCGAAGGGAGCGCTGTGCGACCTGAATTGTACTTTATTGTGTCGAAGCAAGAGTCGCTATTTATTTAAACGATTTTGCGGAGTGCAACTTCTGTACGCTAGTACTATTATCTATTCTGTGCTTATATTCAATACGGTGTTTTGAAAAATCTACCTGCATAATTTTCCCAATCACAATTTGGCTATATTTACAATGCAATTTAGTTACAGTGCACTCTTTCTAAAATGTTTGCAAGGTAGAGAATACAAAGGTAAATAATGTTAAGGACTAAAACACGACCCATCCTATCAATTTTATGCTCTAAAATGTGAAAAATCAGGATGACTTGAGACTCGTCTCTTGCACATCCGCTCGGCTGTCAGCAGATAAATTTTACACATTTCACGCCTGTCTAAAATTTCGTGTCTAAGATTAACAGCGTAAAGTGCAGCGTCATTCGTTTCCATGTACAGTCTCCTTAACCGTGATCAATGCAGCCGTTTCAGATAAGCTAGCTTCCTCCAGCTGACACCGGTCGGCTCGCGTAATTGCGTAACGCGTGTTTCCGTCTGTCAGCACACTCCTTAACAATTATCGGTTATTATAAAACGCTTGTGAATGTCCGCAGTTGGATGCCAGTAATAAGGCACTTGTTGACGTTTTAGTGAATAGAACAGGGCTGTTGTTAGAATTGTATGAATAGGAGTTATGGATTAACTGTTAACTGATTTTAAATCTAATGAATTCTTATTTAGTAGCCTGAAATTTTTACTAAAAATATTCAAACACCTCTACTGCTCCTGTATTCAGGATCACAGCTAGTTTTAGGCATTTTGACACATAATCTTTTGGTGGTAGCAATTACTGTTACAGTAGTCATCATCATCATCCTCATATCAGCCGCACGAGACCCACTGCTGGGTACAGGCCTCCCCTAAAGATCTTCACGACGATCGGCCCTGCGCGCATACTTCCCGCGATCTTCACCAGATCGGTACACCTTGTCGTGGGCCTACCCACGAAGCGTCGTCCGGTGCACGGTCGCCATTTCCACCTTTCCGCCCCAACGGACATCGGTTCTTCTTGCTGTGTCCCGCCCACTGCCACGTCAACTCAGAACTATATCCTTCGAGCGATGTCGGCTACTTTAGTTTTCCTACGGATCTTCTCATTCGATCACGCAGGGAAACGCCAAGCATGGCTCTCTCCAATGCACGGTGGCCTTGAGAGTGTGGCCTTCTTTTGAGACCCATAGTTCGCGACCAGAATTCACTGCAATATAAGTCATCTCTGGCAATACACATCATTCATCTCTGGAGTTAACTTGGACGCGAAGATTTTGAGGATTAAGAGGGCTACTTAATGATTTTATTTTATTTTTATTTTATTTTATTTTCATTGGAAAACATACAGTATTTATAACTAATAGCATAACTAAATATGATACAAATATACTCATTTAATTTGTTTTCGCATATAAACACCAAGTAGCTTATTTGTATTCACAAAGTATAGATTTTAAATACATTTTTGGATCGGAAGAAAGTAGTTAAAAAAAATATTATGCTATTATACTTAGAAAACAACCAAAAATCGGTAACAAAATAAAAGAGGAAATCTTAAGAAACCACATCAAACCATTTCTTACTCAAAACATTTCTAAATTGTTCCGGTTTAGAGTTAAAAATGTCAAGCACAGATATGTCAACCATTCTATTAAAAGTAACAGCTGATCGGATAAAAAACGAGTTTTTTCTGTAGTTGGTAGCACAATACGGAACACTAAGGTTGTTGATGTGCCTACTATTTCTGTTTGGAACTTTGAAATTTATTAGTGATAGAAGATGCGAGGAATCAATAAGAGATTGTGATAATTTTGCAAGTGTAACGACATTGGCAATTTTTCGTCGCTCAACGAGAGGTAAAATATGATGTTTTTTGCATCTCTCAAAATAGTCTTTCTCATAACCTTTACACTTAAATTACAAGTATCTCAGAAACTTACGTTGAATGATGATACGATAAGGCCGCGAAAGTGTAGTAAGCGCACTACACCCGGAATCCTCACCACTTATGTTGTTATTCTGATAATTCAATAATATAAGCACAAGTGGTTTTCATTATCAGTATCAAATCCCTTATTCAATTACCCTGCGGGTCTAAAGTTTAAACTTTAAAACTAACCTTATCAAACGCTAACTGTAACTTTACCAACAATTCAATCTCCAATTTGCAACTATGTAACCCGATGCTAATTGACGCAATTAATAGCTCCTACAGGTGGCGTTTTTGACCCGTTATTGGAACTCAAATCTGTCCCATTTTAGACCCTACTGGCTATAAAAAAGGCTTAGTTAGTTTGTTCAAAGTTAATTTACTTTCTTTTTGGTTACCTAGGTACTGAATGAAATCCAAGCTAAAACCATAAACTTGCAATATTAAGTTTATGGCTAAAACGTAACTTTTTGTAAAAAAGGTTTGAAAGTATATAGAAATATTAGAATTTCACCGATTTGCGTTTATTGTGGTAAGTCAGTGATTGATACCACTGTCCATGTCCATGTCCATCAGCCATTTTTGCCCAATGCGGATTGGTGGGTGTTAACGACTGCAGATGCAGCCGGGACCAACGGCTTAACGTGCCTTCCGAAGCACGGAGGAGCTCGAGATAATACATTTTTGGTCACCCATCCCATGACCGACCCTTGCGAACGTTGCTTAACTTCCGCAATCGCTGGGCCAGGCGCTAAACCACTGCGCCACCGAGTTCCACTGTATTCAATGAAATTCATTCAGATAGTGATAGTACTATAATTATAGTCAGTGTTAATGTTAACCGACTTATAGGTATTCTTAACAGGGAAAAAACTCATAACCGTAATAAAGAAAATGATTCCTAGAACAACAGAACAAAGAAAAAATGTTGAAAACCTTGAAACTTTTTTGAGGGAATAGTTTCCCGTCTTTGTCTAACAGAGTACAGTAAGCGTGGGTTGACCCAACGTATCGTAAAAAAATATTAAACCAGCGTCACAGAATAGATAAGTATAAGTAAGTACTACATAATAGATATATAGGTATATATATATATATATATATATAAGTGCCAGAGTTATAGATTCCGAAGATTAGATTTAACCGCCTCTGTGGTCTAGTGGTTCGCCCACCCATGTAAGACGCAGGGGTCCCGGGTTCGATTCCCAGGAGGAATACAATTTGTACTCGGTTTGGTAGGTGGTAGTGCTTATTACAAAAAACGCCTGGCTAGCTACCACCATTACCAAAGTCTGACGGCATAACAACGATTAAAAAAAATAGTTTCGCCAGTTAGAGGTGAGATTGCCAGTTCCTCAGTGATAAGGATTCCTGGAGTAGTGCACTTCCACCTTCTGCCTCATCGTCACTTAAGATCAGGTGAGGTGAAGGCCAAGCACTATCCCGTTGTGCATAAAAAAGGAGACTTCGAAATTGTATTCTTCACTTAAGTAAAAAAAACAACCGAAATATGCCCGTGACGAATCTTCAAATCCGGATAGATCCCTCGAAATATTGAATTCACAACAAAGAACCATAAATGGTTGTAATTAGCAACACTAATGACATTCTACATAAATTAGAACAGTACCTCATCTTTTGTATGAACGTATCATCTGTGAAATATTATGACTGGATACTCTGGATAGGATTAACAAATGAAATAGAGCTGCTACGGGTGAGTCGATTTTTTCTAATATTTTTCAATTATATTAATAATCTAAATGAAATAGATATAAGAAATTATTAATTGGTACCTTACTATTGTAGAACCTAAAATAGATACCTTCATTCCTGCGAGAGTCTGAAGGATTGATAAGAGCTGGTTGTATTTACAAGTTTTTCAAAAATCACAAAGCTTGCTTTAATTCAATTAACTCTTGATTAAGCACAAAAAAGTGATCTACCAGCAAGATCGCCACAGACTGAAGCAAATCAAATATTTTGTATACCTATTTCTTAAAAAAAATCCTGAACAGCTCATCCTTATCGATCCTTCTGCTTGTGTCTGTATGTTGGCCAACAGGTGGCAGCACCTGTTAATTACAACCAGTTGTTAGGAACCGGTTGCAATTAGCGCGGGGCGGGCCGAGGGGCGTGGCCGGTTTTCGGCAGTTGTAGTTCTCTTGATAGAACGTGGGCTGAGCTTTACATTTTCTGTGTGGAGTGACTGGCGTGTGCCTGCCTACTGATTTAGTAGTAGTTAGACGTTAAACATAATTAAAAAGAAATGTTCGTAGGTTGACAGACAAACAATGCTTTAACAACAAGTTAAGTACGTAACTATAAAACCAATACAATGGACTTCAAATTATTTCGAGTTTCGACCATCATACCGAGTCGCATCTCTCAAAGTCGCCCACGAAGCTCGTCAGTAGCTTTTACTCGTCATTTAGTACTTAAGTGTTATCTCTGAATCGTAATAATCACAATTACCCCACAAGCCGTCTTCGCCTATAGGGACATGGTACTTTTTTATGCCTCAAACCTGAGATGAATTTCGAACTACTATGCCTGCCTGCCTCATGCGTAACTGCACTGGCCCTACCATGAGTTGATGCAAACTGTTTTCGCTACCGTAAACTATCGTTTTCTCTCTTTCTCTCGCATTGACTGTAAGCAGTATTTATATTCGATAATTTTCGGCAGCGAAAACACTTTGCATCAACTCATGGTAGAGCTACAGATTTTAAAGTTGTACTAAATTGCAAGTTTTTTAAGCACTTTTTTACACGATTTTTAAAAAGTGAATTCAAATTGAAGTTTAAAACAGAGTAGTGTAGACTGTGGTTTTATGTCAAAATTTGTATGACCTTCCAAGGCCCTTGGTAGAAAGATAGCTCGTGATTGTTTATCCTAAAATCGGCATGACGGAACGCGGTGCATGACAGAGATCATGTTGAAATTTTGATTTCATATAAATGGGATTGTGTGTTTCTTATGAGAAGTAGGTATAGTGACTTTTGATCGATAACACAAAGTCTAGTTTCACTTCACCTTTATCGATTAATCTCGTAAATCACAAAACGTCAAATAACTTGAATCATTTCGAGCCGGAAAGGAAACTTAAACATCAGCTTATTTACAAACAGGAAGCTCGAGTTAATCGACTCTAATAAAGATGTAATCAAGCTCTGATTTAGCAAAAGGTATACATACTTCGTTTGCAAGCATAATCACGTCGAAGATCAGTAGCTATTTAATGCTCATCATGACAATGAAATCTTTGCACAAAGTATATTATAGAGACCAGATAGCTAATTTTCTAGCAATATAATACCTAAATCCGTCGGATTATACCTATCATTTAGAGTTTTCCTAGACCGAAAGAAGGTGACTTTCATGTTGTCAAGTTTAAACTATCAAAAAAATCGTCGGTTTTTTTAACCCTGAGGAGGAATATGTAAATGCGGAATTTACTAAAAACTTCGTTATAAATGATTAAAAATAAGTTAGCCAGTAAAAGCTTCTTTTTCAGCCATGTTGGATTAAAAACTATATTTAGAAGTCCTCATGCATTTAAAATCGGTGTCCAAACAGAATGCGTGCTCCCGACTACCGCACGCGCAACGCACACTTAATGAGATTTGGTAAACTGTCTGTTCATAGAAACGTGCTTCGACTCTAATAAACCCGTGATACTATGAAAGTCCCGAACGTGTCATTTCCTCAATAAAGTTACGTTTAGGCTGTAAATTATTTTATTTAAGGTGTGATAACGGTTTTTAATAACTTACATTTCTGAACGTTTTAATGTATACAGTAACACTGAAATATCTGTTATTATTTCACGACAAATTATAAACAGCTTCTGCCTGCCTAGCATGACCGATTTATATCGCGTGATATAGCGTTTTATCACGTTTATCTGTCACAAAGACAAAAGAATTTGACAGTTGACTGTCGATAAAATGCTATATCACGCGATATAAATCGGTCATGCTAGGCAGGCAACCTATATTACTACTGGTAGTAGGATTGGTAGTAACGCGGGCATCAAAGGGTTATTAATTCTGTTGTAGACTAGTGCTTATGTTTCTACTATAAAGTTTTATCAGGATCCTATTCTATCTTTAAGTAACCATAATTAAGTAGGTAAGTATTAGTCGTTTCAAAAAAGTACAAACATTTTTCAAATGTGTACCCGAAAAAACGTTCAAAATACAAGTTAATAAATCTCCTTTAATCATAGTTTTTATCTATACCCATAAGCTTTAGCAAACATCGGTATCTAAATGTCATTTAAACGAAGTAGCCGTATTTATGGTTGTTGCGCCGGCGGTTAAGATCGTATCAATAATTGGCGTATCTGCTAGCGGTGCTGTGGATCATTTAATTTTCTTAATAATTTTCTATCGCGGACCGCCGCAGGCGCAGGCTGCTCGATAGCTTGTGTTTTACTTTTTAGAAATACGGTATAATCAATCTCGTTGTACGGATGCTTAGGCCTAAGGTAGTATACGTTGAGAATTGACATTGTTTACGCAAACACCAAAAATTGAGAGTTCTGTAGCGCTACTATTAGTAATATTAAAATAAATTTACGACTGTAAATAACTAAGCCAACTTGAGTACCTAGAGCTACATATAATTCCACCTTAGCTTAAGTAAAAAGTTCGTATGCTAGAAGTATTTTGGTTTAGAACTAAGAAAACTAATTTTTCGCTTAAAACAGCAATGTGTGGGTGCAGTTGTCATACAAAGTGCGGGTGATATGATGATGGCGACTTAACTATTCAGGTGATCCATGAAAAATTTTGTCAGTTTTTTTGCAGATTTACTTGTTATATAGGAATTAGAAAAATAGCAACTTATTCTAAGAGCTTTCCTACTAAAATACGCTTAAAAGAATTTTGTATCTAACGAAAAGTAAAACACGGCACTTGCTGCATCTCACCGTTCGAGTTTACTGCGTCAGCAATCTGATTCAGTTGCGGAACGTGATTTATAGGCGGCCAATGTCCGACTAGAGTGGCTGTGCAAGATCAAAACTAGGTTTAGGTCTATGCAGGGCTGTATAAAACACCAACAACCTCGTAGGGAGTAGCTTACTAACACCAAACAAAAATATTGGTTCTACGACTTTTCCAAAAAAAGACAAGAAAAATTTACTTTTCATACAAACCTCAGAACAGATGTATGTCTTGAACAATAAAATAAAATAAAAAAACCTTACTTAACCCAGAATTTGTAAATGCTCACCAAATCGTCTCGAGCGATTTGGTGAGCATTTCTGTACTAATTCTGAAGAACAAAATGTGTTTTTTGGTATGCTAAAGTATTAATTCCCTTTTTTAAATTTCTGAAATGCCATTGCAAATTAAAAAACAAACAATACTTGTGGTTTTATTTTTAAAATATGTTAATCAACAGATGGATTTTTTTTTTGTGAGAAGTCAACTGAGCTTCTTTGAATATACACAACATAGTACCGTTTATTTTAGAAATATAGCCTTAATAATCGTAAGTGGACACCATAGTCTATGAACAAGAATATTTGCTTAACTACTCTAAACTTTGACGTACTCAATAAGAATACTCAAAAACATAATAATGCTGTACATGTACAATGTGATAAACTAGAAAGAGGTAAGGTCAATAAAGACTCTGTACGGCACGCAATTTTTGGGATACAATAGAGAAGTGTTTTATTATCTTTAATAGTTCAATCTTAGAACAAAAGCAACTCAACATACGATAACATCGGTTTCCAACCTTTCCTGTTACTTATTTTCCTATTTGCACAGTCAAGAGTTTCTTGTCTCGGTGCAATTTCGCAACTAACTGTCGGTTCTGCTGCACCATTAGGTATTACTGATGGGACTATAATGGGTGTCATGTGGGAACTATGACGTATTCAATGTCGGGGAAGTGCATTATATAATATTGTTTTATTTGTAAACAATTTGGTTGCCTTCAAGTCGCGAGTGAATAGGTATCTTCTAGACAAGCATGTTTCATCGTAGATCGCATCATCGCTTACCATCAGGCGTGATATGATAGCGGTCAAGTGCTTGCATATCTATCGTAAAACAGTCAGTTCACGGGGAATGAAGCGACAATGGGTTTTAGAAGTAAAATACACGAAGTAGACTACCAAAATAAAAATACCTATTTGGAAAACAAAACAGATCCCATTAAAAAAATCTTTTTTGTAAATAAGTTCGTATTATGCTTACCGCTGACGGGCGCTATTTTGTAGCTGCGATAAGCGCGGCGTTAATCGCGGCGATATCGCTGCGATAAACGCGGCGATAATCGCGGCGACAATCACGGCGCTTTTTAGTCGCTGACGTAGGTTAACCCTAAAAGGCACCCGGTAATAATATTATAGAACAATCACTTTTATTATTGCTAAGCTCTATAAAATAAAGTTTATGATTTATTTATGTCAGTAATTATATACTTTTCACAAATGAAGCAAACAATGTATACGATTCAAATGTCTTCAGTACCCTTAGCACGAACAGCTATCGAGAAAAAAAACGCACGTAAAATTACTCGATAGACAATTCTCTATGGAAAATTTCATTTCGCTTATCGGCGATAGATGGCGTTGTACAAATTTCCAATACAAAATTTATCTATCGAATGATTATTTTTTTGATAGCTGTTCGTGCTAAGGGTACAGATCCTTTTATCGTCAAAATAGTGTGAAGAACAAAAATTCTGCATTTACTTTATATGCGCAAATTCAAGAATTATATAAATTGGTAAGCATATCATGTAATAATAATTCTCTTACTTTTTATTGCAAACTCTACCATTACAAAAATAATTATGTCAGCCAGCGAAAAAAATTGTGGTGTCTTTTAGGGTTAAAGCCGCTTGTCACTCTTGTCAGTGTCATTTCGTGGGCGATTAGTCGCCGAGCTATGTGTGAGCTACTTTTTGTAGCTCGTGGGCGTTTACGTATTGAACTCCATATGTTCTATTCTGGGCTACAAAAAATCGCTCGGCGATTAAGCGCCCGTGAGCGGTGGCGCTTATGTGTATGCGGACCTACCCTAATCAATAAAAAAGTAAATTGATAGAGCATCAACAATTTTCAAAGTAGTTTTTGTTCTTTCTTTTTTTTATGCACAACGGGATAGTGCTTGGCTTTCACCTCACCCGATGTTAAGTGACGATAAGGTCGAAGGTGGGAAGCTCACTACACCCGGAATCCTCATTACTGACGAACTGACTATTTTACCTCTAAAGTTAGGGTTTCCTAGGATAGGTGCCGTCATATTACGGCCGTAATATAGCGGCGTTGAATGTTGACTATGTAAACAATACGGCGACACCGTAACGTCAGAAACCACGCCGTATTGTTTACATAGACAACGTTCTACGCCGCTAAATTACGGCCGTAATATGACGGCACCTATCCTAGGAAACCCTAGCTTAACTGCCGGAACACAACAATTTTCAAATTGTTGCTATGGCGTCAGACTTGGTGGTGGTAGCTAGCCAGGCGGACTTGAAATAAGCCATACCACCAACCAAACCGAGTTAAAATGTACCCCACTCCTGGGAATCGAACCCGGGACCCCTTCGTCTTACACGGGCGGGCGAACCACTAGACCGCAAAAGCGGTTTGTTTGTTTCTTTTTTATAAACAAGTAATGCCAATATAATTTATTGTAAGTAATATTTCATGTCAATTCATTATACAAATAAATTCTAAAAAGCTTATTAAATAACGTCATTTATGGTTATGTATGAATCATGTCGACTTGTGAGTTAGATCCAATGACAGATTGTTGCCGTCAACTTTTTAGACGAATACCGCTAGAGTTTTAGGTTTCAAAAATATTAAAGTTTGTTTTTTTTCGTATATAGTTTCTGCACCATTAACTAAGACTAATACATGAATTTGTGTCATTTTGGGTGGATGCATAAATGACAATTTAGGTTTTTGTCTTTTTTAACACTATCAATCGAAAAGAAAATTAAAGTTTCAAATAAGCTTTATTCAAATAAACTTAATTATTAAGTACTTTTGAATCGTCTATATTTTCCTACCACCCATTCCAGACTTCTTTAGCTGACAAGAAGAACGGGCGCAAGAAACTTGTAAAAATGGCATTGTGTGTGAATGCAAAAATCTCAAATTTAAAAATTATATAGCTATTTCATCTTAATCAATTGCCAAATATCTGGAAAGATATTTCAATTGAACGTCGAGGTAATTCCTCACATTGGTGAAATAACGCTGGCTTGCAGCGTAAGAGTAGGATATACTAGAAGAAATTCAGCGATGTCACTAGTGACTCGGTAGCTCAGCGGTCAGAGCATTGGACCGGATATCCAAAGGTCGCGGGTTCGATTCCCGTCTGAGTATTGATCTGGTGCGAGTCGTATTTTTTCTAGTATATTATTTAGTATTGAATATATCATTTATATATTAATAATAATATGATAGTAGATGAAAAGATAGTAAAAGTATTAATAAGTGATTTGATAGTGAGCTACCCTCATTATAAGATTTTGTTTTGCCACAGCTTCATCATCAGATCACTTTGTTACTTTGTCAAACCAACCTTGTTCACTAAATTAAAATATTACTATGCGCATTTGAGGCACGATAAAGCACTATAATTTTCCGCTGATTCTGAAGCAAATCTAGTCATGGATGCCTAATACATATCAATAGAAACAAGTTTTGATATCTTGGTACCTAATAATTGATATAAAAAATGAATAAAATTAGCAAACAATAGTCACTAAACAAAAAAGATGATCGGAAAGTGATTCATATTTTTTAGTGTGACGAATTATAATATAGGAACATAAAACATACTTAGTTGAAAGTAAAAAAAGATAAGCCTGCGATAAGCAAGACAATGAAATATTATACTTAATCGATTCATCTTTAATACCCACTTCTTCAGTCTATTATATTAGCTTTTGGTACTAATAAATTTACGCCAAGAATCACTTTTGGAAGTCGATATTAATGATATCTTAAACACCTATTTGTCATAGATTTTTTCAAACGTTTTGCAAGCAATTTATCCAATATTTTTACTTGTTTGAAAAAGTTGGTTCTAATATTGTGACAACAAAGAATAAAAGAATAATATTGGTCATTAATTATGCAATAAAACTGATGGAGTAATTTAACTTAAGCCTTTTGTTTGTTCAAAAGAGGTTGACATTTACAAGTTGTGTTTAGATTTGCCCGAAACTATCGAATCATTAATAAATGTTATTTACAAAGATAAAGTGTTCTTGGAGTCTTTGACCACATGAATAGATTTGTGGTTTGTTGCCATGATAATACAAGTTTGAAATAAATAAATAATTACTTACATTCAATCATAAAATGCTATTTCATTCCTACCTTCCTTATGGACAGATAAGAAGAATGGGCCATAACCCAGAACGCAATCCCAATGTGGATTGGTAGGTGTTAACGACTAACACAACCAAAACCAACAAATTAACGTGTCTTCCAAAGCACAGAGGAACAGGAGATAGTTAATTTTAGTCAACAACCGTATGATCAGACTCTAGTGATCTTTAACCACCAAGTCTTTCTTTATTCAAATGTAGAACAAAGAATACTTATATCGTGCATTAAGTGCGTTAGTACAAGCACGATACATTATTTTTAATAATAGTAATGATGATCCAATACCTATTCAAAGACTTGTAGAAGCTAGACGGGACACTATAAGTGGATGACTATTTCGGAATTCCACACAGTGACCGACCCTCAAAGCCAGAGAATGTAAATTTATGGACGCATTGCACTCCGCGTAGATTAACAAATTTGAATTGCTTATTAGGCTGATTGACGTGTGCCCTAATCCTGGACAATAAAAGTTTAATCGAATTAAGCGTGGCCGACGTTAGTTTAGGACTTTTTTACATTAAGCGTACGGGCAATAAAGTGTACAGCTTTCAAAAGCTTTACTAGTACGTGATTCTTGTTTTTTTATTAAAAACAGTGCGCTTGCACTAAGAAAACAAATTAAAAAGTACGTGGGGAATAATAATGACCAACCTATTGATGTTTTCCTTGACGTTTATGTCTGGGATAGTTAGTTACTTTTTTAAAATTATTTTTCCGCTAAGTTATGACTCTGAAGATGATCCCAAAACTTTATAGACAAACGATGTTTTTCGAATCTTTACACCTTTGCATACGTCTCAATGCGCTCGTAAGTTTTTATGTGAACGAGACCTTTATAATTTTGAAACGTGTCTTTTATCAAGAGATCAGATCTTGATAACAGATGGACGTCGTGTCGGCTGCCTACTTACTGCGCTCTAATTTATTCTTTGTCACTTCTAGCATGGGAATTATTGAAACGCACCGGTTCACATTGGATTTAACGCAATACACATGTTTGTTGCTATTACTCGACGAACGAATGGTCTCACGAAATAAGATCCTGGGTTCAAGATTTCTCAATACATGATTACCTGTGCAAAACTCAACACTACTTATGAGTACATCTATGAATTTAATAACAATATTCAAAACAAACTCCCACGCATTTTTATTTCTACTTCCGCACAAAAAGTCCAAAATTGATTTATATTTTTTCCTTTGCGATACATTCATTAGCTTATATCGCAACTTCGTATGAATTCCTGGCCATCACCTACAGACAAACTATTTCGCTTCGCGCGAATTCCAGATAGTTTTGGCCTCGGATTGAGGTCACTCGAGTGTTTTGGACATAGTGGTTCCTTATCCAGAATCACATGTACTCATCGAAGGATATTAAGATCGGCAAAACTGTATTACATTAAAAAATGTCGTGAACGTGATAGTACAGAAACTAAGTACTATCATTATAAGATAATTTTACAAATTACTTGTACATTTTATATATTTTTCCAAAAGATCAATTTAGCTTTGAGGTTTTTGACAACCTATTCACAAAATGTCATAGGAAAATTTAATGCATTCTACACTGAGTTGAATTCAAATTTCTTCGATACAAAAGCTTTTAGTTTTTTTTTTACTTTGTGCACATTCATTAAATACAAGTTACAAAATAATAGTAGTGATACTTTGTGCAGTTCACTATGCTTTTAGGCTGGCCCCAGCTGAAAACAAGAGCTTAATTGTAAGCTCTAATGAAAGCTTTCATCGCGGACGTTAGGATTCGTTTTGGATTTTATGAGTTTCGCGAGAAGTTTAAATAAACACCGATTCATCCAGCTTTTTATTATTTTTTCGTATTTTAGCATTCTGGCCGTTGGCTTCGATCGTTGGTATAGTATTTGATGTCTGCTGGTTTATAACTATTATTCTTAACATTAATCCCTCTATATCAGGTTTTTAAAGTAGATATATATCAGCTTTTATACATAACACTATTGTAATAGTTGTGCTTGTTACTACAGTTGTATCTGATTTCCATAACACAAGTGCTTAAGCTACTTACTTTGGAATCGGAGCTAAGATGATAGCCAATATTAATTTACTATACAGTTTGTAATATTAAGAAATAAACTGCTTGTTCAATGACGTCATTTCATGAAGATGTCTCTCAAAGTCAGGGCGAGTTAAGAAACTTAAGAAAAACCAAAAGCCTAAGATCTGCCATTTTATCCATTTTAGATTTTCCAGTGCCTAAAATATTCCAATCAATACATTGAATTCTTCTCTCGTACCACCACTGTTGCGACACGTCCACATAGGTACGTAGGTTCGGCGACGCGACAAAGATCGGCCGACAGGTATTCACTGGGCTCGAAATTGGATAGGAATCGATGCGTGAACCATCTCGCGGGTGATACACATGAACAGATAGAATGGACAACAAATAAGTAAAAAAATATAGGTTAGTGGCGGGCGAGGGGTGAAATTATGGTGAAGGTAAGCCCCACAAAAATGCTGTGATCTGCATAGTGGATCGGTGGGGTGGGATTTCTAAATGGTGAGCCGATGGGAATCTGCTGCTAAACCTTTCCCCTATTTCAAATGACAATGAAAATTTGGTGTCTATGACGTCAGCCAATTTGAAACTAGAAAATGTACTGATCAAACTATTCGCATACATTGCAACGAACATCAAATTGTCATTGCTATTTACGATTGTCACGTTTATGGAAATAGGAGCCTGGCATGGCATGAAAAGCTATAAGTTGTTACTAAATAGAAGTATTATCTAAAAGTATATTAACAACAATACAAAATTATATTCGGTAGGTACATTACTTATTCACAGCTAAGTTTGTTCACAATCTAAGATATACTTTTGATTCATTGAAATAATAATTATTTAAAGTGGTAGAGATTCTGCAGTTATTGCAGAAAGCAATAAAAATATTGGTTAAACAATTTCCAAGAATGTTATTCCTTACATTTGTTTCATCCAACCTCACAATAATTTGGAGTGACTAAGATTCGCCTGGAATAGATTAAAGATCCGTTTTTTTTTCTTATTTCCTCTCGTTTTCTTTCGTGTTCGTATCGTTAAATTCGTCAAACTTCGCGTTCATATGTCGCACGCTGTAATAAGAAGTCGGTCTGCCATCAGGCGCGCTTTATGCACTACACAAACGCAGGTCATTACAATCGGATATTCAATTTACTACTGGGATGAGTCAGCAATAATTCACTTAAATCGAATTGTGCCTTTAAAAAGTTTACGACTTAATGTCAACGGGTTATGAGCCCTTTTTGTGCCACAATGGAATATTGGAGTTATTAAGCTTTTAAATGTCCAGTTGATGCTCATTCGGTTTTCTTTGAAAGTGGACGGTGATTTATTGCGATTATAGTAAAGTTTATTCTACGCTTCAAACTTTACTGTTGGTAGGAATCGTTATCTTTTTATTCGTTTTTTCGTGCGTAGTTTTTATGAACATTTGCTATTTTATACTAGTATGGTAGTTTCATTTACCTTGAATTCAAACTATCATAAGAATGTATTGCACATTTATTAGGTTTTTGAGACCAAGAAAAGGGATTACAAATTAAGAACATTTTTCAGACACGTCGACCACCCATCTTATGACTTGCCTCTTCTAACCTTGCTTAACTTACGCTTCTCGACATCCGAGGCGTCAATCGCCTTGTCCACAACATAAATCGGTACACTTTACGATGCCTCAATAAAGATCCCCAGTTTTCTCAGACTAATTTTTATTGCTTTACCGTTTTTAAACCGATTAATGATCTATATTTCAAGTGAACTTTATAGTTTGGTTGGCAATTATTTATTGCGAACGGTGATGTGAATAAGTGCTTCCGATAAAGTTAGCATAAAGAATTGTGGGTCGTAAAAATTAACAGTTGCTTAGTAAAGGTTAAGTTATCTTATTGCTTGGGTTAGATTGCGAACACTAATTTTATTGTGATGCTCAAATTTAACGCAAAATTATTGTTATCTGAAAACACTGACTAGGTACTATTTATTGAATATCGACCCGTCTTATTTAGGTTATTTATTACAAGCGTTTTTTTATTAAATTTTCAAACGAATCAATGTAATGGTCTCTCATTTTTTTATTTACGAATTTTTTTCTTGTTCAACATTGTACCTTTAATAGTTAAATACACTTTGTCAGGAACAATGAATAATGACTGATTTCGAGCAAATAAAATCCATTTATTAAGCAGCAATTTAACCTGGCTGAGGTTAAATCGCTGCTTTTTTACATACTTAAATTTATCAGACAAACCTTTCTATGATTATTTTATTTGATTAAAATTGATTAGTTTAAAATTCAAAGGGAACGTATAAATCTTGTCAATGTACCGTTTTAAAGTCAAAGTACCTCTTAAAAACATCGCAATAGACACAACAATATCGTTCAAAAGTTGTCACTTGTCACGGATATGTCAAAGTGACGTACACCTGACGTCGCGCGTCGTGTGGTTAAACAATGAACATGTCGGAATATGTCACTGTTAGCATATCCGTTGTGATTTTGGAGTCAACCCGAAGATAAGTAGGCTGAGACTGACAATACAAAGGAGGGAAAAATGTCACCTTTGGTTTTGTTTGGATGCATGTGATTTCGTCATTACTTTGGAAGCGAACTTTTTTAGCTTAACCGTTATCACGCCTCTTGGTAAACGATGATGCGATCTAAGATGAAACGCGCTTGCCTAGAAGTAACCTATTTGAGTACTCGTGACTTAAGGGGATTGTCAACCACGTGGTCTCCATACAAACGGCGATAACGTTTCCCACCCTCTAAACCTTAACCTACAGTAATTAATTTTTGGTATTTTTTTGAAATACCTAAATACTAGGGCTGTACGTTTTGATTTTTTAAATATCTATAATAGATTTCGAAATATTTGCATTTTAGTGATTTCATACAAAACACAGAAGTGCCAATATTTTCAAATCTACAATGAATATTTTAAAAATCAAAACGTACAGCCCTAGTTTTTAGGCATTTCAAAAACATACCAAAAATTCATTGCTGTAGGTTAAGGTTTAGAGGGTGGGAAACGTTATCGCCGTTTGTATGGAGACCACGTGGTTGACAATCCCCTTAAAGGCTTCAAGGTTGTACCTATCCGTAAACACAGACTCGGGGAAGGAAATCCACTCTCTACTTGGACGAAAGACTCTCTATCAATATGCTTAACATTTGAAGCAAAACGCTTAGTGCGAGTCTTTGGAATATCCACCAAAACAACTACTACAATACACCTACTACAGCACGTACATAATGTGTAAGTATTGTAATTTCGTCCGCAAAATATGTCGGGCGTCACTTTGCGAAGTGACAGCGTGAATCGTTATGGGTGTGTGCCACATCCATAGTTATTAGGATCACTGTCATTGGAATGACTTCGAAAGCCGTTTTATATTAAAATTTAATACTTCAGGATGGATATTGTTTTGGACTTAAACGTTCATATTTTCTGTTAAACGTGTATGTTTTAAATACCTATGTTAAAGGGCAAACCACTAGACCACAGAGGCGTAAAATCTATTATATTTCTGTTTTTGAAACTATATTTTATCACATTGATATTCTTTTCCATACCACCAACATTTTTCATTCATACACAAAAAGAGTCGACCGTTAGTCTTCATAAAAATTCAATATCTTCAACAAAAAATACTTGGAAACCATTGAACGGGCGCTGAATAAGGCATTTGCATACGTTTAGATCACAAAGCGCAGGAGTGATAAGGGTGATCTATTTCAAAGTGTATTGCACGTCGTTCATCACTGATATCGGGTGATCGCTCTAGAGCCGGGGAAAGTTTGGCGGGGTAAGGCGGGGTAATGCCACAAAATAGAGAGAGGACAGAAGTCAAGCTTTTAGGTGCGCTCGACCAACACACATATTGATACCTTCTCACCGACACGGAATAATCGGAATTTCAGACCAATCTCAAAACGGGTTCGAGACCGAGTGCGTGACGCAAATTCGTCGGTCCGGTGAGAGTTGTCTAGTGTGTGTGTATTGCGTGCTTAGTTGGTACTAAGCTTTACTTCTGTTCTCTTTCTATTTTGTGGGAATACGAATGGAGTTCTTGCAAAATTATGCTTTATAAAAACAGTTTTTTTATATATTCTTCTGTCTTGAGTGAACCAAAATGTAAACCTTTTCTAACATTTCCAACTTCAAAAGAATCAAGAACAATGAAATTATTAGAGTTTCCTCAGTCACATAAACAACGCGTTACGACATAATCGAGATATAAGCTTATAACAAATCTGAGGCTACTACGAAAACAGAATCACGAAAAACGGATCGTTTTTCGATTTACAAAATTATTTTGGACGTTATTCCTGAGGAAATAACGCCACGGACGAACTTCATCCGATCATCGTAGTTCAGTTTTCGGAATCAACTCTCGAGTTATAACAAATCCGTAACGGCGCCAGTGAACTAGCCTACGCCTTCGGATCGGCACGTATTTTTCACATTACCTTGTAAATTATGGCAGAAGGAACAAATGTTTGGAAAATGTAACTGTAGGAGTGGGCCTATTTTATGCGATCATTATTGTACTGTTTCTAAAGAAGTCATAATATTATAAATAAATTGACAAACCCACATGTTACCAAAGATTTATGGAAAATTGTTTAGATTACCACTACTGCAGCTTGGAAAAGTTGTGATTAACTGGAACAGATCAAATTAAAATTAAGGATGTACCTACACCATCTTACACCTCTGACGGGTAGAATTTAATAATTAATCCATAGATTGGGATAGGCCTGATCCAGATTAGTTGCTTTGCTAGTTATAATATTATTAAAGAATGTTTGACGGTTGCCTAGGTGTTGGTGGTACTTACATACTTAATATAAACGTATAATAATAGAAAAATATTATACTAATACACTTAAACAATATCTACTTTTATTATATTGTGACTTATATGTGATACACAGTTCAAAACTATGTATTTTTTGATATAGTAATAATTGTAATTTGTTTTTAATAAGGCGTCCTCTCCTACTTCAATTGCTATACCCTACCAGGGTCCATAATGTTCTCTTTCTATAAACTACCACCTATGTATTCACTTTATTTACACTTACTATTTGAATAAATTACCTACCGACCTACAGAATAAGTACAAAGAAAATGCAAAAGAATTTCGCATGAAACTAAAGCATTACTATCTACCTAAATAAGTGTATAGCAACTCGCCGCAACCCAGATAAACCCTGCGAGGTTTTCGTGGTGCGGTCCATATTTGTTAAACTGTATATTGATGTGTAATAAAGAATTGAAATTGAATTGAATTGAATTATGGTATGCAATAAAATATTGAATTGAATTGCCTAGTTAATAGATCTAGATCATCTAGATCGGGCCTACCCCTATCTGTGGATTGATTCTGGCCGTTAATCATGATCACTATTGAATTAGTTCAACATATTTCACAAAAAAATATTGATTGTATGTATTCACTCACATTTCAATAGCAGATTTATTCTAATTCAAATCCCCTACAGTGCTGTATCATCCTAACACGGGCACAGAGCAGATACAACTAGATTTTCATAATATAACACGGCCGAGACACGGCCGAATTAACATTTCATGTCAGCTGTCACTGTTGACACGTGTCCGAAACTTATAGGTCATGCACCACAACAAAGATTGAAAACAAATTGTTTTGATCGCAAGCTGTGAATTGCGTGCATTTGATGTTTAAAATAATTGCAATCAAAACAAGAACTAAGTATTTTATTATTGTTGTCAGATACCTTTAGAATTTTCATGTTTTAAATAAATAAGTACTACTGACAGCAATCGCATGACCTTTGTTGTCGCTTGATGAATTTCTTTAATTGTGGTAAATGGTGATCGAGGCATTGAAAATATAATTTTAATGAAGATACGTTTTCTTCGTTTTTCTTTCTTTCACCTTGCTTATTACTCTCTTTATTCTTTTATAAAAA
Source organism: Agriphila straminella (assembly GCA_950108535.1). Taxonomy (NCBI): domain Eukaryota; kingdom Metazoa; phylum Arthropoda; class Insecta; order Lepidoptera; family Crambidae; genus Agriphila; species Agriphila straminella. The sequence goes on from OX467321.1 coordinate 15,604,711, forward strand.
AACATAATTATTAAACGTATTGATAAATACTCATTCAATAAGTAACTTATTTTTATTTTATTTTATTTATAATGGTATACTTACAGATAAACATACACAACATTTAAATTATTATCGCTTATTACACAAGGGCATGTATTAAGCAACTTACAAGTATACACAGCATTCTTAGAAAAGTAAACATAACTAAATTAGAAACTATATGGGAAACTAAAACAAATTAATATTGCAAGCTACATTTCGTCTAGGAACCATGAGACTACCTATTGATCAAAACAAGAATTTATTAGTATAGGAATATTAAAATTAGATTAAATCAATCTCAACTTGAAAACTCGATTGAAACTTATTTTGTGAAAAGTGAAAAACTAATTAATTAACTTTGACTTAATAACAAGGTATTGTCTTAATAATTAGGAAAACATCCACGTCTGTCACATTTACTAAAAAGGGTAACAAAGGGTCTTTCCAAACATAATCCAAATTCTTACTGTCCACTACCAAAATACATCGTGCTAATAGCCAAGTTGCTCTTTTTTGTACAAAACGTGACTCCCTTTAATATTAATGAACACGACGCAAACAAACCCAAAAGCATTAGTATTCGATCTCGCTTTAAAATTTAGATTCGTTTTAACCGCTTTATCAAGAGCAATATCGTCAATGTATTATACATTAGTTGCCTAAGTTTCAAATGGGTCCGAGACGTTTTACTCGAAAACTTTGAAAGAAGGAAGATTCTGGGAATTTTTGAGACTAATAAGTGCCACGGCGAGACCTGCATACTAAGGATTCCTTGCATGATAATAAGAACCCCGAGTGAATATAAAACGAGGCTTCTTTACCTACCTATCATTTTTAAGGCACCGCTCTCTTCAGATAAGGACGTGATATCTGTATCAAATGCCTCTTCTTGCAATGGTTTGGATCGTGAAGTCCTTGCGTCTGATTCTAAGTGTTTTTGCTACCAAGAGTTTTTCTTCAATGGATACATTTATTCATTTGCCAAAAGTTATAAACGAAAATATGATCTTCGTTAAAAAGACTTTGGTAAACTAGTACCTACTGAAAATTTCTTTAATAAATAACACAAAGGAAAAATGGAAATATTTGTACCTAACATCATAACTCAGTTTCGCTTTATCCTATCCATGGATATTTCTAAACTTCTAAACTTCCACACAGCAGAAAATTTTGTCAGAATGATTATGCGCTCGCTAATCACTTGGAAGGGTATTTTATAGGTGAAATAAATACCAAACACAGTTTAAATGTATAATGAAAACACATAATATTTATACATTCTTAACTTTAAACTGCGTCTTCCAAGTCATACAAGAAGCTAGGTTCCATGGTAATAGTGCATTCCATGTCCGTTCAACAATGGCACAAAAAGTGTTTTGTTACAAGAACGGTAATGAAGATTCAGCGGATGTCTTATAGATGTGCGATAAGAATAAGCTCCTCCATTTTCATGAAACTACTTGGTGGCATACCTTTAATTTATGTCCATCATGTTTATTTAGTTTGCGAACCCCGCTTTTGGTTTAGATAAATATTTGTTGCAATTGTGTAAATATTGATAGAACCACTAAAAAAAACCCGCTTGCATAAAAAGACAAGTCGACTGAAAAGATGGAAACAAGATTAAATAAATATTAAAGGCAACATGTCATAATAACATGCAGTCGGAGGCATGCATAAAGAAAGTGACATTATGAATAATTGAATTATATGCCTCCGACTGCATGTTATTATGACATGTTGCCTTTAATATTTATTTAATCTTGTTTCCATCTTTTCAGTCGACTTGTCTTTTTATGCAGGCGGGTTTTTTAATTTTTTTAATTTATTTTTTTATTTATCTCTTTTTAGTTATTATATTTTACGGTCATGATATACCTTTTTGAAATCCTTATAATAAGCCCTTTAATTTGACACCCATATTGCAGTATTCTAAAAAAAAAATTTTTTTTTCACTACGTATAATAGCACCGTACAGCCGCTATGTTGGTTTTTTATAACGCCACCTTCTTAAGAACACTTGGGCTGAAAAGACCAATCTAACGATGTCTTAATCATAGAAATCCGTTCAGCCGTTTGAGAGATATGAGGTAATAAAGAATATTACATACAAACAAACATACTTACAAGATACGCGCGAAATACATAACCCGCAGTCGGGTAAAAAGGCTTTCACAACAAGTAGTAGCAAAATGCAAATTTAAAATTCATAATTCAAAAATATAAAACAACCAGCAGGCTTTATATTTTTTTTATTTATATTTCACACATTTAAGTAACATTTAATTATACACCGTTAATTTTTAAGTATATCTAAAAATGAAAAGTGGATTTCAGACCACGTGAATGAACAATTTTTACTATGGGGCCAACCCGAAAAACAACCGCGAAAAAAAACAGCTTTCCATACATTATAGTCGAGTCGATGTTGTACTTTTCTATGGAACAGCTGTTTATTTTTGAGATTCCGTGGTTGGCCCCATAGTAAAAGTTGTTCATTCGCGTGGTCTTATATCCCTATTTCATTTTTAGATGTTATACTTAAAAATTAACAGTGTATAGTTTTGAAATGTTCTTATGCCTTTCATTTGATGCCCACATTGTAATAATTGAAGATTATTTTTTTACTTTTAAAAGTGGTGTCGTACAGTCGCCGTATAGATTTAATAAATATAGCCATTGTCACTCGGTAAGATGTATGGATCTACCAATAGGCCCATACATACAAATCCGTTGAGGCATTTAGAGTTATAGTGGAATAAAGAAACTCATATACCATACCCACACTTAAACATACATGAACCCTGAACACATTAAAATCTCTATTTTTTTAACACTTCGTGTAAAAAGAATCGCGATGATCAGACGCATTTCGTCGTTCACTTGATATTGAACCTTATTCGTGAGTTAGTGTCATGGAGTGGGACAAACATCGTCCGCTCATGTGATGTGCCTGCAGTTTGTATTTACTTCGATGTGAGGAAGAAATCTAATTTAAAAAAAAACGGTCAAGAGCGAGTCGGACTCGCGCACCGAGGGTTTCCGTACCATCATAATAAATACACTGCAGAGCTGTAGAATAATAAAATTATTATTGCAGTATTACGTAACACTATCTCTTGGCCAATAATGGTACTATTTTTTTTTAGGTTAGCGCCATCTCTTGACCGATAGTGGAACTAATTTAATTTTACTTAGGTCAGAGCCATCTGTTGACTGGTAGAAAACTTATTACTTCTTTGTTTGTTTTTTAATTTCATATAAGTGTGTTATATTGAGACATCGTTTATTTTTCCTGTAATCTTTACATAAACTACTATCACATAGAATTATTTCAGATTTTTCTCTTTGCAAACTTCGGAGATAAAGGGTACTTTTTTTCATTTTTTATCATAAGTCGAAAACTATGCGGCCTAAAAAAAAGAAAAAAATGTTTTAAAATGTGCAAACAGCGCCTTTCATATGATATCCCACATGTCCTAGTCGGATCACTTAAAATTTTTAAGACCCCTTTTCAGTCCCTGTTGTAAAAAAAATATTTATTTTTTTATTTCTTTCTTATTTGCAAAATAGTTGGACAAACGTCATCTTTAACTATTCTAAATTTCAAGTTGATACCATTAGTAGTTCTCGAGATATCCAGCTGTGACATACAGACAAACAGACAGACTGAGTCACACCATAAGGGTTCCTTTTTACCATTTTGGTACGGAACCCTAAAAAGAATATAATATATAAAGCCTTACATTACCTAAGTAGCAACAGATATTATAAATCTTTTTTGTCAATCATCATCACCATCTTTATACGGAAATCATCATAATGACAAAACACTGTGAGTAATAATAGAAACACGTCTCGATCCAACATCATTATTTCTAACCTCAGTCGAGGCATAATCAACATCAGCAAACTAAAGCATTTCTAAGTAACCGCAATTTGTTGACAAAAACCGTCTATAATGGGGGTCTTATCATTTGCCTTGATTGCATGTTCCCATCGCAACAGAAGGCGATGCTATTAAATTGTCATTAAAGCCACCTCGGTGTCATCTGCGCCGTCCATTTTCGTGGGACCACCTTTTTGTTGCAGTTTTTAGTTTAACACCCTCAACAATCCTTTCTGGTGCCACTACAGCTTCAATTTCAACTTTATTCCTTTATAAGAGAGTTTAATTATTTTTTTTTGAATCGCAAATAAAATTGGGTTGAATTTCGTTAATGACACTCAATGTAATTTGATGTAAATTGACCGACGGTCGTCTGGCGAGCACGCAACATGTCAACTATGAAATTGCTACCTAACTATAGTTTAATTCTGGAATGATTAATGTATGTGACATTCTTAGGTAATGGACTGCTTTGTTTTAATTTCAATATTAAAACGCACATGCTTGTCTGGCAAGTGTATATATTATTTATAACTATTCCATTCGTTATTTTCACACACAATATTCAAATACTCACATCGCTATTTTAATATTATTTTAAACTAGGTAAACAGGACGGCTCGGTTTGACAAGTTGCATTTAGAAATCAGTGTTTTTTTCTGTTTCTAAAAAGATTTTCAGATACTTAAATCACAAATACCTACTTTGTTAGTTTGTTGTTATTTTGAACTAGTAATACTGTACCTACTATATTTGTGTCTACTGTTTGCAGTCACAAAAGTAATAAAACAAAATGTGCTCACACTAATTAATATATAGCGATATAGTAGGTAGGTACACAGTGATTCCAAAAAACCGTGAAAGTTGTTAGCTGAATTTCCAAGTCCGACCAACTTTTCGCATAGGTTAATTATTATTGTCTTTTGTCCAAATTATTCTGAATTTCACTACCAACCGATTATTCGCTTGACCTGTATTTAAATTGCCGTATAAGGGTCGATAATAAATTATCTGTGGCCAATCAGTCGGGAGATCCGATGGTCTCGTTCCAAAAAACTTGGGAACGGTAAAATTTTATTGAAGTCTGTTACGGTGATTCCGCGGCCTGGCATTACCGGACAAATTGCGAGCCTCCTCATGTCCTCCCTCCCTACCTCTACCTAAAGGTTGATGCAGACTCAACGCAGAGTGCTGATCTCTCCGCATGATATGACATTATCTTCCTACGGTACTGTAGACTGTAAATCATATCATGGACTCTACGTGACTCTATTAGCCGGTAGTTTTCTCGTTACAAGGTCTCCCGCTTATGGTTTGGGCATCGATGGCGAAGCTTCTTTGACATTCACAAGTGCTTGTGTTTAGACTGAATAATTGACTTTGATTTTGAGTATAAATAAATAGTAAGATCTCTGAAAACCCACTTCAGTTGAGTAACTCTTCAGAGAGTCAAAGTCAATTATTCAGTCTAAGCTGTTACAAGTTAGCTTGTTTGTGAACTCGTAAAAGTTTGTACACTTATACAACGAATACAAGTAATGACACAGAATACATAATAGTACAAGTTAATGACTAGTGTATAAATAAATAAAAAGTTTACATTACCGTGACGTTTACTTAAAGTGGGATTTAAACCCACTCTTGTGTCAATTTCCCAATGATAACGATAATTGGGAAACTGTTACAGAAGGGAAGTGGTATAATTTAACGAGAATAATCAAAAACCACCGAAAAAAAACTATAATAGGTACCAGTTGGGACTACATTGTTCTAAAATATGCATGCATTCCGTCAGAGCAGTTCACACCCATCACACGATAGGCCTTCAAGAAAGTTGCTTGATTTCAACAACAACGAGATCAAAAGCGCTATTCAAATTCTAAGAAAAATTATCTGTGCCATTTTCGCTCCCCGGAACCCACCTTAAGTCGGATGTGACCACGATATCTTAATAAGTGGTTTTTGATCAAGTTTCTGCGCCGCAGGGTTTGAATAATTGTCGACGCATCGACGCTCATAGTTGCTTGATTATCGGCTGATGCTGGAAGCGATCTTGAACGTTCCGCTTACCTAATGTTATGCAGTGATGGTAATCAATGTTTACGACGTGTAATTTTTGAAAACGTTTTTCAGAATTGTTACGTTTTGATTAGCAGGTTCGATGACAGATTTGCTTGTGAAAATTGAACAGGTGTGCTTAATGTCTATTTTGAACCAACAAAAATGTTGGTTATGTCATTCTTGTTTTGTAGATAAATAAAAAAGCTCTTTAATGATAATGAAATACAGACTATTATTATTTGCTACCACTAACTAGGTATGATCATGGATGCCAAATACTCAGATGCTATGATGAAGTGCCAAAAACGTGTTGTACGTTTTCCCAAAAGATCAACCAAGAATACCTACTAATAAAACTTATTCCACTCGTTTTGTTGTCGAAGTAAAAGATAACGATTGACTAAAAACTAATCGACTAGACTAATGACTAAGGTTTGTTTTTATTTTTTATACTAAACATTATTTATTAAATGCACAATAGGATAAACAAATCATTTCGTTTCACGCAGTAGTCCACTCAAAGATTCGAATAAATTAAAAACGTCCTTTTGTTTACAAAGTTTTGCAAGGCCCGACTGTGTCCTGAACTTACGAAGTCATTTGAATTTCAGAATTTTAAGCAGTACCCTCTTATCCGTCTATAGGACTATCTGCTTCTATTTAAATTAAATTCGATAAATGTAAGTTAGTGAGTTGGAACCATCCCACTCGTGCCGGCATATACCCGTTGTCCCTCACCACTGGGGGGAAATCGGGAAAAAAAATATATTTTCGATACATTTCTTCCCGATATCTTCCAGAGGTAGACATCGGGAATATACCGTCCATACTTTATTTCCCGACGTCCACCAGTGGTGGACAATGGGAGTAGGTAGGCCCTCGTGCCGCCTCGCTGTTGGGAGTGCGAGGTAAGCCAGCGATTTCCGTATTCATTTATTTTTCATTTCCATAGTTTTTTTTTTCGTTTTGAATTATTTGGAAAGTGCCGAACGAATCGACCATGAAAAAGATTTCATAAATGTGTTCTAAACACTTGATCTGATATTCCTCTGAAGTATTGGCACTTATTTTGGTTCCACCTTATATTCTAAAAAGTACAACTAAATAGTATTTGTAATGATGACACTCGACCACGGAGATCGTCTTTTTGTTTGTTTCAAGTATATTACGATCCATATCGGATTTCATTGAGTACATTTTTTTACAATTAATTTATCTCATTTATACCAGATTAATGCCACAAACCAATAGGAAGTGTGTAGCGGCATCTACTTAACGCCGCACATTACGAACACACGGTTGCAACAAGATTCATCACCGTGTGGTTAGATGCATAGCAACTCGTAGTATGGAGGATATATGGAGAAACCTACATCTCGCTAACGAAGTTTAGTCAGCGACGCAGCATATATTATTATTATTATTTACGTTATTATTATTATTTATTTAATTCAGACAAAGTCCATATTTGTTAGTAAAATAAAACTTACATAACTATGTTAGTAACAACAGGGCTAGAAACAAATTTTATTTGACTGATACACGGGTCATATGTATAGTGACCCAGTGTTTCAGTATTGGACCGTCACAGCGGTCTGCAATCACGGTCAGGAGGCTGTTGGTGCTGCAGCGGACTCTATGCATCAGCGAGGCTATTCTGTTGCGCATTATGGCATAAAAGTCTTATGGCATATACAACAACTGCCAACCTTCATCGGTTGGACCGTAGTCATTCGTTTCGAGTGTAAACATTAATCGATTTTACTAGATAAAAATAATTAACTTTACAATTTCAGTAGCTTTAAGACTCTGTTTTATTAATGATTATTACTACTGTACTACTTATGTCTCGTATAATTAAGTGAACTGGTTTTGCTACTTTGGTTAATTAAAAAGCAGAAGTACACAGCATTTTGTTCACTAGTCGTTAATTCGTCGAATTGATCGTAACATCTTTTAAGTTCGCTATTTAAATTGTAACATTACTTTGGTTTCATCGCAGAAATATTTAAATTTTTATAAGTTCTGAGTTTTACGACGACCTCCAAAGAGTTCTGCTTTTTAAGTGACCGATTTTAATTGCAGCCAACGACCAAGTGACCGATTTAACTAATGACAATAAAAGAAATATCTTTTTGCTTATAAAAATGATACTTACAAAGTCCGCATTTTGATCTTATTATTAATACACAAGTATCAATAGAACGAAAAGAAACGAGCGCTATCATTAATTTTATGTTTACTTATGATAACTACTTAGTTTTATTAAAAACGAAAATATAATATATGTATTTATAAATCTTTATTGCTACTTATGAAAATACAGCAAATGGCGGACTTAATGCTTAAAGGCATTCTCTCTCAGTTAACTAGTGAGGGTATGAGAGAGAAAATGTGCAGTGCAGGCAATAAAGCAATAAAAAATATAGTTTCCAAGACATAATAACATATTAGGATTTAGGGTTTCACACACGTTCCGAACTTACTCCAACTTACTTATTGACATCTTTACCTCCTATAACTTATATTTTACTGAGTACTACGCTAGTACTATTATTTATTCTGTAGTACTACTTGTACAAAATTAGTTGGTATCCAATTTGACAATATCATGAACAAGTTTGCTGCTACTAACATTATTTACTTTGTCATAACGCCGTCAGTTTTCGGATATGATTGATTAACTCCGGTTTTTTTCTGATAGGCGTTCTCCGGTATAAAATATGTGTGTTATTAATTTCCTTTTTGGTAATACCGTTACACTTAGGTTAGGTATATTGCTAAGAAGGTGTACCGTGTAACTTAAATAGTTTTATACTCTGCTATAATTTAAACAGCCGCTTAAGGCGAGGCTAGTTCACGATCTGATGAAAAGTCTGATTTTTGAACATCCAATGTGAAGAACTGATGTAAAATTCTACTTCACAAAAACTACTGTAGACTGAAAAAGAAACAAAGAAGCAAATTAACCGAACAGAATATTGAAAAATGGCATGGTGACTCTGTAAAAAAATCCTGAATAACACCATAAAAACTTATAAAAATAAATTTCAAATCGTCAGATTTCGTAATTTTCAACGACAGTGATATGATTTTTTATGCAAAAACGATAGCTTTTTTATCGATCTAACACAATAACCGAGTACATTTTTAATAAATGATCCAGTATTTCAGAAATCAATAAAAATGTACTAAAATTCGTCAAATTTCTGGCGAAGCGTCAATTAAAGTTATGCAATATTCAACCTTATTCTAAAGACATAGTGAAAGAGTAAATTTCGTGAACTGGCCTCGCCTTAACATGCAGCTAATAAAAAATCATACCACGAAAAGCGAAAAGTGAACCTACGGATTACGGTTTTTTAAACATCTTTTCTTTCTACAACACTAAATAATATACTAGAAAAAAATGAGACTCGCACCAGATCATATTCTCGGGATCGAACCCGCAAACTTTGGAAGTTCGGTCCAATACTCTTCCAACTGAGCTACTGAGTCTGCTAAAATCTCATATTTTTTATTAAAAAATTCAGTAAAATATAGGTACACTAAGTCATTTATAATGGCCAACCGTATTTACGTGGTTTGTTAAAAAACGGTTACATTTGCATGTAATAAGTGTAATCAAGCCGGCTTCCGAGGGACAGTAATGATACAAACGAAGCCTCTACGGTTAAGTAAATCACTGCTTAAGTAAACGGGAATATGCTACTGAAATTACATTTTGAAGAGAAGAATTTATAATATAATTGAATATATTATAACAAATTTTCGACAAAATGTTGCGTGATAATAAACTCAAGTTAAACTTTAACGCTGCTATCTAGAGATTTTTTGCATCTATTGCTTTTAACTTTTTTTTAAATAAGGCAACCAATGGGTGGTTTATAATATTCTTAGAATTATAACACATAGATGCTGAGTCCTCGTATACAAAGTGAGGCAACTAATACTAAGCCAGAATGGCTTAGTTTTCAGATTTATACGTTACCTAATCGTTACTTAAATCCAATAATAGTAATTAATCTAATAAATGTAGGGAAATTGAAACTGTTTTGTACTAATTCGGTATGATTAGGAGAATAAAAATCTGAAAACGGGGCCATTTTGGCTGTTTTAGTTGCCTCACTTTTGACAGTGCGCTTTATAGAGAACTATCGTTCTAGGTGTTATTATTCTGAGATTATATTTAAATGTCTAAAATTACAATATGTTTAAAACATCAATAATAAAAAGTAGGATTCATTATCTAAAATTGTAAAAATTTAAAAAAAAAATTGTTGTAAAAAGAAGTGATGAAATTAATTATGTGCCCCTTTTTAGAGGCAGCTGAAAGTTTAGCGTCACACATCATAATATGGCATTGCGCATTTAAAAATGACTTATTTCTTCGTACCATTTCATTGGTATACGCTGTAACCAACAAAATCTTCCACAGAGAAGAAAATCTACCTTTTTAGGGTTCCGTACCAAAATGGTAAAAAGGAACCCTTATGGTGTGACTAAGTCTGTCTGTCTGTCTGTCTGTCACAGCTGGATATCTCAAGAACTACTAATGGTATCAACTTGAAATTTGGAATAGTTTAAGATGACGTTTTCCCAACTATTTTGCTAATAAGAAAGAAATAAAAAAAAAAAATTTTTACAACAGGGACTGAAAAGGGGTCTTAAAAATTTTAAGTGGGGCGACTAGGGCATGTGGGGTATCATAATAATATGAAAGAGCGCTGTTTGCACATTTTAAAACATTTTTTTCTTTTTTTTTAGGCCGCTTAGTTTTCGACTTATGATGAAAAATTTAAAAAGAAATACCGTTCCCCCCCCTTTATCTCCGAAGTTTGTAAAGAGAAAAATATGAAATAATGGCCAACTGATGGCCATGACCTAAGAAAAATTTATTTAGTTCAACTATCGGTCAAGAGATGGCGCTGACGTAAGAAAAAAAAATAGTTCCACTATCGGCCAAGAGATGGTGCTGACCTCATACTGCAATAATAATTTTATTATTCTACAGCTCTGCAGTGTATTTATTATGATGCACAGTTACTTGTTGTATGGTCTGTTATGTATGATGGTACGGAAACCCTCGGTGCACGAGTCCGACTCGCTCTTGACCGGTTTTTTTCTCAATAAAAAGCAAAATCAAAACACAAACTGAAATCAAAGTCAGAAGATTATCTTTTTAATTTATCCGTGCCAAAAGCTCTCCATACAGTAAGTCCTTACCTACCTTAAATACTGCGACGTAACCCAAATTCGCAACTATTATAGCTGTATTTGTAACTGCAATATGGGGTGACACCAGTACATTGCTGTCTCTTTATGTCCTTTATTGCCCATTGGATCGAACGGGCCTTCTTTGTGAGCTCTATGGTAATGGTTATGGTGAGACACCATGTTGCGCTTTGTTCCAGCACGGAGTTTGGTGCAATGGAAGTGATAGTTGGGCTTTTAGATTGTTCGATAAGATAAACTTTTATTTTTGGAGTGGTTATCGCACTATCATTAATTAAGAATAATATTCATTTAGCTGTTGACAATTTTTTTTTAATATTAAGTTTTCGACTTTTCTATAAGGAAAATTTTGAATTGTGAAAACAGTTTTTTTGTGCTTTAAGTTTGTTCAATTGTAAGAAAAGATCCCACCAAAAACATTCTGTAAAAAACTAGCCAAGTCTCGATGGAGCTGCTAGAGATAAACATATCTCTAAAAAGTAATGAAATCTAGACAAAGTCGTGCCAAGTCTAAGGTTCCTTACTGCGATTTCTTTATTATTATAGTTAATGTTGTGTGACTTGGCCGTTGAAGGGTACACAAGGGTCCAAAATCAGGTACGGTACCAAATTCATAATAAGTTAAAACTTAACGTAGAAGAAGGATTTAGATTATTGCTTTTTATATCACTAGTGTTAAATGACAGATCCGCAGAATTTTTAACACCAATTTTCTATCCAGTACAGAGTTAAATCTTCGAACACATTTGATTCCCCGTAGCAACCGTCTGCGATAAGGGGGCATTCACGTTGATATAATTTACTATGAAAATGACTAAATAAACAGAGATGTTGAGATAAAGGCTTTGTCTGCAGCAATCGGCGCCCGCTATGAACCGGCCTTTGTAACTCTTATTTGTACAACATTATCAAGGCAATAACGTTTTGTTTGCGAACAAAAAGGGTGATTTCGAAGAATTGTGACGGTTGGACGCGAAATTACGCGAAATTATCTGGTGTTTAATGACTGTTTTTGGTGTTTGTGTGACAGCTGGTGTTATTATTGTTTATTTAGTTACATCTCTCTTTGTTTAGTGTTTTATGGTTGAAGAGATTTGTGTTTTCACATGTAAATTTACCAAATTACACTGGATACCTAATTTTAAAAAATAAGTTTAATTTTCGACATTAAAAAGAGTACTGATCTTCGAAAACGCACACCGAAAACGATCTTTGAAGAACCTGAAAAAGTTTAAGCCTGCCCGACTGATTCACTACTGCGGCAGAAAGAAATTTACTGCAGTACCTACCTTTGAAAATGTCCATCAGCCATTTTTGATGTCCCCACTGCTGGGGCACAGGCCTTCCTTATGGGTGGTAAGGAGGATGGGCCATAACCCACCACTCTATGCAGCTCTAATGCAGCCGGGACCAACGGCTTAACGTGCCTTCCGAAGCACGGAAGAGCTCTAGATAATAAATTTTTGGTCACCCATCCCATGACCGACCCTTGCGAACGTTGCTTAACTTCCGCAATCGCTGGGCCAGGCGCTAAACCACTGCTCCACCGAGCTCCACACCTACGAAAATAGTTCATTGCAATTGTTTTGGGTTATGATTACGATAATTTAAGTGTTAAGGTAAAAACATAATTATACATTTACACTGTGTAGGTACAGTAAAGAACTTAAGATTGGAAATGTTTGATTAAATATAATAGTAAATTATTATAGTCATAAAAAGAGAGTATATTATTATCGCCAAATACTTACTCAAAATATAAAATCAAAAGTAGCCCAGTTTAAATTTATATTATTTGAAATAGAGATCTATTAGATTAAACCAAATTTTACTTAACTTTTACGTACACCATAGTACGTCTAAACTGACAAAATGGCCGTGACAACTAAATTCTCTAGAGTTGCAGCTAAAATTTATCGCCCAGCGGTATGCAGGTCCTTAAATTATGCTAGAGACGGTGAAATGATGCCTCGTAAAGTTGAAAATTTCAGCGTATTTTTCGCAAGTTTTTTTAAATCTTTTTCTGAAAGGACCAGACGTATAAATTCGGCATTTTATGCTGCATTTCTATTGTGAAGAAATCATAAGAAATCCTGAGAGAAAATATACGGGAGCTGATATTTTGGGAAATACAATTCTTAAAGGAAATAGTGTTTAAGGCAAAGTTATTTAATAAAAATTGGGTCTTTTAGTTAAACAAGGTGACTAAAACTACTCGGCTAATATATAGGTAGTTTTGTGCTCTAAATAGTGGTGTTTGAAAGTAATGCCTAATTCTATTGGAATTAAAATTGGATACTTAACATTATTTTGACGATAGCAATTCGTAACTTGACGTTTTATTGTATGAAAGACTTACTTTATTTTCAAATTATCAATAACTAGTATGACCCGCCTTTGCTTCGCTACAGTGTAAGAAAACTACTCGTATAGATTTTGTACATAAATATCAATCTTTATAATCCTTCTTGACTCCCATGCCAAGTTCCCCCTCACTTTTCCACCATTTCACTGAATAAAAAAACTGATTCGCGTCATCATTGACCGAGTGAACGCAAAGCGCGAGCGAAGCGTCTCTGCTTCAGCTTGAGCAATAATGCTTTAATTTTTTCATGTTTCTCTTCTTTTTCAAAATAAAATTTAAGCTTTGTTAAAAATTTAGCTTTATAATAGAGATTTTTTTAAATCAGTTGAGTAGTTTTTGAGTTTGTCCATTACAAACAAACAATAAAAATCCAAATCATTCCTCTTAATAAAATTAGTACCTACCTACTTAATAGAAAAAAGCTCAATAAAGGCGATCAGTGTCTAAGCTAGATCGAGAAATACGTGACGTTACGCGCAGATCATTCTACGACGTAGACACCATCTGGTACATTCAGCTTTGTTGCTACCGTACTACAAGAATATAATGTTAATTTGGTCGAACACTTCATTTTGGTAATGTTCGGTAAAGCAGAATAAAAATAAAGCCGTAAGTATAATAAAACTACCTAGTCAAAAATCGCAAACATGAATTTTAAAATTGTGATCCAATTCCAATGTCTGTACTTCTAAAGATTATATTACTCCAATCAAAAGAATTATACCTGGTTTTTATAAATTTTATAAGTACGTATAATAGTATAGGTATTCAGTTGGATCAGTAGTCGGCCAGTGAAGAAGCAATTTTGTTTTTGTGATCTCATAAAACCGCTCTGCTAAGAAATCATTTTGTCGTTACACGATTTTGTGATACAAGTTTGTCTCAACCTTGAAGAATTGAAGGTCGACGTGAGGTCACTTTAATACCGCGATGCTACTATGCATTTGAAGATCTTATTAATGAACTATATCGAGAAAAAACATCAAAAAAATAAAATAAAGTCAATTCCAGCTTTCCATAATCCTAATTTAACTGCTGACGCCAGAGTAAAGGGCCGCATTGTGTGGGGTTTTAATAAATGCTCGATAGTAAGGGCAAGAATCGCTCGGGGCATCTGGATTAACGGGGCGAATGCGATAAAAAAGAATTTAAAAGAGTAATTAAAAAACTTATTTGCGAATGTGGAAGCGAGCCGCAGTGTAGAGATGCCCACTTTGATCCTTTCTCCCATTGTACAATGCTGAACAAATAATAATATTTGCAATATTCTTTTGTCCAAGATTAACTGTAATCGATTTCACGGTCGGAATACAATAAGTTGGAGATCGGATAAGAAAATTAAAGGCGTCCTATTGAGACCGCTTCTACGATAATAAGATTACTTTTACAAAATTACTTTTGTTTGCTAAATAATAAGAAAGGTTGGGTAGAGAAATTATGAAGATGGAAAAGATTGTAATAATCCTTTGTGCACGTATTATTCAAGTTTGTTTAATAATGTTTCACAAAGGAAGCTCCCCTTTGAAGATTAGTCACTGTACTTAATAATTATCTTAGCTGATTCAAAACTTGAGGGGCTAAGCAGTTGCTTAAAGTCAGTCGTTTGAAAACGAGCTTGCGAAATTGATTTGTTTTTAGATACTTGGGAACAGAAACAATGCTACAATAAACCAGTTGATGTTAACTAATCATTAAAGTTTAAATGCATAAAACAGCTTTGGACAATCGATCACATTTACTTGTATGGTCACATCTCTTGCGACCAAAGTAAATAACAGAAGAGCAATAAACTTAACCGGCAGTAACAAATGTTGAAGCAATTAAAGCGCGAGTCAGCTTGGACTAATATGGGCAGGAGATTATCATAACAAAAACTCCAGCGCTCATTAAGCCGAAGACAATGCTTCATTGTTACCAATTAAGAGCAAACAAGCAGTCAATGGTCTATTAGCACCAATAGCAGATGTAATCGATGGCCAAACAATGGTAGCAGCGGGGGGCTTGTAAACGTTCCGTTCGGTTCGCAGCGGGCACCACCGACAGATATGTAGCTGACAAATTATTGACAAAAATATTAATATTCCTAACTGTTGTAGACGGATTCACGAGCTTGTCCTGTTACGAGGCGTCCGTTGATGGAATTTTGAATTGATTACATTAGTTTGTCAGACAATCAGGCCATTCTATTAATCGGATTTGTAATTGTAATTATTAGATACGCCGCGAGCGATATTACAATTCAAAGTTGTAAAATAGTGATACAATTGTTATTAAATCAAGCGGGGAATATGCAAATTATAAGCTCTTGTTTAATCAGAGTTTAGGAAGCTATATGCTACTTTGACGAGTAGGTATTGTTAGGCATTTCCGAATGCAACCTTTTATTTAATGTATAGCGTTTCTGAACGCACCTGTATGCAAGAAGAGCGCTTTTTTTTTTTTTTTTTTTTTTTTTTATTTTAATAAACAAATTTACATTTTTATCTTAGTCTAAATAGTGCAACAGAAACCAGAAAGGTTTATTCGTACACTACACATTCGTCACTGATATCCATAAATGTAGGTAGGTATACAGACAAGTTAGTTACAATTATTATTTTACAAGCATCATCGAAACATAAAAGTATGCGACAAACAAGCTAGGCTGGCGCATGGTGTGCGGAAACAGGACAAAAATACACACACATGTGCAGTTCGACAAAAGATGTTTCACGCCGTTCTGTTTAAAAAATGTATCGCTATCTCTCTCTCGCAATTTTCGCTGTGCGCGGTGTACTTGTGTGTCCGAATAAATTGTTAAAATAAGTAAACTAGTGGTTTTTATGAGCTTCCTTTTAGTATGTTTTGGTAAAGGTATTCAAATTACATAATTTGCATTCTTAATTATTTCTATGTTGTTAAACTTCCCACTGCTAATGGCTATGAATTTTCAAGGATGAATTTAAATGATTTTAAAACGTAAATTTATATTCCCCTTTAATTTTTCTCCCGAACATTAGTCTTTGAAATCGATATCAGATCAATCCCACCCTTTCTAATCCCAACCAGGTTATTGTTGACGATAATTAGTTTTTGTCACTTCACATTGACAAATCCCATTCGATTCATCGCTACCCCACTCTCGTCGGACCGGCTCTTATCAAAGAGAATATTATTTCAAACGCCCCTGTCACTGGCTTTCTGCCCCAAAATCCGGTTTGTTATGAATGAAATTACAGAAATCGAATAAGGTAAACACAACTGAGAGGCAACAAAAGCTTGCTCGAAAAAAAGCTAAATTGAATTCAAATTGGTTTCGTTGGGCATTAGGGACGGCCGGGGGACTTTTTTGAGAACGTATAGCGAGGCAATAATTTAAAGTTACTTTTTGTTGAAGGGCGACAGCCTGCGGTATATAATGCTGATGTGATTGAATGAAAACAGAAGGCACAATGGGACGAGCGACGTAAGCCGACTCTAAGCGATTGGCTGCATGGAATAAATACTCAGCCGACACTGAGAATCGCTTAATGAAAAGTTTTTATTTTATTTGGATTGGAGCTCAAAGACTGTAGTGGAAGCTCATTGCGACGTAAGAAACGATCGGGATGTCGGTAATGGATTGATTTGTAATTAGGTCCAGATTGTCTTTCAAAGCAAAATAGCTTTAGTATGTCATGCTCACTTTAAACATTTCTGCGGTGGTGTCGTGTGGGGCGGGTAACGACCCGACGACCCGACGAGGGAACGTAACGACGTTCCCTTAAATATGGTTGAGCGAAGCGATGGCTGGTCCATGCGTCATGCTCGTGAACGGATGCTGCCAGTGGGAATGGGTCTGCTTCTGTCTGCTTGTACTAAGGGCGTCGTATATTTATATATTTTTTTTCTGTTTGATGTTATCAATATGTATGGCACTTCTTACTCAAAACATAAAACTAATAGGTAAGTAAACCTTGTTTTGATTTTTCTTTTTTTATTGCAATCATTTTGCTTTCTATAATCAGTATTTTTTGTAAGTAAAGGCCTATGAAAAGCTTTTGGATATTAGTTTTCAATTCAGTGCCTTGGGATGGGTAGCCTAAGTATGTCATGCTCTCTTTAATCATTTCTGCGGTGGTGTCGTGTGGGGCGGGTCATTACGTTCCCTCAAATATGGTTGAGCGAAGCGATGGCTGGTCCACGCGTCATGCTCGTGAACGGGTGCTGCTAGTGGGAATGGGTCTGCTTCTGAGTACCTATCTTAACGCATATTGAATTGTAAGAAATGCGTTTTTATTATTATTATTTTTTATGTCTTGAATCATGTGTTTTTTGGTAAATTTTGCCTACTTAGGTGCACTTTCGAGTAGCAGACATAGTGATTAATTACTGATTTCTCAACTAGTTGAAAGTTATTTACTCTCACAATTACCTATCCGATATGTAGTAGGTATTTAATTTCAACCTACCTACCCATTGTGTGCAAACTTTTGTTAATTATTGTGATGGAAAATGACCTCAATTTAAATGTGGAGCTCATTTTTCAATGTTGACGACTCTGTATGAAATATACAGGGAGAAAAAAGCAGCCCTTGACGAGTTTCTTGCCGGTTCTTCTCGTTACAAGGTCTCCCGCTCAGGGTTTGCGAACCGGAGGCGTAGCTTCTTTGACATTCACAAGTGCTTGTAACAGCCTAGACTGAATAAATTATTTTGAATTGAATTTTTTGAATTTTGAAAATGTTTTACTAAATTTTATGCCTCTTATCTGTTTAACAAATCTAAAACGAACAAATACTTACATACGAAATAATATTATATCACTTTTCAGAAGTCCATGGTTCAAAACATACTGTACTTTAAACTCGTGAAATTTCAAATAGAATTTCTCACCCCGCCGAGTTCGATTTATACTTGATTTTATTCATGGCACAGAGGGAACGTATTCCAAATATGACGGGCTAATGTAAAATGAAACCGTTTTACACTCCCCGCAGGATCTCAGCCAAAGATCAACAGGTATGCAAATAAGTTGAAAAAATGGACGAAACAAGGATCTGCACCGAGTTTCGTTACATCAAAATTTTAAATAAGTAGGAATGAGTTTTAAGCAATTGCTTAAAACTCATAAAATATTCATAGCAAATTTGCTATGAATATTTTTATAATAAGTATTTAAGCATTTAAGCATTTAAGATTAATAATAGTATCGCCATTGCTGTACCTTTTTAATAGAAGTTACATTATACATAAAACCATTAATATAGATTCGAAAAGAAGTTACAATCTGAAAATAAACCTAAAAGCCTAGATTGGGTGTGGAATAGAATATTGGAATAGAATCTAGATTAAAATTCAACAAAATATTAAATTTCAATTATTTAGTTTTAACTAAAAAAGGATTTTAGATAACAATAAAATAGCAAATCTTTTACAAAACATTTTGGTATTGCGCTGGACATACCAGCTTACGATCTAAACCTATCGATTCCCGTCAACATTTTAAAACACGGTTTCAATATAGGATTTAGTTGTTTTTCATTTTTGCATTGACATCGACGCGACCGTTTCGGGATTCGGGGTTCTATTTCGAACTATTTCGTGTGTCGAACGTTGGCCCATAGAATAAATGTTTAAGCGAGCACTCAAATCCATGGTTTACCTTCCACAATGCTCTGTGGTTAACCGCGGGAAGCATTTCGACTTTGTTGCCTTCAGCTTATTTTATAACGGTCTGTTGAATTGAATTTTGCGGTTATTTATTTAACTCGTGTTTAGCGGCAAACCTGGAAAGGAAATGCTAAATGATAATAATAGGAATTCTGAGGTCGCTCCGAGATGAGTTTCCTTTTCTTTTTCAATTGTTACACTTTATGGTTGGTAGTTAAATTCAATTTTTTAGTTTTTGTGGTTTAAAAGTGTTATGTTTTCTTAACCAATCACCTTAGTAAACTCTGCTTTAACTTCGAATAAAACGTGGCACTTACATTGCTTACCTACTTTGCTGTCAGTAGTATTATACAATTGACAATATTTCAATTTTTTTGTCAAAAAATAAAAAAAAATATACAAACCGATACTTTATGAGGGAGATTACACGATCATGCAAAATGACATCAGACTAATACAGGGCTACCATTTGTAAGATTTATTCTTAGAATTTCTTAGAAGAAATAGTACAATCAGTCTAGCTGGTGTTAATCTGAATGGGCGTGTAATCTCCCTTTATGCTACCTGCTGATTTAGTTGATACAGAGGACTTTTGGTAGTTGGTACCAAAACAACAATAGTGGCAAAGATGAAATGGCCATGTATTTTTATTCAGCTGTATGTGGGGATATGTCAAACTTAACGCAAAACTTATTTGGCTAGCAAATAAAAACTTTTCTCACCAGAGTACCTACTTAATTTGAACTACCGTTAAGTTAAGACCAGGGGTCTATTACGAAAAGTTTAACGCGATACACGCAGCTGCGTCCGTGCTTCGTTCTGATTGTTTCCTATTACAAAGCACTTGCGTATGCGATATCGCAAAGTGACTGCGTAAGTTTGACTGTTTCTCTCTAGCAGATTCATATCATTCGTTCAATAGTCTATGGGCTACGATAGACAAATTGAAAATCTTTGTCATAGCTACAACCGACCAACTGCGGATGACTATCGTGACCATAAGTGACTGCTATTTTGAAAAAAGAAATATATGTAGCTTACTTCCGCAAACAAAATATGCAAGATGCACCGCCCGCCCGCCCGCAAAAATATGCAGCACACCACAAAATATAAGTGCACAATACCTGCATTTAGCAAGACAGCAACACACCTTGCACCTTCACCAATTAGGCTACTCTACACGTGTTTCGCCCCAACCCGGAGCATCCTCAGGAGTTAGATCGTGCGTAAACCAACACCGAATGAGCAACTACGCCCTCCGACACCGTATTTATTGTCACTTCCTCCCCACTGCGCATCGAGTGACTGACAGTGACAACGTTTGAAGAATGTTGCCAGTTTCAAATAAAAAAGAAAAAAGAAAGAAAACATGTTTTTTAATTTAAATTACCTACAAATAAATTGATATACATTAAATAATGTGTTTTATTAATAAGATACTTATTTTTAAGAATTATTATTATTTGAGAAAATACGCAGCAATGGCGAGGAAGAGACGTCAAGTTGATTGTTAAGTATGGTACCATCAACATTGTGTTTGATAATTTCTAGGTTTTCCAACACGTTCAGTCGTAGACCTTTACTACAAGTATGTAAAACCTCATAAAAAAAGGTCTACGACTGAACGTGTTGGAAAACCTAGAAATTATCAAACACAATGTTACACAATGTTACTACAAGTATGTAAAACCTCATAAAAAAGGTCTACGACTGAACGTGTTGGAAAACCTAGAAATTATCAAACACAATGTTGATGGAACCATACTTAACAATCAACTTGACGTCTCTTCCTCGCCATTGCTGCGTATTTTCTCAAATAATAATAATTCTTAAAAATAAGTATCTTATTAATAAAACACATTATTTAATGTATATCAATTTATTTGTAGGTAATTTAAATTAAAAAACATGTTTTCTTTCTTTTTTCTTTTTTATTTGAAACTGGCAACATTCTTCAAACGTTGTCACTGTCAGTCACTCGATGCGCAGTGGGGAGGAAGTGACAATAAATACGGTGTCGGAGGGCGTAGTTGCTCATTCGGTGTTGGTTTACGCACGATCTAACTCCTGAGGATGCTCCGGGTTGGGGCGAAACACGTGTAGAGTAGCCTAATTGGTGAAGGTGCAAGGTGTGTTGCTGTCTTGCTAAATGCAGGTATTGTGCACTTATATTTTGTGGTGTGCTGCATATTTTTGCGGGCGGTGCATCTTGCATATTTTGTTTGCGGAAGTAAGCTAAAGTAAGCTACATATATTTCTTTTTTCAAAATGGTTTGGGACTTCCGCCAAGTGACGCCTGATTCAATCAAATAAGTGACTGCGTTACGCAACTGCGTATGTTATTTTCGTAATAGGCCCCCTGTTTTGATTAAATGATTGAGGTTCGACCAGGCCTTTGTAATGTAAGTGGCATTGGTTCAAAAATGCAGGCGTGATCTGTCAATCAAATAATTTGCTATTGTCTGTATGTCTGAGTATCTGTCAAACAATTAGTTTACTTTGACACAATCAATAAAATTGATTTTGGGTTTTCATTGTTATTATCGCAAAGTTTGCAAAGTTTTATTTGTATTTTTCAACTGTTTTTTCATTCTATTAGTATGTCCATCAGCCACTTTTAATGTTCCCACTGCTGGGGCACAGGCCTTCCTTATGGGTGGTAAGGAGGATGGGCCATAACCCACCACGCGGGCCCAATGCGGATTGGTGGGTGTTAACGACTGCAAATGCAGCCGGGACCAACGGCTTAAAGTGCCTTCCGAAGCACGGTGGAGCTCGAGATAATAAATTTTTGGTCACCCATCCCATGACCGACCCTTGCGAACGTTGCTTGACATCCGCAATCGCTGGGCCAGGCGCTAAACTACTGCGCCACCGAGCTCCTCCTCTATTAGTATAGGTGGAATTAATACGAATCAGTATTTTTCAATTATAAGTGCCTACGCTTCGTAGTTTTCGATTTTTATAAGAATTTAAATAAAAACTGGTTTTTATTTATCTTTTCCATTCTCATCATTTCATTAAAACTGTCGTCAAAACTTATAATTTACAACTGTAACAGTAAACATAAATCAAACAAAAACAAAGTAATTATTCAAAAATATTTTTACGACTACAAAAAACCTTTTAAAATCCGTTCTAAAACTATGAGTTTCATCATTAGTCACATCAAAGGCACTACGATTAGTTTTATCTTTTTAATTCGCGGGGGAGTTAAAACTAAAGCCGATGTCTTAATGGTTATAAATTATGTCGTATCTTTATGGTCAATTTGATGAGATTACCGATCGTTAAATGGAACCCATTAGTGAAATGTTCAGGAGCATGTAACGTTTCGTTGGCATGCGAAGGATATTGTTGCCATGTCATCGAGTTCATAATTTGAGACATTTTATTAAGTTCTGCTAGAAACCAATGGATGGAATAGATGAAATTTCTTTCGATATTTTTCTGGAGATACAAAAATATAACTATAGTGGTGCGAAAATAATTATGTTTTTGGAAATAAAAGCGAAACATCAAAATATATTCCATTTCCTACTCGCGCCAAATTATTCTTGAGGCACTGTAATTAACAAAAAACCGACTTCAAAAAACCTACCTCTAAAAGCAAGAAATAATATTCGTAATAATAAAAATACGTCTATTGAAGTCGGGTGGGGCTGGAGTACGGATTCCTTTTTTTTATTCTTAAAGCCCCACCTGACAAGTCAGTTAAAGAACCTACACTTAAGATATCCCTCTTCCTACAAAAAAATAATTATCTTATTCAGTTCATAAGCAAAGAAGTAATACGACCATTATCATCGAGGTAATTCACACAAAATCATACTATTTTCGTGCTTTTTTCAAGATTACTTAAAAATTACTGAACCGATTTCCAAATTTAAAAAAATGGGACCAACTTGGGAGTTTACCTAATGTAATAACGTTTGAATCATTTCAATCGGTCCAGCCGTCTTCGAGTAATCGGTGGACATACACAAAAAAAACAAATATACAGACGAACATAGAACCTCCTCCTTTTTTGGAAGTCGGTTAAAAATTTAATTAAATTAGAGTTTAGTTAACTGAGTACCTAAGTATTTTAAGTATGTTTATTTTTCACCTATGTTTCTTTTTCACTCACAGAAAACATTGTTTATTAAAGGATGCATGTTGTTGGAGTTCAGTCTAGTACTTGGACATTGTACTATTGTAATCATTTGCTTTCATGACTGTATTCTGTTATGTGTCTAATAAAGAAAATTAAATTAATATTAAAAAGAAATGTATTTTTTAAAATATTATTCATTAATTTTATCTTTGGTATTTTAATTCGTGTACCAAATCCAGTGTTTAAAACAGATATTCTTCAACCTATAGTTAAAGTAATTAATATTAAAATGTAGTCTCAGTTATTTCATTAAATTTTAAATATAACAATTAATTCAACTGTTTAATGCTGCCATTATATTGATAACGATTTAATTTCCAGCTTTATGGCGATGGCAGTAAAATAAAATAACTTTTTAACAATTCTTGTAATTGCATAAAAGCGATCACGTTTTATTGTCAATTATTTTATGGCTACTTGTATTTAAATAGCTCAGTCGACGACTTACAGATGTCTGCCCAAGTCCCAAGGGCCTAATCGTGCTTATTTTCAACGATAAAATCGATGCTAAATCTTTACTGATTCAGTTTCATTTACAGAAAAATACCAGCTTCAGTTTTGTTACAATCCAATCCAATTACAGCTTAGGATACCAATCTTGGACAATTTAAAGACCCTATATACATCAAGTGGCACCCTCATCTTAATTATTTAAATTTATTGCTCGCTAAGTACATAATGTATCGAAATTTCACATGTACAGAATAAAGCTAAGCTTCTTCAGTTTATTTACAAACAATAATCTCAGTAAAATATAGTTCGCTGTAGTAGAAGTTAGCAAAAGAGCAAAAAGTGGCAATTGAGGCATTTTTTCTAACTACTGCTACAGTAACCTAAACCAAAGATTTTTGGTAAAAATTAGCTAAATTACAACGTGGGTTGATCGTTCAGAATTAAAAATACGGAGGGATCCGTGAAAAAGACCCTTGTCTTGAAAGAAAAAACTGAAAATTAAATCGTCATATTAATAAAAAGGTATGCACAGCTAACGAAAACCATTCAAGGAGTTAGTTGATTCCAAATTCGTAACCGCCATTTTAATAATCTTATTTGCATACTTAATTAATACAACTTTAATACACCAAAATGATTTATTAGTTTACCGTCACAGATTCTGAAGAGGAAATTAATTTTAAATCCATTGATGAGTTACTTGTTTAATTTCCAAGATGCCATTTAATCTTATCTTAGTAATTTATTGAAATTATACTTAAAAAGTAAACTATGAAATAATTCTATTTACATTTTATTACGGTTTTAATAGTGTTTTTGGAATTAAAACAATAATTTGGCAATGACTTAAATTTTAAGTATCGTTTCCTGTGTTAGATTTTATCTTAAACAGGATGTGTGAAGATAGCTTAACATTATATCTATTTTTCTACTTAAAAATATCTTGATTACTTAATGCCCCATTAGATTTTTGTTACCATTTTTACCGACTTCAAAACAAAGATGGAGGTTCTGAATTTGATTGTCAATACATTTTTACATCTTTTTTGATTGTATACTCAAACTGGTATAAAAATGTGACATGAATATTTATTATTGGTAAAACTTAATCGTACCTTTTCACCTAAAGTACCTACCTACTTTCTATACATTTATAAAAGACACAACCATAAGTAAGAAATATTATTTTATACCTACCTACACGTTCCTTCATTTTATCGTCAGTAAAAGATTTCAAAGATATTTAATGTACCTACGAAACCGAAACTAATCTAAATAAAGAAATCGATTAAAGCGAAGCTATTATAAGCAAACATTATAAATCAAACGGAAATAATCACGCTTTGTTTGCCCGCGGTCACAGAATAGCTACTTGATGAGCAGTATAACAAGTCCACAAAATATTAGACGTGAAATACTACACTGAATGCTGCTGCCTAACACACAATTTTATAAATTAACAATTATCACAAGTCAAAAATTTTAATTTATCTGTGTATGTACGCGTGTGTAGTAGCAACAGTGCCAAGGCTCTGCGAGATTTTTGCTGAAAGCAAAAACTAGAATTTGAAATGAAAATCTTTTTATAACAGTGTTTACAAATTTTGATTAAAGAACGCAATCTATTTGATTGAACCACGGAAATTAATTGTTTAATGCTTACCATTATATTTTCTATAGAAAATATTAAACAAAACAATATTAAAACTTAGCAGCAAGTTTTTTATACAATCTTATTATTAGAGTCATTATTATTATTTCGTATGATAAGAGATAATTATTTTAATCATAATTTCATGCATATAATTTGTCACAATAACTTGTGTAATGTCTAATGTCACGTACGATGAGTTTGGTGGCGAAGCACCTGACCATGCGATTGCGGAGGCTAATCAACTTTTGCAAGGGTAGGTCATGGGATGGGTAGCCAAAAATGTATTATCTCGAGTTCCTCCGTGCTTCGGAAGGCACGCTAAGCCGTTGGTCCCGGGTGCAATTGCAGTCGTTAACACCCACCAATCCGCATTGGGCCTGCGTGGTGTATTATGGCCCATTTTCCTTATCTGCCCATAAGGAAGATCTGTGCCCCAGCAGTGGGGACATTTAAAACGGCTTATGGACTACATTCTATACAGTTTGAATTAGACAGCACATTGTCATTATAATTGACACAAGTCAAATTTTGTGTATTGCACGCGCTGTATATTGTAAATATCACACTATCCGTTGAGTTAACTATGCTAACGTGTCGGTGCGTTCATAACTTTTTTATTTGCGCTCGGAGCTAAAAAGTTATTTAGTACAGTTTTTAAGGCACACTATTTGAACAAGTTTGGGTATGGATTTATAGTGTAAATAGTATATCCATACTTGATGGGTTTTATCGTTCATAAATCTTGTGCTCGTTTTAAGGATAATGTGAATTAAAATTGGTTGACGGTTTGCGAGACTAAATTTTAATGAAACTTGAAGCAGTTTTGTTTTTTCTAAATATTTATAAAAGTTTATTATCTGTTTTAAAATAATTTGGTAATTAAATTAAAATCGTAATTTATTAAACTTTCGAGTAGGTACACAATGATTATTGTACAATTTGCCTGTGTGGCTCGCCCGCTTATCGGTCTGTCTTCATCAAGACGCTTCAACTTTCAATTCAACTTGCTTCAGACGCTAGCAATATTGCCTCCAAGCGCTGCGCTTTCCCTCCAACTTTCTGCCATATAAATTTGTCGTTTTTAGGGTTCCGTACCAAAATGGTAAAAAGGAACCCTTATGGTGTGACTAAGTCTGTCTGTCACAGTTGGATATCTCGAGAACTACTAATGGTATCAACTTGAAATTTGAAATAGTTTAAGATGACGTTTTCCAAACTATTTCGCAAATAAGAAAGAAATAAAAAAAAGAAATATTTTTTTTACAACAGGGACTGAAAAGAGGTCTTAAAAATTTTAAGTGGGGCAACTAGGGCATGTGGGGTATCATATGAAAGTACGCTGTTCGCACATTTTAAAACATTTTTTTTCTTTTTTTTTAGGCCGCATAGTTTTCGACTTATGATGAAAAATGTAAAATACCGTTCCCCCCCCTTTATCTCCAAAGTTTGCAAAGAGAAAAATCTGAAATAATTCTGTGTGATAGTAGTTTATGTAAAGATTACAAGAAAAATAAAACAATGTCTCAATATAACACACTTTTTTAGAAATTCAAAAACAAACAAAAAAATATTTAGTTCCTCTACCAGTCAACAGATGGCCCTGACCTAAGAAAAATTTATTTAGTTCTACTATCGGTCAAAAGATGGCGCTGGCCTAAGAAAAAACATAGTTCCACTATCGGCCAAGAGATGGTGCTGACCTCATACTGCAATAATAATTTTATTATTCTACAGCTCTGCAGTGTATTTATTATGATGCTCAGTTACTTGTTGTATGGTCTGTTATGTATGATGGTACGGAAACCCTCGGTGCGCGAGTCCGACTCGCTCTTGACCGGTTTTTTAGAAGATAGGACATGCGCTATTTAAGCAATAAGGTATGCCTCTGTTAAAAATGCGAGAGGATCGGGAAATCAAGACACATATTGAGGTCATCTTCCGTTAATCACGTATCTGACTACGCCATCAGTCTGCCAACAGAGAAAGATGGAGGAAGATCGCGCGGAAAGCTGTGTCCCTCTACAACTGACGTGGACGCCTCAACGTGAACACGATCGCTCTGCCAAGACCGAAACGACAAGAAGAAAAAGATACTACTGTCATGATAAATAATATAAATATTAGACGACATCACAACAGTGCTCTTCCCAAAGTAGCTAAAGTACTTACGTATCACTGACATGAATATTTTTTTTCTTAGAGATCAATGACTTGTATGGAAATCAGAGACAACGGTGGAACAACAAACACCTCGACCTGAGCACACAAAAATTGAACCCTGGACCCCAGAGATGGCAACACATTGAAAACCGGCGTAAAAAACCACTCGACCACGGAGGTCGTCAAACCATCATCATCATCATCATCATATCAGCCGCACGATACCCACTGCTGGGTATAGGCCTCCCCTAAGGATCTCCACGACGATCGGTCCTGCGCTGCCCGCATCCAGCGGCTTCCCGCGACCTTCATAACCATAACGATGTCCAATTTTATATTAGTGTAACCGGCATATAACTTGGCAAAACAAAGATGAGACAAAAGATGCGTTGAGTTTAGTGTTTGTAGCTGCTGCGCATCTTTTGTCTCATCTTGGTCTTGCACTGCACTTGCTCCAAAGTCCTATCTTCTAGATATCTAATCACGGACCGAAATCTTTCTCTTTCTTTTCTTTTTTTGACGAGCTGATATAAGCTTCTGGATGCATTGCATCGCCAGCAAAAAGTATGATCTTATTCAGCTCCATACGGATAGCTGTTTGATTGTCCATGACTTTATTTGAACTGACAGAGAGCGAGGAAGCACGCTTTAAAATGGCATGTGTATTTGAATGTTTGCTTTGAGCATGCTTATTCAGGAGCATACTTAAAACTAGCATGCCTATTGCTAGCAAATGTAAACTGCTCATAAGCATGCGCGTATTGAGCATACTCAATAGCACGGTTTTAAGCATGCTATTTTAGAGCATGTGTAACAGTAGTTTTAACGACATTTCATTTCTTAGCAAACTTGCCGCATCTTCGCCGTGTTAATATTTGTGTGTCCGATACGATTTATCATCATCAATTACCCTGTGTCCTTTGTTGACTGCCGGCAAATGTTGAATTCGTTCTCGCATCAAACGGCTGATTAATGAGGCGTCACGCTCTAGCTAATTAGAGGGCTGACGTCGGCTAGGCTGTGGCCATCGCGGTGGAGGTAATGATATATGTCCACGGATAAGGTAATATATAAATAAGTTATTAAAGACTGGTGAAGGGAACAGCGGTAAATAAAATACACCTACCTACCTCATTACTTTGTTTGTTGTATTAATGACATTCTTATACTAGTACTAACGATCTGTAGAACAAGTGTTTCTTCTAATTTATGCTTACAAGACTTTTTTAAATATATTCCGTGTTATTACAATAGTAGTTTATGATACAAGGTTGGTAAGGAGGTTTTTAAAACGAGTTGACGTTTTATAAGCCCGAGCCGCAGGCGAGGGTTTATAATCGTCACGAGTTTTAAAAAACCTTAACAACCGTGTGCCATACTACGTTTTTCAATACATTTGCGAGAAAACATTATCGGTACTGCTGAAATTGTAATTTATTCATATAATAAAACTGTAAATTCTAAATATTTGTGCGCGAATTACGCAAAAACCGCTAAACGAATTTTGATGGATTTTTCACAATTTAGTAGATTGAGGTCCAACTTAAAATCTAAGCTATGTTTCATCAAATTCAGATGGGTGGAACCAGGGAAACAGCTTCAACTCTCCGTAGTACTAGCTTTCATATACTAAAGGGGTCATTTTAAACTGGATGCAATATTTTTCTACTGTCCACGCGGATGAAGTCGCGGGCGGAAGCTAGTAGAAATAAAAAAAAACGTTCGTAAACAAAAACGCACGGCGCCGGCGTGCGGTAAAATCAACTTTCCGCACGCTGTACTACTCCGTAAACAAAAACGCACGGCGTGCGGTAAAATCAACTTTCCGCACGCTCGACTGTCATCGTAAACTTACATTTTCGAGCAACTGTATTGAAAAAGATTTTTAAGCACTGTTTAACTAAACACATGTTTAAATGTCATGCTGTCACTTTTTTGACAATATTGTTTGACAGAGACAGCATCACATTTAAACATGTGTTTAGTTAAACCGTGTTTAAAAATCTTTTGTTATAAAACGAATTGTATCTAATAAAAGACTTATTTATTCTTTCACTTTGCTTACATTTACTGCAATTTTTTTTCAATATTAGCAGTATCTTTTTTTTATGTCCTAGGTACTACCTAATGTGAGAAAAAAATATTTATTTTGTTGTCCTAAACAGTTCTGTACCCTATCTATTTAATGAAATTAACTATATAGGTTAAATCCAGCTGTAATATTAAAAGAACGAAGACGCATCCAGCTTAACCTTAGTTCAGTTTTATTTTCACCTGCAGACACCTGGGTTCGGAATTTTCTTAGTACAATAAGCCAAAATACCTTAAGACACAATGTCACCGGAAAATAAACTCTATTAGAACAACATAAGCGCCATTTTAAAGAAACGTTGTTTGTAACGAGACGAGGAAACTTTACTTGGCGTTTAGAAAATGTAGCTTATTAAAGTTTGTCTTATAAGAAAAGGAATTTCCGAGACATTTTTGCGTTTTTTTGTTCTTTAATATAGTATAATGGTATGTGCTTAGAATTTGTAACTTGTGGTTATGTGTAGAGCAAGGACACGCAAATGACATAGAGCAGATGGTTGTATGTCACACTAATGTTAAATGTTTTATGTGCCAAACCTTTAAATAACCTTATCAATAATTAAGACGCTGTATTCGATTTGCAGGTCTTTCGCTCGCACATCTCATGATTTCTCTGAGTTCTAAATCTGAATGCGTAGTTAATTAAAAATATGTTCCGGCCACTTTTCGCGATAAGATTACATACATTTTAACAGTATTTCAGTTTCGTGTTGCTGAAGTTAAGGGTTGTCGTTTCTGGATGTTATTTGAACTGACAGAAACGATAATTCAAGCATATTTTTTTTTTATTTTTTACTGTAGTCTTGTTCCCATTTCTCGTTACAATTATGTTACTATGTAAGTTCTAGATAAAAACTATAATTTCAATAAAATGTCTGTACAGCAAACAAAAATCAAATGACAAAACCATAGTCTCCGCCTAACAAAACTACCTTCAGATATAATGTTTTTGGTTTCTAGGAAAATAATTTGATATCACTAATACTTCATAAGAAGATACTACAAGAAGATGATAATTACTACAAACTAAAGCGCAGCATATTCATACACCTGCACACTTCCAAGACTCCAATTTGCTATTCATTTGCTTCCCTTTGAGATCAGCTACTCCGCAAACAGTCCGGTCTGGTTTAAGCCAGATTGCAGCGTCACTTTGTTTAACTTAACACCGAGGTAATTGGTCATAAATTAACTTAAGCCACCTTGGTAAAGGTGCGTCACTAGCAACTTGGTAAAGACAATTAAAAGGGCTAAAAAGACGCCATTTAGTAGTGGGCTCCTTTTTACTTAACTTATTTTAAATATTTAAAACATTATTGAACTTTTAGATTTTAGGTATTCACAATGCTATTTTTATATTATTTATATTATTTTTATTTTATATTTCAAACAAAAACATATTTTTTAACTTTTGTACAATTTATAACATACTATGCTTGTTGCCTCAGGTGGCAGTACCTGATGAAAAAGATATTTATAAAAGAATTATTTGTAACCTATGAAGTTGTGACCTATCAAGTTTAAAAAAATAATAGAGTGAGCAGTTATAAAAATAAAAAAAATCTTTGAGTTAGAAGTAGTTATGGTTCTACATTACATGAAACACTATTTTGCATTTATGAAATTTCTATATTTTAACTAATATTCTTTCTTATTTTAACTACACCCACCAATCCGCATTGGGCCCGCGTGGTTGGTTATGGCCCATCCTCCTTACCACCCATAAGGAAGGTCTGTGCCTCAGCAGTGGGCACATAAAAAATGGCTGATGGACAACTAATACAAGACTAATTTAAAATAATGACTGAAACTCAAGATCAAGAAAAGCCTTTACTTATTCATTTAGTAACAACACGAAATTCAAATTGTATGAAACCTTATCTACAAGTTCAACTCAATAAGAAATGAAACGATACCTACACCTTTTAATTGCAGTCACCTACCATGTAATTACGGACTTTTATCATGTTTTTTCATGAAACTGAAAAAGCGGTGTTCATATCAGGTATTCAGGTTTATTTTTGAAAACAATGCTTTTGTCGTGTCACATAAATTTTCCGCTTTTATTCGTAAAGGGACTTGTTAAAAGGGACACAACCCGTTTTAAATGAGTCATATCAAAAGTGTTTTATTGTTGTTTATTAAGTAGCGAAGTCAAGTTTTTCTTTATTACTCATACTTACAGCAAAACGTTCAAATTATTGAGAAATATCTAAAGTGATCGAAATAAACAAATTGTTGAAATAGAATAGATGAACTGAAAATAATACAAAATACTCACAAAAAAAAACAAATATACAGACGAACATAGAACCTCCTCCTTTTTTGGATGTCGGTTAAAAAGAACTAAGATACGTTGTCAATAATTAGCAATAATAATTTGGTTGTACTTACGATATCTCGTATTGATCACTTCCGAGTAGGGAATGCAATCGCGATCTCGCGGGATTCTGATCTCGCGCGAGATCCCGAAAATTTCGAGATTAGCATTTCTAATCCCGAGGGATCTCGACTTTACGATCTCGAGTCGGGATTGCATTCCCTACTTCCGAGTTCTCTATACATTATAACTGATACCTACGTCGAATTATTTTTCAATTAAAAAATTAGCAGTGAACGCAATAGCAAAAATTTTGTACTTAAGTAGTATTAAGCCTTGCTTAGTTGTAATTTAAGTAAATGAATGATGAACAGCACATTTCTAATGTAAACCTGCGTGGTTTTTTGTGAATGTAGCAAACAACTTTTGTATTTTTATGTTTATTTGGTAATAAATAAAAATAAACTATTTGACGCTGGTTGTACTACACTGTACTTTAAATTATTAAAAAAATGTTTTACAAATAGAAGTTTTGTACTTTAGGTTATGTTATGTAACGATTCAAAAACTTACCTGCAACGCCTGCAGCATAAAATGTCTTTGCAACTGGTGCACAAACAACAACGTTTGAAATTTCACAATAACACAATGAACACTGAAATATTAGAACGGACACACACAAAAATCACTTAGAATAAAGAAAGGAAATCCAAACATAATTTAAAACGACTTATTTTAGATTGTAAATAACCTCATAGTAGTTTACTGACACAAATATCCACTAAACAAAATGTCAAACCACGGAATAGTCAAGCGAGTTACTTTTTATATGTTGTCAAATTGGGTCATTGTCAACCTAGTATCATTATTTATTTCAGAATACATTGATAATTTATGCCGAGTCGTTTCGTTCCAAGTTTAAAATTTTCTCCTTTTTCTATGTTCGATGTTTCAGAAAGCTCTTTTGGAATATGCGGTCATGATTATGCGGCCATTTATTCTGAATTCACAAAATTGAAGTTTTTCCATGGGTTTCCTGTTCTTAATTTTACGATTGCTTAAAAATTCCAAAAAAGTAAGATAAAATCAGAAACAAAGAAATTATCTGCGACATACAATAATTTCCTTACCTCTTCTCACAGCTTTCTTCCCGACAAGCAATTCATTATACCCAGCTTCTTAAACTAAGCAATACCGACAAGAATCACGTCATCTCATACGCTCTTAGTAACACGTATTATAGCATTAACAATCACTCCATCAGATCTTAGGAGAGAGATCTAAAAATCGATAATGTCGATCGATGCGGGAATCGTAGGATCATTGAGCTAACAGCTCGGGGAAAGTCGTTAATTGACATATTATTATCTCTAGTGATTATTAAATAAAGTTGAGATTTTTATCGTAAATAGTGATGATTGAAGTAAACAGCGGATTTTATTAAGAAAAAGTAACTGTTACTGATCACGTATTTTTTCAGTCTATTACCGTCAATCCTTACTACTTAATATCTTTTCACTCCACTTGCTTAAAAAGTCCGTCATTATAAAGTACAAGAGCCGAGATAAAATAGCATAATAACCCCTAGGGGATAAAGTGTTTTCTTTTTTAATGTTTGTCTATTACCAATGAGCCTACTAAAACGAAAAAGTCTTTATTCATAATCACGAATAAAAACTCGCTCGACTCAATACTGTTTCTCATTCTTATTTTTGAAAATGGAACTAAAAGCATCTCTTCGGTGAAATCATAGACTTATTTATACTCTGAGAATGCGTGTTTGTGTTGCATAGCTGCTACAGCAGAAATTAAAAAAAGTACCATGGCGCGAAAGCTTTAGACTTTTTCTATAATTACAAACTGATTGAATTGTGTGACTGTAATAGGAAAGAAATAATTTTAATCTTTTGCCGTCAAGCACAAATCATTTATTTAAATATTGAACAAAAAGTTTATAAAGTGGAGGATAGAAAAACGAGTGGATTCGTTTACGGAAGTAGGTATAAACTATTTAATATTGTATTTTATTTTCTTGCAATCGTAGTGAAAAGTATAGTGTAACACACGACGCTAAAACCTATTGTAACTCGGTTTCTATTTATTCCCTCGCTAAAGCTCGGGAATAAAACTACCTCGTATGCAATGGATCATATTAGCGTCTTGTATAACAATCTACTATTATCATTACTAATATTATAAATGCGAAAGTCTGTTTGTTTGTTCGTTTTTTTTGTTACGCCGCCACGTAACTACTGAACAGATCATCATGAAAATTTACAAGGATGTATTTAATAGCACTTTAAATTTGATGAAACCAGCTATAAAATTGTATATCATCACTTTAAAATAATAATAGATCTATAATTTGATACTATCACTATAAAAATAATGGTTTGCACTATAAGTTAGTTACCATTTAGTTTCTGTCCAACCATGTCAGACTGACCACAGTTAAAATGGGATGGCAAGATGATAGCAACTTGTGGCATAATGCATACACGCCAGCAGGTCGGTTCTGACGTTGGTGGTCACAATGGAACCTAACCTCCTCCTCGGCTCCTCTATCGCTGCGCCCGCTCGTCGTCGCACCTAATCGTCTGTTTACCAGCACTAAAGTTATAAAATTAATTTGTATGGTGCAAAGTATTAATTTTAAAGCTAAGCAATTAAATTATATAGTGCAAAGTATTAATTTTAAAGCTTAGCATATTTATAGTGGCAACCATTATTTTTATAGCTCATTCAATAAATTTTGAAGCTAAACATTTTATAGTGTGTTACATTATTTTTAAAGTGCATTTATACATTCCCCAATTTTACATACACGTTGTACACCAGAAAAAAAGTATTTTCCCGAGGGATATAGAAATAACTTTCCACGCTGACGGAGTCGCGGGCGGTCGCTAGTGTTATTATAATACTCTTAATAGATGGTATAATGTGCCAATGGTTCTTTTGTTCAGGTATAACATTTTATTTGACGCGCAAATTCAGAATTCAGTTCCCTAATCAAATTCCAGTTCTTAAACTAATTTCCTTTTCTTCTATGTTTTATACGCTCCATCAAAATATTTATATCGCAGTCAGTAGTAAATATTAACATAAAAATCACTAGAGCTCCAGTTATATCCTTTATGTTATGCTCATTATATTAAATAAACCTAAAATTTCGAGAAATTACTCATTATTATCATATCAAAACAAAATGATATTTCATAATTACAGGAAGAAGTCTTTCAAGCGATATACAAACAAACCCTTTCTTATACATTATATACCTTTTATTATTCCTGAATTTACGGCTAGCAAACAGAGAACTTTGGAACCAGATGTTGCCAGTTCTGAAAATTTTTGCTTCAACATTTCCACGTTTTATATTCAACCTTAAATTTTAGATACTTAAGTGGAGTTTCGAAATGGCGATGCATGCAAAACGGGAGTTCATAACTTTTTTAATGTCAGGACTTGAATAGAATTGAATTTCGTTTTAACCAGCTGATTTGTCTTTGTTTACTTAATGTATTTAGGAATTTTTGAAAACTAAATCCTAAGAATATTATAAATGTGAAGAATATGATAAAATGGCAGACTTTTATGTGATCTGTACCCTTAGCACGAACAGCTATCGAGAAAAAAAACGCACGTAAAATTACTCGATAGACAATTCTCAATAGAAAATTTCATTTCGCTTATCGGCGATAAATGGGGTTATACAAATTTCCAATACAAAATTTAACTATCGAATGATTTTACGCGAGTTATTTTTTTCGATAGCTGTTCGTGCTAAGGGTACTGATGATGGCCATCCAGAGAGTGAATGGAGGAGATTCAGATCACTATACTTACATACACAATTACCTACTGATCTTATCAATACTCTAATAGATTTAAGGATAAGTTTGAAAAATCCGGAAAATTTGCATAAAAATGTATGGAAATTCCTGAAACTGAAAACTCTGATCCTTGTGTCTCTAAGAATGTAGATCAGCTCAGTTGGGTATGTACATCGATTTGAATCTCCTCCACTTAATCCCTGGATGACCATCATCAGATCACAACTAGGTCAGTCCTTGGCCGAGAACCAAGGCTTCAAAGTTACCTCGTTTGTATTAAAATAAACTGTGTCCTTAATTATCTGGCCACCTCTCCTCCCCCTCTGTACATGAACTCCATACCATCACCATTTCAACCTACATTATAATTTGACAATAAAACCAATTATACCAACTATACGCCCGTAAGTACCTTATCCCATGTTACAATCAGAGTACTTCTCGCCTACTAAACGTATAGCTATCGTAATTAAAAGTGACAAGTTATAAGATACTTCATTACTGCGAAGGCTTATTAGGAGCTAAAGGCGACCGTCATGATGAGTCAGCGGAACTGTCTGGACTGTATTAAGTCGATCTTAGGGAGGTATGCTGGGAGCACACGAAATCGGGGAAAAGATTTTCGTCATTATAAAAGTAAACTTTGTTAGTAAAAATAAAACTAGTGGCTCTGTGAACGCGAGATTTACACCTCGAGTTTGTGACAATTTTTCTAAATGGTTGAAAACATGGTGTTTTTATTTGTTCGAAAAATTTCTAAAAACTGGCTCGTCATAAAAAACTATATACCTAGTAATTATCGAACCGGCTCACAAAATTACACGAGAAACAGTTGAGAAATGCGACCTGTAGAGGAGAACAAACGGACAGACATACAAAAGCATTTTTGTCCAAGCTGAAGCTGAGACCCTTCACTCGCGCTTCGTGCTCGCTTGGTCTATAAATGCCATACCTATTCACTAACTGTTACAAAATAAGATTCATGATTCATAAATAATAATATTATGATATAAGTGGGTTTACAATAGTTTGCTTACATCATAATTAATTAGGTAAGTATCTATTTTACGAAAAAAAATCTTAGATCTTTTTCTTTTCGGGGAAGGCAACCATTCAAGGGAGACCGTTGTGTTATTTATCTATGTATAAAATTATTTTATACTCTGCTCTTTGCCTTGTCGTACAATTTTAAAATCCACGTTAATTTGTCAGATTTTTTATTTATTCAAATGTATGAGGATACTCGTATGTTCCGTGACTCCTTTTTATGTCCATCGTGATATTCGTTATTCGTGCTCGTGATGCTCGAAAAAACACCCGAATGTGTCACGATAATATTAAACATTTAGGTGCCGACTTTATCAAGTAGGTGCTTATAAGTGATATGATTTTAATAATCATGAATGTAAAATAATTGGGACAACATGTCAAAATACTAACAATAAAAAACTGAAATATGACGATTATCTATTCTACTCAGACTCAAAAAATCAGATTAAAATATTTCTTAGTGTAAATCAGTTTTAAAATTTTCAAAGTAAAAACTATCGAAATTATTGAAAACATGATCGTGTTTAATTGATTACTATAATAAATAGGAGGTCAATATTTAAGGTATTTTTTCTGTCGAGAAATGTTTTTAATACAATGTTTCCGTAAATCACATAACTTAGTAAACCTACTATAATCTACTACTATATCTACATTATTTTTTGGGACCGTTTATTGTCTTGACATTTACTTACTGTCTTGATCTAAACGGTCCCAAAAATATGTGAAATATTTGACGTTGTACCGCCCCTTAAGAAGCAACATTGATATTGATATAAATTTCAAAACAATGTCAGTTTCGTATAATAGAAGTTTGTTCTAACATTAAAGAATGAACTAAAACATAATATAAAACGAGTGACTTGGTAGCTCAGTTGGAAAATCATTGGACTGGACTTCCAAAGGTCGCGGCTTCGAATCCCGCCTGAGAATATGATCTGATGTGGGGCAAATTTTTCTAGTACCTATATATTTTTAATAGGTATAAAAATAGCAGTATAAATGCTAAAATCTCAAATTTAAAAGTCTTTTGACTAGATAACGAGCGATTCAATACTCGCTCGTATCGTCTGCCCAGAACATGGCGAGTCATGGAGTATTAATCATTTATTGTAAACTTTATTTAAGGAATTTGTCTGAAGCCGCTCCACTGGTTCAAGTAAGCACAACGCTCTTAGCATCAAGTGATTAATTAAATATTATCAAGTCGATTAGTTTCCAAGTGATCAAGTTAAAGTAAACAATTTACATACGTCACGTCCTTCACACATAAGGGTAGGCATTGATCATTTTTATTGTTATGATCCTTACATATTATAATTTATTTTGCTTCATTTACTCTCATCACGACATCACAGCCTTAATTTTTTATCCACGGCATAGTGCTTGGCCTTCACCCCTCTCTTTTATCCTCTAACTGCCGGAAATCAACAATTTATTATTGTTGTTATGGTGTCACACTTAGGTAAGATGGTGGTAGCTCGCCAGGCGGACTTGTGTAATGTTATAGCCAAAGAGTACAAATGTACCTCCCTCCTGGGAATTGAACCCGGGAACCCTACGTCTTACACTTACACGTGTGGGCAAACTACTAGACCCCAGAGGTGGCATAAATGCTTTCCGGCTTTGGCTACTCTTTGATTTCTTTCCGGCTTTGGCTACTCTTTGATTTCTT
The DNA here is from genome assembly GCA_950108535.1 of Agriphila straminella. Lineage (NCBI taxonomy): Eukaryota > Metazoa > Arthropoda > Insecta > Lepidoptera > Crambidae > Agriphila > Agriphila straminella. The sequence continues at coordinate 15,643,308 of OX467321.1, forward strand.
TCCGGCTTTAGCTACTCTTTGATTTCTTTCCGGCTTTGGCTACTCTTTGATTTCCATACTATAAGATAAATTTTTTTTGAAGATTTTTACTCACATAACAAGGTCATGCCAAGTCCCGTCGTACTAATGGGCCAACCGCATCGCACAACCAGGGCCCTATTTAATAACGTGACAATTTGTCAATTGTCATGACAATATGGTTTGCATTGCGGTGTAGTTACAAGTAGTTTGTTTTATTTTCAAATTGATTGGCGCAGTGGATATTTATTGTCATGACAGGTGACAAATTGTCAAGTTTATTAGAATTTAATAAACTTGACAATTTGTCACTTGTTAATAGGGCCCAGTTATGCCACCGGTACAAAGCATAAGAAAATGCGGCAGGCAAGGTCATGATAACAGACTGAGATGAAGCAGTTTAAAATAGATATAAGTTTTTAAAAGGATCTTTCTTTTATTTCCCATCCAAACGTAGCCTATTTTCTCTCCTGATTAAGGCACTGTTTATATTTATCCAGCATTACCTTGAACGCAACCGCCCGTATAAATTCGCGACAGTATGATTTACGCGCGTACCTAATTTATGCAGTTAGGCTGCGACAGATGGCGCCGGCTAGCGTATTTCACCCGCTCGCACTTGGGCAAATTAATTTTTCTGGTAAAAGAACATGTTTTAGCTTGTTATTAATATTATGGAAAAAATTTACTATGCGGGGAAACGTTACGCTTATCAAGTAAAAAAAACATGATTTTCAAACAACATAACAATTTAAATTATTATTGGTGATAAATGCCCACAATAGAAACATAAGAATATGATAAACCTGCATTGAAAGAAAAAAAAAGGTATTGAATTGAAGACTTACGAACAATGGATTCCTTTGCCTTCCCAAAAAATACGAATTTTAAACAAGACAACCGACGTATTTGGAGAAAAGTTTCTCATTCGACTATTTCATGCCTAGGCATTTTAGTCAGTAACATTCTTTTAGTTTTATTGAGAAAATAAAAGTGAACTATTTTAAACAACAAAACATTTCTATAATAATTGTTAATTTTAAGCTGTAAGTAGGTACCTACATTTTATTTAACATTAATACTTTAATATTTTCTCCAGAGCAAGAAAACATTAAAAGTAGCTCAACGTTAGTTTCATGATCGAGTGAATAACGTGCGTGGTTTCAGTATTGCTTTCTCTGTGGTGGTTTCATCAAAGAAAAAAATGTGTTTGCAAAAGTTTATAAAAATTGCTTTTGAATTTCTTTTTAATATTATGAGAGCAGCTCTGCTGGTGCTATTTTAGTGAATTTGTGTGTTCAAGTACAATATCAAAACCTGTCATAAAACGGATCATGATTTTTTTAACAATCGAGGATGTATTCAGCAAGTATTTCGTATTTGAGTGTTGTTCGTGAAAAAGTGTACTTAATCTAAAAGTGTGGTTGGAAAATGAAAAAGTTTCTCGCTGTGTTGACAATTTTGTTCGTAGGAAAATGTTAGTGAATTTGATCAATTTAAGTGTTATAGTGCAGTTAGTGAATTTTATTTTATTTTCATTGATTTGTGTGTTGGGAGAAAAGCTTCACCGAAAACACCAGCGGTAAGTAGGCTTAGAAATTTTTACTAAATAATTCATTACATTATTTACATGTTTCAACTATTTTGCTTACGCTAAAGCAGTGGGTGTCGTGCGACTAAAATGATCAAGCTATTTTCATGCATAAAATTAAACTGTTGCGACGCTATTTGCAAATAGTATAAGTACGATCGAATGTCCCAATAGGGATGTTGACTAATGAATAAAATAACGCAATACTAATAAAAATCGTAAACATATTAAACTTTTAGAGTAGCTTGTATACCTCTTGGTTTTATATATTGCATATTATTTGTTTTATGACCCTTCAAAGTTGGGTGGACAAGTCCATTTAAAAAGTATGAAATTTATTAAAATAAATGATACCTTTAATTAGTCCGTAAAATGTATAGCAAATTTGTCGAAGAAACCATTTTGATAAACACAATATTTAATATAGCTGCTGAACAAATTTCCTATGCGTTGCATACAAACTTGCAAGGCGTGACGTCATAACGTGCAAGCCATTAGTATGGAGCGTTTTTGATCGAGTCCATTTGTGTGCATTTCACACTGTGATATCTCGGGCAGTTTTCATGCTAGCGAATTAATTCTTTTACCAATGTTTCTTTTTTTGAGAGGTAATTTATGTAACATAAAATAAAAAAAATAGTCAACATCCCTATTACATCAATTTCGTAAGTCAAAAACTTCCGCCATTTAACATTGAGCTTTCAACCTTTACTTCCAAGGCTGTTGCAGAACAATATACACATCTTGACATTTAAACGCATAAAAACTTCTTTCAAAGTAGGATAAACTACAGTTATCATATTGAATTATTAACAAGGATAACCACTTAATGCTGCCACATAAAAAGTTTGTGTTTTATAGACAGAAGCGCCCCTCTGGCAGTACCTATTCGAAAATACTACAGTAATTTGTTTTGATAATATTATGTATGTGGTTTTATTGCGATAGGAACTCCTCGGTGAGGGGTCGTCTAAGGCTTCCCGCCCACGAGCGATTAATCGCTGAGCTATTTTTTGTCGCCGATCATAGAACATTCAGAGTTCGATACTTAAACGCCCACGAGCTACAAAAAGTCGCAAAATCTATGTATCTAGGGTAAGACGTAGCTAAAAACATCACTTGATTAATGGACCCTTAAGTACGTACTGAATATAGCCTGGATTGGCCTGACATTGTCTGTAGGAAATGTCTGTGTGCGCGTGCACGGAAACCGCAATTTGTTTGAGGCGGCTTTTCTTTCTACTTTATATTTTGCGCTGCTGCTCTGTCGGTATAAAAAATCAATAATTCCTCATTAAAACGCTGATCAGTTAACGATGAAGCCGTAATGATCCCAATAATAACTGGACACCAGCAATGCAGTTTACACGGATCGCATTTTAAGATAAACTTAATGACAAACAATTACGGTTTTAATACCTATCTATAATGATAAAGAGTTTTTAATAATTACACACTGTTCATTTATAAGTAGGTTTATCTAAAAAAAAAATATTGGCACTTCTCTTCCCTTTTCCAATCAAGTTTTGTTTGCGTGTGTGTGTGTTATCTATTCTCGCCTAAACGGGGCGGTTGGACGGATTGTTGGTAGACAGATTAACATATAGGCTACTCTTTATCCTGGTCAATAGGCTATAATTTTGGTTGTATGAGATGGTAAGACCTGTACTACTCTTTTGTAGGGTTCCGTACCAAAATGGTAAAAAGGAACCCTTATGGTGTAACTCAGTCTGTCTGTCTGTCTGTCACAGCTGGATATCTTGAGAACTACTAATGGTATCAACTTGAAATTTGGAATAGTTTAAGATGACGTTTGTCCAACTATTTTGCAAATAAGAAAGAAATAAAAAAATAAATCTTTTTTTTACAACAGGGACCGAAAAGGGGTCTTAAAAATTTTAAGTGAAGCGACTAGGGCATGTGGGATATCATGTTTTTCTTTTTTTTAGGCCGCATAGTTTTTGACTTATAGGGAAAAATGTAAAAAAAATACCGTCCCCCCCTTATCTCCGAAGTTTGCAAAGAGAAAAATCTAAAATAATTCTATGTGATAGTAGTTTACGTAAAGATTACAGGAAAAAAAAAACGATGTCTCAATATAACATACTTTTTTAGAAATTCAAAAAACAAACAAAAATTTTATAGTTCCTCTACCAGTCAACAGTTGGCCCTGACCTAAGAAAAAATTATTTAGTTCTACTATCGGTCAAGAGATGGCGCTGGCCTAAGAAAGAAAAATAATTCCACTATCGGCCAAAAGATGGTATCAACAGCTCTGCAGTGTATTTATTATGATGGTACGGAAACCCTCGGTGCGCGAGTCCGACTCGCTCTTGACCGGATTTTTTTAAATGTAGCAGGGGTTTTATTAATATCGCGTTATAAATAGCTAGCTACAGTCCTAACAATAAATAGGTTTCTTCAGCGGCTTTTTAGAACCAAAAGCTTTAAATAAGTCCGTACAGTCGCACACGCAGTCGTAACTATAAAGCTGATGCGTCGTGTATCTCGATATGAATTGACATGACGCGCTTACAAAACAATAATAAGCTTTTATTTTTTTTTCTTCCTCTGATAAATTATTCATATCATAATCCGAAAGATGAGAGAGACCACTTACTTTAAGGGCTACGATGTGAATTTGTATCTTAACCACATTTTTGTGGTATCGTTTGCGGATATCATGCTTTCCTATTTTTGCGAGATTATGATAAAAAAAAAATTATAATAATGAGACAAACATATTCAGGAGAGTTAGTAGAACGTCTTAAATGTTTTTATACATAAATAAGTAATAAAATTGTTATGGCATTTATTACTTACTTGGGTTCGATGCTGTTATTTTAGTAGGTAATTAATTACTATTATAGGTCTTGTAATGCCAGATTACGTTAAGTTTTGGTTCAATTCTATTTTTAAGTGGAACAATTATATATGTGTTTTGTTCGAAGAGAGGGTCAATTTAATTTTTATTTTATTTTATTTTATAAGAAAATCCAAAAACGTTACTTTACCATAACGATTAGCTCGAATACTTACCTATTACATTTGAAAGTTTACGTTATCCTTTTCAGAAAACTTACTAATTCTAAGCACCCAGTCCCTCCGACTACACACCGTTCCAGCAACTCACCCGACGGGTCTAATTTAATACCTGCATTTATTATCGTCAAGAATTAACCGTTCCGATTATCATATGATTTGATGGACGCACTATCTGCCGATCGTCCGTGCCGCCCACCGCACTTAAAACATTATAGTCGTTTGCATCGCCCCGACTTGATAGTGGTTCCGTAAGTTTAAAGATTGTAAAAAAACCCTAAGGCCCTCCGCTGCGTCAAGCGGGACACGTGCGCGGGGCGACATAGATTAGAGTTCTCTCATGCACTGCAAGCATCGGTCCGTCAGAAAACCAGCAATCTATATTCCCGCGCCGTGTACTCGCGGCGGGATCCCGCTTTACGCAGCGGACGCACAAGCTATCAACGCTAGGTTATGCATGATGGTTATTTCTGTAAGGTCAAAACCGTCATGCATACCCTAGCGTGTATGAGACAAAACTGTGCAGTTATCTATGCCTCTTCATGCAACCTTGCCACTCGGTTATGGCTGTGGTCAAAACCGTCGTGCATAACGTGTGTGTCTTCGAATATACGAAATTGTGATATTAAATGCCAGCTCGAGTAATTTTGCTGACCATATTTTTTGAGTACAAATATATACCAGTAAAAACATTAGGGTGTATCATTTTGATTTCAATATGAGTGCTGAATCAAATTAAAAACAGTTTACTGGTATTAAAAACAACCCGATATTAAACAATCGATAATTCACCGAACGCATAATACAGAATTTAGCTTAGCCTTTTACTTTGTAACACTTACTGAGTGGTCAGACTTATTGAAGAAGTAATTCTGTCAATATTTTTTGAAGTTTTTGACAGTTTCACTAATGGTATGTAAAAGCATAGTTCCAATTTTGCCCACCGGATCAGATAATTTTTTTCAGTCACCAATTGCTATTTACACGGTCGATTTTCGCACTGCGGCGAAAGTTGTGCGGCTTTAGTCACCAATGTAAATACCGCAAGGAACCCTAATTTGTCTGGGCCCACAGACGACGTTCATTACGACTAATTATTGTTATCTCTTTGGTAGCAATCGGTGCTGCCCCATAATGCCGCACAAATGGAGCTACTTTACGACGCAGATCACGTTTTTTTTTCTAACTCCAGAGACGAAACTTTTTGCTAGATACTTTCCCCAAATGACATTTTACTTTTTTTAATTGATATACGTTGATAACTTCTTAATGAAGCAAAGGCACTCAAGAATAATCAGCTGAGATGATAGTTTTATCTTTATTTATGTGGGGTTAGAAACTAAATGTATCGATAATCGTTTATTGGTTAAAACGGAATATAAACTTGTAGCCACAGATGAAGGTAATTGGTTAAATTCTCTAAAAGAATCTTAACATATAGATAGGTAGTAATTTTACTATGATAAAGGGTATTGGATTTTGATAAAGGGTCGCCTAAATGGGTCCTCGTCTTAATAAAGATAGTTAAGAGTTTATAGTTTAAAGTTAGATAGATAATAGTTTCATCTTCATCATCATCTTAACAGCTCATTTTTTATGCACAATAGGATAATGCTTGGCCTTCACCTCAGCTAATGTTTAGTGACGATAAGGCCGAAGGTGGAAGCGCACTACACCCGGAATCCTCATCACTGAGGAACTGAATATCTTACCTTTAACTGCCGGAACACAACAATTTTCGGCGCCAGATTTAGGTAAGATGCTGGTTGCTAAGCCAGACGGACTTGAAATAAGCCTTACCACTAACCAAACCGAGTACAAATTGTTCCCCCCTGAGAATCGAACCCGGTACCTCTGCGTCTTACACGGGTGGGTGAACCACTAGAATACAGAGGTGGTTGTGATCATAGTCCATTGCAAGACCTACGCCTCTTCCGTTCCGTGGGAGGACGTTCCTTGCCATCACCATTTTCTGTGGTTATCATAATCTCCACGCTTGCCAGGCGTTGAGGAGCGTAGCATTGGGCCCTTTTCTAAAAGCCAAAATAATTATTTTCAACCTTAACACAAACAAACGAGATTTAAGTATGTCAATATTGGCAAAATAATTATTTTCAACCTTTTACCTTTACTTATTTATTGTTCTATAGTAACCAACTCCCCATAATAAAAACATATTCATCCATCACTATCTGGTTTCTGTAACGTCCCGTTTTTTGCTCATTCACTAAAGAGCTCTCGGATTGGTCTAAAACACACCTTACGCTCATGTCATTTGTATTATTTCAGACTAATGATAGGCCGGTACAGTGACTTGACCGAATTTGTCGTGCCTTCGCATAGTCAAGTGTATATGAGAAAAGTATCTTTAACACATTCACTGCTATATTGAGACATACACAATAGGAAATCCTATTGTTTGTCACAATATGATTCCTATTGTGTGTACCTATGTGTAGCAATTAATGGGTTAAGATTTGAAACAGCGTTTAACAAACGAGTTTTACTCATATTATACTGTTCTACAGTGAGCTGTAGTAAGACCTCGCTCAAATTGTATGTTGTTTAAAAATTTATCTAATAGATGTCGCCACGAGGTTTAGGTATTCTTCTAATTTATCTATTCGAAGCTAGATGGCGTTTTCAACTTTGATCACTTTTAAGAGGGGTATTTTTTTCTGACAGTTTCTAAAAACATAGTCAACAAAAAAATCTGTATAATTATCAAACTTGCTCACAAAATTTCAAGAGAATCGGTTGAGAAATGCGACGAAGCATCTAAAGTAGCTTTCTTTTGACAAGCGATTGTAACTTTGGAAACATTGTATAAGAAAATGCTTTACTGTTTTCACTTTAAGTGTACCCTCAAAATACCGAATCATCATTATTTGCGATGATTCGGAAGTTCCCACTGTTTCCAATTTTCTAAATTAAATTATTTAATGCCCGCGTTTCTGATCTTTCAATTTATTTGTGTTAGATTTGTCGGTTTCCTGTTCTTTAAGTGAAACTTTATATTTAATTGATTAATAACATAGCTGAAAGTGAGATTTGGTGGTTACTATGAATTTGATTGTAGATTTGGTAGCAGGTGGAAGAAATACTTAATTAAAGATTTTTTGACATATCGTGCGGTACTTACATTCTACTCGTATGTACACCGTCATTTTGTAGTCGTTATTAACCTCTTTAAGAGAGGTTCTACCAATGATAAAGAAACATGGGTTGAAAAATGACATTTTTTTTTGTCCTTCCTTATTATCTAGACAGCTCAATGGGAAAGTAAATTTTTAAGTCGATTTTCGCCCCACGTTTCTTTGGCAGTGTTTTGTTTCATTGGTAGAACACTCCCTTATAATATACGACGTGAATTATTCGATCCAAATCAGAAACTAGACGAAAAACTTATTTTGTATGGCTATCAACCCGTCAAGCGTGAAAAAATCCCAATTGCCATAGAATAATCGAAATTGTGCTTTTCCCCTATAATTATACACATTAATGGTTATAATATTATGTATTTTAAACCAATATAAAACTCTAAATACATTTTGTCTTAAAATTAATGTAAATATCGTATCCGTTCATTTCAGAGATGTAAATTAGGATGTCAATATCATTGTCATAACAGCCCAGCGGGTCTACCGGCTAAAAACAATGAAGTTAATGTTAACTGTAAGTATGTGATACATTGCTACTTTGTTTTGGCACAAATAAAAACTTACCAAAGAAAAGAAGCAATGTATCACATACTTACAGTTAACATTAACTTCATTATTTTTAGCCGGTAGACCCGCTGTCCACTACAGGCTTTGAACATCTTCCATGAAACGAAATAAAGATGTCAATCAGCTACAAAACAAAAACAAAAAATAACTGTCTGTAAAATATACACAAGCAATTGTAAATTACACATTTTCTGAAAGTTGCAGTTCTCGTTAAGCGCTTTCCTGTACTAATTCACTCTCTATTGTAACTTGTAACCAAAACCAATAAAATATATTAGCGCCAAAGCAATTTGCAACGCAATAAGGGTAACAATACTCAATTATGTTGGTTTAGCTGAAGTGCGCTTGCGCATGTATAAACCTCAGTTCACACATGCAACAGGTTCATCCGAAAATGAAAGCAACAATGTAAATTCAACGCATAGGCAGTAGGTAGAAAGTTAAGCTATTGAAGAAAATAGTAACGAAATTAATTACATATGACACCTGACAGCTGAAGCTCGGTGGCGCAGTGGTTTAGCGCCTGGCCCAGCGATTGCGGAAGTTAAGCAACGTTCGCAAGGGTCGGTCATGGGATGGGTGACCAAAAATTTATTATCTCCAGCTCCTCCGTGCTTCGGAAGGCACGTTAAGCCGTTGGTCCCGGCTGCATTTGCAGTCGTTAACACCCACTAATCCGCATTGGGCCCGCGTGGTGGGTTATGGCCCGTCCTCCTTACCACCCATAAGGAAGGCCTGTGCCCCAGCAGTGGGGACATCAAAAATGGCTGATGGACACATGAGACCTGAACTTCTGACCATAGTTTTGGAGTCGAGATCAAGATACTTATTAGGCATAGTTATTTAAAGCGAATTTAATTTAATTAATGAAAAAGGTACTGATTTAATCAATGAAAATATAACTACTTTCATGAAGAAAATTAAATACGCTGAAATAAAGCATGTGACGTGTGTTTCTCGCTCCAACGAGGGCTTTTCAAAGTGACATTTAAATAATAAAAATAGTTACTATTTGCCTCACTAGATGGTGTTGATGGAAAGAGAAGCTTAGTAAAAAAAAATACATTGACACATTTTATCAACGCCATCTATCGAGCTTCAACTTTTTGTCATTTTGAAAAGCCCTCATTGTAGTAGTTCTTGTGAACACAGCTTAAATTGCGAAGCCAGTGTTATTTTTCAAATATCATGTCATACTTTGTCAAACAGCATCATGTTGCCAACTGTCTATGCCGGCATTTTAACGACGTGGTCAGGTTACGAATTATGTTATTTAAAACTCATAATTTGCCATTCAAAAGTATGAGAAATCCCTTGGCTGGTTTGTCTTGTATAACTTGTAGTTTTGGTATTTTTGTAGTACTTACCTACAATGAACATATTTTTTTTATAATTTGTCTGACAGAATCGTATTTTTAGTTATAAGTCGGAGTCGGTTCATCCCGAGAAAATGCTACCCACCATTTTGAAATTATTTTAAGTGAGTATTGTTACACTTAGTGATTTCAAGTGCCATCTCTCGACAAAAATTATTTGCCTCTCGAAAGTATTCTAAAAAAATCTAACGCCATCTATTGACAAATAACCGTAGTTTTGTAACAAACGCAAATACGTTTTCCGATCCAATTGAGACAATTCAGAATTCAAATGAGAATCGGTGACGGATGGCAGGGCCGGTTATTTGTCAGGGCTGCCTCTCACGCAAGCATTGTGTTTTCTAGTGCCTACTTTTATTCTTTAGTTACACAAATAAGTCCGGAGATAGGTCTTTCACCTGATATGCTTGTAAACTTTACTTAAGATGCATTTTCCATCCCTTTCTTCAAACGGGACGGGTCACTGAAAATTGGCTCGAGTGTCGTGCTGTTTGGTGTAGGAAAGGAAGTAAATCCTAAGTAGATGATAAAGTATCATAAATAAAACATATTTTTGAAATTTTCAAAATATTTTTTTTTGTTTTTGGATTTATTTTTATGTACATAGGTTTTGGTTCATACTATATTATATCCCCTGCAAAGTTTTATGGACTGAGCATTTAATGTTGGGGTCTCCATACAAAAGATTGCTTTATTTTCTAACACTAGTTACAGTTTTGCTGAAGTTTCTAATGTGCACCAATGTTACGCTCCTTGCAAGTTTTATTAATGTAAGAAGTTCTGTAATTTGACAGTAGTTAAGATCAAAGAGCCAAGAAAATTCACATTGCAAGTAATTTATTTTAGTAACGAACGCTCAATTTTTAAGAAACCTTTTTAACGAATTCAAAATAATAATAAAATCAAACAAATTATCCGCTTTTTGACGAGATACAATACTCTTTCTGTTCTACATCAGCGAGGTTCAATCCTTAGGTCGTGGCACGTGCTTCGGATTCTTTCTGAGGCCCTTTCGAACCCACTATTAATCACTACACTTTGTGTTAAGAAAAGATTTTCCTTGTTGTGTTCCTTACTTTATCTTCATTTTATATTGTTTTCTATAACCTCGAATTACAGTCTTAAGAAATATCCAAGAGTGAAAAGATTTATTTAGGTATATCAGCTATTTTCTAATTATAATAGTTTCTACCGATAGAAGTACCATGGGCACTATCGTCGCTAACCAGTCCTTAGGTTAAAATCGCTTGCACGCCCGCCGCGCCGTCACTCGTCACCTCAGTGCTTGTTTGCCCAACAGACCAATTAAGGCGAAAATGACCTTTGAATGTAGTATGCTTAAGAATCAAATTCTACACAGTCTAAATCAAGAATGACTCCCGTAATTATTTTATTTATTTTTTATTTTATTAATTATACACATAAACGAGCAAAAGACTTTTAGAATTTTACTCTTCGTGCTTGTAGTATGGCTTACCACCAAAAATTAACCGACATCCAATATCGAAATTCTCAGCGCGTGCTTGTTTGCCTTATATCCTCAAATAAACCAATCACAGACCTGCTCGCTCATGACGTCATACGTCGCTGTTCCGCCATATTTTGGATATAGGGCAAACAAGCACACAATACTAAAATACTTTTGGTTGCTGTTTGGCTAACATCCCAAGGGATGTAGTTTATATCCATTAACGTAAATAGATTTTCGTTTTTTTGTCCAATATCCATTTTGAAACCGGTTTTCCACATGGGAATTTCAAAGTTTTTTTTTTTATAGATTATTACAAGTCCAGATGTACCATATTTTTTGAAACTATCGTAATATTACTGCTTTGTTTGGGTCATTGCATAGAAAAACAAAAAAACATTGCTCCTGTAAAATTACCCAAATGGTCTGTTGGACAAACAAGCATTGAGGCGACGACATCACAACATTATGTACGTTTAGTTCGTGCAAGGGCGTTACGCGTGCACATGAATTTTGTTACTAGCTGGTTAAGCGACGCTGTTGCCCAATTTGCCCATGGTACCCATTGAGCGTACAACAAATACTCAGCCATGCTGTTAAAAAAATATTTTAAGGTAACGTGTTGTACAAAACCACTTCTAATTTTATACATGAAAAACCCTACTAAGGAATTTCCAGTAAAATCTCCATGCTTTGAGCTAGGCGGCTTGTTATCTCTACACTGAAGAGACGGTGGAATTCACGTGGAATACGCGAGCTATGGCCACGAGTACAACGATGAGCGGGGCGCACACCTTTGAGCGCCCTTGAGTTGGGTTTGAACGATAAACAGTCCACGTACGAACGAGTTAGTACTTTAAAGGAAAATGTATCTGTGTAAATGTTGTTGTGTGCTAGTTAGAAAGTGTATCACAGAACTGTGGGGATAAGATGGGACATACCACGCGCATAGCGAAAAACTATGAGCGTAACATTAACAGCGGCTGAACAAGGTCTCAAAATCAAATAAAGCTACTTATTTATTTTGTTTTATAAATAGCGAAATCCTTTTAAACATCCTTTCAAAATTCGGAACCGTCATTTTTATAAGCATACATCTAAATCACGCGTTATTTAGGTAGGTAACACCGTAGCAAATAAAACAAAATTTTAAAAACCCCCCGACAAACGGCTGATCAGGTCATGGTTACCTTACCATATACTTCCAATCTCATTGATGTAACACGGTACTAAATTTCGAATCGATAGGACATATGGAAGGTAGTCAGATCACCTCATCAACTATTAAAGAGCTGATGATCTTCAAACGGCTGATTAAGTCAACACAAAAAAAACTAAACGAAAATCGGTTCATCCGTTTAGGAGCTACGATACCACAGACACATACACAGACATACATACATACACTCACGCCTGTTTCCCATGGGGGTAGGCAGAGACACAGACACGTTAAACTTACAACACCCCTCTCTTTTTGCATCGGGGGTTAAAAAGGATTTGTATTCTGTCAGTAGGCGTATTACTCGTATGAGTTTATGCTTACTACTCGATAGCGAATATAGTTAATTAGTTTGGTTACCGCCAGAGGCACTGTGTTAAATTGCTTACTACAGTTGCAATCGATTCTAAACGTAACTGAGCGAACAGAGCGAACTCATATTACAGGCACAGGTTATTTTATGTTTTATATAGGATTTTCATTCACGTCTATCCTATACCAACAGCAACAAGTCTGTCAATCAATGTGATGATCAATGTGATCACTCAACGTGATATCGCTACCACTCCAGCCTCCGCTTACCGCTGTGTTTAAAGACCCAGGTTGAAGGTTTTCGTGACCCTGAGATGCGAGTGTCTTGTAATTTGTCACACTGCTGCGATATCGCTTCCGCACCAGCCTCTGCTCACCGCTGTGTTTAAAGACCCAGCTTGAAGGTTTTCACGTGGCCTGCGAGGAAGCAGGAAGCCATTACCCGCCACATGAGGGCGCCAGTTTTGGCGGGAGTTGACGACGTTACAGCCTTTGTGAGACTGATGATATTTTTGATGTAAAAAGATTCAAAATGCAGAATAATGGTTGGGGTTTTTATACTGCATTATGATAGAGATACCTGTCTTTAACTGCGCATCGTGATGGCATTTTATTTAGAAGTGGTAAAGCGCCAGTGTAATCGATTGTACAAATTACGATGAATCAGGAAATCGGCGAATCTGGAATACGACGAGTCAGGAAGGTGACGAATCCGGAACAAATCCTTGAAACTTTATAGCAGCTTGTGGGATTCTGTAACATTTTTTTAAAGTCATGTGTCATCACACCAGCCTTTTTTTATAGTTCCACTGCCGGGGCGCAAGCCTTCCTTATGGGTGGATAAGGAGGATGGGCCATAACCCACCACGAGGGCCCAATGTGGATTGGTGGGCGTTAAAGACTGCAAATGCAGCTAGGACCAAATGGCTCAACAATCTCAACATGCCTTCCAATGCACGGAGGAACTCGAAAAAATAATTTTTTGGTCATTCATGGGTTCTGCTGGAGAGTATGCTTCTTGGCAGAACCCAATAAAATTGTGAATTATAATTTAACTACAATATACACAATTTTTCAAACTTTGTTACAAATTGAAATTAATTATAAACATTTTACTCCATTAATCAAATTCATCAACTCTGACTAGGTCTTGCTAGGAAGTATATTACACCAATTAAGAGTATTTTGTACTGCGATCATCTATTTAGGAACATTATTTGCAACGCAAAAACACTTTGGCTTCATGAGATAACAGAATTGATAATGGTATAGTACCTTAAGAACTAGCTACTTTTCCTCTTACTATTAAATTTACAGTAACACCCTGTATTTACTACTGGAACTTAATAAATACGTTATTCGCACAAGAATCAATCACTATCAATGAGTATCAGTGAAGCTTCGAAGTAAATAAACAACATAATTGAATACACAACGGTTCCTTGATGTTTCACTATTAAGTTGAATCTACGCACATTTATCAAGAAGAGATAGATATGCAGAACTGCAATTACCTCCCACGCTTGAAAAGATTGAAATTACTAGCTACAGCCAGTTCTGTATAACTAAATATATTGTTATTTGAGGGATTAATTTTGTAGCATAAATCATAGTTGTTTGCTCAGTCTATGCTGAAATAAATCCGGTTTCGTTATGCTTTTAAACGGCCACTGTTTTGACTGATTCCAAAGAGATAATGTAGCTATTTATTGCGTTTGTTGTTTGTGTGGTAGGACTGGTAGTTGGTTAATTTTTTTTATAATTATCATAGAGCAAAAAAGTTGATTAGGTACCTATGGGATTATTGCTTACTGTTAAGTATGAAACTTTTATGTCAATATTTTTTTTGTATCTATTGTTCCTCAGTGATGAGGATTCCGGGTGTAGAAAGCTTCCACCTTTGGCCTTATCGTCACTTAACATCCAGGTGAGGTGAAGGCCAAGCACTATCCCGTTGGGTATTAAAAAAGTACTCGATAAAAAGAAAATAGGGTTAAAAAACAATTACCATTTAGGGGGATGATGATTTGTCTCTTGCAAGAAAATAAAAAATATGCAATTAGTTACTGAATGAATGCCAAAGCCGGGATAAATACACAATTTCAAAAGCACTTTATTTTATGACGACCAAAAACCCTCTAATTAAATATCAAAACTTAAAGATCATGCATCGTAAATTAGCTCAGATTATCACTGTGATATAAAAATATAGTTCTATTTAAAGAGTGTTAAAATGGAGCACGACTACACGGGAAAGCTATTAAAAAATAAATTTTATTGAGTGTGAACGTCGTTAAACTTACGATTTATAAGTAACGAGTGAAACGATGACAGGACTTATTTAGACAGGGTTACAAATTCATTAGGCAGCGGAAATCATTCAGTGACGAGTTAAGGATGTTGAGACTGTGTCGTATTTAGGGGAACCCAAAAAATGCACGGTGATCATCGTAAAAAATAATTTGTGACGATCATTTTAGTACATAAGAGGAGCTTGTGATACCTATGTACCTATCAAATGTTTAATATTGTCAAAGATGTTAAACTGAAATGAAAACGATAATTAAAACGAAAAGCTTGTTTCAATAACAGCTTTGACTGTCATTTTGTTACTTTTGTTAAATTAATTAGTTTCGTTAATTTTTTAAATAAATTATTTTATACAATGATGGCGCATCCCTTGGATAAATTTATTATTTTAGGTGATTTTAATTTAAGTGATGACGTCACGTGGATCCGAAACCCAAACAGCTTAGAGTTAACCCCCCAAGCTAATTTAAATAGTGAGCATCTAACTGAGTTTTTAGATATAATGTGTTCTTGTGGGCTCAGTCAATTTAATGGTGAATTGAATAAAAATAATCGGATTCTAGATTTAGTTCTTGCTAACGTAAGTGCACGTGTCTGTGCTTCTGATATCCCACTAGTATCTGAAGACGCCCACCATAAATCATTAGATATATCAATTGACTGCTCAAACATTAAGACCTTAGACAGTATGTGTGTCTCAAAGTTCTTGTTTAATCGAGGCGATTATTCGAAGATTTGTTCGAATCTGGATGCCATCGATTGGCACACAATTTTGAAGTCGCCCCTATTGGATGATGCTGTTCAACTGTTTTACAATAAGCTATATGAACTCAGAGACAAACACATACCTCGCAAACCTGTAAAATCAAATCATTATCCTCCATGGTATAACTCGTGTCTTATTAAAATGTTGAGGGAAAAATACAAGTTTCATATTAAATATTTGACCTATGGCAACCTCGCCGATTATCAATCATTTAGTGTTATACGTCAAAGAGCAGTTAATTTAGAAGAAAAAAGCTATGATAGCTACATCGCAAAAATTGAGTCATCAATAGTTGATAATCCAAAAATATTTTGGTCTTACGCTAAAAGCAAAAATAAATCTAGTGGCATACCTAACGTAATGAAGTATAGAGATACCCAAGCTGATTCGGGTAGCGAGATATGTGATTTGTTCTCCAAATACTTTCATTCGACTTTTTTATCGGGGGATGTAAATAATACTTCTCTGGAATCTAATGCTGATGTGGGTCCCTGTAGCATAGCCTCGGTTGAGGTCTCGACTACTGCAGTACTTGAGATGATTAAAGCTCTCGATTTATCTAAATCTGGTGGTCCTGATCTTATACCCCCTATATTTATTGTTCGCTGTGCTGATAGTCTTGTTATTCCATTATGTATCCTTTTTCAACGGTCGTTAAAGGAGGGAGTCGTACCTCCGATATGGAAATCAGCATTTATAACTCCTATCCATAAAAAAGGCGATAAATCGGACACTGAAAATTATCGTCCTATCTCGAAATTATGTCTTTTTGCTAAGATCTTGGAAAGAATAGTATACGAGCAGGTTTATGCTTCACTCAAATGCTCCTTCAACGAGAAGCAGCATGGATTTCTAGCCGGGCGCTCTACTACATCTAATCTAATATTGGCCAATGATTTTATAACGGAGGGCATGAATGACTCGGCCCAAGTCGATGTCATTTATACCGATTATCGTAAATGCTTCGATCGTATCGATCACAGTGTGCTTATGGCTAAGCTTGCTGCTGCAGGTATTCATGGGGACTTGTATCGCTGGTTCTGTTCATATATCGATAATAGAAGTCAAGCTGTAGTTATACAGGGTTACACTTCCAAATGGAACCACGTTCCATCTGGCGTGCCCCAGGGTTCGCTTTTGGGGCCGCTTTTATTCACAATATTTATAAACGATGTCGGTGACTGTTTTTTAAATTCTAAAATTCTTATGTTTGCAGACGATATGAAAATTATGAAAACTATTAAATGTGATTCTGATGTGATAGACCTTCAAAATGATCTGAACAGATTCGAACAATATTGTTATAGAAATAAATTAGATTTGAATGTTTCAAAATGTTTCCAAATGACGTTTACACGGAAGATAAATATCATCTCCTCTAATTACACTCTTAAAAATACCCAAATTTCTGTTGCTACCGAAATCAAAGATCTGGGAGTTACTCATGATAATAAGTTGATATTCGACAAACACATCGACAATATTGTTAAAAAAGCCAACAAGATGCTAGGGTTTATAATGAGAATGTCTGCGGACTTTCGTAATCTAAAATCAATCAAAATATTATACTGCACCTACGTAAGAAGTCACCTTGAGTATGCTAGCCAAGTCTGGAATCCCCAATATGAAATATATAAGTCACGCATTGAATCTATTCAAGGAAGGTTTTTAAGATATCTAGATTATAAGGCCCGTAATTTTTCTATTGATTATGAACAACGCTGCAAGCGTTATCACTTTCTGCCATTAACATTAAGACGAAAGATAAGTGACATTTTGTTCTTATTCAGAATTGCCCATGGATCGGTAGACTGTGCCGATCTTCTTTTTAAACTACCGCTACGCACTAATTTATCACTAAGGCCACGGCCCATTTTACATGTACCTGCTGCCCGAACTAAATTCCGTCATAACTCATTCATTATCAGAGCGATTCGAAGTTTTAACAGTGTTGCATCTGATGACCTTGACTTGTTTTGTACCAGCTGTCGAAAGGTTAAGCGACTTCTAAGTGAACAATACTTTAATCAGCATTAACTTTTAATGACAAAATTTGAGTTTTGTTTATTTTTAAGCGTTTGCAATGTTTTTTGTTAACTTTAAGTAAGTAGCACTATAAACATGAATTTTTCTTTTCTTTTTCTAGTAAGTACCTAAGTATATCATCTTTGTACTTTAAATATATAATTTACTTTTAATAATTTACTTTCTGCATATTACTGTAGTGTTCAAGTGTGTAAAAACTACCTTAATTTGTAATATTTTAGTTTATTCCTACTCATATGATGTGAGCTCAAGATTTTTTAAATATTTTTTCTAAAACTATCTGTGGAAATTTTTAATTAGCATAGGATTATCCATAGTCTTATACATTAAGTTATTTGTCTGTTAATTTCCCAAATACAATAAAATAAAATAAAATAAAATAAAAGCTTTAATGTGTATTCTTTTGGTTCACTACGAACGTAAAAACTGCAGAAAATCAAAGGTATGTAGGTACTATTGTAGAGGTTAAAATATACTTAAAGTTTTTAGGTACCTATGTCTTTCTCTTCTTTCTCTCATGTACCTATCCACTCCTAAAATTGGTTCCACTCAACCAACTTTAATGAGTTAGTAGAAAGATAGATTGGGACATGGGGAAGAACATATAGGCTACATTCTGTCGTGAAAATGAATATCGAAGGGAATGAAAAGGAGGATTTAGAATACACATGTGGACTTAGAACAAACAGAAAACAAAACCATATAAAGCCTTGCTATTCATACGAAGTTAAACAACAAAAAGGTTATACAAAAATCAAGTTTACAACCGCATGTCATTAGCTCGGTGTGAACGCACTCTCGCGCAGCGATTAGGCCGCCTACCGTACTTCCGTGACAAATTTGAAAAATATATACATCCATCAAGTTTACTTCCATTTGTTTGATGGACGGAGCGCTACACACGTGTTGTGTTGTCCATGATAACGTTGGAACAAATATTATTAGTAGGTACGCACTTTTTGAGGTATCGATATTTTGATATTATGTAACATAAGAATTATGCTTGTAAATATTAACAAATTATACTTACACTACTTTTTGTATCACCTAGGCCCAACCGATGAACCCAACAATGGGCGACCTTCCACGACAACGGCTAGCACACCATCAGAGACCCTTCACATACACCGGCGTAGACTATTTTGGACCTGTCACCGTAACCATCGGACGCCGGCACGAGAAACGCTACGTTGCACTTTTAACAAGGGCCATGCATATATTGCAATATTGCAATCCGCACAGTTGCCTGCAGAAGTAGCTTACTATTTAGTAACTTGTCATCCTTACTACAAAGATTAAAAAAATGGTTCTAAAGTGTTAAATAACAAACGAGGCTGACCATAATACCGGTACTACTAGTTTAAAAAATATGAAGCTTGTGATCAATTGCAATATTAAAAATATCGCTAATATCTTCGTTAAACTTAAATGTATAACGAAATACTTACCCAATAAATTCTTTCAGATATGAGTCATAAGGTAACACTTTTGTTTTGCATTTGCTCGTTGCTGTTGTGCAAAGTTCCCTGCTATTATTAACGCGGTAATAACTTGAAACACATGAACAACATATTATAGCTCGCATTTCGTATTCAAATCAACAAATGCAGAAACTGCTATTCAAAGGAAATTCATTAAAGCTTCCAAATGAAAATGCGATTTTGCAATCGGTCTGTTTTAACGACGAAAGCAGAAGAAATTCCTTCAGTCACATGGAGTCGACGATTTGTTTTCTGCTGTTGAATTTACCTTTATTCAAAACATTAAAAAGTGTATTTTTAGAAAAAAAAATTAATACTAAACCTATGTTTTGTTTTTGTTCTTTCACAGACACACTTGTCCATGTCCATCAGCCATTTTTTGATGTCCCCACTGCTGGGGCACAGGCCTTCCTTATGGGTGGTAAGGAGGACGGGCCATAATCCACCACGCGGGCCCAATGCGGATCGGTGGGTGTTAACAACTGCAAATGCAGCGCACGGAGGAGCTCGACATAATACATTCTTGGTCACCCATCCCATGACCGACCCTTGCGAACGTTGCTTAACTTCCGCACTCGCTGGGCCAGGCGCTAAACCACTGCGCCACCGAGCTCCTTACCACACGGTAAATCATTTCTGTGCACTTACTTTAGTTAGACATTGTTTTTACCATGTGCTTTAGATTTACGCGCTTTACGCTTTTATTTACGCTTTATAAAGAAAATAGTACCGACTTACAGCTTGACCATAAAGAGTTGACAAAAATTGAGGGCGGCACTTTCTATGTAAACACGTCAAAATTACGAATAATTTGGCAACACTGACTATATTTTGTACTGAAAAAACTTAGTTTCATTTTATTTAATTTAATCTCTTTATGGCCAAGCTGTACTTAAAAAAATATTAGTGCTAATAATTTAATGTTATACCTACTCAGTATAGGTACTCTAAAAACAAGTCGGTGAAAAAATTCAGCTTTCTGAGGCTTTTACACAACTAACTTTTCTATATTTTTACCTAGGAAAATCGTAGCTGGAAAAAAGGTATTTTACTTACGTTTTTTTTTCATTTATATTATCTAGGTAACTACTTACTCGACAACTTTAAATAGATTCCATATTCCGAAGTATTTTACATTTACATTTCTCACAAAAAGGTATATCCAGGCAAGTAATAAAGTAATGTATTTAAAATCATAAAATTATCGTTACAATTACGGCCGCTCCCTAGCGAGCTTTTACACGTGACGATCCGACCGACCGACCGATTTAATCATCACCGACGAATCAGCACGGCAAATTGTTACCCTACTTGGGCTTCAAAATGCGAAACAGTTTAGGGAAGGAAAATGTAGATAGGTCTTGATTTGACCTGCGAGCTGAGTCTTCCTTTACGCCTAAGAGCAGAACGTCGCGCACACACCTGGCGTGGGCTGATGAAATGGGCTGGTGAAGGATGGATGAGCACTCGATATGAATTTCACTTTATTCACTACTTTTTGCACACGAAATTAATATACCCGCCGGCTTTTTAGGTTAGCGATTTCGACTTTTTCATGCGCGCGGGACCAGAGAGAGTTTCAGTCTAAAGATGAACTGTCAAACGTCAACAATATGACAGCTGTCCGAAATGACGTCACGCGGGTTGCGTTCCGTTAAGTCCTACGCGTGAACACTCGTTTATATGAAAATTATGAAGTTAAGTACCACCGGGATTAACATGATAAGTAGGATACCTAACTTAAATAGGTTAGAAAAGCTTTTAATGTTTTTGTGCTTTAATTGTAAAAAAAGGAAAGAATATAAAGAAAGTCGTCTCGCATTCTCATCATAACCCACCGAAACTAAGTATGTATTTATTAGGTCATCATATCTATAGATAGAATAATAATCAAAAACAAAGGCGTTTACTACACACGACGCTTATAAGCCGTTTGAATAAACTCTTCTAAAAAAGCTGTATTCTATAAAAGACCCTACGACCGTAACTAGCACTTCCGTGACCAATCGTGACGGATAACACTAATTTATCAAGAGCGGCATCAATTTTATAACCTACCTCCTCTACATGACATTGTATTCTATTACCTACGCCGTAATGATTAATATCCCTTGGCCGTTGTCTCAAACGAATTAATGACCATTTGCTTAGTGATCGAGGGCAGGTTTTTAATCCTGCTCTATTAAGTAGCTTTACTTGGTACAAGATAAATTTGTTAAGCATTTGGGTGTAAAAATTGATTAGGTACAGAACCTTTGAGAAAAGTAGGTATAAATCATGGAGCTGTTAAACTAAAAAGCTTTTAGAATTTAGCACCTGGACTTGTCTTACATAAATAAGACGTGTCTCTGTAGATAAGTAAATTTTTGACCATTTTTCGAAATGACTGAAATATGATTTTTCCCATATTATTTCTGCCATTTTGAAAAACTGAATAGACAAAAAATCTATGTATTAATTAAAGAACCTCCTCACAAAATTTCACGAGGATCGGTTAAAAAAATGCGACCTGTAGAGGAGAACAAACGGACAGCCGGACAGACATACCAAAGCATTTTTACTCAAGCTGAAATGGAGACGCTTGGCGCTCGCTCGGTCAATGAATGTATTTCTTAGTAGCATTTTTTGGTGGAAGTACAAAGTGCGATTTCATAATCAATTGTGCGTTTTTAATATGTTAATAATATTAATTTTATTATTTCACATCTATTCGTGTTATAATCTAAACCACTCTAAAAGAAACCTTTAAAATGAAATAAGGAAGGAAAAGAAATAATGAAATAAGGAAATTTCCTTCATTCAGTATTTTTATTGTTCTATTTTTAAATTCCATTTTGATACACCTGCAAAGATCACGACCCCATCAACAGTCGCTTATAAGCCTAAAGCCAATCACACGCTTAAACTAATCTCTCCATTAAGATAATCGTCAATAAACAAAGATAAAACCTCTAGAAGTCGTCGACTTTAATCGGACGTTACGACAAAGGAACGATTCAAGATGTCGTCACAGATATGTAGCTGAGGCAGTAACGCAACTTCATACAAACGTAGGTATACACTTTTAAACTTTCGCGTTGCATTTTATTAGATTGAGAACACAGGAAGGTAACTGACTGAGTGTCAGCCCGTGACCACGGCCGATGCATCTCTGTCGAAACGACGGGAAAAGGTTGGTGTTCAACACCTATGTTTAATTTAAACGCGTTCATACAAACGTCAGAAACTATACTAAATCAAATCAAACATGATTTATTCATATAAACTCAGAAATTAAGTGCCTTTGAATTGTCTATATTTTTCTACCACCTCGTTCGAACCTTTTTTTAGTTGACAAGAAGAACGAGCTCAAGAAACTTATCAGCTTTATCAGAAATAAGAAGTATGTAAAAGTAAGTAGGCAACGATATTTACTTACACCAATTTTGATCCAAAAATGTAATAAACTTCAGTGAACTAATCCCATATTAGTATATCAAACTGGGACAACATAATAATCTATCATGCACTTACGCGGTAAAGAAAGAAAAAACTTTTGCGGTTGATAGTAATGGTTCTGTTACGTAAACATTCTGTTCTGAAAAAGCTGCATCAAAATTCCAACTGCGTGCGATTGCCAACTATAGAATCTAATGTTTTTTATTTACAAAAAATCGAGTGCCAATACCACCAGTTCTAACGCTCTTACGGAGCGTAGGTAATTAAATCGAAAATGGGGTTGGTGATTCTGCTTCAGCTATACTGTGACTTCATCTCTAATCTGGACATTACGACAAAAGAAGTCGGTTTGTGTGCGATTCCTATTCAAATAGGTATTCAAATCGTTACTATAACCTACAGTGGTGATTCTTTCGGAGAGCCTTGAAATTTACATGCGAACTCCATAACGTTTATACTGATCGGGTGACCACAAGATGCTTTTGTATTGCCTTCATCTGATCTCAAATTGATCCGGATTGCAATCGCTACAAGACACGCATCGCTACGATTTATTAGAAACTAGTGGCCGCCCGCGACATCGTCTCCGTGGACAGTTATTTCTCTATATCCCTCGGGAACATTACATTTTTTCGAGATGAAAGGTATCCTATGTCCCTCGCTGTACTCCTTACAATGTGTATGCAAATTTTCATGATGATTGGTTACGTAGTTAATTAAGACGTGAAGGCGTAACAAACAAACGGACTTTCGTATTTATAATATTAGTAATTGGATGAGGTGAGAGATAGGTGTTACTATGTATAATAAGTATATATTTAAAAAAGTATATTTATGTAGTATATCAGTTGTCTAGCACCTATATTACAAGCTTTGCTTAGTTTGGGGCTAGATGGCGCTGTGTGAAATTGTCCAAGCATTTATTTATTTATTTATGATAAAATCCATTAATTTGATCCAGATCGCTAGACGTTGTATACTATCAAAATAAAACCAATAAAGAAGTTTTTTTTACTGAAACAAACAAACCAACACTGAAAATGTTGATTTAGGTGATCAACAGATCTAAGATCGATATCCATTTTTCAATAAGATCAAGTCATGGGATCGCCCCTATGAATTTTCCAGTGTTGGTTCACCTAAATCAATATGTATGAGACGTATATAAACTGCCTGAAAAATTGTTGAAATTAAGAATTATTCTCTTTTTATTTTATTGTCCTTACTTGTCATTATTTATAGTGTCCCCAGCGAAGACTAGGTTTGAAGGTGCGAGTATAAAGTTGGGGATAATTCCGTGGACTGGTCCCTATTTATTGCTTTAATAAATATTTATGTCATAATCCCGAGTAATGTTGGCCGGATCGTCGACATTGCAATGGAGTGCTGTTTTAGGAGACGACACTGGAATTACTAATCCAGGTATAAATAATACTGGATTACTATTTTTGTTTTGCTCTGGACAAAGCTTAAGATCGTCCTATAGCAATGTCTTTCTGGAAACAAAAAGTTTTTAATCATGATTAATGTATGACGAGAATGATATTAGTTATCTTTCTCTATACCACTATATTATTATAAAGAGGAAAGTATGTTTTTTGTATGTTTGTTTGTTTGTAATGAATAAACTCAAAAACTACTGATCCAGGCAGGCCTTTACATAAAAACTAATGCGATAAGCGGACGATGTGCTTTCCACTCTGTGACACTATTAACTGACGAATAAGGTTCAGTATCAAGTAAATTGAACTTGATAATTAGTTATCCTTATCATGAAATTTTTTATTAGATCATTTCTAAAGTTTAGTGAAGTTACATTTTGTTGTTTATTGGAGAATTACTTCTGAAGAACATTTTTGGACGTGTATATTTTATGATCAAATACAGACATTGCTCTCTCATTATTTTGTTTATAATCTGATTTTATTCTAGTGCTCCGATTTACATCATGTAATTAGTTGGTATTTGGTTTGATTTTTGATTTTCCCGACGTTTCGGCACCTTTGCAGCTACTGAATCTTTCGCCATTTCTTTCTTGGAGGGGCCTCCCAATTTTTTGAAATGGTAGTAGTTTCAGTAGATTCTCTCTTTTTAACATATAAAATTAAATTAAAACCAAACCAAAACTTAAACTAATAAAAAATTTGATAAATTTTAATTTCTGAACGTTCTAAAAAATTAATCGCTTGAGGGTAGGCTCACAAGTAGCTTCAGTCCCCCGTGACCACGGCAGCTGCAAAGGTGCCGAAACGTCGGGAAAATCAAAAATCAAACCAAATACCAACTAATTACCAAAGTACTTTCAATAAAACCGCGCTAGTATCCGTTAAAAGTGTTTTATTTCATGTCTAGTGAGCGCGTAAGCTTGAGAAGTGAATATTGTAATTTTATTGGAATGATTATAATAATGTTATATCTTGGATGTTTTGGGTAAAACTGTAAATCCAGAGTAAAACTTGGTGCACAAATAAACAAACATGAAACTCCTCATCAACGTTGACTGAGTTAGGTAAGCAATTAATTTGAAATATTTTAAATTCTTCAAAATAAGAACCATTTTAAGATTTTATTTAATACAACTAACACATAGCACTGAATATTTTATCTAAACTTAAAATAATAAGCGCAAGTCTAATTATAAAACTTTGATATTAACATTGTAGTTTACGCCGAGATCAAAAGAGATCCCAACTTTTTTAATCTAAGTTACGGTATTTTTGTAATAAGTTAAATTGGAACTTTTACGACCACACAATGACATTACATTAAATATCTCTTTACAATAATTTATAGGTCCCTAACGAACTCTCAAATAAATTATTGTTACTGATATGAAGATTCCAGAAAGGTTTGTGGAAGGCAAAGAATTGACTATTAATGATGATAGATAATTTTCATTTGTTTTTCGGTTTTTGTTTGAGCTTAGTAGGTCTTGGTTTGGTATGTAGAACGAAAAGTATTAAAATTTTTACTAATGAAAATACTTTCGATTTACAAATCGAAATATAGTTAATTGGTGTTTGGTGTCCTGTTTAAGCTTTCATATTTTGTTTCTGATAATTTATTTGGAAAGAAGTGTTTATTTTTCTATGAGGAATACTATCAAAGAATACTATAGGTACTACTTACTACTAATTATTATGATACTAAATATCAATCAAGATTTTATTGAATAAATCAAATAGTTGTCGCTTAGAAACTACCAGATAAATTTGTGATTCCAAAAAAGTAAAGATGTTAAATACCAAATTATCCATAAATGCCACTGAATTATAGCAAAGGTATTCATTATGTTGATAACATCATTTTACATTTTCGCAAATGGCCGTCGTTGGAGATTTCATTCAATCTCAATAAAATTCATTCAATTAAGTGATAAAAATAAATGTTTAGGATTTATGAGGCCTTTTTAAAATGTTATTTCCTTTATAATCATTTCGTTTCCTTCAAATAGAGATAAGAGGACAAAGGAATGCCGACTGTGACATTAAAATGCTTTTTGCTTGTTAAGAATTCCTTGGGATTTACTAATTAATGTAAAAAACTAATAATCGTTAAAACAGAGTTTTTAAGTTTATAATTCAATACCTTTTTTATGACCACAATGAACTAAATATTGAAGACGCTTGGATTTCTTGATAATGATGACTTTGTCTAAAAAATAATTAGGTTTTTTTGTAGGTATTGTAAAATTAAAATTGTAATTGCATTTATAAAAGTTTGAATTATGAAAACGAAATTTACTTAATAACAACTTAGTTAAATAACACATATACACACAATTAAGAATTTATTTGACCTAAAGACTCAAATAAATTCTGTAGAAAGTTAATCATTGTCTCCATCATATAATACAACTATACTAGTAACATCACTCTTATTAAAGTCCAATCCAATTATATTACCCAGATATAATAATTGTCATAATTTTTATTTTATTTTATCTTTAAATTGCGTCCTGTAAACTACTAACTAACACGGCTAATGTCCCGCTTAAGGGCAATAAAATTTTATGAAATAAGGAAGAAATTTGATAACATTGATTTGATTAGTAGATTTGAATTATACTTAGGGCAGCTCTGACACGATCGTTACAGCAACTAATCGGGTTGAGTGAGTACGAAAATCAAATTTAAGTAAAAAAAAGAAATAAGTTGAGTAAAGTGATGACTATAATAAAAAAACCGGCCAAGTGCGTTTCGGGCCACGCGCCGTAGGGTTCCGTAGTTACCTTACCATTTAATACCACTATCATTTTTTTGTCTGTAAAAATAACTTTGTTTTTCACAGTGTTGGTATGAATGACAAAGTTATATTTGCGGTTTTGGAAAATATGATATATCTCAAAAACTAATTACTATATCTTGTTCAAACCAATTTTCAGTGAAAGCTTTTGTTAAGATCTATAGCATATATTTTTTTTAGATTTTTCACTTATTTCAAAAGTTAGAGGGGGGGGGACACACATTTTACCACTTTGGCAGTGTTTATCTTTCAAACGATTGACTTTGAGAAAAAATTGTCTTAGGAACCTCAATGTAATTTTTGAAGACCTATCTATAGACACCCCGCACGTATTGGTATGAAGATTTTTTTTTCAGTTTCAGTTGATGTATGGGGATCTTAATCATTTTTTTTTAGTTTTGTGATAAAATCGTTAAGCGGTTAACAGAATACATCTACCTACTAAGTTTCAACTGTGTAATCCTAATACTTTCGGAATAAAATAGCTGTGACATACGGACGGACGGACAAACAGACAGACAGACAGACAGACATTACGAATCTATAAGGGTTCCGTTTTTTGCCATTTTGGCTACGGAACCCTAAAAACGCGAAAATACCCCGATCATTATGACCCGTTCAATTTCAAGTAACATTTACATAACAGCTTACAGACAGGTAACAGGATTGGCCAATAGCATAACTCCTACTTAGAAATCAAACTCAGATACAGCGTTGTTTTGCAATGAAAGCCAGAAAGCAGAATCGAATTAATAAATCTACAATTAACATACATCAACTGGACGGTAATTAAGGACTATAATCGGCATTATACGAGTATCTATGTGATGGAATGATAGTGTGTGTGGGATGCCATAATCTGTTATAATCCTAGTGACAAATTCAGCTTAGCACCGTGATCTGTGTAACTGTATTGAATAAACTTGATTTGAGATTTACTTAAATGGTAAAGCACTTGGGGATAGCTTAAATTTAAGTAAAACGAAACGTATGATTAAAAGTTATGTCTAAAAAAGTATTAGATCTAACGAATGATACAGTTCTTTAACCTTAATTGAATAATTTTAATAGATACATGACAGACTTTTTAGATTTTTCGGACGAAAAAGAAATACTCAAACTCATTTTTGTATTTATTTTAATGATCACAATTATAATTAGTTAAATGTTACCTTTTTTATTCAATTTCTATTTTTAAATTTGAGATTTTTGCATTCACAATGCTATTTTTATACAATACTAAATAATATACTAGAAAAAGTACGACTCGCACCATATCAATACTCAGACGGGAATCGAACCCGCGACCTTTGGATATCCGGTCCAATGCTCTGACCGCTGAGCTACCGAGTCACTAGCATCATCGTCGAATTTCTTCTAGTATATCCTACTCTTACGCTGCAAGCCAGCATTATTTCACCAATGTGAGGAATTACCTCGACATTCAATTGAAATATGTTTCCAGATATTTGGCAATCGATTAAGATGAAATAGCTATTTCTATTATTCTAATTTCTATTTCTTAAACTTATATTCACAAACTATTTTGATATAAAACTATCTCCCTCACTCACTGTACCTATTTATTATGAGTGCTATTTTAATTATTGTTTTGGTCGCTTCGTATTTCTTATTAATCTGATGTAGTGGTATTTTGCTATTCGATTTGCATTGTTTTGAAATATTGGCGTGTCCAGTTAGCGAAACTGGTTTAGTAAAACTGAAATGTTAATCGAGCTTATCCAATAGGATATTTAAATCAGACAAGTGGAACGAAAATTATTGTGTTGGAACTAAATTGTGCGATTTTGAAATTTAATCGCAATTTTAGTACACCAATTTAGCGACAAGTTTGCTATTGTTTTGAAATTGATTTTGTTATGTATCTTGAATCTTAATAGTAGTGATTATAATTGTGTCCTTATCATAGTTTTTAATATTTTTCTTCACAGAATTGTCTCTAAACTGTTGACAACAAAAACTGTCCATCAGCCATTTTTTGATGTCCCCACTGCTGGGGCACAGGCCTTCCTTATGGGTGGCAAGGAGGATGGGCCATAACCCACCACGCGGGCCCAATGCGGATTGGTGGGTGTTAACGACTGCAAATGCAGCCGGGACCAACGGCTTAACGTGCCTTCCGAAGCACGGAGGAGCTCGAGATAATAAATTTTTGGTCACCCATCCCATGACCGACCCTTGCGAACGTTGATTAACTTCCGCAATCGCAAGGCCAGGTGCTAAACCACTGCGCCACTGAGCTGGTCAACAAAAACTAATCCCTAACAATATAAATTGTTTATGGTATTATTAATAGAAAACGGTTTCTCCTTTAATGACATAATAACAATTCTATTGGTAACATTTTTTTTCTAACCTATCTACAACGTGTAATTTATATAAAAAATACCTTTAAAATAAGTATAAGCTCATAATTACGAACAACTTTTTGTATGAAAGCAATCCTGAAATCGCGAAAATAATCCGCTGTTTCATACAAAATTGTTAACAAAATTAGCAAAATGTATGAAACAACAAGTTTTTTGCGGTTTTAGGATTGCTTCCATACAAAAAGTTGTTGGTTATTATGAGCTCTATTCCTGCTTAGCATAAAAGTTATGCTTTATTTAATTAACACGTTGAAATGTTAAATATTTGCTTATGTGATAATTATACTTAACCAATATTTCAATTGCGTAGGTAGAATATTATACTAAACCATCGCAATATTTTAACAAAAAAACTTATTGGTATTGAGTGCAAACTCTAAAACTAAAAGCTAACGTCAATTTTATCCGTAACGATATTTAAGTTCTATAGTTTTCTTGCTCCTATCAGTAACTTCCAAGATTTTAAAATAATACTGTTATAGCGAATATCCCGGTTCTCCCTAGAGAGTTTAACTCTGACCACTGAACTAGAAGCTCAGAAACCTTGAAGGAACGAGTTCTATTTTGTTATAACATCCTCTCAAACATATTATATTCCCTAAGGATAGACGAGCTAAGTAATACAAAAAATGCTAAGTAGTTTTCTAAGAAATGGTAAGAAGGATTATTTTTGTTTTGTTATTGATTGACTCTCTGTTTCGCTCGGGCAAAAATTCATCCACAAACGGACATACGAAATAATTTTTGCCCATTTTGCCCTCTACAGGTCACATTTCTTAACCGATTCGCGTCAAATTTTGGGAGCAGGTTCGATAATTATATTATAGGTACAGAGTTACTTATAGTTACGATAGTACACTTATTCAAAACATTTTCAAAATTAGAAGCGACATCTAGCTTAGACAAGCTTATAATTACCAAACAGCACACTGATTTTCAAAAGCAGTGTCCCTCGTCAACATCTCGTACATCTACTAGAATAATATTTAAACAAAATACCAATTGAGAGAGGTGTTCAGCTCACTGAGCCACTTTTAGTTTTTATACTATTTTCCCTGTTTAAAAAAAAAGGATACATCCGCATGGACTGCGTATATTTAGTTAAATTAGTATCTTAATTAGAAAACTCTTTATTGTAAATTAAATAAAGGCTACGTCAGCAAATCAACCCCTACACGTTTTACAACAACATCATAGTGAGTATAGGGTTTGTTTGTTTTACGATAGTCGTAAAAGCTCAGTCCTGCCGCCCTCGTCGCCCGCCCTTATCTGACGTAATGTATTGAATCTGAATATTGCGTGACCCTTGCGCTGACAACCTACGGTGACAGCTACTGTGCACTTCTGCAGGGTTGACAACGTATGAAAGATTAAGAATATAACCTTACTAGCGGCCGCCCGCGACTTCGTCTGCGTGGAAAGTTTTTTGCTATCCCTCGGGAACAATCCTTTTTTGCGGTGAAAGTACTGTAACCCTGACAACGTATATGCAAAATTTCATGATGATCGGTTCAGTAGTTAAGACGTAAAGGCGTAACAAACAAACAAACAAACGGACTTTCCAATTTACCCCCTTACTAATTAAAGTGAAAGTGAAAGTGAAATAAGCTTTATTCAAATAAACTTAATTATTAAGTACTTTTGAATCGTCTATATTTTCCTACCACCCGTTCCAGACTTTTTTAGCTGACAAGAAGAACGGGCGCAAGAAACTTATCAGCTGTAACAGCCATAAGTAACGATATTTACAAACTTGAATATATCGTTACCAGGGTAACATAACATAATTACAACAGGGTGACAGAATTATTGGCAACAACATAGACTTATTATATTACTTCAATAAAGTACTTATATTAGCAAGTTATGTGTTACATCATTTCCACGCATTTTGATCTTTAAGATAATCGTCAACTTTATAATAACCTTTACCCATGAGCGTTTTTTTTAACATGGTTTTTAAATTCATGCAAAGGAAGATCAATCACTTGTTGTGGAACTTTATTAATAAAGGCTATGCCTTTCCCCATAAATGAACCTCTCGTTTTTGCAAGCCTAAATCTTGGAACGGCAAGTTTATCTTTATTTCTTGTATTAAACTGGTGAATGTTGCTGTTCTTATCAAATGAATCATAATAAAGATTATATAGCAGATGTATAGTTACACAGTGTTTTGTCACTTTCTTTTCAATGTCAAACTCAAATAGTTTCACAGAGAGTAACCATTGTGTAACTATACATCTGTTATACTATACAATTTTATTGGTAAGGCGGTTATAATATTGGTAAGAAGTAAGGATGTTATATTAGTGTACTGGTTTAATTCATTAAATAAATATATTCAAATGTATTGAATATGAATATTGCGTGACCCTTGCTCTGACAACCTACGTTGACAGCTACTGTGCAGTTCTGCAGGGTTGGCAGCGGTGGGGAAATAGGATATAGTCAGACTATAATACTGTAAATGAGCAAATGTCCATCTGTAACCATTTCACGCCTCAACCACTGTTTTTTTGATGGATTTTGATTTAAGTATAGATATAGAGGACTATTGGAAAGGACAAAGGGTAGGCTACCTTTGGTCGCGAAAAGAAAATTGAAGAGGGTAATAATAAGGGAAAAAAGTAAGTATGGGATCTTAAACCTAATGCAGCCACTAGTTTCTTATAATTATTTTTGTAATTTTTTTTTTTTTTTTTTTGTTGTTTTCACGAACTTGTTATTTCAATTTGTATAACTTTTTAATTTGTATTTTGGACTGTTCTATAAGTGAA
Organism: Agriphila straminella; assembly: GCA_950108535.1. Classification (NCBI taxonomy): domain Eukaryota; kingdom Metazoa; phylum Arthropoda; class Insecta; order Lepidoptera; family Crambidae; genus Agriphila; species Agriphila straminella. The sequence continues at coordinate 15,675,515 of OX467321.1, forward strand.
AACTGTTTAAGGCATTTTCAGACTAAAATTTAGTTTTTACTGTTGTTACTTTTATATGCTGTTTGTTTTCCGTGAATATAAAATAAAATATAAATATAATATATAAAATTATATTATAATTAAAGTTGATAAACGATTTTTTGTTATATTAACGTCCATTAGTATTCATAAGATCGATGGTCGTATAATAAACTTTGGCGATATCAAATGAAGACACTTTAGTTAGACCTATTAATTATGATTTCGGTTTTTGGTAGGAATATTACTGAGAATACCTCCATTATGCACTTCTTTCTAATTGATTGTTTGCTTGCATCCAATAATAGTAGAAGCAACAATGACTTGTGAAAACATTTAAAATTGGAATTAACAATATTGCCGATGAGTCGAGTGATTGCGCGTTAAATTATGCATGCGATCAGTGGCTCTACCATGAGAAGTTGAAAACTGTTTTCATCGTCGAATACTATGGTTTTCTCTCTACTCGTATTGACTATGAGCAGTTTATTCGATAGATTTCGATACCAAAAATAGTTTGCAATAACTCATGGTAGAGTTCCAGCCCTAATGTGTGACAAGTTGTGACTCACGATGACATTGTTGTAAAAATAATCAGTGGGTATCCACTCCACCATAGTACCGGTTAATTTGAGCAGAGATAAGGCGATAATAATACATCATTGTGAATTAACTAATTAAAAATATTGAACGTAACCAAAAATAATCATATTCCTTGCTAAATTCCTGGAGAACAATGCTGGTACACACTGTCTTATCATAACTAAATTCATAGTAAGTAGAATGATGTCTTTTCGTATCACTACCACTTAAGAAAAACTACTTAAGGTGAGGTCGTTCACGATCTGACGTAAAGATAGGTGTTTGAGCTTCCAGTGTGATGAAATTACCTATCTAGGATTCTACTACACAAAAATTACTGTAGACTTAAAAAGAAACACAATATTGAAAAATGAAATTAATAATATTGAAAAATGAATTGGTAACTCAATTCTATAACATTTTCCTATTAATAAGGAAGCTTATTTCTACCTATAAAAAAACAGCCAATTTGATTTTTTCAGACATTCTCCATTATGAAATCATCAACCATAATTATTCCATAAATTTCATGAACTGCCTGGCCTTAAGGCTTATGGTTCGGCGTACATCTGCTTTTCATCATCAGGGAATCAACTATTTCGCACCAAAGAAATAATGTTTACCCAATAACTGTTATTGATGCAATTTTTTACCAACCCTAGTAATGATGTGAGTGACAAGTTGTGACTCACGGTGACAGGGGCATAAAACAACCGGTGGGTGCGCGCTCTACCATAAACCCACTCGAATCGCGTGCCGATTCATCGATACCAATACGGGATCCTTGGGAACAACACTAAAAATAAGGTTTTAGTTGGAATCTTTACACTTTTTCAAGAAAATGTTATGTTGTGTTATTTATAGGTTCTTTACGTCTTGAAATCATTGCAGGTACTCTGCCCAAATTGGCAGATCTCCAACTATTGAGGCTATTGAGCTATTAAGGCCAAGTATAGTTAAAAATTAAATTATTTTACTCGCTAAGTAAGTTCCCACATTAACTTATCAATAATTCACATACGTATACAAGGTGTTTGGTAAAAGCCTTATTAAGCCGAATATGGTAGATAGCGACCATCAAACTGAACAACTTTTACTATGGGACCAACTCTGAAATCGCGAAAAAAAATCAGAATCAAAAAAAAAAAAATAACGAAATTATCAAAATGTATGAAACAGCTGTTTTTTTTCGCGATTTCAGAGTTGGCCCCATAGTAAAAGTTGTTTAGTTTGATGGTCCCTATCTACCATATTCGGCTTTATAAGACTTTTACCAAACACCTTGTAGAAGTTTAGGTCAAAGCTATTTACTTTGTAATATGTATAGAAAAAGATAGAGATAGAAGAAGATAGAGATAGAAAAAGTGCTAACGTGGCCACTTTTATCTAAAAAAACATTTGCTGTAGTAAAAAGTTGGTAAGTGTCAATGCTGTAAAAATGGTTAGTAAGCTCTCTTTTTATACAAAAAGAGTTAAACAATGTTCCTGTTCAATGTAGCGTAAATAATCATATAAACCTTTACAATATAGGTAGCGTGACAGTATTGCGTGCGAATGAATCGACAAATAAGTAGCGTTTTCCCGAGCGTTTTTATTTATTTCCCATAGCAAATAGTATTGTCATGTAGTGCTTACATACCGCTAAGCTGTTCACACGTAGCTTGGTGGATGGATGAGCTATTAAGCTAATAAACGTGGTGTTGGTTGGGTGTGAGCTTGATGTCGACGTATTTAATTGTAGTTTAGATTCTTTTAAGCGAAAACTTATTAAATATCTATTTACTAAATAAGTTCATGCTGGTATGGTGAGCATTACACACATATAGCATTAAGTACTTTTATTTTGTTTAGATAGGTACATAACATTATTGTTTTGTAAAATTCTATATTGTTACTATAAGTGAAAACCTGTAATTAGCTTATTGTTTCTTACGCCTTTTCTACACCTATTTGTACAGCTGCTGGTTTTCCATGAAATTAATAAAATTAAATTATATTAAATTACAGAGTTCAATTAATTCATAGCCTTTAAGGGAATGTACATACAACGTCAAATATAAATTTTTATTATCGATTATCACAGTATCACTTGATTTATCGGAATTATCAGTCCCAAAACAATAAGTTTGGAAGTAGGTACTCAGTTATGTAATTGATAGAAACATGATAGGTAGCTAAAACTTTTATCGATAGAGTAAAAATCTTAAATTTACCTCCAATTTGGTACTTTTTAAAGCTGTACCAACCAATAACATCTATAATGTATCTCTATGATATTATGTCAAATGTAACGTTCTATGCTATAATATGGACAATAAATAAAATGAAACGAAACTGATAAAAAATCAAAAAAATCAGGTCAACAAGGAAGATACATCCTCAATTCATCACGCTGTAAAATTTAACATAAGACGTAAAGTATCGATCAACAGACCATAATGTTGAATTTTTAGATTTTAGCATTTATAATGCTATTTTTATAGAACATCTTTACAGATGCCATTAGTCGATTGTCTGGCATCTGTAAAGATGTTGCATTCGAATGTTGAAGGTAATTCTTCACATTGATGAAATAACGCTAGCTTACAGCGAAAACGTAAAAAGTACTAGAAAATTTCGCCACTCCCACTAGCGACTCGGTAGCATAATTGGTTAGTGCATTGGGCCGGAATCCTACCCGTCTGAGCTACTACGGGTGAGTCGTTTTTTTTCTACTATTTTTTCAATTATATTAAGTAACTTAAGACCATAATGTTTCTCACAAACACAACGCTCATGAAGTGCAAAAATCTCATTGCCTACCGACTTACACATCACAATGTCCATAGTCAATGCCAGTCGTAACATTTTTGGAAGGGCACCATTCGCTCTCGATCGCGACGCCTATCTGTTCGGAATAATGTTATTACTAGGGTCATATTCAATGGCCCGGAAAATCCTTATGGACGATACTGCGAACGTATAGTATACTTAATCCAATGTAATAAGGGTGATATTCGAGTGTCAGTGTACGTTAGAAGTTTTGAGATACAAGCGTAACTCTTGACCTGGTTGCTGAGGTTGCAGTTATGGCGTGATCTAGTATTGTTATTACAGGTTTATGACAACAGCTTCTTACGTATCGAATCTTTTCGGTTTTCCTTGTTTTGGTTTGTTATTTTTTGTTATCACTATTGGAAGAAACTGCGCATTTATATTTCTTGTTTACGGCCAAATACTCAAACGAATCTTAAAGTTAAAGCCACCTTAAATTCAGAAAAGTGGTCGGGTATGACTGACAAAAACTGACAGCTTCCTTAAAGTTAAGGAGACCTTAACTAAAGATTTAAGCTTCAATGATTATTATTTCTTCACTTAAGAGGATTGTCAAGCAAGCGGTCTCCATAAAAACGGCGATAACGTTTCCCACTCTCTAAATCTTAACCTACAGCAATGAATTTTTGGTATGTTTTTGAAATGCCTAAAAACTAGGGCTGTACGTTTTGATTTTTAAAATATTCATTGTAGATTTGAAAATATTGGCACTTCTGTGTTTTGTATCAAATCACTAAAATGCAAATATTTCGAAATCTATTATAGATATTTAAAAAATCAAAACGTACAGCCCTAGTATTTAGGCATTTCAAAAAAATACCAAAAATTAATTACTGTAGGTTAAGGTTTAGAGGGTGGGAAACGTTATCGCCGTTTGTATGGAGACCGTTTGCTTGACAATCCTCTTAAGCTGATTAGTACCCTCAAGTGGCGTCCTCATCTTAATTAAATTTATACAAAATGTATCAAAAATTCAAACGTTATGATTGATGCTAAGGTTCTTTAGTTTATTTACAAATATAATAACCTCTGTAAGATATAGTTCGTTGTAGTAGGCAAATGTGCCAAAAGTGGCCACTTGTTGCTCTATTGCCTACTACTACTACAACGAACAAAATTTTACTCAGATTATAGTTTGAAAACAAACTATAGAACCTTAGCTTCAATCTCAACGTTTGAATTTTCGATACATTATGTACTTAGCGAGCAATACATTTTTTTAAGGTGAGGGCGCCACAGTGAGGAAGTTAATAGCCTTAACGGTATACTAATATAATTTTTTAGACTGTTACCAAATTATTGTTTACTCAAAATCAGGCGGACTGCTATCTCGTTTGATCCTCTAAAACATTTTCACAAAAAAAAACATCACAGGTTGTTACAATCTCAAAATTAAACAACAATAAATATACTGAAGCTTTGAACATTTCACTCGCTAATACCAACTCATAAATACGAATCAAAAACACAAGACGACATAACCCGACAATTTTTCAACCCGCCGTCATAAATAAAGCCGAGTTTCAAGCGCTCCTTGTAAACGTCACTTTAAAAAAACACCGCCGTTGGCTTAACGCATTTTCATGTGACTTCACAAATACTAATTAACATAATAAATTAACTCATACGTTTCGTGTACAAAAATAAGCCGGTCAAGTGTGAAAATAGCGCGCTGTTATAGGGTTCCGTGGGAAAACAAGGGTTAAAGAGGGTGTTTTGTTACCTGCTTAATTATGGGGGTTAACATGGTTTTATGTTGTTTTTTCGCTTTGTTTGTTTTTGTGGGAGAAGAATAATATTCAGTATTTTACTGGGAATGAGCTATTTGTTAAAAAGACAGTCGTTATATATGATTAAGCCTATAACTTAGAATAGTAAATATACATAAGTTTTTATAGATATTAGTAAAAAGCAAGAGAATGTAAATCACATAAATATGTTTCTTTATTTAATAGATTGTAAATAATAATATTAAGCCAAATTGTAATCATTTTACAAATACTTAAAAAAATACTTATTATAACAGATTGTTTATATTTAAATTTAATTGTTATTTTATGGAGTAACCGAGCATCAAGTAAGTAGCATAGAATACAAAACAGTAAGTAGTAAAAATGGTGTTCTCTTAAAAATTCTACGTATACTCTTAAACCATTAGAATATACTTATTCTTATGCTTATTAAACACAGCTTAAAAAAATACAAGCTGCAAGTCAGTAATAAACTCCGTTCCACGAATCAAACTCCTAAGGAAACAAATTCTTGCAGCTCATTGGTCAATGCGCTTGGCTAGAGCTAGGCTATGCTAGGCTATTGAAGGTTACACGCATTAACCAATGGGCGCACACAGACCTATTTTCTTCGGGAGCTCGTTTCTTGGAATGGACTTTAGTTAGATTTTCTCTTCGAACCCTAATTTACCTAGCGGTGAATAAATTAACGGCAACTATGATAGATCGCTCGTTGCTCGCTACCGCTACGTGTGAAGAGAAGCCCTTATAAAAACTCGCTGCGACATCGCTTCAGCATAAATTATAATATTATTTTGTTCGCTTATGCTGTTTATAATGGCTTGATTATGAGTGCTTTATTAATACTGGAGCTTGATTAAGTACTTACTTAGGTAATTCTTATTATTTATTTTATACTTTTTTATCAAGATCTATTCACAAGTTATTTCATAAATGGATGGATTTATCATAATTAATATGAAATGCCGCAAAACTCATAAAAAGCATAAAATATATATTGAAAATAATAAAAATAACCCCCACAGCTAAGCCGAAACACGTCTAATGGAGCATTATCGACAAAAAGTGCATTAGTGCTGTAAGTGGTAAAGTATTTGAATACAGGACTTAAGTAAATGTTCTTTAAGTGCCCGCACTTAACGCTCGTTCATGGCAATTGTGTAGTTTCATTTCGGATAAAATGAACAATTCCATTTTGTTTTTGATTTCTGTAACATTTTTGTTTATAGACCGAGATTATAATATGTAGGTTGCAACGTAGTGAACATAGTATTTTGCTTAAATAGGTAAGTAATTGTATAATTAACAAAGTTTTTGAAATATTTTGTAATACTTACGTCATAGATAGTAGTAATCTTTACCATTCCAAAGGTTAAAATATGTTTTTACCATCGCCACTCAAAAAAGTGCGTCTTATTCATTGCTAACAGTGAATAATACGCGTTTTTATTCACCGAGTGAATAAAAATATTTTGAATTTGGAACAAGCGCGCATCGTATGAATTAGGTACAAAAAAAATAAAAGGTGCTGAAAGTATGGAGCTATTCCATAGATACAGATATAATTCTACAATTAAGTGACAAAAATAATCCCGCCAATTTTATTTAGGTTCTTTTTAGTGTCTTATCTTTGGGTTCTTTTCTAAAAACTATCCCGCTAAATCAATTAGGTCCTTTTTATTGTCTTATATTTGGGTTCTTTTTTATATATTTGAGGGAGATTAGTTGTTCAGTCTTGCATCAGTCCATTATATCAGTCTGGTACGATCTTCAGTCTGTAAAAATTCAAAGTCTATATATATATATACAAACTGATGAAGTGGACTGATGAAAGACTGATCATGTAGTTTTCCTCTTAGTTAGCTCGGTGGCATAGTGGTTTAGCGCCTGACCCAGCGATTGCGGAAGTTAAGCAACGTTCGCAAGGGTCGGTCATGGGATGGGTGACCAAAAATGTATTATCTCGAGCTCCTCCGTGCTTCAGAAGGCACGTTAAGCCGTTGGTCCCGGCTGCATTTGCAGTCGTTAACACCCACCAATCCGCATTGGGCCCGCGTGGTGGGTTATGTCCCGTCCTCCTTACCACCCATAAGGAAGGCCTGTGCCCCACAGTGGGGACATCAAAAATGGCTGATGGACAACTATAAATACTATAGGTACCTACTGCTATTTTTTTTTCTCGCAGTCAATGGTAAAAAGTAGAGTACACAACTCGTGAAAAAAAAATTTCATCTCGGTCCTTTGTATCCCTCGCTTCGCTCAGGATTCTACTTTTGAATCCCTCGCTACGCTCGGGATTCAACTCTAGAATCCTTCGCTGCTCTCGGGATCCAACTTAGTCCCTCGAACTAAATTCCCTCTTTTTTAACTAGTTGTATAATCTACTATTTGCCTGATTTTGACAAATATTAACGCTTATAAATAAAAAGATCTTTGCAGTGGTTTACAAAATACTTATTCATAGCAGGTTAAAACTGCGAAATTTCAAAATTGCTGCTCTGTTGTGCATTCAGTTGTGTAATTATGTAAAAAAATGGTTTACACCATTATTAATCACCAGTAATTAAATATATGAAAAACAGTTCTTTGAATTCAACACCATAGAACAACCTATTTTGGAAATAGCCAAACAGATTCGAATTTCACATAAAGCCGGGCTCTGTCATTCCGCGCGTGATCATATGAAGCGCTCGGCGTTCTCAGCGAAGACTAATTTCATACGTCAGAAAAGATAAGAGCTACGCGATAGAAAGTACACTATCTAGTCTGTGCATAAAGGTACTCACACAACTGTGCTAAGAGGCAAGATCCTACGTCCTATCTTAATTTGGTAGTGTTTAGTTCCCGATTTCACAGTGCCATAATCCCTTACCACGGTTAGTTACCTGCCTCGGGGGAGTTAAGTTCGAAAAGAGAGCGCCTCTCTTTGAATATTGCTTTTGTCATCTAAAGCCTCAGATACAATAGGGTACAAAATGTCCCGCAACACTCAATCTACATGACGCTGAACATTGCTGAGTGTCCTACAATATTTTGCGACGCATTAACGTGACATTTGTAAAGGAAGACAATGTCCCAGGACATTGAACGTTTGTGAGGGACATGTCCTGCAACATTCAACCTACGTGGCGCTGCAACGTTGCTCAGTGCACAACTTGTCCCACGACATTTAGCGATTTACATGTCATTTTTTTAACTGAAGACAATGTCCCGGGACATTTCACTTGGTTTTTTTTTATTTTTTTAGTTTTGAAGGGACATATTTCGCAACATGTCCCCTAATGTATTCGAAGCTTGGGGTTTATCGCGAGACGAAGCTTGATTTTATACCTAATAAATATTAGCCAGAGGGTGATCTTTTTGCAACTGATTTCGCTTTGATCTAGGCGTTTCATGGAAAAAAGGTTGAAGGAATTTAATTTTAGTTATTTACGTTAAAATTCTTTTAGTATCAAGCAAGTCCTAAAGTTTTGAAAATGGTTGAAGTTTTCAAATGTTTGATGAAGTTTTAGTGAATCTTAGGGATTTATTGCGTATTGCAATGTATATTATATCTATAGATATTATATATAATTATATATTTTTAATTTGTATACCTGTCTTTAATCTTCGAAACCATAATATTCACAAAAGAAATGACAAGAAACTCTGAGTCAGTATAATATACAGAAATACGTATATCAAATAAATAATTCATCCCTAATATAAGTTTCCTAGTAATGTAAGTATAGCTTAGCTGCGATCATAAAATGTGCAGAGTGACAATATGGCCATAAAGTTTTATGTCTTTAGTCTCAATTACAATTACAAATTATAAAGCCATTTACACACCGATGTAGGAGTAATGAGGCGTCTGAAACATGTTGGATTAAATGTTGTATGAGAAAATGAGCTTATTTTTATTTGCGTCTCGTTTGAGTGACGTGTTTATGAGGCGAAGCTACTGGAAACTTGAATGTAACATTTTTATAATCGTAGTATAAAAGAGTTAAGATACTTTATAGTACTAACCGAACGTCACATATTTAACATTTTCTAGGTAATCGAATAATGTTTATGTATTACATGATTTTCTATCAAATACTAAATTAAATGACCCCGACATAAAACAGTAAAAGCAAACAAAAAGGAAAGTTTTTTTTAATAAATTGTAACAAACAGTAAAGAAAAATAAAAAAGTGGTAAGATTACCGTAATAAAAATACTGATTTCCAAAGGCACCTACTTAATAAATAAGAAGAAATATTATTTAAAGTAACTTGTGTAATATTTTCATAAAACTCTTGTAACAAAGACGAAGAAAGTTTATAGTTTGTAATCGTTTGTTACAACTAAAATATTTTATGTTATAATGGTACTGAAAAATGTGCGTCCCGACCGCAAATGAACTCGACTGTCTCTTTTGTATGGCTATGTGAGTACTTGGCTTTAAACAAGTAAATGTCGTTTTGTGAAATGAACTTTATGATCGGTGTCATTCATGTCGGTACATTGTGTTGTGGACACCATCAAAGTTAGTGAAACATGTCCAGACATGTTGTGTGTACGTACAAGCTGTATTCTATTGATGGTGGTTAACCCACGGATTATATTCGCCGTCACAAACTTGCAATAAGGATTAGCCACGGTGTGTTTTATAAAGTCTACGAGTAGGGCCATTAATGTGCAAAAAGTATTGTATTTCGATAGAATTAGGTATTTTATATAACTTTTGTTGTAATATAAAAGCCTTATTTCATGCCACACTAAGGCCCTCCGCTGCGTTAAGCGGGACACGCACGCGGGGCGACATAGATTAGAGCTTTCTCATGCACTGCAAGCATCTGTCCGTCATAAAAAACCAGCAATCTATATTCCCGCGTCATGTACCCGCAGCGGGATCCCGTTTGACGCAGCGGAGGGCCTAAGACCCTCCGCGTCCGTCAAAAACCAGCAATCTATATTCCCGCGCCGTGTACTCGCGGCGGGATCCCGCTTGACGCAGCGGAGGGCCTAAGGCCCTCCGCGTCCGTCAAAAACCAGCAATCTATATTCCCGCGCCGTGTACTCGCGACGGAATCCCGCTTGACGCAGCGGAGGGCCTAAAGCTCTCCGCACATGGCTCGTAAGCGCAGTCGTCGAGCAGAGATTCATCACCGACAGAAATTCATCACCAGACGTATAGAAAGAATACTAATGTTCCATATGAGTTTAAGGTAAACAAAAAATAGATAAAAAATGGGACTCCCGATCAACAAAATATGACAGAGTTACTAAAAAATTTATCTCGGCTCAGTAAAGTTCCAGTTGTGAATTTGTAATACTTTGAAATTTTAAAGACATCTGTTCGCTAATCAGCTGTTTCATAAATTTTAATATTTTCGTTTTTAATTTTTGTATGAAACACTTTTTTTTTTCGCTATTTCAGAGTTGGTTTTAGTTAGATAACAGATGCTCAGTTTGATGGTCCTCATCTACCATAATTCGGCATATGGGTTTGTAAGACCCTGTCTGTATACAGTATTGCTCGACGTCTTAGTCATAAGAGCTTTAGGTATACATTATATTAACATTTTGTAAACATTCTGGATTGTAAATATACAAACATGAACATACCCAAAATTATAGCTGTACTATTATATTACCCCAAATAAGCTAATTTTCAGCTTTCTGCTTTTGCTAGAAAAGTTAAATTCGTTCTAACCGCTCAAGTTGCTGTTTTTAGTGGTGACCTCCAAAGTTGTACACATTTGGAAGTGTCCCAAAAGTCTAAACTGAGTTCTAAATTAGTACTGATGACTAAAAAAAGAATATTACATGTCTCTGTGACAAGATTTAAGTACCAAATTAATGTTTAAACGTTTGCCCTTGACTGTGGAAATCTCCGTTTCAAGGTTTGTCGGATAAATGATTCAAGTAAGTATCATGTAATACTTAAACGCAATTTTGGAATTTGGATCCGAGATTTCTAGTCCTGACTGTATGGAGTTTTAGGCTTACTAGCATAATCAGTATTTAATAATCACAGCTCACGGAGCCACTAGTAATCAGTATTAAATAATAATAAAAATCGGTATACCATACTAAATAATAATATACCTACTAGAAAAAATATGACTCGCACCAGATCAATACTCAGACGGGAATCGAACCCGCGAACTTTGGATATCCGGTCCAATGCTCTGACCGCTGAGCTACCGAGTCGAGTGCAGTGCTGTGGTCGTCATACTGCGAATTGCGACCCGCGAACGATATTTGTGCGGCCCGCGACAAAGCAAACAATTTTAGGAGATGATATTCTTAATTGAGTTGGCAAATAAAAACTTAACATTAGTCACAGGTAGCAATAGCCATAAAAAATCCAGGAGGCAAGCGGGCTTTGACAGCTCACAAAAAACGCGTTAACAATAATTGAATGGTGATGTCAACTAATAAATCCAAGAATATGCGGCCCGCAGTGATACTTTACATTGTCCTATGTGGCCAGATAAATGTGACGACCACTGCACTAGTGGCATAATTTCTTCTAGTATATCCTATTCTTACGCTACAAGCCAGCCATAATATTTAATACCTATAAGATTTTTGCATTCACAATGCTATTTTTATAGAATACTAAATAATATACTAGAAAAAATATGACTCTCACCAGATCAATACTCAGACGGGAATCGAACCCGCGATTTCTAGTATATTATTTAGTATTGTATAAAAATTGCATTGTGAATGCAAAAATCTCATATTAAAAAAACTGTATTTTAGCCATTTGATACAGGGTGCAATATCTCCATGAACAAATCTATTGAATATCTGAATACGCTATTCACAGCATTCTAATACTCGCACACAGTAAGGCAGCGCCCCAAGCTACACCACTCTGACCTACTAGGTATACTATTAAGGACTGTCTCACAGCACTTTAGTACGCGGGATGTGCCCTGTAATTCCAAACAGGAACATGGCAAGATTTATAGCCAAGAAATAATAATTTTATGTAAAATACTAGCATTATAGATTTCACCCTTGAATTGTCCAGATTTCTGTAAAAATTGAGTCCTAAAAACGAATTCTATCTACTTTAAATAATTTGAAACTTTTAAAAGCACCTTAATTCGTTTTAATTTAGCAACTAAATAATTTTAGTCCTCGTCTAAATTTTTTTTTAGACATTTAATTTAATTTGAGTGATTCAAGTTGTAGAAATGTTTAGCCAAATTTTAATGTACTGAAAATTTGTAAATGTAAGAAAGTTACTTATACATTTATTCTCTTGAAAATTCAACAAACTAGAAAGAAACGAAGGTAACACAATGAGCAAAATCCATAGATCGGCGGTATTTTATGCGTCTGTCGAATGGGCGTGTATCATCGCGATGTACGATGCACTTCCCGTGCTACTTCCTAGGTACAGGCGAGCGCAAATTAGCTTAAAAAATGCAATAACAAACTTCCAGGAGATTTTATTAGGATTTTATTTTTATTAGGAGCATTTTATTTGAAGGAAATCCTACTGAATGTTATTAGGATTTGTTGGGAAATCCTAAGTAAATCAATACTGAAGGTGAAAAGCTATAGGATAATTAGCTATAGTGAAAAGCTATAGGATAATTAGCTATAGTGAAAAGCTATAGGATAATTAGCTATAGTGAAAAGCTATAGGATAATTAGCTATAGTGAAAAGCTATAGGATAATTAGCTATAGTGAAAAGCTATAGGATAATTAGCTATAGTGAAAAGCTATAGGATAATTAGCTATAGTGAAAAGCTATAGGATAATTAGCTATAGTGAAAAGCTATAGGATAATTAGCTATAGTGAAAAGCTATAGGATAATTAGCTATAGTGAAAAGCTATAGGATAATAATTAAAGATTGATGGATGTTAATGAAGCGAAAGAAGTGTGCAAGGATCGTAGCAGGTGGCGATCCATAGTCTCTGCCTACCCCCATGGGAAACAGGCGTGAGTATATGTATGTATGTAAAGGATAATTATTCTAAGGCAAAATTAACATAATTTTACGCACAGCTGTTGTTGTTCAAGATTATTTCAAATCAAACTTTTATCAAGACATAAAGATTTTTTTAAATACAAATCGAAAATACTAACACAAATAGGTAGTTAATTTTACTATTTGTCTCTTTCCTTTTTCTCTGTTTAATTATTATTATTTTTCATTGCGTAACAGGTGGAATTATTTGTTCATTGTCATTTTCTTAGATTGCCATTTATATCAGTAACTTCGCAAAAGTTAATTATGATTTCATAGAAAAATAAACCGTATTACCTATTCAAGTTACGTCCAGAACAGTACAGTCGTATACAAAAAGGTCCACGTTTCGTTCCCAATAAATAAGCGCGTGCGTCGCTCGCAGTAATAAATAAGTTTTATGTGCCCGCGACCTTTGTTTAGTGTGTCTGCTACCAATGATTTTTGGTTAGTTTTGTATTATACGGACGTGTTCGGAACATACAACTTTCAATTTTATGATGACTGGTCTAACACAAATCGTGAATACGAACTTTCTATGAAATCTGTACTTATCTTTACCAATAGGATTTTTAATCTTTGAAGCTATATAAAAGAACAAAAAAATTAATAGGTACCGCTAAATAAAAATTTGGTTTATTAGCTTAGCGTATTTTTGGCATTAGGTAAATGTTAATTGATTACCCTATGTTTAAAACTAGCTTAAAATGTTCTATCAAAAATCAGACACAAGAACTCTTCAACGAATCTATTTAATGTACCTAGGTATATTTTTATTTTGTATCAATTATTAATATTATTCATTTGAATGTTAAGTAATAGAATTAAAATATACTTATTAAAATACAACACATAAATTAATATCTATGACCGGAAATGTACAGATTTATTGCTAAAAATTAAGTCGTTAGGAAGATTACGAAACTGTAATTCCTAGAAAAAGTAGAAATAAAAAGACTTTTTTCTCCATTTAGTTCTACTGGTAGAACTAAACGATAGAACTATACGGATACAATAGTTCACCACGGTTCTTACTACTTTTTTGTGTATGAAAGGAATAATTAGTCCCAAAATCGTAATTAAAATCTAACATAAACTTAAAATCAAAGCTCTGCTAAAAAGCAATTAAGCTAGCTTGTTTGCCCCAGTATCTACCTGTTTCAGGACAATTTACATAAATCAATGAGGTCGTTGCTTTCATAAATACGCCGCACTGCGCTTTGCTGTTTCGACGAATCAATGCATGTTATTGGGTAACTCTAATATTGCAATCTCCTGATTCCTGCTCTGGAGTAGGAGAATAACAGAATGGTACCCCAGAGATAAATAAATAAATAAATAAAAATATTGTTTATTTACTCTTCACAAAGGTTATTATAATACATAACTATACTAAGAGCTAAAGCTTACAGATAAAACCTTTGTGAGAGACTGGAGTCCATACTAGGATCCCCAAGGGGCCTGTATTACAGATCTCCAGGCTCCCACCCCATTTTAAAGAGGCAAAATTTTTAAGCATTTATACCCATGTAGGTACAGTTATTATATTATTATAGTAGAAGTATATAACTTTCGCTTCATTATGAAATTATAAAATGCTGTATGTAGATGTGTGTGTGTGTGTGTGTGTGTGTGTGTATGGGTATGTGTGTTCGTTCGAATGTGAGCAAGTGTATTTAAGTTTTAAATGTTAATATATTATGCAGTACCCGTATAATAAGAGTTTAAGACTATTCGTTCAATTGAGAAAGGAGTGAAGTAGTTAAGATGGTGTATGTAAAATAGATTCGGTTTCATTATAGTCCATAGTTTGAAGCCAATTCTGGACTGTTTTTTTAACCTGGTTTTTATTAAATTTATAAATGGATAAAAGTTTGTTTGCGCAGTTGTACAGGTAGCCACCGAGAAAATAATAATGCTTATGTGCAAATTTTGTATTACAAAAAGGAACGGTACTGACAGCATGGTTACGCCTCTTATTTATGAGTAGTGAAGGTTCATATTTAATTTCTGAATGTTTTTTTAAAATGGTATTGAGGATGAAAAGCTTACGAACTGATAACACCTTGCAAAGTTGGTACAAATCTGAAGTTGGGTAGCGACGCGGTAGGGAATAACCAACCTTGAGAATGGCTCGTTGTGCCCGTTCAAGCTTGAGAAGAGTAGATTTTGGGCAGCCACCCCAAATGCCAATGCAGTAGGTTACCAATGACTGACAGAGCGCCAGATAAATCATTCTCAGAGTATGCGGCTCGAAGGACCATGTAAAAATAGGTAGCTTCACACCCTCGCGTCGCGTAGCGTACTATTACTGATTCGTTTACTTATTTTCAATTTATAATCGAGATAAAGGTAATTAAATCAAACTCCCATTCAGTGGTAGATAGCAAAAGTAATTTTTATTTTTATAAAGTGGGTACCTCAAACGAAATTAATCCTCGAAATTACACATTTGAAAACTGCTAGCGCCATCTATTGGTCACTAAGCAAACTACACACTTCAACATTATCGCCCACCAAAGACAAATTGTGACCTATTTGTCTTTCAACTATACAAATATAAAAGTTTAAAATAACAAAATGACCGCAATGGGTACTTAAAACTTATATCTAGGTAACAATTTGAACGATTTTCTAGAACGCCTCAAATACTCTATTCAGTTGCTAATGGAAGCATACACAACTTAGAAATAGGACGTTTAAATGTTCCACCTTTTGTTTTAAGAGTAATTACTCTAACTAAATTGTCTCGCCCGGGGTGGATTGCCATCACTCTGCCATAAAGCCATCGGCAAGGTGGTAGTCCGTCCTCTTTCACCAAAACAACATCGCCCACCTGAGGCTGAGGTTGCTGTGAAGACCACTTGTACCGGTTTAAAAATTTGGTTAAGTACTCCTGAGACCATACCCTCCAAAAGTCTTGAAACATTTTTTGGGTGTACTGCCATCGTCTTAAAGAACCAACCTTGTGAGACTCGTAGTTTTGGTCAGGAGGAGTTACAACAGGCTCCCCTATAAGGAAATGTCCAGGGGTTAAGATAGTAACATCTTCGGAGTCATTGGCAATAACTGACAGTGGTCTCGAATTGAGACAAGCTTCTACTTGTGCAAGAACCGTTGACATCTCCTCAAATGTTAATGTCGATTGTCCAATTATCCTTTTTAGGTGGTATTTAACCGATTTCACTCCTGCTTCCCATAGACCACCGAAATTTGGGGATCGAGCAGGAATGAAATGCCAGTTACAGTTGTTGCTAGCTACAGTTTCGGCCACTTCCTGTAGCATGGATCCGTTTTCGGATAAAAAAAGTTTCTTTAGCTCGCTTGCTGCTCCAGATGGTAAAAGGAACTGAGGAAGACAACACTTAAGATGGGAAGACGAACTGAAACTCACATTCCTAAGCTAATTAAAAACTTTTCAATTTACTTTAATAATCAGTACTGAAGTATAGATTATAATAATAATAATAAATACACTTTTAAACTTTCACGATGCATTTTATTTGAATAATAACAGGTATTAAATGCGTTTAAACTAAAACATAGGTAGAAGCCAACCGCGAACAAACAGGTAAGAGATAAGATAATTTATTTATTTTAAACACAGTAACATATAACAAAGAAATAACAATAAAACATAGTGTCAAAACATGGTGGTCTTATCGCTAAGAGCGATCTCTTCCAGACAACCTATGGTATGGTGAGATTGACAGAAGAGGAATAACAGGGGGTGCAAAATGGCAATACAGTGGCAAAATGGCAATACAATGGCAATACAGTGCGTGTGCAAACGCACTACCTTTTTGTTTGTGGTTGGATAACTACCAAAATACGGCTATGATATGGAATAGGGACACTGCAGTTGTGTGCGGCGGTAGGAATTTAATTAGAAAAACTGTTCGACGGATTGACAGAAATTCTCGATTGAAAAAAATGTAAAGTGACCTCCAATTTTGCTTTTCAATGCTGTGCCAGACATTAATAAACCTATATTCTTAAAACTTTATTAAAAAAACCTTAGATAGCTCTTTGTGATTGATAGTTTTCCAAAATAAGAAAAGTTCATTAGTAATCAATTAAAAACGACCATGTTTTCAATATTTTTTGTTTAAAAAAAAATTATTTAGCTTTATACGGTACGTCCCCTTAAATGTTTACTTTTAATAATGTTACATTGATATAACAAATAGTAAAATTACAAAGATTAATCTGCGCGCTTGGTTAGTAGTTTTTCGTAGAATTGTAATATTATGCTTATGGACTGGTCCCCATTATTTAGATTATTGGAATCAATATAATTAATATACCTACATATTATGGCTACCGTAATGTTTTTCCACTAAACTTTCATTTGCCCCTTCTTTCTCACAATATCTCAATCAATTTTTATCTGTATTCGCTAAATTGAAGAGAGATATCTCGGATCGGTTAACAGTTTCACCGCCTTGGGAAATAAAGGCCAGACAGACGCTCTATTTGACTATTCACGAGAAAATGGGCGTGAGTTTCTGTAGCACAAATATTAGGCCGAAATAAAATTTCTCGAACGACACTTTCTCTGGGACTTCGTAATATTTCTTGCACGGAAAGCACGCGTGGGAATTTTATCGACACTTCCCCGCTGTTTGATTTCCTAAGTGGGTATATTTTGCAGTCTTTATTCGACTCATTGCAAGCGGTTACGGAATAATTTTGCATGAACAAGGAAGTTGTCAGAGCAAGCTATTAACATCTTATCTTGTGTAACTTATGATATCTATCAATTCTAGTAAAATGTATAAATTTAAAAAGCTCTAGTGAATTTCAAACTTTTCTCGTTGCTGGGGACTTTTTTATTTTTATTAATGTAGTACTTAGCAGTTAATGACTTATTTGACCTTAGGGGATATACTTCTAAATATAGTTTTTATCTAAAGATGGGTCTTTCTAGGAAATCTGTTTTCTCGTTCTCAAGAGACTAAAAATTTAATATTTTCATAATATTTTCATAAGGATCGAATTTATCCTTATCCAGTGTTTTACTTAGTTGGTAGCTGGCATTATCAGTAAGTTTAGGTATTAATGTAGGTAGTAGAATGCTTCTAGCTCTATTAATAACATTACTTAATGGTGATTTAGAATAGAGATTTACACTATAAATGCACTAGGTCCTGTAACATCAAGAGCTCACTTAGTTCTCATTTAGCATGCCTTAGGCTACCCAGGCTGAGGTTAGGATCTTAATTAGCCATCGCTCGGAACTCACCACTCGGAAGTGAGACCTAATACATCTACCACACAACTTACTTCAAGCTAAACTAGATCTTAAGTTAATTAAAGCAAAGCTTAAGGTGCAATTGAGCGAACTCCTGGATTATGCATGCGGTGAGACGATGGGTGACATTCACGAAGCGTGTGCAATTTGGATGGCTTTCGATATGGTATTGCTTCTGGCTTGTTGATGTTGATGTCTTTTGTGCTCGTAAAATATTTATTCATTTCCGTTGTAGATTCGCAAACGAGAAACCATTAATGCTTTGTCTTCCCGGTGTTGAGTACCTTTTTTTTAAACCAGAGAAAAAATGCATTAGAAATTTAATCTAAATTTTGTTGGACTCGATATAGAGATTTCTACTTACTTTCAAAATGTATGTTCGTTAAGTAAACTTTACGTCGATTGTGAAAGAAATACCCATATTTATGTTCATTGAAGTTTATAAAATGTCATACTTTTAAATGTCCAGTTTGATTTATCAATTAAATTTTCTTTTGTTTCAATAACAATACCATTAAACAGCTAAATTGACTAAACAATGAGGTATGTTTCGTATTTATTTGCAGCACTAACAAGTGAGTTATGATAATCGCGCATCACAAAATGCATATGATAAATTTGCTACAGACTCATAAATTTTGACGCGAGATTTCGAGTTTAATTCACTGTGCCAATATAATTAACGACATTAAAGATATATAACAGATGTTTCACCAAACACGTATAAGAAATAGCTAGGTATCTAATTATGGAGTAAGATAATTATGAGGAAATCTAGAATCAATTTAAAAATTAAGTTTATTTGAATAAAGATATTTTGACTCTGAACCATCATCACAATCATAGTGTACTTGTTTAATGGTCTGTGACTTAGGAGCTTTTTCATTTGTTTCGCGTGCGGAAGTATTTGTGAACTAGTTCATACTGTTCATGGTGTAAATCAACTTGGCATTTCGTTTGTTCCCAGCTTCTTTCATATCTTAACAACGAGGCCCTAAGTGAAAACCTACGCAACAAACAACGGTCGGTAAATTTATGTGACGACCAAATCTGAATGATATACGACTAGTCAGTTCACTGGGTTAGCTAACAATGCTGTGCATTAACATATCTGGATATGATTTATTTCCATAATGTTAAATATCGCCGTGTTAAAGGCAAAACCGACTAACTCGGCCAAAAAATACAATGCAAAATGTTGAATAAAATTGATCCAAAGTTTGTAGGTAAATTTAGTATTAAAATATATAGTGTTTTTGTTTTCCGTTTTGATAGGGTTATTCGTTAATTCTTTGTAAGCAAATTAGTAAAAGACCAATTTAATTATTGTTTATTTATTAGACACAATATTATACGTAACTATAATGGAGCCCCAAATAGTCTGTTTTACCTCTATACCATAAAAATATCTATACTTGCCAAAATTACCAACCTAAACGACTTTTCATATAGTCTTGATGTTCTTAAATAGACAAACAGAATAACTCTATTATTGAATTAAATTTAAAGCCAACAAGTAACAAGATTTTTTAAAAAACCCAAAAGATAGTTGATTTTGCTTCTATATTTAAACGTACTAAGCTTATTGGCTCATTTGTAGCAAAATTAACTATTGTTATTTGCAGCTTATAAATGTTTAAATATCAAGTTTAATTTAGTAAAAATTAAATTAAAAATAAATGTATTAAGAGCCAATCAATTTATTTTAATTTCTAAACAAAAAAAGTTAATTTTGCTCATTCCTCATCGGAGGTATCAGACACTGTTAAGTCTGGCACACGGTCGATCGTCTGACAGTCAGTTTTTATTTTTTCAAACCAGCCATGGTACTCTTCAGGAATAACTCCTTTTCTACACAGCTTCAGAAGGTCTGCTTTTTTGGCAACCGAAATTGGTAGTGGTTCTTTGTACAATTGATTCAACTGATTTGGAAAGGTTGCCCCAACTATTTTCTCTATAGGCTGAGTGGAATCAACATCTTTTCTACTTCTTTTGTTTTGTCGTGTGCTGTAGCCGTGTTCTCTTGTGCTATTATTATACTGCTTGTCCATCTGGAGGCTTACCATCACCTTTTAGAAAACCATCATGTTTTATGAACGTTTTGTTATAAGCTTACAATAAGATTTTTCAAATTCGTACCACAACCTGCACAAAGTAATAATACTTTATTCCTGCCAAAGAACGAATGATATTGCGAAATTGTCTATTCCCTGCTAGCCATCACTACGGGTTATTTGCTATCTACACTTGACACTGGCAAAAATTACTTCCAAGAGGAAAGTAGATTGCCAAAACACAATGATAAGAAGAGAACAACGGCCAAGAATGCGACAATTAAAAAAAAACTGTGTAAGCGCGCTTGTGTTTGAACTTTGTAAATTAATAAAATTTTATATTTTAAACTTAAAGTAAGTACTTAAATAAAGATTTCCTTTTATCACCTTTAAACGCGCAGTGCTTTAGTTTAACTAAATATTATTTCTTGTCTTTCAGTAAAAAAACTAGTCGCGTGTCCGTACGTCAATTAGAACTTCTATGGGAGTTTCTAAATTCTAATAAGGATATTGCTTCGGCCTATAATAGGTCGTTGCAGGCTAAAGAATACTCGCACAGAACCTGGAACGAAATTACAGCAACCCTTAATGCCATAGGTGATGGGGTTCACAAGGATTTGTTATCAAATATAAATGAAACGTGTCCATGTCCATCAGCCATTTTTGATGTCCTCACTGCTGGGGCACAGGCCTTCCTTATGGGTGGTAAGGAGGATGGGCCATAACCCACCACGCGGGCCCAATGCGGATTGGTGGGTGTTAACGACTGCAAATGCAGCCGGGACCAACGGCTTAACGTGCCTTTCGAAGCACGGAGGAGCTCGAGATAATACATTATTGGTCACCCATTCCATGACCGACCCTTGCGAACGTTGCTTAACTTCCGCAATCGCTGGGCCAGGCGCTAAACCACTGCGCCACCGAGCTCCGATAAATGAATCATACCAACTAATATTACATTCACAATGAAGAACAATATGTATAAAAACGTTTCTCTTACTGTTTATGACGCAATTTCCAATATCTTAATAAAATAACTCAAAATAGTTTTGATTCCGTTGAGAAAAAGCAACTTTTTTAAGACTGCAAAATTTCTCAATATTTGACACAAAAACAATAATGCTAGCTGTCAAAAGACACGTCGTGGTACGGTTTAAGTGAATGACTGATCGATGACGTCACAAAACTTCCAACGGAAACATTATTACAATAATCATACTTCATGAAGGTCGTAGTACGAAATAGCATGGTAAGAATGAAATAATACTGCGCTAAGACATGGCAGCAGGCACCCTGTCCGTTGCGCAAGATACAAACAACTGTTGATAGTCCGTTAAAATACAAATGCGCACGCGGTTATATCCCCGATAATACCAACTAAGTATAAGTAGTCGGTTTTGCTTCTAGACTATCTGCATAAAATCGCTTAAAAGTCAAGAATTCCCATTGAAAAAACAAACTAATTTTAAGTAGTTGGTTTTGACTCTAGAGTACTTGTGCAAATGTCATATAAAGTCAAGAGCCAAAAGTAATTATACCACTTTAACGTTTACTACCACTAGATATAAGACGATGTCTATATATATTATATACAACAAAAATCGAGTATTTCAAATATTTCTAGTTTGCCTCAAAAATATTAAGAAAAGTTAATATTTATCTCTGAATATTTGCTTTTGGTCTATTTTAACTCACAAAATATATGAAATAGTTGCTTTTAGATCTCAGTAACTCCGTAAATAAACGTCTTAGAAAATAATTGATTTTAACACTAGATAGAGAATTCAAAACTGAATAGCCTAGTGTAAAAAAGTGTAAATCGTCAAAAATCGCCAGATAGTCGGTTTTGCCTTTAACACGGCGATATACCTAATTAAAAATATGATTGCTAGCCGTTTAGTTTTCACCATTAACGCGAATTTTCCGCTACTGACTGTTACTTAGTGATCCTTGAAGCTCAAGAAAGTTACTTCATAGAAAACTTATATAAATCCTTACTACAAGTCAGCTAACTTTGACCTATGTTTAAAACTATTGAACCAATATAATTAATTATGAGTCATTCGTTGCACTAACACTTACCTACTATAGTAAAGCCACTTTTTTATCTTTCAAATAATTACTGTAATTTTAAAATAAAGAACACCTGTGATAAAATAATGTTAAAATAAAAAATAGGCGCTTGAATAATTCTGAACTGTACCTATAATTAAAATTTTATAAAAAGCTACCACATTCTGGTATATTTTTTTATGTTTATGTTTGATATTTAGCTTTTTCAAAATATGTTTGCCCTTTAGACAAAACAACATGAATGTTTACAAGCAAAAACCGTACTTCGTAAAAGTTTACTTATTATATCGCTGATTATTGGATAGTAAGTAATGGACCAATGACAGCGTTTTGAAAAACACAAATCCGTACTTGGCAAAGTTCTTTAACACTTTTACCTGGAGCCTGAGAAAATTGCAATAGCAGCTAGTTTACAAAATGAATATACAGTGTTTCAATAAGTACAAGTGTTAATGTATGACAATCGTTAGTCATTTCTAAACACGTCGAAACAAACCGAAGCTTTGTAAGCAAATAATATGCACAAACATAATCTTAGTGAAATACTGCACGTCGCAGTCGTAGTCGCAGCTAACAATGCGACTTTACTTGATTTATCACCTGGCGCAAGTTTGCCAAAGATTTAATTGAAACTTGTGAACTTATTGTCATTTTGTAAGTATCATTTTATGAAGCTCATAAAAATTAAAAGAGTTATTATACAGTCTCTGTCATTAAGAATTTTCACAAAGGTGTTCCATTATTCACAAACTTTTAATTTTTAAAACGAATCAAATTTCATTAAGTATAAGTATAAACCTAACCTAGGTACATTAAAAACGCGCTTCTTGACTTTTTACCTTAGCCTAATGACTACATCACACGTGTTGCGATTTTGAGTAATAACGAGTCGTGTATCGCTGGCATCAATCATTTTTTTCGTTGCAAGGTGAAGGAAATGAATTACTTACTTCGGTGTGAGCTCATACACTTGCGACGTTTTTACAAAAGCATTACATTTTTTAAACAACTATCACTTATACTATTTACCCATAAATATCTACATAACTTTGATTTGTTTTTCAATAACTTTATTGTGTGAGTAATTTTCCTACACTTATAACACAAACCTTTTAACAATCATTTTAATGAAACATAGATTAACTTAACAATGTTTGACGACCTCCGTGGTCGAGTGGTTTTTACGCCGGTTTTCAAGGCGTCACCATCTCTTGAGGTCCCCCGGGTTCGATCCCCGGCTGGGTCAATGTAGAAAATGAACTTTTCTATATTGTCTCAGGTCTGGGTGTTTGTGATACCACCGTTGTCTCTGATTTCCATAACACAAGTGCTTTAGCTACTTACTTTGGGATCGGAGCAATGTATGTGATGTTGTCAAATATTTATTTATTGAAAAAAAAAGTTACGTATACGTCATGCAAACTTTTTTCTGTCACAAAAAATACTCTTCTTTCTTTTTACGACACACGTCTGTGCGATTCGTCGCGAGTGTGCCGCACGTGTTTCAAAATTACTCGCACGCCATGAAAAAAATGTGTGAAAAAGCGTCGATTACCACTAATAGCACCCTGTATTTCGGCAGGGAACCCCATTAGACAAATTGATAGGAACTTTGTCTTTCCCGGTTCATTGTCTTCTTCCACTACCATTGCGAGGAATGTGATATCATCTCCCATTATGGCGTTGCTTAGTTCTTGATGATGATTATTGTAGACTAAATGAAATGAGTACAAAAATATAAGTAAAATTGAGTACTAGAATCACGGGACGAAGAAATGAAAAACCATACTAATACTAAAAATGCAAAATTATAACTTTGTTTATTCGCTACGTTTTCAATGTAGAAATTGAATGATTGGTTTTCATTAGATGCTCAATTATTTAAAAAAATATTATGGGGAATTGAAATTGAATTCCACCGGGAGTGAACTTGCAGGCTTAAGCTACTTAGTCATAACAATCTGCATTTTATGGCAGCAAAAAAAACTGAATCGTGCTTTATAATGTTTATTGGTAACCAGTTACTAAGTTACACTCGTTCAAGTACGTGAGACTCGAGTTGATTAGAAATTCCAAGCACCTAGGTTGCACTTCAACAATCGATAACTTTGTTGGAAATGTCAAAACGTGAATTGACACTAAAATGTTTGACTATTCTGAATGAAGATGACAATGTTATTTTGAACAGATTCAAGATAACATTGTCATCTTTCTATAGAGATAATAAAATGGCAGTTTATAGTTGTAACAGCAAATGGATACTTCAGCAAAATTATTAAGTACTGAATTCAAGAATAATCTTGCTTGTTTAAAAATAAAAAGTAAGCTCCAATTCCATTGACGCTTCTGTAGGTAATCGTATTGTGCAGGTTTATAAAAAAGCAGAGTCAGTGATAGGTACATAAATAGTAAGGGATTTTATTATAGTGATCTCAACGAATAAATGACGAAGATATCGCGTCTTAGCAACTTCCCCCACTCACGAGCCCGGGCCGAGCGGCGCTGTATAATAGGCAGCGTCACCTGCGGCACGGCCTCACTTTGCGCGCGGCGTTTGGATGCGACGGATGTTTCTTTGTGGCGTTATAGTGCTTTCTCATATTTAATTCAGTGTTAAATATTGTCGTATTGATTAAAGTTAGTGTCTGATTTAAATTAGTTCATGCTTAAAGTTAGTAAGAATTAAATTAAAGTGTTAGGTTGTTGTAGACCGTTCTTTTTTTAAAATCATTTTCACTTATGGTTTGTAAAATCAGAAGTGGGATTAACTACGCGTTCTACCAGCTTGTTTTGCCATCCAAAAGTTAATTTTCGTGTTAAAAGTAGTGTTCTGTGTGTTTTAAAAGTGTCACGTGTTTTGTAAAAGTTGTTTTCGTGAGTATTCGATTAAAGTGCCACGTGTTTTGTATAAGTTTTCGTGAACATTTGTAAAGAAAAAGGTGTGCCACGTGTCTTTAAAAGTAGTTTTCGAATAGACGTCATAATGCTTCGCATAGCTCGCAAAGTAGAACTCACGATCGCCGTAATAGCTCAAGTGACCGCCGCGAGAGCTTACAGGATGTGGTGTTTGATCGAATTCTCACTAAATTAGATGCTATCGAAAATAGCCTACAACAACCTACAACAACGCCAACGGTTGATAGTCCGTCGCATCTTCTTGGTGATCATACGCCGACGCCATCGCTTATCGTGTTCTGGTGTTACCGATGAGGCGACTTTGGGTACAGTGCGTGATGCTGACGCTAATACCAGCGCAGACAAAGGCGTGGCGGACAGGATTGTTGGAGCTCTTTCATCCTTGGTACAAGTAAGGTCTCATAAGTATTATATTTCCTCATTTGACCCGAGTATACATGATTTTGATATGTGGTGATACCAATGCTAAGCTACTGTCAAAGGACTTAGTAGAGTTCCTTTTGGTATATGTTAAACCGAAACATGATTTCCGAGCCTCCAACAATGCTGTCCGTCCGTTAAGCCACATAGGGCCGATGCAATCGTGTAAGCGAGATGCACCTAGGTTTAGAGACAACTCTAAGTGTCTCATTTGTGACAAGTTTGGTCACAAGAATGGCATTGCCCTAAAAAGTCTAAAACTGATACAACTCAGTTCCTTTACCACCCAATGACAATAACAGGTCAACCAAATTTTGTACTTTTTGTAAAACAATCAGTTTTGAAGCATTTTAATTTTAATAAAATTCCAACCTATCGTTAAATGCGTAGCATAAGAAGCCAGGAGATTAAGGCAGCCTCTTATGTCACTGCTAGTTAGAAGTTGATTTATATGTTGTACCTGTGGCCTTACTACGAGCTCTTATTAGCAGGGCTTATATTGAACTGCCTTACTTTTTCGTACTATGACTTCAACGGTTAGTATGAAGGCAGGCCATGAGCAGTCCTGTTTAAGGCCTGCTTTTGAACTGAACGGTTTCTTATTTGCTGATGGTAAGCCCCCTTATGAATGTATTAGTGCGCCAACTTTAATTGGCACTGATGTTTTAAACCGAAAGGGACTGACTTACATACGGACTAATAATGAACAACGGTGCAGCACGTGAACACCGTGGAAGTTGAATCTATCAAGACGCCTTTAACTGGGCATGGTAAAGACCGCCTTTTAGAAATAATTAAAACTTTTTCAAGTTCATTTATTATTATTCATAGGTAAGGGTCAGGTACGGCCGAGCCCTGTGAAAATAGAAGCCCTAGTAAAATCGACTTACTAACGTTAGATGTCCGCCAATTTCGCACGCTGGATTGGTTTACCTTCAAGATTTTACATTCACCCTCGAGTATAGGAAAGGTTGTATGATGCAACATGCTGATTATTTAAGTAGGAATCCTCCAGCACAAGTCTCCCACATACGCAGTCCGGTCAATTGGGCAAAGATTGCTCAAACTGCTGATGTGGAGACGCAGGAGTTTATGACTAAACTAAGGGAAGGGCAATAGATCAAAACAGGTATTTTATTAAAAAATGAACTTTTATTTTATAAACATAACCTACTGGTGAAGAGCCGCGTCTCTTATGCTTCATCCCTAAGGGTCACAGCACAGGTTGAGCTTGCTTCGGGTTTTCCATGATGATCACGACCATATTGGCGTCGATAAAACCACCGATCTTATTTTACGACATTTTTGGTTTCCAAATTTAAGATATTTTGTTAGGAAATATGTTAATCACTGCCTTATATGTTTATCTCATAAAAGGGTTGCTGTAGTTGTAGTTGTTGGTGGGCATTGATGCTGCGACGCCTGCCATCAGGACACTGGTGCGAGATGTAGCGCTAAGTGATTGCCAACCTAAACGGGAAGCTCTTATGACCCTCAGAAGACAGCGGGCGACTGAACTCTTGACTGCCAATCAACAGCGTCAGGACGCCTACGTCAACGAAGATCACCGACAGCCACGCAGTTTCGTCGTGGGTGATCAAGTGTTCGTGAGCAAGGCCACACAAAGTACCGGCAAGCTGGACTCCGGTATGCGCGGGCCTTACAAGGTTCTGCGTGCGCTACCCCATCAGCGCTACGAGCTCGAGCTGCTGGCCGGCTCGTACGGCAAGAAAACTCAAGCTGCTGCTGAACACATGGTTCTGTGGTGCGGCGAGTGGACGCCGGATGCGTGCGAAGAGTTCTTCGGAAGTGTGAGTGATTGCCTCGACATTATGGCAAGTCTGTAGTGCCTCGACATTATGGCAAATTCTTTATGCCTCGACATTATGGTTTGTAAAACGCGTTTATAAACTAGTGGCTCTGTGACCTGTTGACCTCGCGCTTGTGACATTTTTTTAACATTATTTGAAATGGCTGAAATATGTTTTTTTGAGAAAAAATCGAAAAACTGAATTGAAAAAAAACTAAGTAATTTAATTATCGAACCTTCTCACAAAATTTCACGAGTATCGGTTGAGAAATGCGACCTGTAGAGGAGAACAGACGGACAGCGGACAGACATACGAATGCGTTTTTGGTCAACTACATTTTGTGCATCAATCAATGTTTTTAAGAAAATATAGATGAGAAAATACGTACAGAGATTATAAGAAAAATGTCTGTGTGATAAACATTAAAGTACCTATTATGTACTTTTATGAATATTATGCAGTAAAGTTTGAATCGGATTTTATGTCGCCATATCATGGTAGTCAAATGCGAATAATTACTGTAGCTACCTACTCCAGTAACAAGAATTTATATCTTTAGTTTATTAAGTCGTTGTTTGTATATTCATTCGCTTTCTGTATAAACATACAGATTTTTTTTAAAAACTCACAAACCGCTGTCACATGTTTCAAGTTTATTACAATCTTTTTAAAACTGGTTAAAGTTCTGTAGATACTACATAGGTATACCTATCAAAATGAATTATTGAATTAAACTTTACATTGCTTTAACATATAAGTGAACCATAATTGAAAGCAAGTTTATCCACAACTGGTCTATTTTTTAAACTATCCAAGCTCATGGCAGTATAACTTGGTTAATTGTAACCCGTCAATCAGCACGATGACAGGTGGTTTCTTGATAAATACTCATTACAAAGATAATCGTTGCCACACACGGCGCGAGCGCAACTCGCAGAACCAGTTTTTGAGAAACCTACTCATGATCTGTTTTATAAAATGCCCTTTATGTTCGTTTGTGGGAAAGTAACTTCTCAAATCTATTTTCATAAATTCAAAAGGTTTAGCAATAAATATACTCAGATAGTAAGTTACTTGGCCCTGCTCAATTGAAATTGGTGAAGTTTTCACAGGCTCAATAGTGTCAACTTCCACATTTATTTGTTAGTTTTTATTCTAATTATAATAGTTACTAAACAAGTTTCCCCCATCCATTTAGTTCCATGTGGAATTTCTTTGGAAATTTTAGTAACCGAATTAAATTATTGTTGTCTTGATTATAGGTCCAATCTTAAATCGTGAATGTATTATGAGTTTCCTCTGGCGGTAACTACACTAAACTAAAATTTGTCATACAACTAAATATGTCAACTAACTACAGTTGCGATCGAGTAAGTGTAAACTCATGCCTACTAATGCTTTGGCGTGAATAAAAACGAATAAACCGATACAGTTACTACTGAAGTTTTATTAATTTACTTCAATAAACATTTTATGCAATAAATGCATCTTCTGTGCAATAAATATTTATTTCATTTCATTTCATTATTTCATTTCATTTCATTTCATTTCATTTCATTTCATGCCTATACAAGGTTATTTTTAGTATATAGGTAAACCCCTCGTGGGGTTGATCAGACCACCAAACTGAACAACTTTCATTATGGGACCAACCTTGAAATCACGAAAAAAAAATCAGCTGTTCTATACAAAAGTACAACCCTACTCCATCGAAACGTATGAAACAGCTGAATTTTTTTTCGCGATTTCAAGGTTGGTCCCATTATGAAAGTTGTTCAGTTTGATGGTCTGATCAACTCCACGAGAGGTTTTGTATATACTAAAAGTAACCTTGTAAATTCCATGGAGTAGCAATAACGGTTCAATTATATTATAATTATCACATTTCTACATCCTTACAGATATTTATTTGTAAGTAAAACAGTTTCACGAATAGAAGGAATACCAGTGGAGGATAATTGGGACCCCTGTGGTGCGCGAATAAGAACGAATCGATATGTGGACGTTAAGCTGACGTAAAGCGATACAAAAAAAGAAGCTTCTTCTTATGCAATGATACTAGGCTAAGAATTAAAGCTTTGATACCGCAATTAGCTGATCGTAAATAGTTTTTACTGAATAACGTACAAAATGATTGTATTTAAGACGTAACCATCCACACGGACCCAGAGCCTTCATTTGACATAAGAAGTAGTTGTTCAACTAAACTATTAAAATGCCACATTGTAACACTGACACTAAAAAAATCATCACTTCTAAAGAATTTAGTTTTCAACCGCTTACAAGCCTTATGGCCCCCGTAAAATCTTTGAAGGCCCGTAAAAACTTTGACGTTTCAAAGTTTGCTATTGAAAGATCCTAAAAGGCATAGATTAAGGACGTTACGGCATCGGCGATAAGCACAAGTAATGTGGAAAACTTGCCACATAAATTCCCACAAGCTTCTGCTCTTCTGATAGAAAGAAACCACGGATTACGCCATTTTGGCACAGCTTCTGTAGCCGAACAGAGACGAAACTTCTTTAGAATAATTAAAGCTCTAGATGGGATGTCTACGTGCTGATTTCATTTTAAATAAGTTACTCGTACTTATTAAACTACTATGTAGTACCTATATTATTATGGCGTCTTCCAATTAAGTAACATTTTAAGTTGTAACAAATAATACTGTCTACTTAATTAAGGGCTTAGAGCATTTGAATGCTCTAAGTTGAAGGGACACTTTCATTCACAGGTACCTGATGTCACTTTTTAAAATGTTTAAGGAAATTATCCTGTCAATAAGTTATCTGTTATTATTTATTCAGCAGCTGAGCAATGATAACTAATTATAATTTTATGTCAGTTTACTTTACTTTTAATCGCCTTCAGAAAATATCGTTCTCTAATGCTTACCGCTGACGGGCGCTATTTTGTAGCTGCGATAAGCGCGGCGTTAATCGCGGCGATATCGCTGCGATAAACGCGGCGATAATCGCGGCGACAATCACGGCGCTTTTTAGTCGCTGACGTAGGTTAACCCTAAAAGGCACCCGGTAATAATATTATAGAACAATCACTTTTATTATTGCTAAGCTCTATAAAATAAAGTTTATGATTTATTTATGTCAGTAATTATATACTTTTCACAAATGAAGCAAACAATGTATACGATTCAAATGTCTTCAGTACCCTTAGCACGAACAGCTATCGAGAAAAAAAACGCACGTAAAATTACTCGATAGACAATTCTCTATGGAAAATTTCATTTCGCTTATCGGCGACAGATGGCGTTGTACAAATTTCCAATACAAAATTTATCTATCGAATGATTATTTTTTTGATAGCTGTTCGTGCTAAGGGTACAGATCCCTTTATCGTCAAAATAGTGTGAAGAACAAAAATTCTGCATTCACTTTATATGCGCAAATTCAAGAATTATATAAATTGGTAAGCATATCATGTAATAATAATTCTCTTACTTTTTATTGCAAACTCTACCATTACAAAAATAATTATGTCAGCCAGCGAAAAAAATTGTGGTGTCTTTTAGGGTTAAAGCCGCTTGTCACTCTTGTCAGTGTCATTTCGTGGGCGATTAGTCGCCGAGCTATGTGTGAGCTACTTTTTGTAGCTCGTGGGCGTTTACGTATTGAACTCCATATGTTCTATTCTGGGCTACAAAAAATCGCTCGGCGATTAAGCGCCCGTGAGCGGTGGCGCTTATTGTTTGGGAAAGAACGCAGTATATCTTTTTCAATGAATATATTTATTTGCGAATATATAAATGGTTTATTTCGATAAAATTACAGAACAATAAATTAACGTTAAGTTTTTGAAAATTGTAGAATAGAAGTGTGGGGGCCGCCCGCCCGCCGCGAGCGGTAGGGAGGAATGAATGAAAGAATGAATGAAGTGAACCAACGAACGAACGACGAAACGACTCCGGTCTCGCCTTCCGCTGCTAGATGGCGCCACCAGTCCTCAAAGTCCCGAACACTTTTTATATATTTGTGATTTTCTCAAACAATACTGATCCAATTTGGATGACTTGGCTTTCACTTGGATTTTGTATTCGTTATACAATTCACAAAATCACTTATACCAATTTAATTTTATCTCTGACCGTTTGTTCATTTCTTCAATTTCGGCATACTACAACTTTCTTGACGGAGCAAACGCAATAATCTTACTTTGTAAGTGATATTGATGTATTTTTTGGGCGCCAAATGGTAGTTTTTGCGGGGAAAATGGTAGTTTTTTGTGAGTAATGTCTCGAGTGTCATACGCGTTTATGGTTTGCGTAAAATGCTTTATGGGATATTTGGCCGGATTTCTCGTATAATGTAACTTGACTAAGTAAGTGTTTCCAGCAGAATGGCTAGCTACGTATATGGAAGAATCTGAAACATAGGCTGAGTTTTGTAACGATTTAGTGAATTTGAATTTGTTTACTTAGAAATTTCCATAATAATCAAGTGCAATTTTTCACGATTGCTACAGTTCTTTTGTAATTAATCGATTCATTTCAAACACATTACTTAGGTAAGTGTTGGTCCCGGCTGCATTTGCAGTCGTTAACACCCACCAATCCGCATTGGGCCCGCGTGGTGGGTTATGGCCCGTCCTCCTTACCACCCATAAGGAAGGCCTGTGCCCCATCAGTGGGGACATCAAAAATGGCTGATGGACTTGGGTATGATGTTATAATAAAGATACTAATGAAAGTATTTGAGAGTTATTCAATAAATATAAGAGACATTAAAAAAAGTTGTTTGCTTTTTGGTTTAAGAGCAATACAATAAACTACCATGCCTTAAGTAGATAGTATGTTGTAATAGCTATTGGTCAAATATTTATCTAACCTTTTTTTCCTGCATTATTATTATATCGCTCAACGCATCCTCAGGCAGTGTTGACCCGCTACTTTATCGATGGCCTTTCGATAATAGATTTTCTCAATAAATAATTAGTAAGAGCGGGTTCCGTATCGTAATAATGTCGTTTAGATAAAGATCAGCTCGGCTACGGCAATAACGGTCATGCCCACGAAGTTCGAACAAGTTGCTTCGGAACCACCTGGTAGAGTCGGCCTCAGAAATAGCTGAACATTTTAGTACTTTGTCACATCAATTGTAAGGCTTGTTCGGTATCTTGCGACTCTAGAATTGGCACGACGAGGTACATTAAGTAATACGATACAAATAAAAAAGTTTAGTTACTTATTGCAATTAAAGAGAATACAACTGGCCTCCATTTGACTGGGGTCATTTTTTTTTTTTATGTTAGTTTGGATTTTATTTGATTTTGCCTTTTTTGATGTTTTGGCACCTTATTAACTATCATTGAAGCGAATATAATAATTACATAATCACATCACGTTAGAATTGTTAAATTTCTCAAACTGGGTTTTTTTCCACTACTTAAACGGCTAAATACTAAAATTGTTTAAAAAACAAAAAAACCGACTTCAAAAAACCTGCCTCTAAAAAGCAAGAAATAATATACAAATCATTAGATACGCATTATCATTGTTATAATAAAACACGTCTATTAAAGTCGGGTGGGGCTGGAATGGAGTACATCTTCCTTTTTTTATTCTAAAAGCCCCACCCGACTTCAATTGACGTGTTTTATTATAACAATGATAATGCGTATCTAATGATTTGTATATTATTTCTTGCTTTTTAGAGGCAGGTTTTTTGAAGTCGGTATTTGTTTTTTAAACAATTTTTTATTTTTTTTATTTTTAGTGTAAGTATCTTGTGTATTAGGTAGTGTAGGTATATTACTTAGGTAGAAAAATCGGCTCAGCCAAACGTGAGATAATCGCGGAGAAACATACATACATACAAACTGAATACCTCCTTTTTTTGAAGTCGGTTAAAAAGACTACACAAAGGTATCCCTTCCCCAACAAAAAAAATCATCTAATTCGGTTCATAAATAACAAAATTGTCAAGTTAGTTGATTTAATATCATAGTATTTTCAGGATTACTTGTAAACTACTGAACCGATTTGAAAAAAAAAAAAAATGGGACATACAATCGAATTGAGAACCTCCTCCTTTTGCTGAAGTCGGTTAAAAACGAATCTTAAAGATAAGGCCACCTTAAATTAATAAAAAGTTGACAGATTTGTCAGAAACTCTTGAAACTGACACTTCCTTAAAATTAAGGAGACCTTAACTTAAGATTTTAGCTAAGAAGCCTCTGAGTATTTGGCCAAAAGTATCTTAAAGGCTTCTTAGCTAAAATCTTTAGTTAAGGTCTCCTTACCTTTAAGGTAGCTGTCAATTTCATAGAGTTTCTGTCAAACAAATATGACGACTTTTTATCATTTGAGTATTTGGCCGTTATGTACACATTTATGTTTTTCACTGTTTATTTATGGCTGTTACAGCTGATAAGTTTCTTGCGCCCGTTCTTCTTGTCAGCTAAAAAAAGTCTGGAACGGGTGGTAGGAAAATATAGACGATTCAAAAGTACTTAACAATTAAGTTTATTTGAATAAAGCTTATTTCACTTTCACTTTCACTTTCACCCATTTATTTTCTAGATAAAGGCTTCAGTAATATTCTACCTATCCTTTGATCTCGTACCACCAATCCCGCCTACATGATGTGTCTCAATCGGGACATAACTCTGGACCATTAGCGACGTGGGCGTTTACAACTTAGTAATCACAAGTAATCGACAGTTTTAACTTAATCTACCTGTCCACACTGGACGCCATTTTGTAACAGGATTAGTCAAAGGGACAAAGTTTTGCTTTGTTAGGGCTGTTTGAACAATTTCCTACAATCATACTGAAATTAACCTTAAAAATGTTTACTAGTCCTACTAATATTATAAATTCGAAAGTTTGTGTGTTCGTGTGTGTGTGTGTGTGTGTGTGTGTGTGCGTGTGTGTGTGTGTTACCTCTTCACCCCTCGTGTGGGCTGGACGGATATTAATGAAATTTGGCACACTTCAGAGTTTTGGAGTAAAACATAGAATACTTTTTCCTGGTCAAAGGTTCCTTAGGGTCCACACGGGCGAAGTGGCGAACGGCAGCTAGTAATGTTGTAAATACAAAAACAATATCAAGGCAATAACTTGCCAGTTTTGGAGAGCTATGATTGAAACAATGAAAACAATAAACGTAAGGAAAAAAATACATTAAATAATATTTATCACAAAATCAAAAAGCATTACTGTCGGGAATCGAACCCGCAACCGCTCCACCGGCTGAGCTATAACTGCTGAATATCCCATAGAGATAGCATCGCCACGATCCGAACCTGAAACGCTATTACATGACAATTAAGATCTGCAGCCAGAAATACCACCACGGCTCTAACATAAATACTCGTTATAGTTATAAAACAAAGGAAGACATCAAAAGTATACAATAAAAAAACACTTCATGATTTTTTCCTTTATTTGTGCTAATCCTAGTTTTTTTTGCAAAACTTCAAGATTGACCAAAAGACAGCTATTGGACCCGTTATGTCAACTGACAAACCTTTTTTAGAGCATTTAACCTATGTTTACCGATAAAGAAAAAACAAAAAGAAGTACTCGTCATGATTATAATGTCAAACTCTAGCTATCTTTTCTTTTTAATCCACAACGGGATAGTGCTTGGCCTTGACCACCAACCAAACTGAATTCAAATTGTGTACCCCATGGGAATCGAACCCGGGACCCCTGCGTCTTACACTGGTGGGCGCGAACCACTAGACCACAGAGGCGGTTAGATTGATTTCATTTAACTGGTAACACAGCTCTCTTGTACCATGCTGCAAAGGTACTAAAACAAAGGTGTCGGGCTTTGATCCTGGTTGGGGCATGTACGGCTAGAGCGGCCCTTTTCACTGGAACACACTGACTTAATATTTTGTGCTTCAGCCAAAGACAAGCCTAATATCTTAGGCTTTGGTATCCTTTTTACGCTGTTGGCCGCTTACAGCATCAGCGTACAGTTTGTGGTCTCTTTCAAACGCTGACGTCAGCGTATGAACTAAAAAGGAATGTTATAGCATAAAATAAGAGATCAAGGCCTTATTTCTTACTTAAGAATTGCCTCCAGTATGACACAGGATTTATTAATCATGGATGTCAAGAAAGACAACAAAAACTCCAAAAGAAACAAAAGATGGCAGTCTCTCGTGATATCGCAGTAACAGTTCCAATCTTTGCCGATTAGGTATCAGCAGTGTTTGTAGAAAACAATGAAGAACATTTGCTCAGTCCGCCATTTTGCGGAAACGGATGTTAGCGTCGCGTCCGGCCGGCAACCTGCCAACACCAGTGGGGTACCGGGGAAATGGAATGAGTTATATCATAATATGTTTGTATTTTAATAAATCAATCATAATTGTTATGGAAAAATATTTTATTTTCGACCAATATCGATTATCTGGTGAAGATCGCGGGAAGTCGCTGGACCGATCGTTGTGGAATAACAAAAATAATATATGAAACTAAGCATTCTTTTAAAATTTTAAGGCATTGGAAGGGTGAGGATATCTGATGAAGAGATGATAAATTGAGGGAAAAAAATGAAAATTGAGAGACAAAAGATTACTTTGAATAAATTTTCGGTCATCCATAAATTACTTAGCTGAACTTTCCCTCAGAACATTTTGACAAAGGCTTGTTGGAAGGCACCAAGTAATTTCTAAAGTAACAGAAGGGACATCTTTAAATTAAAATTAGAATTTACGAATTCCCTCAGAGCTTTGTTATGTTTTGGTAAGGAACCGATTGACTAACAGTTTTGTTATTTCAATAATATTTATTTTTGTATTCACTTCTCAAGCTTACGCGCTTATTTATTATTTTTGTTACATTTTCGAGTAAGACAGTTTAAGATTTCAAGATTTATTTGCAAATCATAGGTTAAAAAGGTGTTATAAAGTTGGTAGGTAAGTATAGTACAAGTGATGCCCTGCTAGGAAATAGAAACCAAATTTTATTTTTTTATATATTTTTGGAAATAATCACGTTTTTCATTTGTAAGTATGTACTCAATCTACATCCTTAAAAGTGTTTATTTTAATACTAGCGACAGCTCAGGAACAGTACCTTCTTTCGGGATGGAAAGAGTACTGTACCCTATGTCCATCTGTTATAAATTAATATATTGTAATATACTAATATCACATTTATTTAATATTATACCCTAAGTATTGAACTAATATTAATTTGTAATAAGTACTTCAATTTAATATATTTTTCAGTTTGTAATTTACTTTGAATGAAACCTAAAACTAGCTTTTCTCAAATTGGAGATCTACACCGAAATGAGGTCTCCGTATTATTTCTGAAAGCAGTCGATAACTAATAACAAATTCCCTTTTTGTTCCGAGTTTATGTGTTGAATAAACTATCAGTAATTCCAGTGTTTCAGGGAACTGAGACAATTTGTCAAAGAGTTAAACCACCTTAGAAACATTCGTAAAGTTCCTACTTTATTTTTTTACAGTCGTGTTGAATTAAAATGTAAATAGGTCAAGAGTGATAATTGACTTTTAGCTCGTTTATTTACCAGGTAGAAACGTCCCCGGAATCCTAATAAGAATGCTTATCGTTCTCACTTGTCCCACCGTAGGTCGGATGAGACTTTTTGTTGAGAAATAAGTTTTATTAGTTCTGCAGTAGAACTAGCCCAGTATAAGATTATACCACACCCCGGACACTCCATACAACTGAGCCATTATAAACAAATGACGTCAAAATGACGTTTTTGTAGACGCGCAACTGTGTGTGTAAATCTAGAGCTACCGTGCAGTTTATTTAGTTTACCGTTCTGTATTAGCGGTGTAAATAAAGTTACGACGCATTGTTTTGAATATCAAAAATAAGTTGACGTTGACAAACACAACTAAATGAGCAAACGATTCGACACACGAACTCGCGGGGAGGGGCGAGGTAATTGATTCTGGGGCGGTGCGGAGAGTGTCATTTCTGTACGGTAGTACTTATATCTATTCTGTGATTAACCTTTCAGAAGTAGGAAAAAACTTATTTCAAATCAGTGGTCGTCTGGTATAGATAAACGTACAATAATAATAATTAGACTTGTATCTTTATTTTTAAACTTAAATTATACAGTTTAACATTGTGTCACTGAAGCCTGTGCTGTGGTAGTGTAAACTGTGTTACATACTTCAGTGTAACACATAACTTATAATATCTTAGATATCAAAATCCTATTTGTAATTATATACAGTTTGTTCAATTTGAGATGCAAATCACAACAAATTTAAAGCTTTAATCAGTATTTACTAAATAAGCATTGCTAAAAAAATTATTACTAAGTGACAAAACAGCAAGAACAATGCATATTTACCGAGAATATGAGAAAATTCATAATGCCGTGTAACGTGTAACCAATTACTCGTTGTATTCGGTTCCGTGTTTGCATGCTGTATTCGTAGCACGTGCAGATATAACATGTTCCTCTTGAAATTCTGCTTGAGACTTATTTCGCGCAGTCTCATAAGGTTAGTTACACAGCTTTGTAATTCCTGTCAAGAAATAATGTTATTATTTGTCTTGTGTCTTGAGTATAGCTTGATTGAGCTAGCTTTGATATTATGTTTGTGAACTTATTATTTTATTGTATTGTGTCTGGTAGATTAATTATTTTATAAGTAATATTGAAAAAAATATTTAGAAGTATAAATATAGACACTACCTTTTGTACACAATGGTAAATATAATACACACAGGGCGGTCTTATCGATAAAATAAATTTATTCTTGTCAACTGTAAGTTGAGCTGTAATACAAATAGGTATAAGATAAATAAACAGGAATATTTCGCAGAAATTTGGTACTTAATTCCTGAAAACGAACGATTGGGCTCTAACATTTTTCCTTTTATACAATTTTTATTGTTCTTGATAAAGCATTTGATAGATTACGCGGTGGCATCCTCATATCTTGGGCTGTTTTCACGAAACAAGTCACGTATTAAATGAGAATATTCGGCCGAGCCTTATTTATCATTCGGCTCAGAGCTACATCCCATGAATTTTATACAAGATTGAACGATTTACTGAGCAAAATTGATGAACCATCTATGGAGATGCGTCGGCGTTTGATTGGACCCTGTTATCGAATTTGAGGATGTTCAAGACATCTTGAAGTAGGTTTCATTTGAAATACACACATCAACTTTGTCTAGGGATACAGGTGTTGTTTTCATACAAACGAGGTAACTTTGAAGCCTGGTTTTCTGCCAGGGATGTACCGTGCTGTGATCTGATGATGGCCATCCAGAGAGTGAATGGATGGGATTCAGATCGCTATACACACCTAACTGATCTAAACTCACCTAACTGTACTGTGTGTGGAAAAGTAGAAGATGTACTACATTTGTTGGCGGAATGTGTCAAGAATCGGGTTTGAGAGAAATAGGCTAGCTGCAGTTTTGAGAATTAATAATGCCGATGTGGGCAAATTTCAGAGCTTTCTATCAAAACCCTCATCGAAGGAAGCCTTGTTGATTTACAAATTTGTGGCGGCAAGCTTAACGTCCAATTGTTAAATTAATTAAGACAACAGTCACGATGGGACTGACATGTAAATAAATTTACAAAAGTCCCTAAAATAAATAAAGAAAAAAAAAACCTAACTGATCTGACCAGCATTCTAAAAGATTAATGGACATAATCTTTAAAAAAACCGCGAAAATAGCATGAAAATGTATGGAAATCCTGAAACTGAAAACTCTGACCCATCAATCTTTTAGAATGCTGATCAGATTAGTTGGTATAGCGATCTGAATCTCCTCCATTCACTCCCTGGATGGCCATCATCAGATCACAACACGGTACATCCCTGGCAGAAAACCAAGGCTTCAAAGTTACCTCGTTTGTATGAAAATAACACCTGTATCCCTAGACAAAGTTGATGAGTATTTGTGAAGCTTCTTTTATGTAGAATATTACTAACTATAATATACATACTCCTTGTAGTAAATAAATAAAGCTAACGCAACACTACAGGGATTTCTTAAAGACCCGCCTCACGTGCTCATCCATAAGTGGAATAATCTTTCCCACAAAGCCGGACATATCTGGAGAATGCGCAGTGATAAACCACCCAAGGCCGCTCAGATCAATTCCTGAGGGCCTATTGTGCCCAAGCTCCTTTGATGACCGCACACTTATTCTTCAAGGGCCTGTTGTACCCATTTCACTTTTGTATTGCTGTGCACAGCCTTGCTAATAAGCTGAGTAAGTATGGAATGGATGTTTCGTCTCTATTGAGTGATGCTGAGCAAAACCATAACGCAAGTTAGTAAAAAGTAATTACTCAGCTCTAGCATTTTGCACTGCACAATACTGTAGGTATGTAGTAAATTCCATGGAATAAGATAAACAAATGGGCAATTTTGAATACCTAGCTATTCCGTATCTTGAAAAATATTTTTTATGGTTGGTGGTGACGTGCAAAATTTACACGTAAATTTCAACATGTAGGTATGGTAGAAAACCTGACAAATAATCAGTC
Source organism: Agriphila straminella (assembly GCA_950108535.1). Taxonomy (NCBI): domain Eukaryota; kingdom Metazoa; phylum Arthropoda; class Insecta; order Lepidoptera; family Crambidae; genus Agriphila; species Agriphila straminella. Next base: position 15,715,663 of record OX467321.1, read on the forward strand.
TATTTGTTTTTTTTATTTTCTCTAAATGTTTATATTATTTTTATATACTTAATACATACTTCTACTCATTCGACAGAGGTCAAACTCTTTAAAAATATATTACAAAAAAATCACTGAACAAAAGTGTGTCGTTACCACTTCGCTTCGAGCGTCCGTCAGACGAGCGTCCATTTTGTTCATAAGCAGGGTTGGACGTGCTCAATTAAAAACATAATTAATTGCTCAGCCAGTGCAGGCGCGACGGACATAGCATCATTCACTCTCATATTTATGCGAATCCACTGACAAGTAAGGACTGCGCGCATCTTTTGTTATAGCTTGACTGTATGCGCTGTTAAGATTAGCAAGCATTTATAGGGTATATTTTTCACTTAGGCAATGAGAGAAACAGCTGAATTATTTACAATCTCTTTCAGAATCCTAGGAATTCGTCGTCAACGTGAAAAACTAAAACTTTCTTTTATTGCCTTTGGACCGGCGGCGGTTGTGGTATGAACCTTCGTTGCACATGATTTTAATTTAAATTGCTTAATTTGAATCAATATGCTGATATCTAAATAAGTGAATTAAACATGTAGAATTTTAATTTTATTAATGTTTACAAAAAGATTTTTCATTTCATTTCGCTCAAATTAAAATGTACCTGTGTCCCACTTTGTTTGATCGAATACGAACCCAAATTGCGTTTGCTTATCCTCTGTCAAACTATTAGGCTTTTATAAAATCAACAATTACCAACTAGTACAGTACTTTTAGTGATAGCTAATTTTCATTACATGAGACTAAAATTATTTAGCTTATACCAACCGATTATGATTTTATTTTATATATTTTTTTAATAATTAAATTTAATAACTCGTCCCGTGTGCTCGTTTTAAAGTCGTCGCGCAACACCCAAAGCAGGTAAATACCAATATTTGTTTTGTTTCGTCTCGCGCGTGCGTATAGTTTTAATTCTGCAACTAAACGCACGCTTAACCTTTAAACGTTGCCTTTGGAAATAATCGCGTCTGGTGCAACATGCAATTAGGTGGAGTTTAAAAATATTAACGTTTTAAATTAATTCTTTACAGATCATTCACGAAGAAAATCTTACAAGGTGAGTCTGTTGTCGAGTGTCAGTACAAATAAAAACTTTGTTTTATCTATACGATAACTTTGGCTACAATTTCATATTAACTTTTTGACTAAGTAGATCCCAAAAAATCTAGCATAACAGCCTAATAAGACCACTGAAACATGATATAGTGATATTATCACGTTTAACTGACAAAATTATTATTATCGTGTTTTGGTAATCATGCTATGGGGGCTGGCTATAACAGATTTAAATGTAAGGATAATACATTTCAGTTGCGGCGCTTAAAAAACTGCAACAAGTATTGAATTCAATCTATTGGTCCAACACGTTTCTATCAGTAAATAGAAATAGCCAGCTAAGTTTACTAACTGATGGCAACTATTTTATAAATAAACATATTTTTTGTCAGAAGACCGTTTCCTATTGTTATTAAAACGTCAATCTTTTTCTTTTCTATAAAAAAAATCGACAGCTGTACTCGTCGCTCGTTACCAAATCTATTTCCACGACACTCGATGCCGGCAGTTAATTTTTTTATCGCCCTCATTTATAGTTTTCGTAGCGGAAGAGAGGAACGAGTCAGCTCATTCGCGGCTCATAAAATGTTTACGGAAAGGGTTTTAAATTCACTACACTGAAATAGTGTTTCGAAATTAAGACGCGTTAAAATGGCGATCAAATTAAATGTATAAATTGTGCGTCGTAAAATTGAAATGGTTTAAGCGGTTAGCGTGTATACAAATTAGACGTATGTATGTACTATTTTTACATGAGGAGCTCGGTGGCGCCTGGCCCAGCGATTGCGGAGGTTAAGCAACGTTCGCAAGGGTCGGTCATGGGATGGGTGACCAAAAATGTATTATCTCGAGCTCCTCCGTGCTTCGGAAGGCACGTGAAGCCGTTGGTGCCGGCTGCATTTGCAGTCGTTAACACCCACCAATCCGCATTGGGCCCGCGTGGTGGGTTATGACCCATCCTCCTTACCACCCATAAGGAAAGCCTGTGCCCCAGCAGTGGGGACATCAAAAATGGCTGATGGAAAAGTACATGTACTATTTTTACGAATTATTCTAAGACTGGCTACGCAGTTCATTTTGCAATTTTTGTTATTTTGTTGGTAAATAAACAAGACCTATTAAGTCTACTGTTACTAAATATATTCTCAGTACTTCACTCCACCAGACAATAATTTGTTTTACTAATAAACCTTCGATTTTATTGAATTTTGGATCTGAGAAACAATATTTGAATAAAAAAACTATTTAACTAAAATATATTTAGAAAAAGCGTTACGACTTTCATGTGGGAAATAGACACTTTCAACACACCATCAAGTTAAACAAAATGTCAGAAATAATTATATAAATCAAATAACAAAACAAAACAATGAAAATTTCAAAAATTCAAAAGTCTGCCAACATGTCAACACAGTTGGGAATAGTTATCACATGATAAAATTACCATCATCACATAAAACTTATGACAGTAAAATCTTAGTAAAATAGGTAAGTACGTAAAATAAATATAAGCCGATGTAAAACACTTCTCTATTATTTTTATAAATAAAGGAATTCATGAAACAGGTATCAAATTATGTAAAATTATTTTGGAAATTCTACTAACCAAATAGTTTGTAGTATAAAATACCCAGCTAACGTTCTATTTTCGAAAAAAGCCGCTCACCTATCACTGTCACGCAGATGTATACATAAAAACTATTAATATTAATAACGGGACAAAACGACCGTCGCAGGCGCAGGCAAAACTAAACATGAACACAGAAACTCCACTTGTGAAAAATTCTACTGATGTTAGTTAAACTTCCACTGAGAAAATTTTAGTTATTCCAGAAACACTTTCCAGCAAATCGTAGGTATAGTGAATTTTTCATTGTGTACCATTTGCTATGACAGACATCGATAAAAATAATAATAGCTCCAAAAGCGTGTTTTATTTTGTATTTACTATAGGCAGGAAAATTGTAATGATAACTACACTTGTTTGTTTGTTTGTTCGTTTGTAGACTGCGTTGAACACTTCCAATTTTCATATTATCAGGACATTTTGCCTTTACAGTTCGCAGGCTCGCAGTCATTCACGTAACTTATGAACTCGTTCTACTCGTATAGTTAATTTTCTATCATTACGTAAAGCCTCTGTACCTATCAGTAGTAGGATATTTAAAAATTTACAAAAACTGGTTGCTTTTTTATGCACAACGGGATAGTGCTTGGCCCTCACCTCACCTGATGTTAAATGACGATAAGGCCAACAATGGAATCCTCATCACTGAGGAACTGGCTATCTTACCTCTAACTGACGGAACACAACCATTTTTAAATTGATGTTATGGCGTCAGATTTAGGTAACATGGTGGTAGCTAGCCAGGCGGATTTGAAATAAGCCCTACTACCAACCAAAGCGAGTACAAATTGTACCTTTCCTGAGAATCGAACCCAAGTCCCCTGCGTCATACACAGATTATGCGGGTTTACACTGCGGGTTATGAAAAAAGATACAAAAAAAAACAAAGAATACAAGTTGAGATTCTGCATTTTCATTGTTTACGGTGCGCAGGCGTTGACAGCGTGACACATGTGGCGCCAATTAAAGCATCTTTTCAGGAGATGCCCAGATAACAGCTGAGTAATAGGCTGGGCGGCGCACGAGTGGCTGAAACTCTACCACTATTAATGGGGGAAATCATTGGTGATTAAAGCGATAATTAAGATCTGTGGATTTGGAAGTGGTACGTCGGGTCAATCTTTTTTACGCTGTCCTTGGATGTTGTAATTAGTACCTAGTTTAAACGCAAGACTAGAATGACTCCACCTGCGATTTAATCCACGCAAAATACCATCACCCAAGGAGGTTTTTAAATTTAGACATAGTTCTGTCGCTCACTTACTAACAGTCAGACAATTTTTAAAATCGGATGAGTAGTTTCAGAGACTACTTCAGTTCAAACATACAAACTCTTTTTAATATCTAATAATAATGCAGATTTTTTTACTATTTTGACAATAAACTAATATCTGAGAATCACATTAAATGCTTATGATACCAAATATACACTCACACTTCACACTCTTCTGGGAATCGAACTCGTGAACTCAATGACTCCTTTATCTGCATTCTAACCACTGCGGAGGTCGTCAATATAAACGTCTGTTACACATTTTACTATCTTAATTCTAATATCTTCATTTATTGAGTGCTCTAACCATACAGTTTTATCCTTTACAATAAAATTTGTCCATGAAAAGTGGCAATTTCATAAATTTGTCTTGCTCTCGAGAAAAGTGCGTAATAAATTTAATTGACCATTTTAAATGCATGCCGAGTCTTTACGAGATGTTTGCATTATAAAACCGGTGACATACGGACGGACCGAGCCATTTTGTTGTTTAATGGGGCGTCCACTTTATGATGTATGGGGGCTTAGGAGATCAACTCAAGGAGTTTTATTAGCGATGGTTTTTTCCTTCTTTTCTTTGTACTTAATTGGGTTTTTGACATTGAAAATGTCTTTATACTACACCTGCTCGGAAAGTACCTTGATACTTTATTAAATTTACGGTAGAAAGTACGTCATTGCATATCGATTAAATATGCGGGGAGAAAACGCATCTGAGCGGGAGAGAAAAGTGTATGAAAATCCATTTCTTACGTGGTTTTTCTTTTTTAATTTTGGGTAAGACTATGCGCCGGTAACCTAAATATCAAAAGCCAAAAAGTTTTTACAGTGAGTTTTTATCTTTAAGTTCGCAAAATAACACTGGCCACTAGCTGTGTGTCGGATCGGCTGGCAGTGCGACCCTGCGGCGGCAGGATAAACAATTTGAAAAAAGAACATGTGAAAATTGCAGACTCCATTGGCGCCATTTTCAATTTGTGTGTTGTTTGAGGATTCAGTTTTCATAAAAAGTAAAATAAAACTATCAAAATGATAAGTAAGTAGTGATAGTGATGATGAAGATTTTTTAACTCCGCCGCAGTTGATGGAAACAGCAAAAATACTGATTGATAACCTTTTACCACAGAAATCAATTACATTAAGCTTCACTAACTGCAACAATTTCAATATAAATTTCAATTAGTAAAGATTTAGTTTTTTATTTTCCTCGTAGGTGTAGTATAAAGCACTATGTATCACTCGAGAGAAAGTGCGATTCCCGATCTCGGGTGTTTTAAAGCCCTTGCCTACGGCTCGGGCTTCAAACGACACCCTCGACGGTAATCGGTCTCTTTCTCTTCTCGGTGAACAATGTACTATTTCGTTCGCTCCAATAACTACAATATGTAGCGTGTTGGCGTAATTTTGGGAAGCGCGCTCCTTAGATGCACGTCACGTCGCTGAGTTGCTATGGAGGTTTGACGTAGTTGAAGCCCGAGGCAAAGCCGAGGGCTTCAAAATAAATCTTTGATTTTTTTTATATTTTAGGTTATTTTTTTTATATTTTAGGTTATAGTAGTACTTTTAAATTACCTTTCAATAAAATAGTAATGTTTATAACAATGAAATATTTTTATATGAATTTCATACCAATATAGATCTAAAAATTGTTCATAGCTTTACTGTGATTTCAAAGTATTGTAAGTAAATTGAAACAAAGGAATATATTTTTTATAAAATTCGATAAATTCATTTTCAATGAAGATCGTGAAAGGCACGAGATCTGTGAATTTTTTTTATAAGCGTTGAAGTTTCAGTTAGATTTCAGAATATTACTTAGTTGTTTGTTAAATAAGAACAAACTTTTTTCATTGGAGCATTAACAACTAAAAACAAGTACCCTGCTAAAAAATAACTAAAAATTAAAGTAAAAAACAAGTGTCATTGCAGTCGGGGCGGGGACCGTACTGTCTATTGCTTTCTCTGTGCCGTTCTGTGGAACAAAATAATGTTTGAGATGTTATTTGGTATGACTATACTCAGGTTATTTTAGATTGTGTCTTCTTTTTATCATCCTTAAAATTAAAATTTAATAGCCAATCTAAATGCATCTTGCAAAACGACGGACAAACTGGGTTATAATTTCGGTATGTAATGGTGCGAGCGGTTTGTGATATATGTGTCTCATTTCAGCGGCCATCTTTGCAGTGATTTATTTAATCAGTTGGTTTTTTACGGGTTTTGATTACGAATGTGTCCAAAAAAGTAAAGAGCAATTGTGATTAATTCGATCAAACAAAAGTATGAAAACCCACAGTATGTATTGTAAAAGTATCTAATATAAAAAGTTTTTATAATCAAGATCTTATCTTATTAAGGCTGAGATTATGTCTAAATTAAATTGGTGACCTCCACTATAGAAGCATTTATTCACGAAATGATTATAAGTATACTGATGTGCCAGTTTTTTACAAGCCCTTTGTTTGTATAACAAAAATTCACAGATTTTAACAGTCCTTGCAAGAATCGGAGCATTGAAAATGAACCTAAAAATTTACGAAAAACCAAAATCAAATCAAATGCAAAATCCTATTATATTTTTAAAGTTACCAAGGTAGTACCTATTTAATTTTACGATTTTGACACGAGGCGAAGCCCGCTGACTGCCTCGACGCGGCCGAATAAATATTATTAACCGATTTTCAAAATTCCAACGAATGCACTTCTCGTCTGCTTCTGCATCTTTTAACACTATTACCACGATGATCGGTCAATAATGTTTTTCTACAATTCCAAATCTAAAGGGACCACCTACAGGTCACAATTATTAACCGAATTTAAAAAAAAATCGCCATTTTGTAGCCAAATTAATATACATAATTATGTAATTGGGCATAAGTCCGTTTAATTATGATAAATAAATAAAATAATAGGACCCATTTTTAAATTTTTTCTTAAGTCGGTTTTTTCCGAAATATTTACAATTTAGTAAACAAATACCCCAACTTTGCAAAATTCCAAAAAAAATTACCAGTAGTTTTTAAAATTCAAACGTTCACACTTGTCTCGATAAATTCTTCAACTTTTAGTACTATTCCCTTCTCGATCCTCCCAAAATCCTCGAAGATATGGCCAAAATTACGTTTTAGGCGAATTGCATCTGATAACCATTTTCAATGGTAAAATTTTAATCCTCTACAAAATCTAGCGTTTTTGTAAACCATTTCTAGCACACTGCGTATAAGCTGTAGCATTCGTTCGCCGCTCCAATAAAGATCAAATGTTTGTTGTTTGTAACCACGTGATGTATTCACGGACCATACATCACGGTGACGTCACAGTTTGTCACAGTTCTCGGGACAACTGCGAGCCACTGCGACAAACTATGTTTGAAAACTATTACAGATTGTTTCTCCATTTGAAATTATACTACCTATGTTGAATAATATTAATGTTGAATTTGTCGGTAATGCTTTTTGTTGTCTACCCTCTGCATTCATTGGAGATAGTTCTATGGGATCTCAGTAAAACTACCGATTTTTTGGGAAATAATAATAGTCACTGACCTTACAATCGAAGTAAAAAAAAATAACAACCATTATCAAATTTATAAATTATTAGGTATATCTCGTTTATCTCATATCATAATCTATTTATAAAAACGTTCCATAATCGGTCGCCCTATTTGTCTTCACAAGTGTTTCATCACAGTTCCATTCAAGAATCATGTTTTATTGTGATGTACGGCCAGTTTCATCCAGGCATAAACTTCACGAGCATTTTACGAGCCGTTACTAACCGCACATGAACATAACAATGTTAACGTAATCTTCATCGTAAAACATGTTTGTAGACCAATATTATCATTGTTAGTATTTCTGGAGAAATTGGTCTAGATACTAAACTCAGTAACGGTGATTTCATTACACTGTCAACTGCATGTAACATGCATGTTTGCTTAGTTGAACATCGTCCGGTGCGCGGTCGCCATTCCAAAACCTTTCCGCCCCAACGGTCATCCGATCTTCTCGCTATGTGTCCAGTCCACTGCCACATCAGCTTAGCAATTCTTCGAACAGTGGCCCTACCATGAGTTGATGCAAACTGTTTACGTTACCGTAAACAATCGTTTTGTCTCTTTCACTCGCATTGACTGTGAGCAGTATATCCGATAGTTTACGGTAACGTGAACAGATTGCATCAACTCATGGTGGGGCCACTGTTGTTACTTTAGTTCTCCTGCAGAATTTTCTATTTCTAATTCACACAGGGATAATATTCATAGCTCTGAGTCTGAATTGCGTGCGGAGCAATAAGTATTGAGCTTTTTAAAAGACCAAAACTTAACAACCACTTTTCACTTTCACATTAAACTGAGGTATGAAATCTTTTGTTGGACTTTATACTACATTGTTGCAAATTATACTATGAGTATTATCAGTTTTAACAAATTAATCATTATCCTTTTTACTTATCTATAGGCTTCGATCATGAATATTCTATTACATTTTCAATGTGTCCTCCCATAATACTGAATTTTTATTATAGCGATTCAATTACTTCGAAACCTTCATTAAAGATAATGAACCGTAATGCATAAAATTTAATGCTCTTTTAAATGGCCTTTACTCTATATTTTTTTGTCTGTGGAAATTACTGTCATTGAAGCAAGTTTTGGAATAATAAAAAGTTACGTACCACCTACTATCTACTTGTTTTATATTGTGCTGTTTCGTCTGTTTTAATTTTTTATTTATATTGTTAATTTTCCAGGCGAGGCGACGTTATCGAATAGCTTTTTATCGACAATCGCTTGTATAATCGAATCACAAACCTAATTTTAATGAGGTGGCGATTCGATTAAAATGTCCTCACCCGGAAAATTTACCCGTGTAAATACCCTATAAGGCTTTAACATCTTTTTATTGTTATTACTAGATCTTCTTAAACACGCCTAAAGTTGAAATATTTGAATGCTATTTTATCCATGTCACTCAAACGTCATCATAATCTATTTATTATTAGGGCCCATAAAGTTTAAATTGTGTTGAGTCAGAGCCACGCGTAGGTATACATTTTCCCGTTTCTATGAATACAGACAACGAATTATTAAAAAAAAAACCATAATCCGACAACAGCAAAATGGACAGATGCGTCGTCATAACTATTAATAATTGCATATCACGGCATAGAGCAAAAATCCACAGAAGTGGCAAAGCTGTCAACGATAAATCGACAATTGATTTATCGACACTACGCATTGTGGATCGTAATTTGTTAGCCAAATCCGTTAGCGAACCCCATGCTTCGACATTAGTGCTATTATTGCACCGTTTTATACGCTATGGGCTGAATTTCACCCATATTAACGAAAATAATAGGGAACGGTAGCAGGGTTGCCGCTTACCAATATTAAAGGACATTTCATTCAAATCTGTTCTTCCATACAATACACATTTTTTGTACTGTGTCGTATTGATCCAAGCTGCCTAGCATGACCGATTTATATCGCGTGATATAGCGTTTTTTCACGTTTTACTGTCAAAAAGACAAAGGGGTGAGACAGTTGAGTGTCGATAAAATGCTATATCACGCGATATAAATCGGTCATGCTAGGCAGGCAGAACTTATGAGTAGCTTTCAAAAAACAAGTGCATATTTAAATAGTTTTTTTTAAGTAAAAATAACTCATAATATATTATTTCAATAAAAGTATCTACTTAGGGTACATAAAACACGGAGATATCGGTATTTTACCTAATCGTTATCTAAATAAAAACATTATTTATAAAATAATCTTACTTAATATTATAAATGTGAAAGTTTGTGTGTTTTGATGTTTGATCCTCAATCATAAAAAAATGGCTAAGCAGATTTGGATGAAATTTGACACACAGATAGTTTATAGCTTGGTTTAAAACATAGGATACTTTTTATTCCGGTCAAAGGTTCCATAGGAATTTTCCGAATATCCACGCAGACGAAGTCGCGGGCGGAAGGTAGTGTTATACATAAAACAAAACAAAAGCTATTTATGCAACCAAAAAAATGTAAAACGAAAAAATTATTTTCATTATTTTCTTCAAAAAATTGCCAACCCTGGTTCATTCCCCTTACAACGCACGCCTTACCAAATCCCTTTATATCTAAATGCACAGTAGGAAAAAATGCCTGAGCATTGAGGGGAGTCCCCAATAATGCGAATATTTATGTGTATGCCACGTGCTGCGCGATTTTAACATGGATCGCGCATATTCGTAATATCGTTTTGTGGGGCTATTTTGGGGTTTTGATTACATTTGCTTCGATAATTTGATAATGTTTGCTTTGCTAGCAATCCATGATATGCAAGCTTAATGTGACAAAAAAGAGATATACCTAATTTGATTTGAGCTGAAGGGCTGTTAGTACTTGGTAGTGATTTGATTGTAAAAAGTAAATATTTTTAGTTTGGTCAACATAAACAAGACTATTACTTATGTATTTTTTTCTATTACCTATACATACAAAATATGAATATACAAAAGTGTTTACGTTCATAAAAATAATATTATGCATATTGAGTCAAGGATTTAGGCTAAATCAAATCGGAATACACTCTAGACAATTTTTTGTGGAAGCACCACTGATTTCAGGTTGTTCATAATTTTTGTATTATGACTGTTAGTCATAATACAAAACGTTATATAAAACAATGAAATTAAACCATGACCAAATGAACGATATATTAATCGAAATAGACTAGGCAGAAAACATATAACCCTATAAATATTCTAGGACGTAATTTATTGAAAAGGTATAAAAATTAAGTTGATGTTATTACCTTTGCAGGAAAACAATTATGAATATGTGATTCAGTTAGCGAGTACAAAGTTTCATCCGTGAACTAGGTGAGCGACCCGCCCATTATTCGTAGCGTTCGTTTACGATTGGGACATAGTTAAAGAGGAACAGTATGTTAACTCTATCAAGGCTACGTAGTTAGAATTCGCTAGAAGACACCCATAAAACGACTAAAATGATTAGTGACTTAGTATATCAAAATGCTAACAGAACGAAACTAACAGTAGTTACAGGGTTTTATGACTGAAAAATATCGAAAATTATCTAATAGGTATACTGCTATCTTCTGTAAACAGTTGATGCAATTTCTGTAGTCAAATATGGTATTTACAAGGGTCGACTTGGCAGGCAACTTGCTGGTCGCTTTTAGTCAATTAGCGCTTTCTATTGATAATCGCTTGTAAAATCTAATCACAAACCTAAGTTTCAATGAGGTGGCGATTCAATTTTACAAGCGCTTTTTGACTAAAATCGACACATAATGAATAGGTAATAATAATTTATAATAATAACAATAATGTTCACAGCTTAATTCAACAATTGAAACAGTGCCTAAAACAGTAAAACATGAAATTAAATTATAGGCTAGTATAGGTGTTTAACGTCTACAAAGAGAAGAAGGTACAGCAAGGCTATCGGCTAAAACAATGAAGTTAATGTAAGCTGTAATTTGACAGAAGTGGATGTGATACATTTCTACCTTTCTTTAGTAAGTTTTTATTTGTATCAAACGAAAGTGGCAATGTATCACATACATCTGTCAAATTACAGTTAACATTAACTTCGTTCTTTCAGCCGATAGACCCGGCTGTACATTTAATCAGCTCTTACGGGAAGTTGTCATACTGTCACCACTTACATTTTTATAGCGAAGCGTCGTTAGCATATTGTTTATGAGTCCCGAACCGCACAACGGCTGCAACAATGTAAGAAATATGGCTGGGGCTGAAATTGAAAAGGTTTACTCTTTTTCGGATTCCAGTAAAATTTGACGCGTACAGCCCTGAGTGATTATTTTTACTGCTAAGCTGGCATTGTTTCTTGTACGGCTGCTTTTTTATTATCCTCATTCTCGGTACCTTCTATAAATTTTACTACTCTTTCATTTGTTTCAGCTTGTAATAGTAGATTACATAAACCTGCGTTAATTAACCTATTCTATAATCTAGAATTGTTTGGCAATGATGTCAATTCGGTTAGCACGGCTTAACTAAATTGACAGGACTGAACTTAATTTTAGCATTTTCTCATGGTCTTTTCAATACAGAAAAGGATGAAAAATTAAGTTAAGTCCTTGATAACCGAATCGACATCAATTTGTATAATAATTAAATATAACTCAAAAAAAACCAAACAAAAACATAACTAACGTATGTTCCCCAATTAGCTAAACTTAGTAAGAGATAGGAATAGGACTACTTTGTTTGAGTTACAGGTAACTTTGTTCCCAAGATTAACAGAATATATAGACAGCTCAGCTTTAACAAGTCCATATCTACTACTAGGAATAGGGTACTCATTTTAGCTGTGAGTGTAAATACATCATCATCATCATTATCATCATGAGACTCTTTGGGTCCATTTCTGGACAAAGGCATCTCCCAAATTTTTCCACTGAGTCCGGTTTTGCGCCTCCATCATCCAGTTGTGTCCCGCTTGTCCTCTAATATCGTCAACCCTTAAGGGACAAGATTAAACTCAATTTGTAACAGAAATACCTTGATCACTTTCATTTTCTCTTCTTCGAAACAGCTACCCCTTATCTATAAATAACTGACTACTTACATAGACTCTACAAAAATATGATTGAAAAAAAAAACACAGATCTCTATTTGCCAATACCGAGAATTTAATATTAAAACACATTACCTGTAATAGAGGGTCCCCACCGCATTCCGGGAAGCGATGTGGGGACACACTGGCCCCAGGGAATTCGTCTGTAAGTCTATTAAAGTTAGGAATACAGCATGATGAGGATAAACGATAGGAAGACACATTTGTAGTACATTATGCGTTTTAGTAGCTGTTGGATGTGAGGTGTAGAATAAAAACAGCGATGTATAACAAACCTATGATTAAATCGTTTTTTGTAGATCCCAAGGGAGAGATTGAGAGAAGCGACGCCTGGGAAAAGACACCTGTTCTGGATAGGTATTGTCTTTGTTATCAGACGCTTTAATTAGTTGTGGAAGAATGGAAGGGTGGTAAGATAATTTACGAAAGCCTTGGAAGAGTTTTTGCTTGACCGAGGTAATTTCACTGAAATCACATTTTTTGAAGAAAAATATATCCTGGTTACTAAAACTTAGCGCAATGTTTTTTACCTTAAAATCAAGGTCGTTCCCTAAAATTATAACTATGCAGATATTGATACCGTTCTGAGTCGGTTTAATGAAGTACATTACATCCCAATAAAATACTTACTTATCCATCAAAAAGTATTTCTTTATTTAGAGCAATAAAAACATTGATAATTAAATGTATATTTATTTATATATATTTTACTGTTTATAAGGTTTTTTGTTAGAAATCTAAATAAAATAGTCACAGATAATAAAGAAAAATCACAATTGCTTTCAAAAAAGTTTCTATGATTTTAAAATTCCTTAGTAGAAAAATAGCCTCCAAAGCAATCGCCCTAGATTCAAGAACGCAAATTGAAACGGTTTGAATGCAAGATTCATCTGCAACCTATTCAATGCGCATTTTTTAATCACAGTGGAACAATAGCACTATTTCATAGAGCCAGTGTACTGAAAACTAATTTAAATGGACCTTTTGTATCAGTATCGCACTTTTTATAAATATTAAAATTAATATTGCTGGAATACAAAGGCTTATCTTATGAACAATAGGGACTATATTGACATTCATTAAACTTCTTTTTATGCTCTTTTGAGTTTCTTATCCGTTCTTCTTGGTAGAAGGTTCTCCGAACCGTAGTTTTTCGGCGTAGCGTAAAGCTTTTTTGGTTGTAACAAGGGTATACGAGCTAGAGCAAGTGTCGTACGATGCACTTTTTACCGCATTTGACATTATTTACACTATTTTACAAAATTGTATTGCACAAATCAGTTCGCATTTACCAAGCAACCAACTCCTCCGTACTCATTACCATAAATCATTAGTTAATAGTTATTTTTTAAGAATTCCATTTATACCATCATCAAACCGTGTCATTCATCGGAATCGGAGAAGCCACTCTACATTGGTCCTTCGAGCCGGATGCTTGTAACACTAAAATTTAAATATGGAGAATACGTACAAAACATTTAAATGATACCTAATCAGGTCAAAAAAATGTACAAAAGACAACTAGCAATGAACTGTTGAAGCAGACTTGAGCTTCCCAGCTATATTCGAAGTGCTAAGCCGTTTTCCCATTAAACCACAACAATAATTTCCCGTAGGACAATCGGTGAGCGCACTATCAACACGCAATACCTATAAATTGCGCGGAGTTTTACAGTCGACAGATGTGGCCGCCTGGGGGCTAACGTTGTTACCAAGTTCGGGGGGCAACTGACCCCGGGTTTTGGGGTCTTATTGCTTGACCAGTAGAACAGAATGTTCTTGTATTTTGTCAAAAACTTGCAATTTATACAGTTTTGTAGTGTAACTCCAAATATCTGATGCGGGTTTTAAGCAAAATAAAGTAAATAAGTAATTTACGTACCAACCTATTACTTTTGTCTTGAGGGTTATAGTCATTTTTTGTACAAATAGAATCAGCTAAGGAATGGAATTCCCTGCCGGTGTCTGTGTTTCTGTTCCGAGCGCATACAACCTGACTCTTTTCAAGGCCAGAGTGAATAGGCACCTTCTGGGCGAGCTCGCTCCTTCGTAGACCCTGTCATTGCTTTTGGGCTAGACTGGGGTCAAGAGAAAACCCATTAATCATAAAAAACCAGATAAATGCTACGAATTTCATAACGAGATAGTAAATCCAAAATAAAGAACATTCTCTAGTGGTTTATGTTCGCAACCCCTGCCACATGCCCCGGGCGGATTCTGTACGTAGGGTCACCGGTGCTACTCCAGTAACGTATTTATTTAATAAACCAAATGGCAGTGAACTGTGAGGCAGTGTCTGCAATATTGCAGCTAAGATCAGCCCAGACATTTATAAATATCTTTCGATTAAGCTGTCTATTTATTATCTCATAAAGTAGACAACAACGAAACAGTTATTTCTGATCTAATAGTCCTTACATACTAGAAGAACTCTTCATTTTGAAATTTACAGTGACGGCCGCATGACGCAATGGCAGCCATCCTGCCTTTTAATACAAAGATCCTGGGCTTAATCCTGGTAGGGGTATTGTTTGTGTGATGAATATGAGTACTTTTCCGAGTCAGGGATGTTAACGCTTATCCAGAGAGACTGTGTCACAACTGCAAGAAAGTTCAAAATATAACCGAATTACACCATAGTTTAAACACATGACACACGCTGTATATTGGACAGACCAGCTTGATGTGGAAAATTTCCTCGATCGCTGTCGGATTACAAATACAGGAGGGTTTGTCCCTGCGCTTGGATCTGTGCAGAAATGCAAAGAATCCTCCGTGACCAGCTACGGACAGACCAGTATTTGCGACGCTGATCGTTCGATAGACATATTTCTCACCACGGCCTCAAGCTGCCACCCCATCAGGGAAAAAGACCTTGGTGATCTCAACCGTGTTTTCAGATCTGTACTGGCAGTCATTCTCGATCGTTTCCGCCAGCACTAAATTGAAACATTATGGCGTTGTAGGAGAGCATTTGGCTTATTCCCTTTATCCACCATGAAACAGCCACCCAAGGTGGATACTCTGAAACGCGTGTCCATCTATCCACCCCATCATACTATCAAGTATATAGTGGGGTGGATAGATGAACACGCGTTGTCCGAGTATCCGTCCTACGGTGGCTGTATTTGTATTTATATTTATTTATTAAGAATAGAATAGAAATATCTTTATTTGGACATACACAACATGAAAGTACATAAAAGAGACAAATCACAAAAACAGTAAAATAACACATTGTGCAACGTTGTGATACCAAATCTGTGCTAGGCCTGCTGAACTGGTATTCTGCTGAGCAGCACAGCAATGACATCAGAAACAACGAACATGACACCAATACAAAATAAAAAATAATAAAAAAACAAGAAAAATAAATACAAGTAACACAAATTAAAACTATTATATTTATTATAAGGTTTATAATACCAAAGTACGAGCTTATGTTTGTGAATGGGAATTAGGAGTTAGTCGGATCATTTTATTATCATATACATTTTTATTCTCTCAGGTATGTTTCAGAATAAAAAAATAAATGAAATGAGATGTGCCATAAATTGTTCTCAGAACAAAGTACGAAAACCTCCCCTACAATACGAAGCATATAAAAACACTCCCCTCTCGCAAGCAATATCAGCTTGGAACCGCCTCAGCGCAATTTGTTTAACCCAATAACGCCCTTAGTTCTATACGTTTCATCAAATCGTGTTATTAGAATGCAGACTGCTGCAGATTTAGTAAAATATCTACGGTATGACAATATTTCATAATATAGAAAAAACATTTTTTTTTATTTTTTATTTCCGAACTCTAACTTTCTAAAATGGGTAAATTATAGAACTTCTATTCAACTACCTATACATTATAATTCTGATGCAGCAGCTAGCCAATGGCGTACATGTGATAATGACAATACAATTAGTAAAATATACCGCTCGCTCATGTGATGAATCTGTGGATTTGATATTTAGTTATTTAAATGCCTGTTTTGTTTAAAAAAAATTGCTTATACGTAATCCTTTTAAGATTAAATTTAATGCATTTTTAAATTTACTTTCATTTCAGTTTTTAGGGTTCCGTACCAAAATGGTAATTAAATTGAACCCACAATTTCAGACACAGTCTGTCTGTCTGTCACAGCTGGATATCTCAAGAACTACTTATTGCTATCAACTTGAAATGACGATTGCCCAACTATTTTGCAAATAAGAAAGTAATATAAATATTATTTTTTTCAAGACCGACTCGCTCTTGACCGGTTTTTATAAAATATAGTTTCAGTTTTGTATGTTATTCAGCTCTAGAATGTTAATACACAGCCCACATTGATTTAAATCATGCGAAAGTATGAGAACAATTTTGTCGTGTTTATTCTGGATCACAAAAATAAATACCAAAGCTTAAGATTGTCATAAGCGCAGTTCGCGCGCCATTAATATTCAAAGTTATGGCTCTTGTCAAATAATACATTTATTGGAATGTGATGTACCTACATTTTGTCTCACTCACTCTTAACGAATAATGTTGGAAACTGAGCGAGATGCCAATGACAGCTTTGTCAAGTGTACAATAATCTAGTCTGATTTAGGCGGCCTGAGATAATTAACATCATTTTGATTTACGGATTGCAATTTGTTACTTGTATTGTTTTTTAGCCGAGCAGGTTAGATAGTTATAATGGGTTTTTTACATGGGTCGATTTTAGTCACCTTTGAGTCCTGTGCGACTTTAGTCACCTTGCATCACCCAATCATCACTTTCTAGTCAAGGCCAGATGACAAGGCTTAAAAGCGTCCTTAAGGCGGTTGTATGACCGAAAGTGGCGCCCTCAGAGGTTTTTGTTTAATAAGTTATGAATAGAAAAGGATTTTATTAATGTTTATCGTGGAGATTTTAGGGCCCTTGGTCTACATGCCCTCGTAGTCATTCGTAGAAGTAGATAGCAAATGTGTCAAAAACGGCCACTATTAGCAGTTTTGCTATCTACTTCTAGCAGTGACTACGAGGGAATGTAACGATACCGTCTAAAAATGTCTGTGGGCCCTAAAATCTCCACGATAAACATTTTTAAAATTGTGTATTAGAATTATAATATTAAATATAATTCACCGCGGCGCCACTTTCGCCCAGGGTACCATCTTAAGTTAAAGTCATACCCTTGGAATTTTGTCTAATTTCAGAAGAATTTGTGCGATTTTGTACTAACTTTAACGTTTTTTCCCACTTACTGCTTACTTAGCGGTATATAATCTTAAGCTGCGGTATTTTTAGTCACTAAAAAGAACATAAATAGGGAATAAGTACATCTTCAAAGTTCGTCCATTAAGTATTGTTATTACTTTCAAAAGATACACCGCATGTTTTACGGACGTTTCTATAACCATGAATCCGGGTGTTGAAAAATTGTTATTTTACAAAAGTTAATTCAACAAAACTACGCACTGGTCTCTAAAACTTTACCATAAAATCTTTTATCTCCCATTTTTATACCTTTCGTATGGTAAGCGACTACATTGACAATTTTAAAACACTACCTATACATATTACCCACTGTGCCCTTACTTAGCACGAACAGCTATCGAGAAAAATAACGTGCGTAAAATTACTCGATAGAGAATTATCTATGGAAATTTTAATTTCGCTTTTCGGCAGTAGATGGCGTTGTACAAATTTCCAATACAAAATTGCACTATCGAATGATTTTACGCGCGTTATTTTTTTCGATAGCTGTTCGTGCTAAGGGTACTGATGACTACAAAAATCTATTGCAATTTTGAAACTTTGTAATTTAGATTGTGTTGATTTATCAATTACTGCATGTAGTAAATATATTGTACCTACTTATATTTTATTTTTATACTGGAGGAAAATGCATTCTATCCATACTAATCCATATTTTAAATGCGAAAGTAACTCTTTCTGTCCGTTACGTTTTCACGGCTAGACTACTAGACCGATTTTGACGTATAGATGTGACCTTAGAAAAGAACAGAGGCTGCAGTTTATCCCACGATATAACCTGTAGTCCACGCGGGTGAAACCGCGGGCGGCCGCTAGTATAAAATATAACGTTTATTGACTTCTAGCAAATGCAATCCCTTTTCTGATTCTCATAAAAAGCTCATCATTTTGAATACAAAATGGACGTCATTCATGGGAGCTAACAATCAGTTCTATTGGGGCGAAGTGCCACAGCGACTAAAAGCGGGCAGAGATTAAATGCGGTCGCTTACACGCACGGTCGAAAATAAACTTTATTAAGACCCAGCAAGATTTAAAATGTTAATAAATGAACTCCTTCTTCCCCAACGAACACACATTTAATAGTTGATCAAATTTGTTTTAACTTTTCTTTATCAGATTATGCCGCTTTTGTTGTAGCCTCCTCTAATAATTGTGTAAATATTTATAGACAATAACATACCAAACTTTTTTAACATTTTTGAATTTAAATTACACAACTTTATACCATGTTTATAAGCAAATAAAGATTGATTTGATTTGAATGTAGTTTCGTTGTCCATCTGATGTAAGCATCACGAAATCACAATAATCAACAGCTTACCTATCGTATCTGATTCCTAGCATGGAGCAAATTGGACAAACATATCAGTCTCCTTACTCAAATGGCCAACATTCTAACGAACGCTGCGCTAACTATTAAAATCTGAACGCTGCGCTAACTATTAAAGCTTTCAAATAACCAGTAAACTATAAAATTACGTGCCCAATTCCATTCAATACATCAACGTCTATGATTTAGGTACATACGTTTGAAACATGTGATTTAATCGTCTATGCTAACATAAGCTTTAATAGTTAGCGTAGCGTTCAAACGAAGAGTAAGGCGCTGATAGGTATCTATCTGTTTATTCAAAGGGTGAATTATTTCTAAATAACAATAAATAATCGTAGATTCATGCCTTTTGACATTCTCAAATATCAATATTAGCTTTAATAGAACTACGTTTTTTGATAACTAAGAACGTTAGATGGTTTAGCTGTAAAATAAACGTATAAATGTTTTGTATCTGTTCGTTTGACTATCCTTGAGGAATCACGGACAGAATCCGTATTGTTCTTGGCATGCGATCTGTATCGGCTATCGGCTCCTATTGACGGTGGAGTTGCGAGGAAAAAGTGGTGAAGAGTGAAGCTTTTGCGAACTAGACGGCTATTGTTGATCTCATAAAGTATATGTGCAGCGGTTTTATTATTTTTATCGTTAAGAAAGGAATGCTCTTTTTGCTAGCAACGCAAAATGTCTTGTTAAAGGTTCAGGTTGTTTGATATCTTAAAAAAAACAGAAAAAACTTTGCAATTATATAGAGATTGTAATAATAAGTTATACTTTCGGTTGCAAGTATAATATTAACAAACTATTAAAAAGAACTAATGAAATCAAATTAAATCAGGATTTGATTTGATTTGCCACTCTTACAAACCAAAGTTTACGGAACTCCAAAATCGTCAGGTAGTGACAACCTGACATTTGCCATAAACAAAGACTCTTTCTTGGCAAGAAAAACGCGGGAAACTTCGAGCCCCAAGTTCCATACTCATTGTCCGCAAAACAATAACGCCTGTGCCGAAATATCAACAGTTACATTTGGATGCTTCGGCGACACGTATTGTCTGCGATAAATAAAAGACATAATAAATATCTTTCAATAAACACGTTATATTCGGAGGCAATATCACAAATTGCTTTCTTAGTCATTGTGGTAAATATTATTATAACAAATAAGTAGCAAAAATGAGCAAAATAAAAGGTAAAATTTTCATCGTTTGACGTTTTGTATAAAAAGAAAATTGTATGTACCGAACAGTAGTTTGCTATTTCACTGATTAAACTCACATTACCTATCCCCGCAGATTATCCGCTTAATAAACTATCTGACACGACTTTAGCAGTGTCAGCAATAAATATAGCGCGTGCAGTAAATCCCTTAATACCTGGCTGATTAAACCGTAAATTAGGGTGTTGTGACGCGCAGCGTTGGATCAGCGATTTGTATCAAATACCGCATCATACCTTAAAAGTCATTGTTTCCCGAAACGGGAGATAAGTCCGGAGGGGTGTTATGGTTGCTTGGTTTAAACTGTCCATACACTTTTATTGCCTTAGTCAAACCCGAGTTGTACCATAGATAAGATTACGATTTCGACAATATGATTTAGCTTAAGAATAATAATGCTTTTTTTTTTGAATGAAAGGTCTTAAAAATATATTCAACCTTATGAACTTTTATAGTTGTACGCAATTGTTACTAAACTTTTTGTTAGAAACTCGTGAGTTCGTAAATATAAAAGCTAAAGTTCCAAAATTTCGGTTTTGTCTTGTTGTCAGACATTTATCAGCCCGCATCAGCCAGACCGTCAACTTCGTTATTTGTTTGGGTTAAAGGAAAATAGTGGAAGCGAAAAGTGAGTGGGATAGACATTCTAATTTATAGTGTGGAACAAAGCACTATCGAGTTATTTTCTGTGGTAATTTGAATAGGGAACTCTATATAAAAAAGAGGTTATTAAGGCGAGGCAGTTCACGAAATTTACTCTTTTACTATGTCTTTAGAATAAGGTTGAATATTGCATAGCATTAATTAAAGCTTCGCCGGAAATTTGACGATTTTTTTTTCTTTTGTCTGTTGCATCTGCGATCAGTCGTAGACTACGAGCAAATTTGATGAAGGTAATGGAATTGACGAGCGTAGCTCCCAATGAAGCTATCTACCCTTTATTTTCAAATTGACATCTCGTCCTGTTCTAATATATTTCGGCGTTTCAGTCGTGTGTCTCTTCTGCCGTACAAAAGCTGGCAAGCCAGTTCATTTGGATGGTTACTCAATCTCCTTTTGTAGGTCACTGTGGAGTTTCTAATCTTTTCCTTTATGGTAGACACTTGCAAATTCTCATGGATCTCTTAGTTAGTTGTAAACCATGGGACATTTGCTATATTACGACGAAATTTAAAACATTTTTATTGATTTCTGAAATACTGGATCATTTATTAAAAATGTACTCGGTTATTGTGTTAGATCGATAAAAAAGCTATATCTTTTTTGCATAAAAAATCATATCACTGTCGCTGAAAATTACGAAATCTGACCATTGTAAATTTATTTTTTATGGTGTTATTTAGGATTTTTTTACAGAGTTATTATGCCGTTTTTCAATATTCTGTTTGGTTATTGTGTTTATTTGGTTCTTTTTCAGTCTTCAGTAATTTTTGTGAAGTAGAATTCTACATCAGTTCTTCACATTGGAAGTTCAAAAATCAATCTTTTCATCAGATCGTGAACTGGCCTCGCCTTAATCTTGCTCAGTTTGAGAAACTAAGCAAAACCCCTTTATATAAAATATGGCATCATCGCATTACCGTACCTGTAAATAATTAAGTCATCAATAAAAATATTAGTAGTAGTATTTGCCAAAGAAAGCTAAACGTCATCTTTACGTTTAGTCGCTTGTACTCATAAATTATGTGTAAGCAAAATAAAGAATCGTCTAAACTTTTGAAGTAATTAATTAAGATTGATAATATCTCTAAAACTATGTATTTTGGGACCATTATGTTCAAGGAGTTTTTTATCATTTTGACCTATAGAATTTATCCTCAGAGTTAAGATAAGTTAAATATGTTTTAATTTAAATGTAGTAGTTAAATGCAAATAAGAATTAAATGCATTGAATTAAGCATCGAATTTTATGACTGTATTTACATAAAATGTTTTTCTCTTAATCGAGAATAGTTACATAAAATTATTTAGTGAAAATGCTTATTAAGAAAATGTAATATATGTACGTTTTTTGCCTTCACATAATATTATTATGAAGTATATATATCTTTCGGCTGTGATATTATAATCATAATTGATTACACGAAACAAGACCCAATTAAACGTTCCGCTCTGCCAAAGCTCATTAGCAAACCTACGCGTAACTTTTCATTGTCAACATTGTTAAGTTTAAAAATTAACATGTAGGCAACCCGCCTTCGGACCCTCAAATATTTGCTTTTTACTAAAACAAGAGTACCTACCTATCTTTTTGTGTTCGTTCGTCCTCATTTATTTCGCTTTGTAAAACCGATTAAAGTGTTACATTGTGTTTTATCGTCAGAAATTGTGTTTTATTAAAACTTGTGTTCAAGTTTTTGCGACCTAATAGTATATATGACTTGTTGTTTCGTATCTGACTGACTGAGAGAATACAGAAAAAACTGTTATGTTATATTATAATTAATATTGCTTTTTCATTTGAATAGAATAGAATATATTTATTTAGCACATAAGAAATACAATCAACTTAAAACTATTCATAAGACAAGGATGTGCCAAAAAGGCTTCCACTCAGCATTGTGTCGCGGAACATTGTGATTGCACCACGACGCTGATTTTCAGTGGTCGCCTGCGAGAGCGAGTGAGCAGCATAATTGTACTTGGAACTATACTGAAATATTAACCTATTGTCCTATTATATTAAACTAACACACAGTAACAAATAACACACAATAACAAATAATACTCAATTGAAAATATAAAGCAACTTTACGAGCAAATGTTCGAAACAGCCAGCCTGTCTGCCTGCCTGCCTGTCCAAGTGTCCATTATGGAGGCTATCGTGACAAATTACATATATTTTATCATATATTTATGTAGTTATTCGAGTTTAGTAGGATTATTATTATTACTTTATTAAATTTGCACACGTCCAACTACCCCATCACATTTATCTTAATTCCTGTCCATCCCAAGGTTGCCTGGAAGAAATCGCTTTTTAGTGATAAGGCCGCCATTTGTATGTCTCTTTTATGTTTGTATTGTTACTTGTTTGTTCTGTGTGTATACAGTAAAGAGTATATAAATAAATAAATAAATAAGAGCTAGGAATACGGCAAGAAATTTTGTATAGATTATAAAGAGCACTAAAATACAAATATAAAGTTAAATACCTAACTATGAAAAGTTAAATTACAAGGGATGGTTTTAGTACAGGCACAAAAGAACAATGTTTAAATTCCATTTAACAGTAAATTAAAAAATAAACCGCACATAAAATCTTTGAATTTCGAACGAACGGCTGCCAGACTGCCAGTAAATCTCGGCGAGTACACGTCAAACATTTCACCGTCGTGAAAGAATTCGAAATTTAAAATCCTTGGTGCATCGTGTGCCCGTAATCAATGGTTGTCAGCGCGCGTGTGGGCGATAGCCGGCTCTAAGTCGAATGCAAACATTTACCCAGCACACGGTAATTGTTTAAAATTGAGCCTAACTGTGTGGCCCTTGGAGCTCCGTGGCCCGTGCTTTGTTTAATATCCGCGATAAGTGAAATCGTAAGACTCCGTGTAGTCTTTTGTTTTAGATCCGCTAATAAGTTTTGGTTTGGTGAAATATTTAGTAACTTCGTTAGTTGCAATTTAGTGTAGGTACTTATTCATCTGTTAATTAGTAAAAAGACTGTAAGTACCTACATTGTGTTTATAGTACCTAAGCTTTTTCGTATACCTACTGATTAATACAAGAATTATTAAAGATATCTTTATAGGTAGGTTTTTTTTTTTATTTATTTATCAATATAACATAATACAGAGTAAAAAACCAAATTTAAAAAGCACTACGTAAACCACTGAGGTTTATAGGTAGTCAGTAATTAAGATTTGCTTAGAACAAAACAACAGTTTTGGGTCAAGCTTGATCCGACTATTTATAGGTACCTAGATACTCAAGTTCATTAAAATCTGTTCAAATGTTATAGGTAAGTAATCAAAACATTTAATTATAATTTTTAAATTTGAGATTTTTGCATTCACAATGCTATTTTTACACAATACCAAATAATATACTAGAAAAAATACGACTCGCACCAGATCAATACTCAGACGGGAATAGACGTATTGATCTGGTGCGAGTCGTATTTTTTCTAGTATATTATTTGGTACTAGCTTCTGCCCGCGACTTCGTCCGCGTGGATATTAGAGAAAATCCTTAGGGAACCTTCAAAATCTTTAAGGAACCTTCAACCAGGATCTGACCAGCCATTTTTACGCATTTAGGCGGGTTCCTTCCCGTTCCCGTTCCCGTTCCCGTTCCCGTGCCCGGTTCCGGTCCCATTCCCGTTCCCGTTCCCGTTCCCGTTCCCGTTCCCGTTCCCGTTCCCGTTCCCGTTCCCGTTCCCGTTCCCGTTCCCGTTCCCGTTCCCGTTCCCGTTCCCGTTCCCGTTCCCGTTCCCGTTCCCGTTCCCGTTCCCGTTCCCGTTCCCGTTCCCGTTCCCGTTCCCGTTCCCGTTCCCGTTCCCGTTCCCGTTCCCGTTCCCGTTCCCGTTCCCGTTCCCGTTCCCGTTCCCGTTCCCGTTCCCGTTCCCGTTCCCGTTCCCGTTCCCGTTCCCGTTCCCGTTCCCGTTCCCGTTCCCGTTCCCGTTCCCGTTCCCGTTCCCGTTCCCGTTCCCGTTCCCGTTCCCGTTCCCGTTCCCGTTCCCGTTCCCGTTCCCGTTCCCGTTCCCGTTCCCGTTCCCGTTCCCGTTCCCGTTCCCGTTCCCGTCCCCGTCCACGTCCCCGTCCCCGTCCCCGTCCCCTTTCCCGTTCCCGTTCCCGTCCCCGTCCCCGTCCCCGTCCCCGTCCCATTTCCCGTTCCCGTTCCCGTTCCCGTAACCGTCCCCTTTCCCGTTCCCGTCATTTATTTATATTGAATTTAATAATATATATTTATATTATTTAGCAGTGGTTTGACAGACAGAAAAGAGAGTGAGTGACAAAGTCAGTATTATGAATTTGGAACTACAGGCTATTCGCATTGACCATGAAGGTTTAACACCCCCCCGCAATGTGAACACCCTGTATCTTACTATACCTATGTGCTCCAAAAAATATACATTCGACATATCAAAGAACAAACTCCCTATCTATGCTTTATACAAACACAATTCAAAATTAACATAATTATTTACACCTTACTATTAATTTATATTAGATTTAATAATATATATTTATATTATTTAGCAGTGGTTTGACAGACAGATAAAGAGTGAGTGACAGAGTCAATATTATGAATTTGGAACTACAGGCTGTTCGCATTGACCATGAAGGTTTAACACCGTCCCTGTCCCCGTCCCCTGGATATGCATGTCCTGGTCCAATCATGTCCACCGTGTTGGACTTCAAAATAAATGTCATTTTCGCAACCACCATCCCATGAAACCTCAAGAACGACATCCACATCGATTTTCATGTTTACTTACCCCATTTACACCTTAAGGGAGGATTTTCAAAATAACATTATATGTGTTTGCCTATTTATTTTTAGACATGCTCCTACGAATTTTAAAGTTGTAATGTCTATTTTATATTATTTTTCCATACAAAATTTAAACCCCATTTTCACCCCTTTAGGGGTTAAATCATGTCCACCGTGTTGGACTTCAAAATAAATCTCATTTTCGCAATCACCATCCCATAAAACCTCAAGAACGACATCCATATTGATTTTTATGTTTACTCACCCCATTTACCCCTAAGTGGTTGATTTTCAAAATTACAAAATATTTGTTTGCCTATTTATTTTTAGGTGTGCTCCAACGAAGTTTAAAGTTGTAATGTCTATTTTATATTATTTTTTCATACAAAATTTGAACCCCATTTTCACCCCTTTAGGGGTCAAATCATGTCCACCGTGTTGGACTTCAAAATAAATGTCATTTTTGCAATCGTCATCCCCGAAAACCCCAATAACGACATCCATATCTATTTTTGTGTTTTTTACCCCTTTTCAGCCCCATTTCATCCCAATAGGGGTTCAAATGCTAACAATAACAATATACGTTGCGTTAGATGCCTATCCATAAGCCTAAATTATAAATTTAGCGATTTTAACTTCGAAAATAAAGGATTTTCTTCAATACACAACTTCATCCCCCTTTTGACCCCTTCAGGGGTAGAATTTTGAAAAACGCTGAGACCCGTATTTATTTATTTTCAATGGTCAGTCTAAACACAAAATTTGAAGATCCTAGCTTCAAAACTGAGGGACTTTCATACAAACTTTGATCCCCTTTTTTACCCCCTTAGGGGGTGAATTTTGAAAAACCCTTTCTTAGTGCACCCCTAGACCTCATAAGGAACCTACGTGCCAAATTTGGAGTCTCTAGACCCAGCGGTTTGGGCTGTGCGTTGATAGATCAGTCAGTCAGTCAGTCAGTCAGTCATTCAGTTTACGATTTTATAAATATAGATTGTGTACATTTAATTATATTTCTGTAGAAAAATAAACAAGGGAAGTTTTTAACAAAAGGGCTTTTGCAAAACAAATTTTGATCACGAGAAAACCAGCTTTAATTAAAGCAGATAAAAAAAAAACTTAAATGAAAATTCGATTAGTCACACGCCACTTAAAAATCGTTTGATAAGCAAATAACAAAATATAAACAGTCTATTCTGAAGTATACCGCAAATCATATATGTCCACAGAGTAACGACAATATTTGCCCGCGTGATTCCACAGAGTCTATTAATTTCAAAAACAGCAATGTCCATGAAAAAGTAAAAATGAGTTTGCCATGCTAAAAAAATCTCCAGAATAAATAAATCATTTTTATTTTAGTCGAATGAAGCTAATTTCGCTTTGTCCAATAGAAATCAGCTGTGAAACTTTTTAGTTTGCTACAGAAACAGCATTGTCCGTTTCTGTTTGTATCAAATTAAGCAAAGTCCATCGCGACCAATCACGTCGCGATATAAAGTATGGCGATTGCTGTGTACTGGCGTGAGTTTGCTCTCGGTTTATTTAAGTTTTCTAATACTTAAAATTGTTATTTCGTCTTAATATTAATAAAATATATAATATGGAGTGTTACCCTGAAGTAGTAGACAATAAACATGCACGGAAACGACGAGTGAATGCTGCAAATTGGAAAAAAAACGTGCTCAAGAACAACGGTGATTATACTGTGATGATTATGTCTTGATACTGTTTGTTTACCTATTTACTTTTTAGGAGAAATTTACTTACGCTTATTACTGTAGCCTTTTCGATCTACTCAAATTGTTATATTTTCGGATCATTGGAACATGTAATGAAACTAGATTTTATACACAAAAATGTACCTTGTCTTATTAATTATTAGTAAAGTTAGAATAGTTAGTTTTATTTGACTCTAGATTTTGTTTATACTCCTTCAGCTGATTGTGCGTGTTTGAATAACAAACATACAAACTTTTGCAATAACATTAGTAGGATAACATTATTTCAAGATGAAAGTATCAATATCGTTCAATCATACTAGGCTAGGATAGGTATGTTTCAAAGCCAACAAAGTCCTAGTTGTTTTTGCATCAAAAAGCGCAAAGTCCAGTCGATTGTTACAAAGTCAGCAATGTCCATAGTGTTTTTATGATTATTATTCTAGTTTGTAAACATTTATCATGATTATGTTTAATAATTGATTAACTATATTAGTTTAAAACACGCTGCTATTAGTTCCAACATTACTACACGCGCCCATAATGCGTTCTACGAAAAATTATAATTACTCGTCATTTCTTATAACGGACATTGCGGATTTTGAAACTAATAGACTCTAATCTGTCGGGAATATAATCTGTGAGAGCAAAGCAAACGTTTAGCGGATCGCACTTGACCGCCCACGGCTGATCGGTGGAGCTGCCTTCACACTGGGTTGCTTTAGGGCAAGTTGTTAGGCAAGTTTGATGGAAACTAAAACCTTTTGCTTAACTATTTATTCGTTTTATTGACCGAGCGAAGCGAAAGCGAAGCATCTTTGTTTCAGCTTTGGCAAAAATCCTTTCGTATGTCTTTTGGTTGTCCGTTTGTTCTCCTCATTTCTCAACCGATTCTCGTAAAGTTTTCTTAACAAATTCTCTAACTAAGTACTTATAATTTTTGTCGATTTAGTTTTTATAAATTTTTCAAGATGGCGGAGATATGGGGAAAAATAATATTTCAACCATTTCGAAAAATGTTTAAAAATGTTACAACGCAAAGTCTTCATGTGCTATAAATAATGTTAAAAATAATTGAAAACTGGATTTTTGCTATACATCGTTTTTTATATTTTTTTCATGCAACATACGACTTGCATGTCTAAATAACATGTAACATACTTGACCTATTAAACAAGTTTCGTTAAGGCGAGGCCAGTTCACGAAATTTACTCTTTCACTATGTCTTTAGAATAAGGTTGAATATTGCATAACTTTAATTGACGCTTCGCCAGAAATTTGACGAATTTTAGTACATTTTTATTGATTTCTGAAATACTGGATCATTTATTAAAAATGTACTCGGTTATTGTGTCAGATCGATAAAAAATCTATCCTTTTTGCATAAAAAATCATATCATCGTCGTTGAAAATTACGAAATCTGACGATTTGAAATTTATTTTTATAAGTTTTTATGGTGTTATTCAGGATTTTTTTTACAGAGTTACCATGCCATTTTTCAATATTCTGTTCGGTTACTTTGCTTCTTTGTTTCTTTTTCAGTCTACAGTAATTTTTGTGAAGTAGAATTTTACATCAGTTCTTCACATTGGAAGTTCAAAAATCAGACTTTTCATCAGATCGTGAACTGGCCTCGCCTTAAGACAAACAGAAACACATTTTAAATTACACTACGTTTTTAAATAAAACCTCACTTCCTGTTTAGTCAAATTACATTCTAACTTCTCTGTGTGAATACACTACCTTTAAGTTGTGGGCAGCACTTATGCACTAAGTTGTAACTTGTAAATTATGTCCACTTAGACGCGAGTGAGCCTTGCTTGTCCGAAGTACTAAAACAAATCTATTTTACATGGCTCATACAATTTGTACTTGGTGGGAATTTCTTTAAGCAACTATTAGTTACTTGATGGTGGAGTGGCGATAACTTAAAGATGGTTATTATTGGTTATTGTGAAGATATATAATGTTAATATTAAGAAAAATATTTAAAGAGTTATATCAAGCAAGATAAGATCAAATTACAACCTAAATAGGCATCGTTAAAATATACATAAAACCATATGACTGAAATCAATATTTAATTAAAGAAGGCATAACGTATATCCTGATTAAAAAACAATTATGTTACACATAAAAATAACCTTTTCACTCCTCTTGCTCAAAAAGTGCGTCATTGTAACGTACAAAGACATTACTAGTTACTTATTACGCACTTGTTGATTCTATTATAAGCTATGGACTAGCATCTTATGGACTTACATTTAAGACTTATTTAGAGAAAATTAAAAAAATACAATTCAGATTTTTAAAGCATTTTGTTAATAGAAAGAAGAGAAAAAAACTTAACAATAGTTATGATTTATTTAAACTGTGTAAAATAATGCCTATTGATGTCAAAGTAAATTATATGATAGCTTTAAAACAATTTGAGTCGGACATGAATAAAGAAATAAGATTATATACATATAATACCAGACAATCTAAAAAAAATAAGTACAAAGAGCCAAATACAGGTAATTATTATAAACAACGGACAAGATCTTATGTTACCCCTAGAATATTTAATAAACTCGGTTTAATAAACAATAATTTAAAGTCCAAGTATTCTATAAAAAAATATTTGAAGAATGCTTTCTCAGATTTATATTAAGAAGTAGCTAATCTGTATGCACTCTGTTTAATGTTTCTTGTTAGGTTACTTAAAATTAACTCCAAACACCTATTTTGTATGTCTTTTGTTAAGAACTAGAGCATAGTTTTATATTTCGCCGACAAACTGTTATGCAGTTTGGCGAAAGTTAAATGTATTATTTTTTCTATGTTTTTCAGTAATAAATAAATTAAAAAAAAAAAGAGTCGAGATAAAATAGCATAATAAGCCCTAGGGGATAAAGTTTTTTCTTTTTTAATGTTTGTCTATTACCAATGAGCCTACTAAAACGAAAAAGTATTTATTCATAATCACGAATAAAAACTTGCTCGACTTAATACTGGGGGTCTATTACGAAAAGTTTAATGCGATACACGCAGCTGCGTCCGTGCTTCGTTCCGATTGATTCCTATTACAAAGCACTTGCGTATGCGATATTGCATAGTGATTGCGTAAATTTAACAGTTTCTCTCTAGTGGATCCGTCATTATTCGTTCAATAGACTATGGACTACGATAGCTACATTGAAAATATTTGTAATAACTATAACCGACGAACTGCGGACGACTATCGTGACCAAGTTTCGTAATAGGCCCCTAGTTTCTCATTCTTATTTTTGAAAATGGAACTAAAAGCATCTCTTCTGTGAAATCATAGACTTATTTATACTCTGTGTACAGAGTGAATCGTAGAATGCGTGTTTGTGTTGCTTAGCTGCTACAGCAGAAATTAAAAAAGGTACCATGGCGCGAAATCTTTAGAATTTTTCCATAATTACAAACTGATTGAATTGTGTGACTGTAATAGGAAAGAAATAATTTTAATCTTTTGCCGTCAAGCACAAATCATTTATTTAAATATTGTACAAAAAGTTTATGAAGTGGAGGATAGAAAAACGAGTGGATTCGTTTACGGAAGTAGGTAGGTATAAACTATTTAATATTTTATTTTATTTTCTCGCAATCGTAGTGAAAAGTATAGTGTAACACACGACGCTAAAACCCATTGTAACTCGGTTTCTATTTATTCCCTCGCTAAAGCTCGGGAATAAAAATACCTCGTATGCAATGGGTAATTTTAGCGTCTTGTATAACAATCTACTATTTAACGTACAATTTTGCAATACTATTTATATGAGTTTTCTTAAATCAGGGTTTACCTACTATACGTTAGTGGTAACGACGTTAATTTACATAATATTTTTTTTTTTATTTTGTTGCAGATGCAATCATCAACGTCATCTTGTTGCAAGGTAAGTATATTAATTATTATTTTTTTAATAATTTTTATCTCAGAAAAATAGTTAATAAAGTACTTGACTTACCATTTTTTATGCACAACGGGATAGTGCTTGGCCTTCTCCTCACCTGATGTTAAGTGACGATAAGACCAAAGGTAAAAGCGCACTGCACCCGGAATCCTCATCACTGAGCAACTGGCTATCTTACCTCTAACTGCTAGAACACACCAATTTTTAAATTGTTGTTATAGCGTCAGACTTAGGTAAGATGGTGGTAGCCAGGCAGACTTGAAATAAGCCCTACAGCCAACCGAACCAAGTACAAATTGTATACCCCCCTTTGAATCGAACCTGGGACCCCTGTGCCTTACACGGGTGGGCGAACCACTAGACCTAAGAGGCGGTTAAACCATAAATGACTTATGATATGAATGACCGAAACGATGAATTTTAATACACAGATAATGTTATAGAGATATGTTATAGAGATAATGTTATATTTTTCATTTTTACCTCATGAGCGGCAACTCAAAACCGTCCTATCAAAAAGCGGGACAAATTGAAAATATCTAAAACTTCACAGTTAATACGACAAATCCTCCATCTATAGCAAGCCAGTCAAGGATTACCCAAATCGATCACTATAGTTCAGGACGTGATTAAAAATGAGATCTTAGGATTAAAATACCGACCCTCAGATAGAAACCGAACAATAAAAAAGGAACTGGTAGAATAATACATGGCTTATGGAAGGAGGGTTCCGCACAAAGATTATTTTAATAATAGTTTATGAAAAAATGTAAAGTAAAGTCTGATTTTGGTATTGAGTACCTAGATACTTGTACAGAGAGATTTGACTATTATTCAAAGTGATACCTAATGACT
This sequence comes from Agriphila straminella, assembly GCA_950108535.1. Taxonomy (NCBI): domain Eukaryota; kingdom Metazoa; phylum Arthropoda; class Insecta; order Lepidoptera; family Crambidae; genus Agriphila; species Agriphila straminella. Next base: position 15,748,009 of record OX467321.1, read on the forward strand.
GAACTTGACTGTATCTCATTATTTATCTTTGATAATTTGAATTTTGGAAACATTGAAAAAAATAATAGTGGCTCTTATAAAATAGCACAGTAAAATAAAATCATTTTTAAAGGAAGGAAATCATTATTCTTCATAAAAAAAAACAAATTTTTCTTGTCTTACCAATTCCATGCAAATGTGGACCGAGGCTCACATTGTATTAAAATACTTATCCTATGTTAGTTAAAAAGTTACCAATGAGAATCAGTAACCGGTTTTAATCTTATAGTTTTATTAGTATAATATAAAACATATTCATGGCTATGAAACTTATTGAAAGATTTTTTGAAATCCGTCAAAATAACAGTGTTTTAGCACGTTTTAGCTCGTTTAACTTCTCATGTTTAAGAGATATCGTAAAAGTTTTTTACACAATAATGTGTGGTGGCATAAGCTTTGTGATAAGCCACTAAACAAAAATCGTTACTGATCCTCATTATTACAATAAATTGTCTTTAGATATGAGGCACTGAGTTGATGCAAAAGATATGAGGCAATTCCATGCGAAAAAATTAGACCAGATAAAGTTTACAAAAAAAAAACAAAAATGAAAATCTTAAAAATTCTCGAAAGGAACCCAAATAACAAAACGGCTTACACAGGGGTTAGAAATGGCCCGAAATTCGATACGCATTTTTGATTTATCGATATAACTGGAACAGCTTCTTATAAATCGCACTTAGGGGAGATAAGGCCTGTTCTCGGGTCGTCTTACCAACTATAAATCATGTCGGAGATATTTGGGCGGCAAGAGATAACTCGACAATCAACAGGATACAACTAACAGCTGACGTGTCAAATGTCGCACTGTTTAGGAAGTGCTTGTTTGTTTTTTATTACTTATCTGATTTATACAAAAACATTTAAGGAAGTTGCTTGAAATTCAAATGCTGGTAAGTAAGTGTTATTTTAACTTTGCTGGCATTTTCGTTGTCACAAATATACGCTTGTTTGAGTATAAAAATACTACTTAGAACCAAAAATATTACTACCTACTCAATATTTATTTTAACTCCGTGACGTTTAACAAAAACTAATATTGCCACTCAACAAACATCTTCCCCAATTTAAATGACGACCCCTCCGGAATGTCACAATGTCATAACATTCTAACGCAACTAAAAAAAAACTCAGCTACCCATATTTTGACCACCCCTGAGCAACAGGTGTGAGCAGAGCAAACAAGTGTTAATTGCAATATGAATGATACTGGATATCCTATAATAAAAATGCTTTCCTATAACAAACACTGATAACAATTATAAGTTTGTTGAGTAGAGTCAGTTTTTTATCATAATGAGAGTTTTTTACAAGCAGACATTTTTATGGTAAAAAATCAACCGTTTACAGTTTAGAATCCTATCCTATCCTACTATAATATCCTACTAATATAATATTATAAATGTGAAAGTTTGTGGGTTTGGATGTTTAAATGTTTGTTCCTCAATCATGCAAAACTACTGAACGGATTTGGTTAAAATTTGACACACAGATAGTAGATAGCCTAGATTAAAACATAGGATACTTTTATCCCGATATTCCCACGGGAACGGGAACCACGCGGGTGAAACCGCGGGCGGCCGCTAGTTTATAATAAACTTTCGACCGCCCGCGATTGCACAGACAGACTGTTATTTTTCTATCTATCGGGAACAGTTATTTTTTTCTGAATGAAAAGTACCATAAGTCTTTTTCTATATACTCCTGACAACGTGTATGCCAAATTTCACGATGATCGGATGAGTAGTTAAAACGTGAAGACACAAACAAACTAACTTTCAAAATTATATAACTATCTAAGGTCTTGTTGTCTAAAATCATATTTTGATAGCATTTTTTTCTGTACCGGAAATAGAATTGATGGATAGAAATAGAACGTTGACATTGCAGGCAAAAGACGTGACGAAAAGTCTAAAAATAAAAAACTACTAAAAAGCCAATCAAAACATGGAAAAATGTTTTATCTCAATGTTTTGCTATGCGTGTTTGTTTCAAATCAACTTTGACACTATTTTTTAAGTTTAACCTGTCGCAGCGTGGGTAAAAAATGGAGCATAGAATGTGTAAATTGTATCAGGGCTCTGTCACTCCGCGCGCGAGTCTGAACCGCTCGGCGCCCTCTGAGAGGACAAATTTCATACATCAGAAAAGATATTACCTACGCAATAGAAAGAGAGGCAACTACTAAGTGAATGTTTTGGAGCGAATGAAGCGCTGTGCGACCTGAATTGCACCATATTGTGTCGGAGCAAGAGTCGCAATTTATTTAAACGATTTTGCGGAGTGCAGCTTCTGTACGTTAGTACTATTATCTATCCTGTGATTGTATGAAATGGATACAAAAGACCTACTGCCAATTATTAATGAATGTAGAATCAAAAACATGCCATATGCGCATTTTATTTTCACTGGTATTCATAATTTATGGTAATAATGTATTTTTAGCGCCCCATTTGAAGACCCCTGTGTGACCAAATCTCTTGGGGATGCGCTTGAAATCATTCCGTGGCTTAAAAAGCTCGGAAATAGTTTTAATGTTGGTTTGTATAATTTACTGAGATTGATACTTTATATCAGTTACTGAATTTTGCTTCTTATTTCCAATTGAAAAATATGTAAACAAATACTAAACGTGTACTGCCTGAAAATAATAAAAAAATGGCTGTGACATAAGGACGGACAGACAGAAAGACAGACAGATAGACAGACATGACGAATCTATAAGGGTTCCTTTTTTTGCCATTTTGGCTACGGAACCCTAAAAAAGCTATATTCATTTTCACTATGCAAAGTAATTCCAAAATATTCACTTCGGAAGGTAAAACACACTTTATAGTATACACGAAGTTCATACAAAATTCCACTTTATGTAGGATTTCCGGACTTAAGACAATCCCTTTGCCCTCCGTGATCTCCAGGAATATTAGATGAAGGGCCATAATCCACTGCTTCCTAATACCTGGGGAATTTTCTCCCAAACTGTTTACCTTTTAAACCTATTTAAGATTTTCTGACGTCATAGAATTATAAATAGGGATAAAGATAGTTCATTTGGCTTAGAGATAAATTAAATACTTACTATCTGTAGATTATACAATAATCTACTAACTTGACTTTGGGTTTTTCAGACGGCATAATTTTAGTCATTGAATTCCAGGAGAAGACTGACTTGCGTAAATATTATTTGCTTATTTGCTATTACTGCCTTTTTTATTAATTTTATTTTTTATTTATGTTTTAAATTCTATACCTATATCACACCCTGGACACTCCATACAACCTCGCCATTATAGACAGTTGACGTCAGATGACGTTTTTGTACACGCGCAACTGTGTGTGGTGTAAGTCTTTTGTATTGTATGAGCGGCGTTCAATTCATAAATTTCGAATTTATTGCTAAATAAAGTTATGACGCGATGCATTGCTATGTACTCGTATATCAAAATAAGTTGACAGTTGACAAACACGACTAACAAGTTACGATGCATTGCTTTGAATATCAAAATAAATTGACGTTGACAATGAGCACACGATTCGACACACATGTTTGTTATTCTGTGACGGTAGTACTTATATTAAATCTGTGCCTATATCACGAGCATGAAAATAAATTAACAACCGTAATTATGTTGGCAGCTACTTAAAAATCTTAAATCCGCAAAAGCAAAATCCTCTCTCCAAAAATCCCCTACACAGAAAAACATCGCCAAACAAACGTCAAAGCGCAAGCCAGCCAGCTAATTATAATTGATAATTCGCCACATTTTTTGCATTTTTATTAGCCGGGATATGGGCCGAGTACCGCGCGTGCCCACACATAATTAGGGAACAGTATCACCGCACCCACTTTGCATATTTCGTTTGCACAAACACACCGAATGTTTGACTGTTAAAATCAAGGATCTCGCAACTTCGGGGACAAACAAACAGTAGGTCATCCCTAATTAAACACGTGTTACGAGTGTTTATGGCTGATACGTAATTTCAAGTTTAATTATAGTTTCAGAAAGGGTTGGTTTCCTACAAATTATCCTGCGAAATTGCGGCTCTTTTGTTCGTTTAGTATCATTGTTAATATAGGAGTGGAGTGGAAGTCCTTGCCTGAGTCTTCGATAGGTATAATCTGGGGGCCCTCAAGCCACGAGTATAATAATAAATAATATATATCAAATGATACTTATACCCCCTAAATAATAATAAAGATTGAATAGCAGATGTATAGTTACACAGTGTTTTGTCACTTTCTTTTCAATGTCAAATTCAAATAGTTTGACAGAGAGTAACCATTGTGTAACTATGCATCTGCTATACAATCTTTATTAGTAAGAGGTATAGGATATAAACGTTAGAGCAGATGTGAAAATGGCAAATAATGACAAATTAATAATAGGTTAGATAAAAAAAACATTTATTTTTAATCTAAATAAAAATTTGATGAAGTCAACGTTAGTGACATTGATGGCAACCGAATCGCATCCGTTCTCCATAATCTACCGCGGAGAGGTTTAGTGATTTTCATGGTGTTGTCTTTCGGAGATCCTGGTTCGATCCCCGGGTAAGTCCCTTTAAAACTTGTCTTAATTCTGGATTAAATATTGTCTTAGTTCTGGATGATTGTAATACCTACCATCGTTTTTGATTGAATCAGGCGTCACTTGGCGGAAGTCCCAAACCATTTTGAAAAAATAAATATATGTAGCTTACTTCCGCAAACAAAATAATATGCAAGATGCACCGCCCGCCCGCCCGCAAAAATTTGCACATGCACACCACAAAATATAAGTGCACAATACCTGCATTTAGCAAGACAGCAACACAACTTGCACCTTCACTAAAGGTGTTTGCGGAAGTATGCTACATATATTTCTTTTTTCAAAACCTACCATCGTTGTCTCTGATTTCCAAGTGCTTTAGCTACAATTTAGAATCAAAGCAATGTATTGTTGTCAAATATTTATTTTTAAAATATAATAAAAAAACTAAAGTGTTTTGATTGTTAATTAAAAAGTTATTTAATTATAATAATATGCACAGCACATTGCACTTTCTTGTTTTACTTTATGCGCCCATTAAAAGCACTGAGTTGTAACTGGCACACGGCTTGAACATTCAAAGACAAGACTAAATAAAAGCGACCGCCATAGTCTTATTCCGTCTTACAAAATACACCAAGGCTTGCTCGATATTCCGACACAAAAACGAAACTAAAATGAATACAGCGAGCCATTTCAACCTTTTTTTTAAATCCCGGGATTGAGCAATTAAACCGCCTTCTCGATCTTGAATGAAGCCATACTATTTTCCGCTGTAAAATTGAATCCATGTTAAATTCAGACATTTTATGGTCATCTACTTTGTAGGCGCGGGTTGCTTTAAAGAGTTTTAACGATTTTTTGATGATTAGTTTGTGACACAGGCGGCTAATTGCTAGGAACAAAAGGAAAAGAAAAGAATGGAAGGCAAAACATGCAGCTTACCAAAGTCCTGGTTCGACGTAATTTCGGGAGCTCCCAGACAGCAGGCTGACACTTCGGACACTGATTTCGAAGGCACAATATTGAGTTTTCACCGATAGGCACAATTAATGTGAGAGTAATTATTTTTCGGTCGCGCGCGCACGTCATCAATCGGGATACTAGCGCCGGCCGGTGTTTTGATTCGTCTCGCTGCATTTGCCATTAAGAATGCGGAAATGGAGCGAGAGGGCAATAGATAGGATCATAGGAAAGACAAGGATAGGAAGCATTTCGTCGCTCCGTGTCACACTATCTATTAAGATTAAATATGTATATTATTATAATTTAAAATGAATTATTATTGCCTTAATGTGGCGTTAACATCCCCCCCGGATTGACAGGATGTAATCCTTCAAAATTAACCTAAACCTACTAACTATAGCTATTAGAGCATTAGACTTAGATTTGCTTATTTATTTAATTATTTTAATTTTATTAAGTATTTTATTTGTTTATTATTAAGAAGTGGACTGTATGAAATTAAGGTAGGTATGTTATTGATTGGGAAGCGGAATGACTTTCACAACCGGTCTGCGATATACACCGGACTTAGTTCTAACGTCGACGACACGGGATATTCCGTCCCTCCCTGGAAAAGTACGTTCGATTATACCTAACGGCCAATTTAGAGGAGCACTATTCTCTGATTTCAATAAGACAATTGTGCCCTCGCGCACGGGAGAGCTCGGTGTGAGCCACTTCGCTCTAGTTTGCAAGGTGTTAAGGTATTCCACCTTCCACCGCTTCCAGAAGCATTGTACGAGATGATCAACAATGCGTTTTCGCTGTAATAGCGTTATCTTTTCCGTGCTCACATCTTCGGATGGCAGGGATTTTAAGGGCGTCATGACCAGAAAATGAGCGGGTGTGAGCGCCTGAGGCTCTGAAGGATCACTACTAAGTACAGATAGTGGCCTTGAATTGAGAATAGCCTCAATCTGAGCGATAACAGTTGTCATCTCTTCGAAAGTTAACAATTGAGTCCCTACTATTTTGGACAGGTGACTTTTGACACTCCTAATGTTGCCCTCCCAAATACCACCGAAGTGGGGGGCAGAAGCTGGATTAAATTTCCACTCAATGTGATTATCTCTTAATTCGTTAGCGAATCTATCCTTATATTGCTCGGAATCTAACATACAATACATATTATTTAGGTAAGAATTGGCTCCTATGAAATTAGTGCCATTATCCGAATATAAAGTTGAGATGGGGCCGCGACGCGATATGAATCTTTTGAAGGCATTTAAAAAGGCGTCAGTAGACAAATCCGAAGCGAGTTCTAGGTGAACGGCTTTAGTAGCCAGACATATGAATAAGCATAAATATGCCTTAATACTATGTACTCCTCTACGCCGGTAGGGCAGCACCGAAATCGGTCCAGCAAAATCCAAGCCACAGTGGCCGAATGCTTTAGCTTGTTGTACCCTGTAGGCCGGTAAATCTGCCATCAGCGGCGGTGTCGCGGGCTTGGGGTTAGCTTTGAAGCACGTGACGCAATTTTGTACTCGCTTACGAACAATATTACGCGCGGACAAAATCCAATATTTTTGTCTTATTAATGACATTAATAATTGGGGACCAGTATGAAGGTATCGACGATGATAATAGTCAATTATTAAATTGACTACGTGATCCTTACTAGGCAGCAATATAGGGTGTTTACTATCGTAATCCAAATCGGAATTACGCAACCTTCCACCCACACGAAGTATACCGTTGTGTAAAAAGGCATTTAATTTTAATAAGGACGGCGGTAGTTTACCACCATTTTGGGCAATTTTTATTTCACTCGGGAAGTGAACTAATTGTAAATCTTTAATGACCATTTCTTCCGCAATGTCTAAATGCGAGACACTAAATTGTTTCGGTATTTTCTTAATGAACCGAAGAACATATATTACTATTCGGAGTAATTTATGCCACGAAGAAACACGAGTAGCTAATTCGTAAAAAATAGGTAAGGTACTAGGAGCCTTTATTGCAGCACTAAGTACGTTAACCTTTTCCTCAGGTAAGTTTAAATCGTTCAAGTCAGTTGTATCAACTTGCAATATCGGCCAGTCGGAGACGGGTAGTTGCGCATATGGCGGTCCGTGAAACCAAAGTGGATGTTCAATTAACTGAGAAGGAGTGAGGCCCCTAGATAGACAATCCGCGGGATTTTCCTTTCCACTAATATGACGAAAATGTCGAGGGTGTAAGTCATTTTGAATCATTGCAACCCTATTTGCGACGAACGTTTGCCATCGATTAGGATTAGAAACTATCCACGCGAGTGCTACCTTACTATCTGTGAACGCGAACGTGTTTGTTATCTTACACCGCAACGAATAGTTATTTAGAACTATACGCATTAACTTTGCTAGTATAACATTAGCACACAATTCCATTCGCGCAAGCGTAACTACCGTTTTAGAGGGCGCCACTCTGGACTTAGCACACAATAAATTCATTACCGAACGATTTTCGTTAGGAAAATAAACATGTAAATATACCACACCACCGTACGCTCGCTCTGAGGCGTCCGCAAAGCCGATTATTGAAATAACACAATCATTATTATTTACGCTTACGTGTCGAGGTAATTTAATACATTGTAAAAGGTGAAGTTCCGATTCTATGCTTTGCCACAATGAAATTATATTCGAGGGCGGGGATTCGTCCCAATTGACGTTATTTTCCCATAAAGATTTAATTATTAATTTAGCTAAAAGCGTCACTGGAGCCACATAGCCCATAACGTCCCACAGGCGAGCAATCGTGGATAATATTTTGCGCTTTGTACATTCTTGAGGTTGTACGTTAATAACAAAGGTAAAAACATCTTCCGCGGGTAGCCATAAAAGCCCTAATACTTTCAATTGATTGTCGGGGCTGAACTCGACCGCTTCACTAACACGATGTGTTGATGGAATACTAGACATTACCTTCCGCGAGTTACTAGCGAATTTGACTAACTCAAAGCCGGCCGTTTCGAATAATTTTATAAGTTGGGTCGCGAGGTCGATCGCTTTTTTATCCGATTGACAACTTGTAGCCAGGTCGTCCATGTAAAGCTCAGTCTCGGCTACCGCGGCGGCGGCGGGGTACTTGTCCCGCTCGTCCTCAACTAACCGACGCACGGTACGCATAGCTAGGTACGGACTACAACGCAGACCGAACGGCACTCGAGTTATTTCGTATACGATTAAAGGCTCATTAGAGTTGAATCGATATAATATTCGTTGATATTTTAAATCATCATTATCGACATGAATTCTTAAGTACATTTGTCTTATATCAGCGCTTACCGCGATAGGTAATAAACGGAACTTTAATATAATATCAAAAATATTATTTTGTAAATTAGGACCAGTGTACAATAAATCATTTAACGATTTTCCAGAACTGGTGGCATTACTGGCATCTAACACCACGCGCAACTTGGTGGTACTTTTATCATGACGGACTACGGCATGATGAGGAATTACGTATTGCTCGTTATTATAACCTACCTCACTAATAGTACCAACCGGACGCATATAACCCTTTTGTAAATATTCTAAAAATACGGAATCATATTGTTCCTTTAACGATTGATAAGCCAATAATTTACGCTCCAACGTTAAATACCTACGCTCAGCTGACCGCATTGAATCGCCTAAAAGTGACGGTTCATATTTGAACGGTAACGACACTACGTATTGTCCATTCGAAGTACGACGCGTAGTTTCGTTATAATATTTCTCACAATTATCATCGTCTTTAGATAAGCAAAGTACATTCGGTACCTCTTCCAACTCAAAAAATCGATTCAAGCGATTTTCGACCGGTTCATCTAAAGTGAAGAGAGTATGGATGGTATTACACACGGGTTCAATAACGGGAGCTTGACCTATAATTATATAACCTAATGAGGTCTCGACAGCGACGGGCTCACCGGCGGCGTCACGTGATATTGTATCCGGACGCAGAATGCGCGCGAACAAATCGCTACCAATAATCAAGTCTATACTACCCGGAGTATGATAATTACAATCCGCTAAAATAATATTATTTAAATAACTTAACCGAGCCGTGTTCACTTTAGTGATCGGTAGTTCACTGGTAATATTATTCACGACTACAGGTTGAATCGTATACCTGACCGAATCATTTATTCGCGAACGGATGGTCAGACAGGTCGTCCCTACAATAGGACTATTGACGTCCCCTACACCTGACACATATTTATTATGCGACTCAGATATTTTTAAATTTAAACGTTTGCAACATTCCGTTGTAATTAAGTCCCTTTGAGACGCGCTATCGATTAACGCTCTAATTGCCCATATGTTCCCGGTCGCATCGAGCACGTGACATTGCGCCGTCCCTAGTAATACGGTCGTCGATGGACAAGACACCGTCTGCGTGCCCTCCTCGCCACGACTGATGCCGTCGTTCACGGCCGCGCAGAGAGCTACTCCTACCGCGGCATCGGCAGGGCCGGACTCAGTAGGTTTTGGGAAATGAAGCAAGCTATTATGTCTCTTAGCGCACTCATTACAACGTTCATTTGTTGACTTGCAATTAAGAATCGTGTGAGTATTATCTAAGCAATTAACACACATTTTATTACTTTTAATAAATTTATAACGATCATTAGGAATCATTGACAGGAATTTAGCACATTGGGAAACATGCGAATGCTCATTTTTCCCACAACATAAACAGTTATTGCGCTCCTGTATGTTAACAAATGTTTTCACATTACTATTATTAGCGTTACGTGAATTTGAGTAGCCTCCCGACATCGCAGTTGATGGCGCCGAGCTATTTTTACGACCCTGAGTACTGCCCTTCGCCGGCGTACCTACGGAATAACTACCTACACCTCGTGTACGCAACTTAACTCGAACATGATCTTTCACGAAATCAATAAAATCGTTACATTTCGGAAATATTTCGGATTTTTCGAATTTGTACTCGAATGCTTCATACGTTTCCGTATTTATTTTCTTACTGGCAATATAAACGAAAACGAAGTCTTCTAAATTCTCGAAATCTAATTGTTTTAAAGCTAAATAAAGAGCCGAGAATTTATCAATAAATTCCTCTAATTGAGTAGGTGAATTATTCGACACGGTAGGTAGATTTAACAATCTTTCTAAGTAGGTCGCGGCAAGTACCCGCTTGTCATTATATTTCTTTACTAAATTACTCCAAATAACTGTATAGTTTTCGGCGGTAGGTAAAATACCCTGACAAATTGCTAGAGCTTTTCCCTGTAATTTCCCCATCAAGAACTGAATTTTATTCCCATCAGTGAGATCTGTATTTTCATGAATGGTGGTACGAAAAGATTCGTAGAAAATGGGCCAGGACGCAATATCACCGTTAAACGAACATAGTTCAATATTAGGTAGGTATTTACGAGTAGGTTTTTCATGTTCACACTTAACTACCTCACCGCCAACGTTACCACTCATTTTTTGAGTATTTGGTGCCGTTAACTGGTGCACTTTGTACTTAATTTTCGCGAACACTTGCTCGAATGCTATAGCTGAATTATACGAAGGGGTGGGGCCGTCAGCTATTGAAAGCTGAACCTCATTCCGCTCCTCAATTGTTTTTAGGAAATCATTTCTTAACGTATCTAACGTAAATGCATCTCCTAAAAAATTATCAATTTTAATGGGATCGTCCCCCAATTTAGCCACTTGATCGTAAATGGTTTGTAACCTACCGTAATATGCCGATAATTTATTTTGTAATAGTTGCATTTTCTTTTCGGAAGCCATCTTTTTACAAATATGACGCCTAGCACCGCGATGGTAGAATGACTAAATCTCAAGAATCTAACTCAATCCCGGTACGATAGGACCAAATTATGTAGGCGCGGGTTGCTTTAAAGAGTTTTAACGATTTTTTGATGATTAGTTTGTGACACAGGCGGCTAATTGCTAGGAACAAAAGGAAAAGAAAAGAATGGAAGGCAAAACATGCAGCTTACCAAAGTCCTGGTTCGACGTAATTTCGGGAGCTCCCAGACAGCAGGCTGACACTTCGGACACTGATTTCGAAGGCACAATATTGAGTTTTCACCGATAGGCACAATTAATGTGAGAGTAATTATTTTTCGGTCGCGCGCGCACGTCATCAATCGGGATACTAGCGGCCGGCCGGTGTTTTGATTCGTCTCGCTGCATTTGCCATTAAGAATGCGGAAATGGAGCGAGAGGGCAATAGATAGGATCATAGGAAAGACAAGGATAGGAAGCATTTCGTCGCTCCGTGTCACACTATCTATTAAGATTAAATATGTATATTATTATAATTTAAAATGAATTATTATTGCCTTAATGTGGCGTTAACAACTTTCATCAATTCAGTTATTTTGTTGTTTGTCAGCCCTACGTGACGGTGAGAAATGAGGTAATATTAAAGCACAAGAAAAAACGTAATTTCGAGAAAATGGCCGAGGAAAATAGTATTTTATTTCGTTGTTAGACGACAACAAAGAGCCTTTTAGAAAGATTTTCATTGAACGAGTGAAGGATAAGGAAATGTAAGTGGATTTAGTTGGACTTGATTCTTTCAGACGTAAATCTGTTGAGGGTTTTTGCATTGGCGGTTCTGAATGGGTTATATCAATTTGATATGGAGTGTGAGAAGCGATGGATTCTATATTTTTTATAAAGCTCGTCTTTTATAACTATGGACGCTAATTCTTTCTTTGAGATTTCCTTGTAGCTCATAAGAATTAGGTGTTACGAGTATTGGGGCCATTTCGTAGCTTTAATGTGAACCCGGCCTATCTAGGCCTGAAGGATTTCGTCCCTCTTTGTTAAAGGATTACCTTGCGTTATTGGAACGTTCCTTCTTAAAGCTATTTTATATAGATGTGTGAACATAATAAAACGTTGTAGTACATCAATAAGATTTAGAAATATATCTCCAATTGAAACGCAAAAGGCTACCTTTTTACTATTTATAGTTTAGACCTTTGAAGTAAACATTCTGAGAATTCGTTTATGTTTAGATACTTGAGTTTTGACTGCTATAATGTTTTCCTCATATGTTTAGAGAGTACGGTAAATAAAAATGAGATATAATTCCAATTTCTCATATTTTGTGTATTGCCTATTATAAAAAATATATAAACTAAAAATATAGGTACCTACGCTGAAATATTTTAGTAATCACGAGAAAGTTGAGGTGTTTTATCACAATAGCCTACTCTACAACAGTTTTTATTTTTACCAAAAAATTACATTACACCTAAAGAAAAATTGTGGAAAAATTCAGGAAAAGTAACGGTATCGGGTGGGGACCTTTCCAATCCTTTATCTATTTAAAATCCTTTCTTTACTATTCTTAGTTATACTATTTATTATTAGTAAGGATAGATAAGGAAAGGTAATTTTGTAGGTAAGACCTATTTATATCTTACTTATGAAAATGCTTCTGAATTTTGGTGAATGTGAAGATTAATATTTTTGTTATGCAACAATGATATTCTTTTTTTAAATCATTTATTTATTTGTGTTTCCGTCGTTTGTTTTTTCTTTTATATCGTTGTTTCTGTGACAATGAAAAACGGTTATTTTTAACCAACTTCAAAAAATTAAACAACCGGGATTTGTCAAATTGTTCTTGTCCACTCCTTCTTCACTAAAAGCTCCACCACACACCGCACAACTTACCATCTCAAAAATAAAGGAGATACTTACAACTGGCAACTCCTCGTTATCTGCCATACTCAAAACCCTTGCTCCAGCTGTTTTATTTTTTGGAATTTGGATAACTTATTATCAGGGGGGAATTAATCTGAGTAGACGACCGACAATTTCATATGTAATCCTTTGCGAGAGTAGTTTGTTTATTTACTTGTTAGTTTATTACGCTTTCACGTCTAACTAAGTGATTATCATGAAATTTTGCATACACATCGTCAGAGGTACAAAAAAGGACATGCTAGGCGATTGCGTAAAGTCAATCGTATTCATTTGACAGTTCATATCGTATCATAATATATGTCATCCCATACAAATTGCAGCCGATGGAATACGATATGAACTGTCAAATGAATACGCAATACCTTACGCAATTCCACCTATGGGGTACAAAATTCTGTTGCCGAGCAATAGAGAAATAACTGACCACGCAGACGAAGTTGCTGCGAGTCGCTAGTTTCAGAATAAAATAATCTGAACCCACATCCCCAACAAAACGCTTTTGTAAGGTAATATCAAAATAGTTGGAAGATAATGCAAAGTAGAGCTGAACTCAAGCCGCGACCGGAGATATGTCTGGCCCAGTGATTTATAATGTTCATTGCATTACCTTTTTCAAAGGGACTGTTGTAAGAAGGGTAGATAAAGAACCCGCAACCCCGCAAGGGCACGCAGCTGTAACTAAAAACTTTGAACATATGACCTTATCTGGAAATGCTCTTTGAAGAATGTATTTTCGGAGGATCTAGATACCTTGGTAGCAATAAAGGTAAATAGTGGGAAGCCAAAAGTAAATTGGATATTTTAAGAGCGCTTTCATATATATAGGCGTTTTAGTCGCGGCGTAAACGTGGCGTAAGCCGTGCGTTTATTATATTTTTTATACATATTTTCGCGCGTTAGCAGCGCCTTTGTCGTATGTTTTGATATGATCGACGCACGCACAGCTTACACCGCGACTACAACGCGTAAATGTGAAAGCACTCTAAGATCATAGTATAAATGTTGGTTCCTAAAGTAAATGCCTACTAGAATCCACAGACACCAAAGATGAAATAAAATAGAAAACTTAAATGAACGTGGACTTTGGAACTAATATAAAAAATAAGGTAATTTTTTGTGATCCTATATTTTTAAAGCTTCTAAGTTTTCACTTTAATTAAAAGTAAACGTATCATTATCATCTATATGTTGTCACCAAACCTAGTTACAGTTACTAATTTATTCCCTTCTCTATCTGGGACTAGAAATCGAGTGTCACAATGCGAAATTACGACGGGCATTATTAAGGCTATGCCCATGGGAGGGGGCCATTATTGCCAACTGTTCGCGCTGATTCCGAAGAGTTGCTATGATTAATATCTCACATGTTCTTGGAATTTGTATTTATATGTACAATTATGTACGGAAATCATGTACAAAATATGGAAAATATTTTATGTCATTTATTTATTAAATAGTACACCAACAGCATAATATGTGCATACTTTCTTTCTTATATTAGATTATTACCTGGGGGTGCAGTTTTTACATGCATGTATGTCTTACGTTATTATTTTACACAAAATAATAGTTACTTACTATTTTATACAACCGACGAAATTGTGCGCACGCACAACTTTTTTCTTCTGAAATGTCTTATTGAGATATAAAAATTACACGCAAACATTACCTAATACAAAGGGCTAATTAGTTTTAATGCCAGTTAGGTTATAGCGTATTGATTGAAAATGTATGTTATACACATTTTTGAATGACTTATTTTATTTGATTGATAAATTAAACTAAAAAATCGGCCCGTAATCATTTTTTACGATCATAACTCAATTCAATTCAATTTTTTATTGCTATTCCACAATGACTGACATCACAATTCATTTAACTCAAAGAACAATACAACTTTCTCAATAAACAAAAACAGTATCGTAATTAAAACAATACGCAAGTCGTTATGTATAAATTTGGCAGCTTAATTACGACAATAAAAATCCTTTATTGATCCTATTAGCCTCCTTAATGCGCTTAAATCGTAATTAAATATAAGGAACATCAAAAGAATGGTAGTAAACGTTTTTAATTAAAGCCGGCGAGATAAAGTCGGTTGTTCTTTATTACTGGAATGAAGTTGTGTGCGTCCTGAGTGGAGGCGCATAGCGGATGCGAAATCCTTATGTTATATGATCCTTACTAACGATTTGTTCCGGATTCACCGCGACTTCGTCTACATGGAAAAATAATGTCAGGATTCAAGGATTTGTCCTTCTCTGTACCCCTGACCTGTAAAATTTCATGATGATCGGTTCATTGTTTAAGACGTGAAGGCGCAACAAACAAACAAATAAACGGACTTTCTCATTTATAAGGATGCCGCGAATTCATTATGATTCGCGATCATCACACTCTCCTCCGCTAACGTAAATTAGTTATACGAGGATCGGAGGTTTTGTAGCGTCCTCAACACGTCACGTGTTGCTGACAAGACACAGTTTCTATAAGTATGCAATATGTATGTTTCTATAAGGAGCATTACAATTGTGATACGATATGGAAATAGACATCCATACGTCGGAAACGAATACTAGATGCGATATGTCTGATTTTGAATTTTAAAATGATACAAGTTTGTTATGATAGAACCTTGTCCTAATGACGCCATTTTATGCACGGATTGAAACGCGATTTTGATAACACTGCTGATCCTAAGCGAAAAATATCGCCGCCGCGCCGCCCGCCGCCACTTAGGACACGCCCTGCGAATATCATCATCACTTAGCTAAAGAAAATAAGATATAGACTTAATAACTTAGATTATAGTTTAAAATGCAAAATTGCAACTATCTATTAAAGTTTATGGAGATTAGATACTCTAATCTAAGCGATTGTGAGTGTATGTGTTTAGTTATTTTATTATTATTTTACTTCGTAAATAGTTTAATATTTTGTTAGTATAATTCTGTCCTAAAGCCACATAGCATAATTATTTTTAAAATCGTATGAAAATGTATTTATTACATAATATCAAAACATTTAACCTTATATTAAGTATTAAGTATTAGGTACATTTTCTATTTCTATTGTATTATTTAGAAATCACCTATCCATTATAATCGTAATTGAAAATGATTTAAACAACATAAAATATTATCTTACTTATTTATTACATTTCATTAATATTTTCGTCGGACTCAAATTTCAGTTATCCAATATTAATATTAACATTTTTCACTTTAAGTAGAATGACACTTATATTAAATTCAAGATTTCTTAGCTTCAGACTATAAATCTTGTGAAATTTATGGCTAATATCTTCAGAGAAAATCTGTTGGCGCTTCAAATCAAATTTATCTGCTCATTAAATAAAGGTTCCTTCGCCTTTTGTATTACAAAGCTTTATTTCATTTCATTACAGATTTTCGTAACAAAATGTATGAAAATAATATTTCATGTCAAGTTGAGATCAACATGGATAATGTTAAAAAAACCGCGAAATTAGCATAAAAATATTTGGAAATCCTGAAACTGAAAACTCTGATCCCTAGATCTCTTAGAATGTTGATCAAAATTCAAAATCATTTATTCAGTCTAGGCTGTTACAAGCACTTGTGAATGTCAAAGAAGCTACGCCATCGGTTCGCAAACCCTGAGCGGGAGACCTTGTAACGAGAAGAACCGGCAAGAAACTCGTCAAGGGCTGCTTTTTTCTCCCTGTACATACAGAGTCGTCAACATTGAAAAATGAGCTCCACATTTAAAGTAAGGTCATTTTCCATCACAATAACAAAAGTTTGCACACAATGGGTAGGTAGGTTAAAATTAAATACCTACTACATATCGGATAGGTAATTGTGAGAGTAAATAACTTTCAACTAGTTGAGACTGACTACTGTCTGCTACTCAAAAGTGCAAAAACTCAAAATTTACCAAAAAACACTTGATACAAGACGTAAAAAATAATATTAAAAAAACGCAATTCTTACAATTCCATATGCGATCAGATCAGTTGGGTGTGTATATAGCTATCTAGATCCCCTGCTGCATTCAGTCCCTGGATAGCCATCATCAGATCACCGCTCGATCAATCCCTGGCGGAGAACCAAGTTTTCAAAGTTACCTCATTTGTATAAAATTAACCTTCTGAGTCGATTTGGACGCGAGTGTACATTCTTTGTAAAAAATTATACAACCCGTGACTTCTTGCGTGGAATTCTACTTCCCGTGAAAATTTCTATAACTTCTTTTTTTACATCAGCTAATAAATATTATGCCAAGTTTCAGTCCGATCCGTCCAGTGGTCAAACTGTGCCAAGATAATTTTGACTTGTATATGTCAGTACAACTATTTTGGAGTAACGATCTACAACAATGTTTTGTGTAATCGATTGACTGATTGCTTAGTTAACTAAGACCTGTCTTTTTGTTATCATAATAATACGTATTTCAAAACAATTATCACGAAAATAACCAAACCAATCAGCGTTCTCCCCAATCAAATTATCCTGACGAAGTAATCCCATTGACTTTTTAAACACGAAAGTAGCGTCAGTTACAAATTCTCCTGAAAAAAATGCATTAAACGACTGAATAAAAATCAGCCAATTATTCAAATGCAACGGAGCGGAGCTGTTGAATATTGATTGGCGAGCGGAAACATCGGAATAACTTTATTAAGGAGGCTGAGTGGCTTCGCCAACGGTCTTGTTTTTGATTCTGTTTATTTACTTGCAGATTTTTTGTTTTTATTATTCATTCAAAGTAAAATATCGTTAGTACTTTTGATTTATATTAAAACTAATAAGTTTCTTGCGCCCATTAAAATTATTTTCTGATACCAAAAACTAATAGTAAAGGTATTTTACTAACGTAGCAATTTTTCTATTCCAAACGAATACCATTCAAAAACGAATCCTAAAACAAGTTATCAAATGTTATGTTTTGGTATGTATTTGTTGGGAAATAGATTTTGAACTTCCTTATAAAAAAAAATGGTATTAGCTGTTAGGAATTAAAGATTTATTACGACAATAAACAAATACCATTGGTATGACTTTTTCGTAATAGAAAGGAATAAATTGAAAATCTTGACGATTAGAAAGCGCATTTTTTTAAGCATTTAAATAACGAAATATGGTAGAACGGGACGAAGTAGCTAAATAATACTTTAGTAAGTACTTTGTCACACCAAGTATAATGCTTGATGACTTAGGCAACACTACTACATATTAGGCAATATTTAGCCAGACATGGATCTCAGATAATATAATGTTCTACTCTACACCTTTGACTGACTAATATAAAAACGTTTATGTAATCCAATATGACTATACGAAAAACGCTAATAATTAATTTCAGAAAGAAATTTGAATCTAGATTATTTTTTGTACAGCCGAATATGGTAGAGATGGACCATCAACTGAAAATTATTTTTCGCGATGTCAGAGTTGGTCCCATAGTGAAAGTTGTTCAGTTTGATGGTCCCTATATCTACCACTTTTGGATAAAGGACTTTTTTGTAACACGTTGTATTAATAGTAATAGGTAATTTGGCTAAACAAAAGAAGATGGGTACATTTAAGTGCCGAAAGCTACAAACAGTAAAAATTAAAAGTGCAAGACAATTTTCTCTAAGTGCATAACATAAAAGTTCTTTGAAAAGAACATTAGTTTTCCTTTGTACTTTCTACGCATTTGGACTTATGCCAGTGTTTCGTTTTACTCTGTAAAGCCTTTTGTATTTCATATTTCACGTGACTCTGTTACTTTAAAGCTTTTACTATAAATTTTGTAGGTCTCTGAAAAAAATACTTTTGTTAGGGAGATAAACAAAAAAATATTTTTTTCAGCTGCAAGCTGCAAATAATTATATTGTGTTACTCTACCGTAAAGCAAATAATATACTCGTAAATCGGTTCATAAACAAATAAGTTATGCCTGAAAATCCGTAAAAACTCGTCTGATGAAGCAATTCCACGAGTCGATTTTAGTCACCTGTGACGGTCGACTTTAGTCACACCTAGAAAGTCGCTTCCAAAATTGAATCGCATGTAGTTGATGGCGTAACTTAAGTAACAATTGTAATAATGTAGTTCCAGTTTTGGACACTGGACCAGATAATTTTTTTCAGTCACCTGCGGCCTAGGCCGAATTGCCGAAATAGGCGAAAGTTGTGCGGCTTTAGTCGCTCATGTAAATATCCCATGTAGGTATTTTATATTGAGTTATGTTCTTTCAGATATTTTTTTTTATTAAAATCGGTTAACAACTGGCGAAGTTATGGTAAAAGGTATATAAAAATACCGTCAACTTAATCACCTTCTCCTTTTTTTGAAGTCTGTTTAAAAAGGAATATTGTACCCATCTAGTTTCAAAACTTGACTGTTTGATTCCCGTCTAAGTGAGTTTTTTTACATTTTATTTAATAAACAAGTGACATTAAAATCGCATTTAAAGCTTCTATTTTTCCGTTGTAAGTTCTCAAAGCAATTCCCGGTAAAACATTAACTACTTAGCGAAACCATAGTTATAGTTTCCTTTTTCTTTTTACCTTTGTTCGCAGTTATATTAACTGTAACAACTTTCTGTTTTCTTTTAACTAGTTACTTAGGAAGACAGTTCTATTTTATCGCTACAACGCATTTAAGTTTAATGAAACTTTTTGTGTTTTCAGTGCTCCACTGCTCCCTAAGTTAAAGTTAACTGCGGGAATTTTACACACCAATATAGCTAGCAAGGGTTGAAGAAGCTACTATACTGCAGTAAAAAAATATTTAAAAAAATTGCTTAAATGTCTAACGACTAGTCGGTTACCCTATGTACAAGGATCTGAGTTTACAGTTTCAGGCGTTTTTTTTTTAAACATATTATCCTTATATCTCTTAGAATGCTGATCAGATCAGTTGGGTGAGTATTACAATATGCATCTCCTTTATTCACTCCCTGGATAGCTATCATCAGATCACAGCTAGGTCAATCCTTGGCGGAGAACCAAAGCTTCAAAGTTGCCTCGTTTGTACGAGTATGAAAATAAAACTTTTAACAAATTTCACGTACCAGAGCAAATATTTGAAGTCAGCAATAGAATTTACAAAGGAATGTTGGTGTTACGCTTTAGTGCTAGCAACACGTTGAGCGCCGAATAAACGTATATCATGGGAAGTTACACCCCCATGTAAGTTACTACAGAGCTTGTACGGAGCTGCTGCCAACTACCTAATAGGCATGTTTTGGGACATTTCTGAAGTTATTTTCAGTGTACTGTTTGTGATGAAAGGGTTACTGCTAGCAACATTGATTTAAACTATGAATCTTTTCCCCAGTAGAAACAAAAATCATGTCAAGAAAAAAGTTACTCTCATTTTACAATCTACCAACAAGTTTATAGTGCACCGCAGATGCTGTCTATTAATAATAACTGCTTCTTATGTCTTCATTAATTTAGTTCTTCTTACAATGTTATCAGCATTGATTACGTTTGTGCTCACGAAGTGTGCTTTTCCTGTAATATATATCTGTGCTTTACCAGTCTTACTATTTCAGACGCAATATAAGCTTACGAATCGTACAAAAGCTACTAGGATAGCATAATTTAAAGGAATTCCAATTACGTTCCATTTCAAATGTACCCACAAGCACCGTGTACACGTGGCGCGAAGTATCACCTAAGTATCAGCGCGTTCTAACGATAATGGAACTTTCGAGTGACTGTACCCAACATTAATTCAACTCGTACTTTAACCTAATGGCGGCGGTTTCGCAAATTGCGCGTTAGAATAATTATATTGTACGGGACGTATTCGTTTTAATGGATTCGAGGCGACGGGTAATTGTGTTTGCGACAAACTAACGTTCGACTAATCAGGATGCTGATAGCGTGCGTCGGTTATGGTCGCTGTGTTCGATTCGATTGCGGCGAAAAATTTGGTTTTGCATCTAATTTCGCAATTCCGATTCGGCGGAATGGTGTGATAACTGATAGAGCTTTATAACCGTATTGAATCACGATTTTAATGCATGGATATCAGTAATATTAATAAAATAGAAGATTTAGTTTGCTAGTAGAGAATAGTCATAAAGGATAATAATCTCCGAAAAACTACTATTATTCTTTCAGCGGGCAGAGAGAAATACTACAGCATTACAAGGAATGTCTAGTACAAACACAAGTTTTACAGAAATAACTGAAAATTTAAATGAAATAAAGATCAGATTAACTGATATAAACTCAAAATGGTTACCGTATCTCTAACACCAAGCTTTGTCAGAAACAAAAATTCTTCTGCTTACTGAAAGAAATTCAAATGTGTTTCCAAACACATTACACGAAATCCATATTTTACATTAACACGCCACATTTCTGAATACGAAACAATGTAATGCAGTCCACTTAGCGTAGCTGGCATAGCCCATTAATCATAAAAGTAAATACTGGCACTCGTATCAAATAGGGCGCAGGATACTTCTTCGATGGCAGCTTTGCTCAAACAGAGACAAATATGGTACATACCTAAAACTGCTACGGACGTGACATGTGCTACGAATTTTGCTTCAACACGTAGTACAAACAGACCATCGAACTGTTGAGTAAGTAGAGCAATTACCAAACTTTTTGTTTATGAAAGCAATTCTTTCATATCCCGTAAATATGTTGGATATATTTTATTAATTACCGGCACACACACATCTTACTAAA
Source organism: Agriphila straminella (assembly GCA_950108535.1). Classification (NCBI taxonomy): domain Eukaryota; kingdom Metazoa; phylum Arthropoda; class Insecta; order Lepidoptera; family Crambidae; genus Agriphila; species Agriphila straminella. The sequence goes on from OX467321.1 coordinate 15,769,947, forward strand.
AAGCTCATCGCAAGGAATTAATCGGCGTTTTTGGCTAATACTCTAGTGTGAATCGGGTCGATAACATTTTTCTACAAGAGATATTATTATTGAAATTAATTCTATTAACCTTAACTTTTTCTTCTGCACACACACTCTGTTCGTTATTGTCGTTCAACCTCCAGCGATTCTCTCTTTGACGCCATATTTCTATTGCCCCTTATTTTTTATTACTTTCCTCCATAGAGCAACGCGGCTTTCTTCTATGTATTGCCCTTACATCTTCGTCTATTACTTTGAATTTCCTTCTACTTTATTTTTTTGTAAAAATCTAATTTGTTTTCTTTACTAAAATAGGTATTTTACGACTGATTTTTCTGAGTTCTAGTATTGCAGTCTCATTAAAGGAGTTTCACTTCCAAGTTTTGTCTCTGTCGGCGTGTTCACTGTGTATTTCTTCGTAGCCGATATATTGCTAGGTCGCGTGATGTCGTTAGGGCCAGCTGTTGCCGATGTTTTTGCCGACATTCCGTGTGATGGTATAAAATTTCTTACTTTGTCACTGCAGTTTGGCAGAAGCAATGATTTATAATGTTTGCAGCAAGACTTTGTGAAATAAAATGTTTGTATTTACTGTGTAAAATTTAATTAGGTTTTTCTTTTAGTATGGTAGTCACGTTATCAAATGTATTTTTCATATTATTCTTTACTTTTTGCGCGCATATAATTTCATGAAATATAAAATCCTAATATAATTGAGTAATGTTTTTATTTGTTTTTTCATCTATTTGATTTTGTTTTGAGTATTTAATTTTTCTGTTGTTATATCGCTTTTTCAGAGAAGCCTTTAAAAACAGAATAAAATACTTACACATTGATGATTACCTTGTAGGTATCTTGTTTTGGACTGTTTCGTTACTATGTGTTTTTTTATTTTATATTATTTAATGAATAATGCGTTTTAATGTTAAGTGCCATTTTTGTGTTAATTTGTTGTACTTATCATTGTTTTTTCTTAATTTATATATTTTTTGACAACTTCACGATTGTTAGTTTTTCCTTATCAAATACGATAAAAATCGCTAGTTTCGAGCTCGCGTGTCGTTAGAGGCAGCTGTTGCCGGTGTCCCTCCGAACAACATAAAAACCTACTTTGTCACTGTTTGCGATACAACTCGTTCCTTAGTCATTAGCAATATAGAGTCGCACGCGACGCAATATAACCTACTTTTGCTTTTTGTCCAAAGATAAAAAGTTATCAATATTAACTTTCTTAATAAGACCTTCATGTTAATTGACGTTGTTTTAGTATAGAATAGAATAGAAACATTTATTTGCGAATACTGAGTATACAAATTCTTATATATTTAAGTACAAAAAGAATACTATTTTTGCAGTTCTACAGTATTTGCCTTATTAATGTAAGCATGCAAATATTTAGTAACAAAAAAAGAACAGAATAAGAGGCTAATTATAATTATGTAATTTAAAGCAGTTACATTGATTGAAATAAATAATTTAAGTTAGTCATAATTACAGTAGAATGTCAATAATAATAATATAAAATGTCAATATTAGTTAATTATTAATGATCATTTTTGAAAAATTGTATAAGATATTGTTCAAATATTATCATTAATCAGCTTTTTATAAAGGTACGGTCAGAATAATATAACCATTTGACCATAATATAAATAATAAAAAACAATATTATTGGTAGTAGTGGTACTAATTTATATTTAATATTTATAATTTTAATACAATGTCAAGCACTTTTCTGATCTAAGTATTCTTTAATCGAGTAAAAACCCTGTTCCGAAAGCCAGGAAAATAAAGATTTCTAAAAAAAATTTTTCTCTAAATAAAAGATATTTTATGTGCAAGAAAAGTATTCGTAATTAGGGGTCGGAGTGGTGTTGCGATGTCGTTGAAGTCTTGTCTGCATAGGATTTAATATATAATTATTTTACGACGACTGACCGACCGTGCGTCACCACAACGCAACGCATAAGACTTGTAGCCAGGGGCTTTTCACTTAGAACTTGACTCACTACAAGGGAGCGCGGCCTAAGATTTTAGTTGCGGATTGATTTGATAGATGGCGCTCATTTTTCGTTTGTCAAACAGTCGATAGATGTCGCTATCCCGTACTGAATCGCGGTATCGTGTGGCTTTCACAGTTTTATATAGTCAAAGCTGATTAGCTATAAATTAAATTATTTTAAATTTAATTCATGATATAGCGGTTACCTCCCAAAAAAATTACAAGTCAAGATTTATAGGAACCTACTAGTACCTATATTATAATATCGTACACTTTTTGTCACATTTCGCTAGATGGCGTTGATCATTAGGTCTGACATAACTCTATCTCTAGTATAATAATGTAGTATAATAATGTACTCTATGCTTGTAGCACGGGGTAAAGAAAAATTTTCTGTTATTCCTGCGTTTGAAGTACATAGACGACTGACGCGGGAAGAGAAGATAAGCTGCACCACTGATGAGGCGATGTAACGCAGCACAGCGCAGCGACATCTATATGTGGCATATATTATACTCTTACTACACTAACTTCACACGATAGGAATAAAAAGTCGCTAATAATGTATTTTCCTCTCGCTGTAAATGCATTCACTCCTAAAGGCCAAAACAATCCATTTCTCCAAATCCCGAAGACATCCAAATGGATGCATTTTTCAACATATTTAGTTAAAAAGCCTCTCTTCTTCACCATCAATCAGTCAGATCAAGGGGACGAAACAAACAGGAAAAATGTTTAAGGGCTATAAATTTGAGTAACCTCTCACCAGCGGAAAGCCGGAATCATAATAAATTGAGCGGAGTCTAAAGATATGGAGATTGACAGCGGTTTCTGTTGGGTAGTCTCAAGTTTATCGAGTGGAATGATTGTTGAGGGCTTAAAGACGGCCTTTTGAATGCTACGTAATTTATTGATGCAAGAGGAATTTCGGGATGTGAGTTGTAACTTTTATTTTATCATTACGGCAGAAAAAATGGTATCGTTCTTCTTTTATGTACAACGGGATAGTGTTTGGCCTTCCTCACTTGATGTTAAGTGACGATAAGGCGAAAGGTGGAAGCGCACTACACCCGGAATCCTCATCACTGAGGAACTGGCTATATTACCTCTATAGCTGGAATACGACCATTTTTTAAATTGTATTCTTATGGCGTCAGACTTAGATAAGATGGTGCTAGCTAGCCAGGCGGACTTGAAAAATAAGCCCTACCACCAACCCAACCGAGTACAAATGTACCCCACTCCTGGGAATTGAACCCGGGCCCCTGCGTCTTACACGGGTGGGCGAACCACTAGACCCCAGAGGCGGTTCTTAGGCTTACACAACATTTTCATTGCATCGTCATTTCTGAGGTCACAGATTCTTTTCCTAGCCGGAATCATCATCATCATTATAAAAAAAATGTTTGTCCACTGCCGAATAATAGCATATACCGTTGAAAGTTGTCGATTATCATACTTAAAAAAATAAATTAAATTTTCTATTTATTGTCTTGGTTTTGGATGTCTGTGGTATCATCGTTATTCCTCATTTTCAGACACAAAGTTCTTTATCTTTTTTCTTTTATTTATTTATTATATTGATACGTATCTTGTTGTGATGTCTAAAAGTCTGGAACGGGTAGTAGGAAAATATAGACGATTCAAAAAAAAAAAAATTGTCTTTTGACTTTGATGTAATATGTATCACTCATGCTACGGCTCCACCTGCGTCTTAACGCATAGCTTAAAGCGTTAATCTACCGCCGCCTGGCCAAGACTTAACGGTGTTAATTTACAAAAGACAGTACTAAATTTACTCCACTCCTTAGCTAAAGCGTAGTTGGACATTATCACTAACGTTAACGTTAACGCAGGTGCAGCCGTAGCATAACGATTTAGCAATGTATCACATACTAATGTTTAACAAACTTCAGCAGTGAAACTGCAGTGTTGGCTTATGACGTTGCCAAAATACACAGCGAAGAGCGTCAAAAGGGCTATAGCTACAAAGCCTGTACGGTATAAAGATATTACCCCCTTGTATACAATATAAAGCCTCCGTGAGCCCAGACAGGGCTGCCAGCTTGAAATATGATTTGTTTTAGCTTGTAAGTTATTGGAAATGCAAGACAAACTGTTGAATACATTCAATGATACGGACAGTTTAAATGCTTGATATTTTATCAAATTGTACCGACGCGACGCCGACGCCCGAAAAAAGCCAATTCCAAGTGGGTTATGATTATTGGTTGTGTTTTGATAGTTCATTTTAAAAGTATTGTTCATAAAATTATAATTTATTTATTTGTCCATCAGCCATTTTTAATGTCCCCACTGCTGGGGCACAGGCCTTCCTTATGGGTGGTAAGGAGGATGGGCCATAACCCACCACGCGGGCCCAATGCGGATTGGTGGGTGTTAACGACTGCAAATGCAGCCGGGACCAACGGCTTAACGTGCCTTCCGAAGCACGGAGGAGGAGGAGGAGCTCGGTGGCGCAGTGGTTTAGCGCCTGGCCCAGCGATTGCGGAAGTTAAGCAACGTTCGCATGGGTTGGTCATGATATGGGTGACCTAAAATTTATTATCTCGAGCTCCTCCGTGCTACGGAATTTATTTATTTGCACCCGGTATAATAATGTATTATTCCATGTATTTATATAATCTTGTAAATTCATAACGACATCTCTCACCATAATGTTTTTGCGTTTGTGCAGGTACTACGTATAATGTTTTTGCGTAGGTATGACCCATTTACTTTTTAACTTTTAAATTAAGTATCATTTTTAATTTCAATATTTTTTTATCTATTTATAGAAAATCAGGCCATAAAAACAAAGTAAATTACAATAGCAGCCACTCTAGTAAAACTTAACTTTGATTTCTTGTAATAAAAAAGAAAAGCTCGATTGTAAATAAAAATACTGAAAAGACGGTAACAGAGAATCAGATGATAACTTTCAAACAATAATAAAAGAAAAAAAAACTACTGAACAACTTTTTCTATGGGACCAACTCTGAAGTCGCGAAAAAAATCAGCTGTTTCATACAAAAATTATTAACGAAAATATAAAAAATATGAAACAGCTGATTTTTATTTTTGTAATTTCAGAGTTGGTCCCATAGTAAAATTTGTTCAGTTTGATGGTCCCTATCTAACATATTCAGCATTAGGGGTTTTTTGTAAAACTTTCTATTTAAATTACTACCTATCTGTCTGTGTAACTGATAAATGATGATCACTGTAATGTTTCTCCCCTATAACTTACAGGGTCTTTTTGACCAGCCCTAGTGCCTGCACTGTAATAGGGGCCAGATTTAGGACGCGATAGTGGCTCCATCTCGCGGAGTGGTCTATTAGACGCCCTATTTTCACACCTACCCTTTCAATGTCTCCGACACTTTCTTCAGCAGCGATGACTTCTGACCAAATAGGTTTTATGCTTGTTTAATAAAGTTTTTAAAGTCAAAGTCAAATTTCGTTATTCAAATAAACTTAATAATTATGCACTTTTGAATCGTCTATGTTTTCCTACCACCCGTTCCAGACAAGGCTTTATTTTCTTTAAGATCTCGGTAGTAGAACTCTTTTGTTGCATTATACCAACAACTAATACGTTTAGGAAAAAATAAGTAGGTTGTAGACTGCTGGAACTTTGAGGGTTAAAAATGAGGTAAAAGTTGATGATAGCGGCTGATTGACCTCGTGACGTGTCATAATTGTGTCACAAGCATATCAGCTTTAAAGAAAATAAAAATACCCTTTACTATTACTGGCGCAATGGACTTTTTTATTGTCTTTAAGTGAGCATAAGAATTAACGCATTCGGCCTGCATTGCTAGGTTCGGTTGGATGGGTGACCAAAATATTATGTTATCTCGAGCTTCTTTGTGCTTCGGGAGTTACGTTACGGGACTTTGAATTGCCGTTGCCGTTGCCGTTGAATTTGCAGTCGTTAATACCTACCAACCCCAGTATGTCCATGAGGTGGATTATTGCCCATCCTTCCTTTTTCACCCTTATGCAAGGGTTGTGCTCCAGCACTTGGGACATTAAAAATGGTTCATGATAACCAAATAATAATCTATACAAGGGTGATTTTTCGCACACTCGACAAATTCTGTGGTGGGGCTTAGACCGTCAAACTGAACAACTTTGTCTATGGGACCAACTTAATCAGAGCAAAATAATAATCAGCTATTCCATAGAAAACGTCAATATCTACTCGACCAACATAATATATTATGGAACAGCTGATTATTTTTTGCTCTGGTTAAGTTATTGTTCCTATAGACAAAGTTGTTCAATTTTACAAAGCCACATATTTTGCTGACTGTTTTCGATTTCATCCTGTAGATTATTATCATGATTTAGACACTGATATTAATAGCTACACACATTCACACATAATCCATAGTAATTATCCTTATTGATCTGATGGTCAAGCGCGAATCTGCAAGATTAATATTGCACCGTGCAATCTGGTAATGTGTCGGCCAATCAGGAATGCACCCTTATCCGCCACGTCATCTGCGGTTTCGTCCGTCGCAGCCAAAATGTTTATGCATTTTTGATCACATGCAGTTGTCATTTACATGCAAGTAGATTGAAGGAGGAATTAAGTGATACAAATAAGTAGTAACGCCTTTATTATGTATTGTACATTGACGCATTTGCATGCGGCGCCGATTCAACGTAAAATTTGCCAGTTGTATAAAATATGCTATGTCGTAACTCACGCTCTTCTTTTAGCGAGAAGACATAATGCGTCCTTTTTTCGGTAAAGTTTGGACCTGCGAAATAGTCGTTACACCGATTCTCACATTTCGCAGATATTTCGCTATCGTAAGCGATTCACATCCGCATGCAAACTCGTCGGTGTAATATCTGAGCGGATAAATTTTTTGGCATACGTTCCGCAGATGTTTCGCTACTGCAATGATTGACATCCGCACGCAAACGCGTCGGTGTAATATTGGAGCGGCAAGCGATTCACATTTGCACGCAAACGCTTCGGTGTAATATCGGAGCGGACAGATTTTTGCATACGTTCTGGAGATGTTTCGCTGCCTCAAGTGATTCGCTGACGCATGCGAATGCGTCGCGGTGTACTAATGTTCAAAACGAAACGAAGATGTTTCGCTACCGCAAGCGATTCGCTGCAGCGAGCAGCGATGCGAATGCATCGGTGTACTAAACTTATTCCTCCTGTCTAGTAGCTTTACTCGAATTTCTTGGATAATATCTTATTTTGTCACACATAATTCAATATTTATATGATTTGTATGGAACGATACAAAAGTATGACGATGGCCATTTTATTAGGATATGACAATTCATACAACATTGATTTGGTCCATAAAAAAGAAAAGTATATTTTGTACTGTTCAAATAAAAAGAAATGCATGATATAATTTCAATGTCTGATTTTCTTTCTTATGGTCAAAATCAAAGTCAAGTCTATTCGAGTACTACTCGACGATTATCTCCAAATTCCTAACATCGGAATATAATCGTTAGTCAGCACAGTGCGACAGATTAATATTGCATTGCAATCTGTAGTGTCCGCAACAGATGCGTCCGGCAATGGCATCCGGCAAATAATCGGCGGTAGGATAACTCTTGTTGCACCCATCCGCATTGGGCCCGCGGGGTGGGGTGTGGTTCATTCTTCTTATTCACTCATAAGGACAAAGGCCTGTGCCCCAACAGTGGGGACATTAAAAATGTCTGATGTGAAACTCTTGGTGCGACTGTCGGAATGCTCTCGATCTGAAAAAAAATAGGAGGTGTTAAAATAATGTAAGGAAAAAAATATGTGTTATAGCTCTAAGCCAGTGTGCAAAGATTTTCTGTTTAATTTTAGAGAAGTTACACGCTGCACAGTTACACTGTGTCAGAGGAGACCCCTAGACACGCGCGAGTAGCTCCATGTTTATGTTTTTGTCTGCGTGACAGTCGCTCTGTTTGCGAATGCGAATCAGCATGGCGGGACATGGACTGGTAATTTTGAACTCCTAATCAAAGCACAATTTGTTGTTAAACGCTGTTTTATGTAAAAGTACTAACATTACCTTTTATAAACTCAATCGTTTGTTTGAAATAAGTTTTAGGAAGAGCGGACACTTCTGACACAAGTGTTATTACAATACTTAAAAGGGGTGTTCCAATAAATATTGTGTTATATTGATTGAGGAACCGTAATAAACATATTTTTATTTTTTATGATTATAAACCAGCTTTCACCTGCGACTTCGTAAGCGTGGACATTCAAAATTACAATAAAAAATTCATTTGAAATCCGATTTAACGGTTATTTCAATACCTATGTTTGAGGTAAACTCGAAAACAATGCAGTCTGTGGCTTGGCTGGCGGCTAGCACAAACGATCCAGACAGTAGAGACGTTAAAACCGAAACAGCCACATTGCTACAAAATTTACCTGTGGCTGTCGAATATTCCAGTCGAAATAGTTAATCTATTCACCTATTATTTATTTATGTCCTTTCTAAACCAAACAAGGATTTGGTGTAAAATGTATAAAAGTTTTTCTCTGTCGATTAAGATTAGTGGACTGTCTTTTATGTTAGGAACCGACCGCATCATAATCATCATCATATCAGCCGCACGACACCCACTGCTGGGTATAGTCCTCCCCCAAGGATCTCCGCGACGATCGGTCCTGCTTGGCCCGCATCCAGCGGCGCATCGCGATCGCTCACCAGATCGTCGGTCCACCTTGCTGGGGGCCTACCCACGGAGCGTCGTCCGGTGCGCGAAGAACGAATGAAAAAAAGAAGAAACGACCGCAGTGGAATATAATTATTTCATTTTCTCGGATGTGGGGCAAAACTTACACCGGTGGAGGCTCGTCGGTGAATCGTACAGGAATGAGGGAAGTAGATTGCAATGAACAAAACTAATACTATCAGCCATTTTTAATGTCCCCACTGCTGAGGCACAGGCCTTTCTTATGGGTGGATAAGGAGAATGGGCCATAACCCACCACGTGGGCCCAATGCGGATTGGTGGGTGTTATCGACTGCAAATGAACCCAGGACCAACGGCTTAACGTGCTTTCCGAAGCACGGAGGAGCTCAAGATAATAAATTTTTGGTCACCCATCCCATGACCTGACCCTTGTGAAAGTTGCTTAACCTCCGCAATCGCAGGGCCAGACGCTAAACCACTGCGCCACCGAGCTCTATATTTTTGTAAAAAGATTCATCCGCTAACAGGAACACAAAACTATCTCTATAAATCGCAATTATTTGGTAGCGCGTCAAACATTAACCCTCCGGTGGCCACGTCTGCCGGTAATTGAATTGCAGGCGCGAGCACGCGGCCCCCGAGACCGCGCCGACAATATTCGCTTTATCTATTTTTAATGACGACTAGAGGGTTAATCATCGGCGCGGATTTTAGAGGAAAACACACAGGAAGTGTTTATCCCTTGGAGATTATGATTACTTTGATGTATAGCAAGCCTAATTAAAAATTTAAGGGCTACAGTTAAGGGAAAGTTATGTGCAGAATTTAAGCCAAAGGCATGTTTGCATTAAATCACATTAGTAGAGGCAATTTGCATATTACGAAATTAATAAAAGATTTGACGAATGAAACCTTGATCAGTTCTTAAAAAAATCAGAACATAATAAAGATACCTCGTCACTCACTGCAATCGCTTATTTTTATAGTTATTATTCCGTAACTGATAAAACTATGCTTATTTTCGGATATAAACTGTAGAATTGGTATAATAATATATTTACTTTAGTAGATTTCGTTCTATGAGTACTTGGTAAAATTAATAGATTTGTGACGAACATTTTTCATAATTATTTTGGGTACAAAAATTTGCAAATGATTGAACTTTTAAACTCAACATAATGAAAACACGTTACACGTGTGCATGCAATATTAATTCTTACCTACTTGCTTTGCCTTTTTACTCGACAATCGACGATGAGATGCTCAGCTGACTAAATATAGTGTGAATAAATAGTGTGTACTCTCCTTAACGCAAACAACACAATAACTACATAAAGTAACATAGGATAAAACGGTAGTCCCACTTGACCGGGTTTTTCATCAAAAGAATAGCACACTATTTCCACAAACAATATAATAGAAAGAAGAGCCGATTAGAACAAATCACGGCTTCCTGTTCACATACATATAGATACTTCGTACAGGCATTTTCAGGTCAACCCAGATTATTATTATTTTCAGTACTGTAGCAGATAGTAAGTTGTTCTTAGCGCACCAAAACAAATAATGGTTGCGTATAAATTGTAAATTACTATGACAATTTGGTGTCCATCGAGTCAGCCATTTTGAAATAAGAAAACATATTGACCAAATTGCACGCAGACGCTTCAATGTATACCGTAACTTCTGACTAAAACACACCGATTTTTATTTTATACTATTTCTTTCCGTTTTACGTACTTTCTTGCCTTCTAAGAGCTTTCTGACCCCTGTACTGTGTTCACCCTTTCATTTATCACGGGACTGGAAACAGTAAACATTTTCTCATTTTATTTATAAAAGTTTCGCCTCTTGTTGGAGGTATAATCGTATTTCTCCCGCAGACTGACGAGGAATCGTTTCGTTTTATTAGCTGGAGAAAATTGTGTTTTAATTTAAAAAAAAACAAAAGCTTATGTATACACGGTTATTTCGTATTCACCATCCAAATTTTGAGGATGTGTTCAGTCCATGAAACTGAACAACTTTCTATAAGGAACACATGGCCAAATATGTAAAAAAACGACTATCCATACAAATCAAAGAGATCACGTGTTCAATTTAGTATGGGGTGACCAAAATTTTGTGGCGAAATTCGACACATTATGTTTCTTAGAGAAAGTTGTTTTAGTTTCATGAAATGGACACATCCTTAAAGTTCAGAATGGCCCGATATATTTTTAGATATTGACATTACCTACAGTTACACAACATAACACATTTGATTCAGCTTTAAAAGTACATTTAATCATTATTATTTTAACAGGAGTCAAGAAGCATCTCTCCAAACAAATCTGAAAATGGCCGTCATCGTTGATGTTGATTTTCATAACAAAAGTAATGCAGTTTTCCTAGATATGAATTAAAAAAGAAAATACCCAAGTGTTTTAAATTTAAAAAAATAATAAGTCACTTAGTTATACATAAACTAACTTGTCACGTAAAGTCTTTATGTTTTCATAAATTCTACTGGATGATAAAGCAACTGATAAATTTTATTTTGCTTTCATTACCCCTAGCATGCATAGTAACATTCACAAAGTTCTATTATTTTAGTTAACACAGGGGAGGAGACTACGTTGAAGTCAAGGTCATTATTTTTCTCACCCTTGCAAAAAACTTTCAAGTGCGTATATTTTATAACTACGTTAAACATTTGTTAAAGTTAAAACTTTCATCAAATAGTCAGCTTTAAGAGTAATTTCTCATACTTATTGTCTGTGATTGATGTTGCTAATGGTGAGAGGGTCAGGCAATTTTTCATCAAAGAGGTCAGAAAGGGCGTTTTGTCTAGGACCCTCATTAGAAGCCTCTTGAAATGAGAAAAAAACCTTTTTAGTAATTGTCGTTTCAGAATTTCATGGATTAGTTGGTGCATAGGTTCGCTGTTGACATTCTCATGTTATCGTATGTACTGTGGTATAATAAAGATCTCCATTAAAAAATATTCAAGGGATGGACAACCGAAATTTCATTTTATTTTTGTTTACATTTACAGTAGAATGCGGATTATTTATGATAATAACGCATGCTTTATTTTTTCAGAAATAATTTTCAATTTTCTCTGCCTTTTTATCAATAATTCTGAGTAAAAATTTCATTGTTGCCAATCTTTAGGAAATATTAAAATAATTGAGAAAGAAAAGTAAAACATGATGGATCTTTTCCTGGTACATTTTCTTTGCTTTCCTTAATCATAAGTATTCGGTTTTACAAAGAATAACATAAGTTTACCAAATACAGTGCTATTTATATTAAATTTAACTTAATACGCTTCTCTAATTGGTTGCCTAATTAGGATCACCTTTAGTAACTTTAACAGTAAACTATAGCCAACCGCTTCACTGGCCACCAGCCAGGACACAAGGTAGTAATTTAGATTGTTTCGTTTATCATTTCGGCATCGAGCGATAAAATTTTACGGTTATAGCTCGCCATATGCTCGGCTATCGCGGCGACTCGGTGGAGAGAGGACACAAGTTCGTCAACTGTTTTATAATAGGCGACGTTTATGACATTTTTTCATTATCATCAATCAACATTATATTACACGTTCTATTATATTAGTTTTAATAATATTTCGACTTGAACCACCACTAACTTCACTGTATTGTATTCCAAGTAGAGTAAGCTCTACCTTTACTAGCTTAATAACTCTTATTTATTATACAAGACACAAATAGATATAGAAATTCATCTCTTTATAATATGCCTGCCTATAAATAGGACAAGTTAGGATAAATATATTAATATCTGTAGTAGCTGTAAGTTTTCCTCAAAAAAAAAAAATAAAAAAAAAAAAAAATAAAAAAAAACAGACTTTACACAATTGTTACAATTACGAAGAAGTGCACATAAAAACAAACCTTTCCTCTTAGTACCGGACATTGTGCACTTTCGCATGAGGTCACAACTGTGCTGAGCTCAGTTTAACACTGCACTGGTATTCTGCCCAACACAGTGATAACATCAGGCTCGAAAACATAACTTACAAGATACGAAACATTATCTTTTGCAGCATTTCATCCCTCGCTTTATAAGACGTACAAGCTTAACCCTTTATGAACGAGAAGGTTCGTACAGAACATCTTCAATTTGGCCGCATAACATCTCCAACGAGATCCTTGCATTTATAGTGAGCTAACTAGAATCAATATTATTAGAACAAGCAAAAGTTCCCAGGTACTGTGGGCGAAACTTCAACAGAGGAACACAAATATTGAATCAAAGCAAGTTCTTGGAGGATGTTAATTAATTATTAACTCCGCCGAACAGAGTCGAGGGCGGCTTTTTAATTTGTTAAGTTGATAGCTGTCGTTCGGAAGTGCATTGCTTTAGAGATTACAGAAGGAAATGGTTTTGAGAAGTTAGAAGTTTGATTGCAAGGGGTTAAATGAATTTAACTGGAACTTTTGCTTTGTGACATTCTACTATTACTACAGATTCAGATTTTTGTATCCAATATTAATTATTTTTTGTTTCCAAGTGAATAATGATATGCCTACCTAAAATAATAGTAGATTATACAACAAGTGAAAAAAGAGGGAATTTAGTTCGAGGGACTAGCGAGGGATACAAAGGACCGAGATGAAATTTTTTTTCACGAGTTGTGTATTCTACTTTTTACCATTGACTGCGAGAAAACAAATGGCAGTAGGTACTTAATACCTATAGTATTTATAGTTATCACATTTTTATTATTTAGGAGGTAATCAGTAATATTTAAACATTAGAAAATAGAAAAACTAGAAGTCTTACAATGACATAAAACAACCACGCTAAGAGGGAAATTACATGATCAGTTTGGCATCAGTCCATTTCATCAGTTTGTATAGACTTTGAATTTTTACAGACTGAAGATCGTACCAGACTGATGGAATGGACTGATGCAATACTGAACATCTAATCTCCCTCTAATATATAGAAAAGAATCCAAAGATGAGACACTAAAAAGGACCTAATTAATTTGGCGGGATATTTTTTAGAAAAGAACCCAAAGATAAGACACTAAAAAGAACCTAAATAAATTTGGCGGGATATTTTTTTTTATTTATTTGTATGACTATGGCATTATATATGGAATAGCTCCATACTTTTAGCACGTTTTTTTCTCATTAATAATTCATACGATGCGCGCTTGTTCCAAATTCAAAATATTTTTATTCACTCTTATCTTTGAATTAAACGCACTTTTTTGAGTGGCGATGGTAAAAACACTTTTTAACGGATACTAGCGCGGTTTTGGTAATAATATAGTTAGTATTTGATTTAAAACGGCAGCTACAAATGTGCCGAAAACATATGGAAAATAAAAAATCTGACCAAATACCAACATTACCTAAGTACTTTCAACAAAACCGCGCTAGAATCCGTTAAAAGGTGTTTTATTACATGTCTAGTGAGCGCGTAAGCTTGAGAGGTGAATAATGATTATAATTGAATATATAGCTTCTTACTAATATGCGAGCGCGAAAATACAAACATAGCTACTGAACAAAAGGTAAAGTTACCTTACATGAAAATTAACTAACGTGTAGTGTTTCTTTTAAATGCCGAATCTGGGAATATAATTCAAGTTAATTACAAAATTTCAAAGGTAATATTCCTCTCACAACGTGTAGCCGCCTCTGAAACACCATTATATATAGCATTATTATTAATATAATTAAAGCTTCATAATTCAGGAACAGAGGGTAGGTAACGCATTATTTGTCAGCAACATTAACCCTCGGAGTGTTAACTCCCGCATTTAACTGGATAATAAAACCTGAAGGCTGCCTTCATTAGGACACCGCGACGCATAATGGGTTAAGTTAATTAAAAACATTTTCTTGTTTTCGCTTTTCGAATGACGCCGGCGGAACATAAAGGAAGTATGGATGGGTAAATTAAGCGGAAAGCCACCAGACGTATTTTCGTATGAAAGGAAATTGAACAAAATATAATCTGTAGGGTTGTTGCTGGTTCATTTCAGTACAAGAATTTCCATAGTAGATCTACGAATGTTATCAAAATTCACTAGTACTTGGAATAGTTCTGAAATATTATTAAATAACTAAAATTATATTGTAGTTCTCTTTCTTCTAAAATGTAGACTAAACCTTAAGACCGGCTTAAATCAGATACGGCAAATTTTTCATCATAGAGCAACTGCAGTAGTTTTATTTTAACCATGAAAAAAATTAATACACCTTTTAGATGGACGATAAATATATTTTTAATGTTAAAAGCTTTCCCTTACATCGTTGTAAGGTTCGGCAGATAAGCAACTTGACATCATGTCCTCAGTAGGTACATATAAAGAATAAAACAAACCACCTCTGTGGTCGAGTGGTTCGCCCACCCCCGTGTAAGACGAAAGGGTCCCGGGTGTGATTCCAATGGGGGGTACAATTTGTATTCGATTTGGTTGGTGGTAGGGCTTATGCCATGGCCGCCTGACTAGCTACCACCATCTTACCTAAGTCTGACGCCAAAAAACAATTTAAAAATTGTTGTGCTCCGGCAGTTAGAGGTAAGATAGCCAGTTCCTCAGTAATTAGGATTCTGGGTGAAGACCTTCGGCCTTACCATCACTTAACATCAGGTGAGGTGAAGACAAATCACTACCCCGTTGTGCATAAAAAACCAAATAACTTTTTAAAATTATACAATGAAATCACGTCAAATATTCATAAACTTAGTGCTTGTGCGAGTGAAAATATAAATACCTCTAGAAAATGCGATTTGCTAGAGGTTTTATATTTTCATAAAAAGTTTCACAATCAGAGCGCGTGACGTCGAAATGGCGAGCTAGAAAAAGTTAATTGCAACTTACGACGTTTCGTAGTGGCGGCACAATAAAGGTGAGTTAGTCGAATCCGCCTCAAATGTGGGTTTCGTTTTACGAGCGATATAAAATGTGAAATTCCGCCAGTCAGCTGACTGTTGCCACCTCTGTTTATCGACAGGACCGTTTTAGGGTTCTTTGGAAATAAGTTTGAAGAAAGTAGATTTAGTAATGTACACTTCCGAAGAGAAAGAGCTTTTGCAAAAGCTCCCATGACTTGTCTTTAGTTTTCAGTGAAAAGCAAAACATAACATATTTTTATCTGCGAGTCAACCCAAATTACAGTTATCATTAATACAACAGTATGAAACATTTATGAAATTTCAGTTTTCTCCAAAAAAGTTTAAAGCTTTAGTAGATTGAAAGATGAAACCGTTTTAAATACACGGTTTTTTATCACCTAGGAAAATTCTAGGGAAAATTCCCGTTTTAATATTAAGTAAGATAAAAAAAACTCATCAAGGTTGTTTGGAAACCTTCTCACAAAAATACTCCACTTTGACGAAAAAAATAACTATAAAATGGCAAGGATACATACCCATGTTATCAGTTGAAACATATTTTTTCCCGCTTAAGACCGACACAACTAAGTTCATGTTTTATTTCAGGATTAACAAAAAAAAACCATTAAGTATTTAATTTTTTTGAAATCAATTGTCAAGTTTATCAAGTTAAATTTAAAATTTTCAGGGTCGATAAAAAATTTACCGTTAGATACGTAAGTACCTACTGATTGCAATATATTATAGAACCCTGTAGACAATTTCGATTGCGTACGACCGAAGTAAGTTTTTACTATTGTTTTAGGTTTCGCTGAGCTCCTGACAAAATTATGGTTTGTTGGTTGTTGTCTTTAGTGAGCCCTGACAAAGAGCTTGTTAGTTTTATCGTAACTTTCCCTTTTGTGTAAGTATACGAATACCTTTACATTTTACCTTTTTATTGTACACCACATAAAACTTTCTTTTATTTTTCAAGGTTAGACAGTCCTCCAGTGTGGCAATTGCCATGCTGGGAAGTGAGAGGGCATGGGAGGCGGTGGTTTCCTTCTGTGAAGATGTTATCTCACAGAAGGAGGCCTCGGAGCGGGTTCGAGAGGCGGACGCCAACGCGGACCAGCTCCGGCGACGACGGCTAGGGAGGAGAAGGAGGCGCTACGCACACCTCATTCCCCCCTAGTCCTCAAGAGGGGGATGGCCGTTTGCCTAGTTCTTCCCAAGTGCCGGGCCAGATGAGGCAGCAACACCAGGACCACATGGTGCGTGCCACCACGGTCCCGTAGGTCTTGAGTGTTAGTGCGGGCTGTAGTAGGGGGTTTAGTGGGTAGTGCTCCGGCGAGTCCCACATACCTCGGATGCATAAACGCATTCCCCCTACTATAAAAAAAAAAAAAAAAAAAAAAAAGGTTAGACAGTCCTCGATAATTATGACTTTTATTGTTTTAGAATTTGAAATAGGTAGGTACCCTAAAATAGAAAAGGAGACCAATCGGTAAGTACAAACATAAAAAATCTATGCGACGAATTGAAAACCTACTCCTTGTTTTGAAGTCGGATAAAATAATGTCGTACTTATTATTTTAGTGTTCGGTTATGTAATGTCAATCATCGAGATTATGATAAGTTTCTTATCTAGAAACTTTTTTCTTATAACATCATGTTGATGTTTGAATGTAAACAGCTATAACTCACGATGTGTTTCGATGGTCCCGTACAAACTAATATTTTTGCGTGAATCGTAAATGCGCAGTGAAAATAGATACCAGTAAACTGTAAAAAGACATTGTTTCAGGATTTACTACAGGTTGTAAGAGTTAAGAGAAAATATTAAATCTCTTTCAGTGCGTTCTTAGGCCTGTCGCTGCTTTCCTATAGGAAGAAGGAAGATACTCCGTCCATCCATTCCGCTTGTCACTGAATTCGGTGAAGATGAAAGCTAACTAGTAAAAATACTCAATCTTTTAACCAACGCCAGCAACAGAACTATTGTCTTTTTATATACTCATGACCATTACACTATGATACGGACCATAAAAAAGTTTACGCGTATCTTGAATCATTGGACGTTGTACAAAAAGTTGTCGGATCCGCGGAACTTTGGTACCACTTGTAAAGCATGATTTACGCAAGTTACCAAGTTTATAATATGTAACGACGGATGTATGATTAATTGTCATACATAAAATTCAGGATACAAAGGAACAAAGTGATATGTTGACGAACATGGGGTGAGGAATTGTTATTTATGAGTTTTTTTGTAACTTTTCCACTTTCACTTTGGAATCACAATCGACTGATTTATGGAGGGAAAGATGAACGATGAAATTTTCGGGTAATGAATTTATCAATGAATTTACCTACACGTCAGTTCATGTAAATTATTATAACAATTGCAATTATAAGATTGTCAATTTTTAATAATTAACATTACTTTTAGAATAGGTTTTAGAATGTTACTTCTTAAATGGTTCAGTTTAGATATAGCATTCGCGATTTGTTGTTTCGAGTTGGTTGATAAAATGTTAGGAATTATAATGTTTCTCGATTTATCAGTCGAACTTGTTTACAAAACTGTTGTGCAATTTATTTTAATTGTATCCTAGAGAAAACTGATTACCTACATAGCTCTAACTATGTAGGTAATCAGATGCTTTGTGAGATGTTGTGTAATTTTCTACCGATACTTAAACTTATTAGTTTTCTCAGATTTTTACTAAAAATTTAGTTTTAATCTCCGTATATTAATATTATTATTGTAGATTCAATATAATTTTCTCACAATATCGCAATAAATACTTCATACATAATGCTTCAGTTAAATTTCCAGCGCTTAGTTCACACTAGCGAAACCAGGGTGCATTTATACAGCGGCGCATATATCATTGGTGCGCACATTACTGCAGTGATACATTGTGCACACGCCCTCATGCATGGGCCAAACAACAAGAGGTTGGACGGAAAATTTAAGAACATTAACTTATTGCGGAAAGTTGATAAAAAAACAGGTGAAACTAAGCTCATCACAAACTGCGACATGCATAAAACCAGTTTAGTAAAGTACCTAATAAATTGTTAAAAGTTCAGTTATTAAAATTCAGAACGGCCTTTCCAGGGTTAATATTACTTTTTGCACCTAACATTGTTTGTAACAAAACTAGACAATAATGGATTTTCAAAGGATTTTGCAAAAACTCACCAGCAATGAAATTCCATACAAATTTTCTGGTGCCAATTCCAGTAGCACGGAAAAGTCGACTTTACTCGAAGAAGATTGTCAACAAGCATTATTGAGTAAAATTTTCAGTAACTTATACCACAAGCTCATGCCTTGCGCCGCACACCGATATTAAGGGCGTCCGTCGCGCCGGTTGACCGCAGCGCTGACGCGGCTGTGACGCAGCGCTTGCGGATATTAATTCACAATATACGCACCTTGCACGTTTCGGCCGGCAATCTGCGAGGGACAGTCGGCTTGCTTCAGCGTTTTGTGGTTTCCCTATGTTAAAATTAATTTTCAGTGCTTTTTTCTTTATTTCGTTGTACCTACTCCCTCCGGACAAGGCTCCCATGACTTCGCTCCCATAGGATTCACATATAATTTTTCGCCTTATGACTCCCATGGGATCCTCAGATTTATGTGACCCTGGTACTTTAAATTTAAAACTATTAGTTACCATACCCTTTATATTACTGTGTAGGTTTTCATGTCCTAATTACTACGTCATAATAATAGTAATAAATCAGAATGAATAACAGATCAATAAAAAAGGTACAGTAAAAATTTCCAAAGTATTTTTTTCAAGACTTTTTTTTCTTAATACAATTCTTTCATAATATCTTGCAAGCAAAATACTTTGCACTCTTAAGCAAAGTATATTTTTCAGAACTGAGAATAATTTTATGACAAAGTAAATTCTCCTACATTTTAATAGAAGTAATAATTCTTTTCTTTATGCTAGAAGTAACAAAAGATTGTTATAAATGCATTATCAGTCTAAAAAAATGAACTTTAACAGTTTTGTTCTTACCTTTACAATGCAAAGAACTATCGTGCTTTATTATTCGTGATTGTAAGCTAAAATCTATATATATAAAATTCAAAGTCCTAACTGACTGACTGACTGACTGAGTGAGATATCAACGCACAGCCCAAACCGCTGAACCTAGAGACTTGAAATTTTGCACATAGGTTCCTTATGAGGTCTAGGGGTGCACTAAGAAAGGATTTTTCAAAACTCACCCCCCAAAGGGGTGAAACGGGGGTCCAAAGTTTGTATGAAAGTCCCTCAGTTTTGAAGCTGGGATCTTCAAATTTTGTATTTAGGTTTACCATTGAAAATTAATAAATAAGGGTCTCAGCGTTTTTAAAAATTCTACCCCTGTAGGGGTCAAAAGGGGGATGAAGTTGTGTATTGAAGAAAATCCTTTATTTTCAAAGTAAAAATCGCTAAACTTATAATTTAGGCTTATGGATGGAAATCTAACGCAACGTATATTGTTATTGTTAGTATTTCAACCACTATGGGGATGAAATGGGTGTGAAAAGGGGTAAAAACCTCTGTCTAAAAAAAAATAAGCAAACACATTATTTTGTTATTTTGAAAATCATCCCTTAAGGTGTAAATGGGGTAAGTAAACATGAAAATCGATGTGGATGTCGTTCTTGAGGTTTCATGAGATGGTGATTGCGAAAATGACATTTATTTTGAAGTCCAACACGGTGGACATGATTGGACCTGGACATGCACATCCAGGGGACGGGGACAGGGACGGGAACGGGAACGGGAACGGGAACGGGAACAGGATACTAATATCTCTGAAAACAATTCTAAATATTATAAACTAGCTTCCGCCCGCGACTTCGTCCGCGTGGACATTCGATAAAATCCTCATGTTTAATTTCAATAAATTCTGATCAGCCGTTTTTACGTGATTAGGCGGGTCTCCACCAAGCGAGCAGCCTCGTGCGAGGCCCGTGCGGCAAACGTCCTGCCTCGCGAGGCAGCGCGCTTGGTGGGAACCCGCCTAATCACGTAAAAACGGCTGATCAGAATTTAATGAAATTAAACATGAGGATTTTATCGAATGTCCACGCGGACGAAGTCGCGGGCGGAAGCTAGTTAAAAATATAATAGTTAAAGTTTTTAAATTTGAGATTTTTGCATTCACAATGCTATTTTTACACAATACTAAATAATATACTAGAAAAAAAATGGACCGGATATCCAAAGGTCGCGGGTTCGATTCCCGTCTGAGTATTGATCTGGTGCGAGTCGTATTTTTTCTAGTATATTATTTAGTTAAAGTTTTGTAACTAGCCACTTTTTTTGTATACTTTAATGGAACTATAGGTCTTTTTTGGATCCATTTAACATTGCAAAATAATTGTATTATGACCGTTTGTTTCCTTAATAAAAAAATTAAAAAAATTGTTCATTACCGGCGGGTCTACCGCCTAACTCGATTGCTTTGAATATTGCTTTGGTTTATGACGTCAGTGCACTGTCCGTCCTTGTCACCGTGTTATGATATGACAAGGACGGATAGAGTATTGCTATCGCTTTGGCTATTGCTTTGAGATAGGCGGTTGGGCCCCCGTTCGTAACAGCTAGTAGTTTATTAATTTGCGATGCATAAAAACATCAAACCGGAAACTCATTTTGAGGAATTTAATCCTCATTCGAGAATTTAAAGAACCGTTTTTCTTATCATCATAGTTACTTACATTTGATTCTACTTAAATATGTGGACCAAGAACAAAATTACCGCTCTACTGAAAGATAAATAATAAGACCATGCAAAAGCATAAAACGGTAATGCATATTTTAAAGCCGCCATCTTCCCCAACCGTCTCCCAAAGCAATCCGTCCCCGATAATTGCCGTGATAATTGGTTCAGGGGCCATAAAAAGCGGAAAGTCTGCCCTTTGCGGCTGAACTTATTTATATGCTAATGCGACACGCACGCCAAGGCACCTGCCAATTATGAGGACAGCGTTTGCACCCTTGTGCATTTCCACGGAGTTTTCTGCATGGAAATTAGACGGATTCCGCTAGCATACGGGAGATGTTCTGCGGGAAATGATTCATAGTGAAGTTTGAACAGTGAAGAAATTGACAAGCGTAGTGGCACCTGTAGCACTTGGTCAAATGGAACTTGGCCGCCATTTTGATTTTAATTTGCTGGTCACAGTTATAAGTTACCAACCAACAAGAAATTGGTTAGGTTATGTACCTATTGATTGCATGTTTATTGAATGTAAAATAGTGACCGAGTATTGATTGGGAAAAAATATCGACTTATGCTCCATAGCCCCCGGGGGTCAGTTTAATATAAAAAATTAAAAAATATTTATATTGATTTTGGGGCAATGGGTACTATTTATATGGGTCAGAAGGGAATAAAAAAGAAAATTAATAAAATATTAAACTGCCCCCGGGGGCGATGGAGCATAAGTCAAAATATGACCAACCATCCAGCAATGTAACTCAGAAAAAAAACAGACAAGAAAGATTTTGCTTTGTTCTGCTACGTAACTACGGTTAACAGACTACGAATAACGTTGCTACGAAGCAACGAAGTACAAACGTTACAATGACGTTACCTAAAACAAATCTAAGAATCTCCTTTGACAACACAATCAAATAACTTATTAGGTATATCTATCGGAGCGAGAGCGTTAATGCTGGTGATTAATCGGAACATAATTGGTGCAGGCTGAATACCTACGACTAAACCTTTATGTTGTTAAACTCCTTTCAAAATCAAAATCAAAATCAAAAAATCATTTATTCAGTCTAGGCTGTTACAAGCACTTGTGAATGTCAAAGAAGCTACGCCATCGGTTCGCAAACCCTGAGCGGGAGACCTTGTAACGAGAAGAACCGGCAAGAAACTCGTCAAGGGCTGCTTTTTTCTCCCTGTATATTTCATACAGAGTCGTCAACATTGAAAAATGAGCTCCACTTTTAAAGTGAGGTCATTTTCCATCACAATAATTAACAAAAGTTTGTACACAATGGGTAGGTAGGTTGAAATTAAATACCTACTACATATCGGATAGGTAATTGTGAGAGTAAATAACTTTCAACTAGTTGAGAAATCAGTAATCACTATGTCTGCTACTCGAAAGTGCACCTAAGTAGGCAAAATTTACCATAAAATACTTGAGACAAGACATAAAAAATAACAATAAAAAACGCAATTCTTACAATTCTATATGCGTTAAGATAGGCACTCAGAAGCAGACCCATTCCCACTGGCAGCACCCGTTCACGAGCATGACGCGTGGACCAGCCATCGCTTCGCTCAACCATATTTGAGGGAACGTAACGACCCGCCCCACACGACACCACCGCAGAAATGATTAAAGAGAGCATGACATACTTAGGCTACCCATCCTAAGGCACTGAATTGAAAACTAATATCCAAAAGCTTTTCATAGGCCTTTACTTACAAAAACTACTGACTATAGAAAGCAAAATGATTGCAATAAAAAAAAAAGAGAAATCAAAACAAGGTTTACTTGCCTATTAGTTTTATGTTTTGAGTAAGAAGTGCCATACATATTGATAACATCAAACAGAGAAAAAAAAAATATAAATATACGACGCCCTTAGTACAAGCAGACAGAAGCAGACCCATTCCCACTGGCAGCACCCGTTCACGAGCATGACGCATGGACCAGCCATCGCTTCGCTTAACCATATTTGAGGGAACGTAACGACCCGCCCCACACGACACCACCGCAGAAATGTTTAAAGTGAGCATGACATACTAAAGCTACTCGCATTAAGGCGTCGTCGAGTTAAAAAGCTTACAATAAGTTTTAAGTAGGTAGGACAATTCCCTCAATTTTCACATAGAATAGAAAAATCTACGACCAGGCTGTTTTATCAATTAAATAATCTTTAACGGTATAGTATCCTTTTTTGAGAAGACAATTTTTTACATGAGACTTAAAGTTTTCAAATGGTAAATCCAAAATATTACTTGGAATTTTATTATAAAACTTTATACCAAGACCTATGAAAGAACCACGGACTTTTTCTAATCTATACTGAGGCATTACAAGTTTGTCTTTATTTCTGGTATTCCGATTGTGCCAATCACTATGTTTTGTATATAAGTTAATATTGCGACGCACGAAAAGTATGCAGTTTAATATAAATTGAGATGCTGCTGTCAATATACCAATCTCTTTGAATCTATCCCTAAGAGATGTTCTAGAACTTAGTTGATAAATAGCTCTTATTGCTCGTTTTTGTAAAACAAAAATAGTATTTATATCGGCTGCTATCCCCCATAAAAGAATACAGTATGACATAATGCTATGAAAATAACTGAAATACACTAATCTGGCAGTTTCTTCATCTGTTAACTGTCTAACTTTTCTAATGGCATAGGCAGCAGAGCTAAGCTTGCCAGCCAGAGCTGCGATATGCATATTCCATTGAAGTTTACTGTCAAGAGTAACACCCAAGAAAACTGTTGAATCGAGCAAATCTAATTTCTCATTATTGATAACAATTTCAGTGGGATTCGCCTGTACATTAGGTAAAGCGAATTTAACACATTTTGTTTTCTTAGCATTAAGCTGGAGATTATTAACATTAAACCAAGCAAGAACCTGCGAGAGTGCCCTGTTCACATCGTCAAAATCAGTTTTATTCCTGTCAACTTTGAATATTAAAGAAGTATCATCTGCGAACAAAACAATATCACAGAATTTTTCTGCAAAAAAGGGTAAATCATTTATATATATTAAAAATAAGAAAGGGCCCAAAATGGAGCCTTGCGGAACGCCCATTTTTACATGAGAACCTGACGAACTTATTCCATTGATATTAACTGTTTGAGTCCTGGAACTGAGATACGACAGTATTAATTTTTGAGCATTATTTTTTACACCGTAATGATTCAGCTTCAACAGCAGCGTGCAATGGTCCACGCAATCAAAGGCCTTGGACAGGTCGCAGAAAATGCCAAGGGCATTCTGAGACCCCTCCCAAGCCTCAAAGACATGCTTCAAAAGCGCAACCCTAGCATCAGTTGTGGAACGACCTTTCGTAAAACCAAATTGTTTGTTGTGCAAAAGTTTATTTACATTGAAATGACATAATAATTGCTCCAGTATTATTTTTTCAAAAATCTTGCTTAGGGCAGGTAATATCGATATTGGTCTGTAATTGCTAGGGTCTTCTTTATCTCCTGATTTAAACAATGGTACTACCTTGCTAAACTTCATAAGATCAGGAAATATTCCTTGATCAATACACTGATTAAAAACGTCAGCAAGATAAGGGGCAATAGTATACACAATATTTTTAATAACCTTAACTGATATGCCCCATAAATCAGTGGAGCTTTTCATTTTTAGAGAATTGAAAGCTTTAATAATATCTAATGCATTAATACATTTAAAATTAAACAATGAATCACTTTCAGCCACATGTCCCTTTAGCACAGATACAGCAGCCGCTGGTGAGGAATCCAAATTTGATGTAGTTTCTACTGGTATGTTTACAAATGTAACGGAACATAAATAATAGTCTATAACTCTATAGCTATACGTCATAGTGAGCTGCCACTGTCAAGTTGACAGTTGACAGCTAATGTAATAAACTGGCGCGTAGCGTGGTAGATTTTTGCAAGGCAAGCTTACAGGAACGATCTCATTTATTATTGAATAAGGAAATACTATAATACTCTCTAAAAGCCAGGTAATGTGTTGGAATACTGTGAACCATAATAATGTGAAATACAACTCTTGTTATTACGTTGATTGAACTGTTGGTTTTAATTAAACATTATCCCTTTTTGAGATAAAACAAATAGCTTGGTTACATCTCAGAAGTGGGATCACTTTATAAACAAATTGTTTATATAGATAGACCCGCCCATAAGCTCGACTAAAATAGCAACTGATTGCAATTAACTACGCAGTCAACGTATTAACAAGTACCTAAATTGTAAAGGACAACCTATCAAGCACTTGAAATTAGAGTTATGTACCTATAAGGATTTAGAGAGGTAAGTACAATGCTTTGCGGATGGCTGGAAAAACAAAATATCAAATAGGTACCTAGATAATAGAATTACTGCTCTTTGTGGGTCGAAGTACCTAATAATGGAATGGAACCTATCAAGCAGTGTAGATGACGATTTTGTCAAATACTTGAAACTTTGAATTTACTATCTGTACCTAATGTATAACTGTGTATATAAAAAAGTGCGTCTTATTCATTGATAACAGTGAATAAAACGCGTTTTTATTCACCGAGTGAATAAAAATATTTTGAATTTGGAACAAGCGCGCATCGTATGAATTAGGTACAAAAAAAATAAAAGGTGCTGAAAGTATGGAGCTATTCCATAGATAAAGATATAGTTCTACAATTAAATGACAAAAATAATCCCGCCATTTTTATTTAGGTTCTTTTTAGTGTCTTATCTTTGGGTTCTTTTCTAAAAAATATCCCGCTAAATCAATTAGGTCCTTTTTAGTGTCTTATATTTGGGTTCTTTTTTATATATTTGAGGGAGATTAGTTGTTCAGTCTTGCATCAGTCCATTCCATCAGTCTGGTACGATCTTCAGTCTGTAAAAATTCAAAGTCTATACAAACTGATGAAGTGGACTGATGCCAGACTGATCATGTAGTTTCCCTCTTAGTTAGCTCGGTGGCGCAGTGGTTTAGCGCATGGCCCAGCGATTGCGGAAGTTAAGCAACGTTCGCAGGGGTCGGTCATGGGATGGGTGACCAAAAATGTATTATCTCGAGCTCCTCCGTGCTTCAGAAGGCACGTTAAGCCGTTGGTCCCGGCTGCATTTGCAGTCGTTAACACCCACCAATCCGCATTGGGCCCGCGTGGTGGGTTATGGCCCGTCCTCCTTACCACCCATAAGGAAGGCCTGTGCCCCACAGTGGGGACATCAAAAATGGCTGATGGACAACTATAAATACTATAGGTATCTACTGCTATTTTTTTTTCTCGCAGTCAATGGTAAAAAGTAGAGTACACAACTCGTGAAAAAAAAATTTCATCTCGGTCCTTTGTATCCCTCGCTTCGCTCAGGATTCTACTTTTGAATCCCTCGCTACGCTCGGGATTCAACTCTAGAATCCTTCGCTGCTCTCGGGATCCAACTAAGTCCCTCGAACTAAATTCTCTCTTTTTTCACTTGTTGTATAATCTACTATTATAACTGAATTCGTTGGGCCCTCAATCCAGACGGTTGCAATAAGAGGCATAGCATAGATCTCAGAAAGTACCACATCTGTGTTAACAGTTTTTATTTTAGAATTTAGTTAGGAATTTCTAACATCGTTTTAGAAATTTTCGACTCGCTAGGAGATGGCATAACAGATTTATGGCTGTTTAACTTGGGCCCTCAATTCAAACATATCTGAACTGAGGGCCCAAGAAAGAATCTTCAAAACATCAGTTTAGCTGAAGAAATACAATAAAAATACGTTTTTATTATAAAGTCTAACACTTCAGTGAATTTCTAAAAAAGAAATATTCGTTATAATGTTATTGGTTCAATAGTAAGTGAAACTCGAAATTTCTTAAAATGTTTGAACTGAGGGCCCTACGTTTTCGACTATAATGCCTAGGCTAAACCTTATAGAATAATGAAAATTACACAAAGTTTTTAAGAAATTCTTAATTAAAAATTGATACATCGTTCGTTGTTTTTAATACCATACTCTAAGAGAAAATGCATTTTAACTTTTTATATGACCAAAAATTTGTAGGGTAGATATGATTTCCTAAAAAAATTTTGGACTGACCTACAGCCTACCTTTAAAAGGAATTATTTCCCAATATTACCACGCTTTATTCCCAAATATAGTTTTTATTATTTTTATTTATGAAACGTAAATTAAAATTCTTTTCAAACGTTGATTTTGATATTTCGTAATTCCTCAGTCAATTTCCACAGGCTACTAAATTACCTAACTAGTTCGTTATTAGCAATGATATTAAATGTGGTTATTAGTCTGTGTCAACTTTTCAAAATTCTCCATTGCTCTGTTTTTTTTTCTATTAATTTCTCTCAATGAAAGGAAGCCCCCTGTCAAAGTGTGCTCAGAGACGATAAGAATATAATATTCTTGCGTTTGCTCATGCTACGTGTCATAGGAGGAAAGTGAAAAAATTAGGAGTAGAAAACCGTCTCTCGTTGTGTTTAGGCCTCCTTTTTTTGAAGCGCCATCTCTGATCGGTGATTTTTTAAATAATCCTTGTAATTCTACGGCTTAGGTTCTAGATGATATATTTTATAACATTCGAAACGTCGTATTCATTTAGTATTACCTAGTTATTTTCTAAAGAAAATAACCAACACAAGAGAACAGACACGGACGTTTCGAATGTTCTAAGTAGACATCAGATTTTATGCATTAGCATATTCGTACCACTCTCTAAAATTATGGCGTTAATGCATAATTTAGCGATTTTTCCCAATCGTGCATAATCCGTTTAGTAGCGGGAGGTATGTATAGGGAGCTATTTAAGCTAGCCTCTATTTAAATCAATAGACATACTGGAAACAATGATTGAACTCGCTAACGCCTATCTGTTTACCAATAAAAATACCTTTTTTTTCTTAAATCTGTAATGGTAGTTCTAAGTTTTGTTAAATAAAATAAATTTAAAAATTAAACCTTTCGAACAACTTTTCATTTTTTTGTAACACTTTGTTTATCACTACATATTAGTCCTCCACGGTGTCTGTCTGTCTGTTCTCGCAAACTTAAAAACTACTGCACTCTTCATAGAGTGATTAATGAGGAAGGTTTATGAATATAATTGGTCAAGGTTTTGTGCAAATTGGTTGAAATATAACGATTTGGTGGAAATGTTGAAAAAAGTCAAACCGCCGGTACCTGGGAGCTTTCATCGAAAACGCTGCCTAATCCCTTTGAGATATAACAAAACAAATTGTTAAGTAACTGTATTAATTACTTTAATTATTTTCGATAGTTAACAAATTTTTATTTAATTTTCCAAACGAGTTATTATAATAAAAAGCAATTTTGTTAAAATTGCTTGAAGTTTCTAAAATCTGCAATGGTGCTAATCACAAATATTTATTTATCTTTGTGATAATTGCGCCTTAATTATTTTTTAAAAATAATAACCATTTTTTTATTATCTTTATGACTTATTCTATCTCTATTTTTTTTAGTAATTTTATATTTTGTACTTACTCACATTAAATAACATTATGGACACCCCACAAATTTTGGTCATACAAAAAATTTAAAATGCATTTTCTCTTAAAGTGTGATGTTAGGAACAAAGAACGATATATCAAATTTTAATAAAGAATTTCTTACAAACTTGGCGTAATTTTCATTATTTTATGAGGTTTAGCCTAGTCAATATAGCCGAAAATGTAGGGCTCTCAGTTCAGACGTTTTAAGTAATTTCGGGTTTCACTTACTAATTAACCAATAACTTTTTAACGAATATTTCTTTTTTAGAAATTTACCAAAGTGTTAGACTTTATGATAATAACGTGATTTTATTTTATTTCTTCAGTTTAACTCATGTTTTGAAGATTCTATATGTTTGAACTGAGGGCCCAAGCTAAACAGCCATAAATCTGTTATGCCATCTCCTAGCGAGTTGAAAATTTCTAAAACGATGTTAGAAATTCCTAACTAAATTCTAAAATGAAAACTATTAACACAGAGATGGTACTTTCTGAGATCTATGCTATGCCTCTTATTGCAACCGTCTGGATTGAGGGCCCAACAAATTCGGTTATAAAAGCTATAATTCACGTTTTAGAAATTTTTGAAGTATTGCTTCTGGTTTTTAGAATTTTTTATTAAATCCCCTATAAGTTTCAATTTGATTCGCAATGATTTAAAATTTGGGCTCTCAGTTCAGATCCACACTTTAAAACAGAATAAAATACTTACACATTGATGATTACCTTGTAGGTATCTTGTTTCGGACTGTTTCGTTACTATGTGTTTTTTTTATTTTTTATAATTTAACTAGCTTCCGCCCGCGACTTCGTCCGCGTGGACATTCGATAAAATCCTCATGTTTCAATTTCATTAAATTCTGATCAGTTCCCACCAAGCGCGCTGCCTCGCGAGGCAAGACGTTTGCCGCACGGGCCTCGAACGAGGCTGCTCGCTTGGTGGCGACCCGCCTAATCACGTAAAAACGGTTGAACAGAATTTAATAAAATTAAAACATGAGGATTTTATCGAATTTCCACGCGGACGAAGTCGCGGGCGGAAACTAGTTTATAATATTCAGAATTGTATCCAGAGATATTAGTATCCCGTTCCCGTTCCCTATCCCGTTCCCGTTCCCGTCCCCTGGATGTGCATGTCCAGGTCCAATCATGTCCACCGTGTTGGACTTCAAAATAAATGTCATTTTCGCAATCACCATCCCATGAAACCTCATGTTCATGTTTACTCACCCCATTTACCCCTAAGTGGTTGATTTTCAAAATTACAAAATATATGTTTGCCTATTTATTTTTAGATGTGCTCCTACGTAGTTTAAAGTTGTAATGTCTATTTTATATTATTTTTCCATACAAAATTTGAAACCCCATTTTCACTCCTTTAGGGGTCAAATCATGTCCACCATGTTGGACTTCAAAATAAATGTCATTTTTAACCGACTTCATCAAAAGGAGGAGGTTCTCAATTCGATTGTGTTTTTTTTTATTTTTTTTTTTTTTTATCGTTGTTCGCGCGTATCTTCGACATTTATGGACCGATTTCGATAATTTTTTTTTTGTTTGATTGAGTTTTCTTGCGAGATGGTCCCATTTAATTTTTTTTCAAATTGGTTCAGTAGTTTACAAGTAATCCTGAAAATACTATGATATTAAATCAACTAACTTGACAACTTTGTTATTTATGAACCGAATTAGATGATTTTTTTTGTTGGGGAAGGGATACCGTTGTGTAGTCTTTTTAACCGACTTCAAAAAAGGAGGTAAGTTTTCAGTTTGTATGTATGTATGTTTCTCCGCGATTATCTCACGTTTGGCTGAGCCGATTTTTCTACCTAAATAATATACCTACACTACCTAATGCAGAAGGTACTTACACTAAAAATTAAAAAATTAAAAAATTGATTAAAAAACAAAAAACCGACTTCAAAAAACCTGCCTCTAAAAAAAGGAAGAAATAATATACAAATCATTAGATACGCATTATCATTGTTATAATAAAACACGTCAATTGAAGTCGGGTGGGGCTTTTAGAATAAAAAAAGGAAGATGTTCTCCAGCCCCACCCGACTTTAAAAGACGTGTTTTATTATAACAATGATAATGCGTATCTAATGATTTGTATATTATTTCTTCCTTTTTTTAGAGGCAGGTTTTTTGAAGTCGGTTTTTTGTTTTTTAAACAATTTTTGCAATCGTCATCCCAGAAAACCCCAATAACTACATTCATATCTATTTTTGGGTTTTTTTACCCCTTTTCACCCCCATTTCATCCCCATAGGAGTTGAAATACTAACAATAACAATATACGTTGCGATAGATTTCCATCCATAAGCCTAATTTATAAATTTAACGATTTTTACTTTGAAAATTAATGGATTTTCTACAATACACAACTTCATCCCCCTTTTGACCCCTTCGGGGGTAGAATTTTGAAAAACTCCGAGACCCGTATTTATTAATTTTCAATGGTCAGCCTAATCACAAAATTTGAAGATCCTAGCTTCAAAACTGAGGGACTTTCATACAAACTTAGGACCCCCGTTTCACCCCTTTGGGGGGTGAGTTTTGAAAAAACCTTTCTTAGTGCACCCCTGGACCTCATAAGGAACCTATGTGCAAAATTTCAAGTCTCTAGGTTGAGCGGTTTGGGCTGTGCGTTGATATCTCACTCAGTCAGTCAGTCAGTCAGTCAATCAGTCAGTCAGTCAGGACTTTGAATTTTATATATATAGATGAATAATGCGTTTTAATGTTAAGTGCCATTTTAGTGTTAATTTGTTGTACTTATCATTGTTTTTTCTTATTTTATATATTTTTTGACAACTTCACGATTGTTAGTTTTTCCTTATCAAATACGATAAAAACCGCTAGTTTCGAGCTCGCGTGTCGTTAAAGGCAGCTGTTGCCGGTGTCCCTCCGAACAACATAAAAACCTACTTTGTCACTGTTTGCGATACAACTCGTTCCTTTAGTCATTAGCAATATAGAGTCGCACGCGACGCAATATGACCTACTTTTGCTGTTTGTCCAAAGATAAAAAGTTATCAATATTAACTTTCCTAATAGGACCTTCATGTTAATTGACGTTGTTTTAGTATAGAATAGAATGGAATCATTTATTTGCAAATACTGAGTATACAAATTCTTATATACTTAAGTACAAAAAGAATACTATTTTGGCAGTTCTACAGTATTTGCCTTATTAATGTAAGCATGCAAATATTTAGTAACAAAAAAAGAACAGAATAAGAGGCTAATTATATGTAATTTAAAGCAGTTACATTGATTGAAATAAATAATTTAAGTTAGTCATAATTACAGTAGAATGTCAATAATAATAATATAAAATGTCGATATTAGTTAATTATTAATGATCATTTTTGAAAAATTGTATAAGATATTGTTCAAATATTATCATTAATCAGCTTTTTATAAAGGTACGGTCAGAATAATATAACCATTTGACCATAATAGAAATAATAAAAAACAATATTATTGAAATAAAACACTTTTAACGGATACTAGCGCGGTTTTATTGAAAGTACTTTGGTAATTAGTTGGTATTTGGTTTGATTTTTGATTTTCCCGACGTTTCGGCACCTTTGCAGCTGCCGTGGTCACGGGGGACTGAAGCTACTTGTGAGCCTACCCTCAAGCGATGAATTTTTTAGAACGTTCAGAAATTAAAATTTATCAAATTTAATTAGTTTAATTTTGGTTTGATGATGGTTGGAAAATTCCACCAGCTTGGGACCCCATCATTCACAAGCTAAAGCCCCAAACACACACTGTAAGATCTAATGATACGGTTAGTTCCTTTTGCAAATAAATTAATTAATATAAAAGACGGAGGTCGGCCTTCCTCTCCAAGTTTTCTTTCGCCATTTCTTTCTTGGAGGGGCCTCCCAATTTTTTGAAATGGTAGTAGTTTCAGTAGATTCTCTCTTTTTAACATATAAAATTAAATTAAAACCAAACCAAAATTAAACTAATTAAATTTGATAAATTTTAATTTCTGAACGTTCTAAAAAATTCATCGCTTGAGGGTAGGCTCACAAGTAGCTTCAGTCCCCCGTGACCACGGCAGCTGCAAAGGTGCCGAAACGTCGGGAAAATCAAAAATCAAACCAAATACCAACTTATTACCAAAGTACTTTCAATAAAACCGCGCTAGTATCCGTTAAAAGTGTTTTATTTCATGTCTAGTGAGCGCGTAAGCTTGAGAAGTGAACAATATTATTGGTAGTAGTGGTACTAATTTATATTTAATATTTATAATTTTAATACAATATCAAGCACTTTTCTGATCTAAGTATTCTTTAATCGAGTAAAAACCCTGTTCCGAAAGCCAGGAAAATAAAGATTTCTTAAAAATATTTTTCTCTAAATAAAATATATTTTATGTGCAAGAAAAGTATTCGTAATTAGGGGTGTCGGAGTGGTGTTGCGATGTCGTTGAAGTCTTGTCTGCGTAGGATTTAATATATAATTATTTTACGACGACTGACCGACCACCACAACACAACGCAACGCATAAGACTTGTAGCCAGGGGCTTTTCACTTAGTACTTGACTCACTACAAGGGAGCGCGGCCTAAGATTTTAGTTGCGGATTGATTTGATAGATGGCGCTCATTTTTCGTTTGTCAAACAGTCGATGTCGCTATCCCGTGCTGAATCGCGGTATCGTGTGGCTTTCACAGTTTTATATAGTCAAAGCTGATTAGCTATAAATTAAATTATTTTAAATTTAATTCATGACATAGCGGTTACCTCCCAAAAAAATTACAAGTCAAGATTTAAAGGAACCTACTAGTACCTTTTATAATATCGTACACTTTTTGTCACATTTCGCTAGATGGCGTTGATCATTAGGTCTGACTTATAACTCTATCTATAGTATAATAATGTAGTATAATAATGTACTCTATGCTTGTAGCACGGGGTAAAGAAAAATTTTCTGTTATTCCTGCGTTTGAAGTACAGAGACGACTGACGCGGGAAGAGAAGATAAGCTGCACCACTGATGAGGCGATGTAACGCAACACAGCGCAGCGACATCTATATGTGGCATATATTATACTCTTACTACACTAACTTCACACGATAGGAATAAAAAGTCGCAAATAATGTATTTTCCTCTCGCTGTAAATGCATTCACTCCTAAAGGCCAAAACAATCCATTTCTCCAAATCCCGAAGACATCCAAATGGATGCATTTTTCAACATATTTAGTTAAAAAGCCTCTCTTCTTCACCATCAATCAGTCAGATCAAGGGGACGAAACAAACAGGAAAAATGTTTAAGGGCTATAAATTTGAGTAACCTCTCACCAGCGGAAAGCCGGAATCATAATAAATTGAGCGGAGTCTAAAGATATGGAGATTGACAGCGGTTTCTGTTGGGTAGTCTCAAGTTTATCGAGTGGAATGATTGTTGAGGGCTTTAAGACGGCCTTTTGAATGCTACGTAATTTATTGATGCAAGAGGAATTTCGGGATGTGAGTTGTAACTTTTATTTTATCATTACGGCAGAAAAAATGGTATCGTTCTTCTTTTATGTACAACGGGATAGTGTTTGGCCTTTCTCACCTGATGTTAAGTGACGATAAGGCCAAAGATGGAAGCGCACTACACCCGGAATCCTCATCACTGAGGAACTGGCTATATTACCTCTATAGCTGGAATACGACCATTTTTTAAATTGTATTGTTATGGCGTCAGACTTAGATAAGATGGTGGTAGCTAGCCAGGCGGACTTGAAAAATAAGCCCTACCACCAACCAAACCGAGTACAAATGTACCCCACTCCTGGGAATTGAACCCGGGCCCCTGCGTACACGGGTGGGCGAACCACTAGACCCTAGAGGCGGTTCTTAGGCTTACACAACATTTTCATTGCATCGTCATTTCTGAGGTCACAGATTCTTTTCCTAGCCGGAATCATCATCATCATTATAAAAAAATGTTTGTCCACTGCCGAATAATAGCATACACCGTTGAAAGTTGTCGATTATCATACTTAAAAAAATAAATTAAATTTTCTATTTATTGTCTTGGTTTTGGATGTCTGTGGTATCATCGTTATTCCTCATTTTCAGACACAAAGTTCTTTATCTTTTATCTTTTATTTATTTATTATATTGATACGTATCTTGTTGTGATGTCTAAAAGTCTGGAACGGGTAGTAGGAAAATATAGACGATTCAAAAAAAAAAAAATTGTCTTTTGACTTTGATGTAATATGTATCACTCATGCTACGGCTCCACCTGCGTCTTAACGCATAGCTTAAAGCGTTAATCTACCGCCGCCTGGCCAAGACTTAACGGTGTTAATTTACAAAAGACAGTACTAAATTTACTCCACTCCTTAGCTAAAGCGTAGTTGGACATTATCACTAACGTTAACGTTAACGCAGGTGCAGCCGTAGCATAACGATTTAGCAATGTATCACATACTAATGTTTAACAAACTTCAGCAGTGAAACTGCAGTGTTGGCTTATGACGTTGCCAAAATACACAGCGAAGAGCGTCAAAAGGGCTATAGCTACAAAGCCTGTACGGTATAAAGATATTACCCCCTTGTATACAATATAAAGCCTCCGTGAGCCCAGACAGGGCTGCCAGCTTGAAATATGATTTGTTTTAGCTTGTAAGTTATCGGAAATGCAAGACAAACTGTTGAATACATTCAATGTTACGGACAGTTTAAATGTTTCATATTTTATGAAATTGTAAGAAAGAAGCCAATTCCAAGTGGGTTATGATTATTGGTTGTATTTTGATAGTTAATTTTAAAAGTATTGTATTAGTATTGTAATTATATTTTTTGCTTTCGTTACAATAATTATATAATATTATTAGTAACTTAGGTAAGTTAGTAAAATTAATTTAACTTAGGGGATGCTTCCTGCTCCCATCCAACTAATTCAGTTAATGCTTTCCGTGGCAG
The DNA here is from genome assembly GCA_950108535.1 of Agriphila straminella. Classification (NCBI taxonomy): domain Eukaryota; kingdom Metazoa; phylum Arthropoda; class Insecta; order Lepidoptera; family Crambidae; genus Agriphila; species Agriphila straminella. The sequence goes on from OX467321.1 coordinate 15,805,706, forward strand.
CCTATAATTAAGTCAACACCATGTATACTCATTAAAAATAATATAATGTACTTCTTAGCATGTTAAGGTGTATGCACTTGTTGGTTGTCCAAATAAATAAAATAAAATAAAATAAAAAATAATTTGTTTATTTGCACTCGGTATAATAATTTATTATTCCATGTATTTTTATAGTCATGTAAATTCATAACGACATCTCTCAACATAATTTTTTGCGTTTGCGTACTACGTATAATGTTTTTGCGTATGACCCATTTACTTTTTAACTTTTAAATAAAGTATTATTTTTAATTTCAATATTTTTTTATCTATTTATAGAAAATCAGGCCATAAAAACAAAGTAAATTACAATAGCAGTCACTCTAGTAAAACTTAACTTTGATTTCTTGTAATAAAAAAGAAAAGCTCGATTGTAAATAAAAATACTGAAAAGACGGTTATAACTTTCAAACAAGTAAAAGAAAAAAAAACAACTGAACAACTATTTAAATGGGACCAACTCTGAAGTCGCGAAAAAAATCAGCTGTTTCATACAAAAATTATTAACGAAAATATAAAAAATATGAAACAGCTGATTTTTATTTTTGTAATTTCAGAGTTGGTCCCATAGTAAAATTTGTTCAGTTCATCTAACATATTCAGCATTAGGGGGTTTTTTGTAAAACTTTATATTTAAATTACTATAGGTACCTATGCTGTCTGTGTAACAGTGATGATCACTGATCAGGGCTGTAATGTTTCTCCCCCATAACTTACAGGGTCTTTTTGACCAGCCCTAGTGCCTGCACTGTAATAGGGGCCAGATTTAGGACGCGATAGTGGCTCCATCTCGCGGAGTGGTCTATTAGACGCCCTATTTTCACACCTACCCTTTCAATGTCTCCGACACTTTCTTCAGCAGCGATGACTTCTGACCAAATAGGTTTTATGTTTGTTTAATGAAGTTTTTCAAGTCAAAGTCAAATGTCGTTATTCAAAAAAATTGTTTAAAAAAACAAAAAACCGACTTCAAAAAAACCTACCTCTAAAAAGCAAGAAATAATATTCGTAATAATAAAAATACGTCTATAGAAGTCGGGTGGGGCAGGAGTACAGATTCCTTTTTTTTATTCTAAAAGCCCCACCCGACTTCAATAGACGTATTTTTATTATTACGAATATTATTTCTTGCTTTTTAGAGGTAGGTTTTTTTGAAGTCGGTTTTTTGTTTTTTTTAAACAATTTTTTATTTTTTATTTTTAGTGTAGGTACCTTGTAGGTAAGGTATACTATATATTTTGTAGAAAAATCGGCTCAGCCAAATGTAAGATAATCGCGGAGAAACATACTTAAATAGGGGTCAAACTGAGAACCTCCTTTTTTAAGTCGGTTAAAAAACTACACTTAAGATATCCCTCTTCCAACAAAAAAATAATTATCTTATTGAGTTCATAAACAAAGAAGTAATACGACCAATCATCGAGGTAATTCACACAAAATCATACTATTTTCGTGCTTTTTTCAAAATTACTTGAAAAGTACTGAACCGATTTCCAAATTTTAAAAAATGGGACCAACTTGGGAGTGTACCTAATGTAATAACGTTTGAATCATTTCAATCGGTCCAGCCGTCTTCGAGTAATCGGTGGACATACACAAAAAAAAATACAGACGAACATAGAACCTTCTCCTTTTTTGGAAGTCGGTTAATAAACTTAATAATTATGCACTTTTGAATCGTCTATATTTTCCTACCACCCGTTCCAGACAAGGCTTAGGTGTCGGTAGTAGAACTCTTTTGTTGCATTATATAACTAACTAATGCGTTTAGGAAAAAATAAGTAGATTGTAGACTGCTGAAACTTTGAGGATTAAAAATGAGGTGAAAGTTGATGATAGCGGCTGATTGACCTCGTGACGTGTCATAATTGTGTCACAAGCATATTATCAGCTTTAAAGAAAATAAAAATACTCTTTACTATTACTGGCGCAATGGACTTTTTTATTGTCTTTAAGTGAGCATAAGGATTAACGCATTCCGTCTGCATTGCTAAGTTCGGTTGGATGGGTGACCAAAATATGTTATCTCGAGCTTCTCTATGCTTTGGGAGTTACTTTACGGGAATTGCCGTTGCCGTTGAATTTGCAGCAACCCCAGTATGTCCATGAGGTGGATTATTGCCCATCCTTCCTTTTTCACTCTTATGCAAGGGTTGTGCTCCAGCACTTGGGACATTAAAAATGGTTCATGATAATTAAATAATAATCTATACAGGGTGATTTTTCGCACACTCGACAAATTTTGTGGTGTGACTTAGACCCTCAAACTGAACAACTTTGTCTATGGAACCAACTTAATCAGAGCAAAAAAATAATCAGCTGTTCCATAGAAAAAGTCAATATCTACTCGACCAACATAATATATTTTTTTTATTTATCACAAGGTATGTTACAGATATTGACATATATAATTTCCTGCCAAACTGTGTATACAGTTTGTTGGCGGGATGTGCGCTCTTTAACAATTTATCACACATACCTACCTCACAAAACATGCAAGTTACTTTTAGATACTAATTTAAATAAGGATTAATTTACAACATAAATAAAGTTATTTTGTTATTTCATCCAAAAGATAATTTTTGAATCTAGTTTTTAACACATTTTTACTCAAAGCTGGAACCTGTCTTAATAGATTGTACTTATTAAATATTTCGGTATCATATACATTGATGTTCATTCACCATAATAATTCTTAGAACGAGGTTGCACCAGAAAACCATCATTTGCTCTCCTGGTGTTACGGGTGTACACTCTTTTGGTTTTACAATCATCACAAAAATAGTTTTCTAGTGCAATGAGAAACTTTACTTTCTTGTCTACAGGCAAAATTTTACACATTTAGCTGAATAGATCATAATCTTTGTTACATTACATATTTTTTTAGTTTTTTTATTAACAAGATATTTTTTTATTATTGTTACTGCCGTACTCAGAGACGTCAACTAAGCTTAATGCTTCATTAAGTATCGCGTCGTCTTATACTATCACTATGGAAAAGGAAGAGATAGCAACAATTTTAATGAAACATTAAACTTAATTGACGTCTCTGACTTAACTCTTAACTTAGCTGTATATTCCTTACTTCCTTAATGTATGTCGCAAAAGTGCGTCCGTATATACTTAACCCATAATTAATAAAGGATTAAGAATTATTAGAATTATGGACCAGCTAATTTTTTTTTGCTTTGGTTAAGTTATTGTTCCCATAGACAAAGTTGTTCAATTTGACAAAGCCACATAATTTTTTGTCGACTGTTTTCGATTTCATCCTGTAGATTATTATCATGATTTAGACACTGATATTAATAGCTACACACATTCACACATAATCCATAGTAATTATCCTTATTGATCTGATGGTCAAGCGCGAATCTGCAAGATTAATATTGCACCGTGCAATCTGGTAATGTGTCGGCCAATCAGGAATGCACCCTTATCCGCCACGTCATCTGCGGTTTCGTCTGTCGCAGCCAAAATGTTTATGCATTTTTGATCACAATATGCAGTTGTCATTTACATGCAAGGAGATTGAAGGTGGAATTAAGTGATACAAATAAGTAGTTACGCCTTTATTATGTATTGTACATTGACGCATTTGCATGCGGCAGCGATTCAACGAAAAATTTGCCAGTTGTATATAATATGCTATGTCGTAACTCACGCTCTTCTATTAGCGAGATGGCATAGTTATGTCCTTTTTACCCGACTGCGGGTTATGTATTTCGCGCGTATCTTGTAAGTATGTATGTTTGTATGTAATATTCTTTATTACCTCATATCTCTCAAACGGCTGAACGGATTTCTATGATTAAGATATTGTTAGATTGGTCTTTTCAGCCCAAGTGTTATTAAGAAGGTGGCGTTATAAAAAAACCAACATGGCGGCTGTACGGTGCTATTATACGTAGTGAAAAAAAAAAATTTTTTTTAGAATACGGCAATATGGGTGTCAAATTAAAGGGCTTATTATAAGGATTTCAAAAAAGTATATCATGACCGTAAAATATAATAACTAAAAAGAGATAAATAAAAAAATAAATTAAAAAAATTAAAAAACCCGCCTGCATAAAAAGACAAGTCGACTGAAAAGATGGAAACAAGATTAATTAAATATTAAAGGCAACATGTCATAATAACATGCAGTCGGAGGCATATAATTCAATCATTTATAATGTCACTTTCTTTATGCATGCCTCCGACTGCATGTTATTATGACATGTTGCCTTTAATATTTATTTAATCTTGTTTCCATCTTTTCAGTCGACTTGTCTTTTTATGCAGGCGGGTTTTTTAATTTCGGTAAAGTTTGGACCTGCGAAATAGTCGTTACACCGATGCTCACATTTTGCAGATATTTCGCTATCGTAAGCGATTCATATCCGCATGCAAACTCGTCGGTGTAATGTCTGAGCAGATAGATTTTTTGGCATACGTTCCGCAGATGTTTCGCTACTGCAATGATTCACATCCGCACGCAAACGCGTCGGTGTAATATTGGAGCGGCAAGCGATTCACATTTGCACGCAAACGCGTCGGTGTAATATCGGATGTCCGCTCCGACTGCATACGTTCTGGAGATGTTTCGCTGCCACAAGCGATTCGCTGACGCATGTGAATGCGTCGCGGTGTTCTAATGTTCAAAACGAAACGAAGATGTTTCGCTACCGCAAGCGATTCGCTGCAGCGAGCAGCGGTGCGAATGCTAAACTTCTTCCTCCTGTCTAGTAGTTTTACTCGAATTTCCTGGATAATAATATCTTATTTTGTCACACACATAATTCAATATTTATTTTTAGCAACTGTAAACAAATATTTATGATTTGTATGGAACGATACAAAAGTATGATGATGGCCATTTTATTAGGATATGACAATTCATACAACATTGATTTGTTACATAAAAAAGAAAAGTATGTTTTGTACTGTTCAAATAAAAAGAAATGCATGATATAATTTTAATGTCTGATTTTCTTTCTTATGGTCAAAATCAAAGTCAAGTCTATTCGAGTACTACTCGACGATTATCTCCAAATTCCTAACATCCGAATATAATCGTTAGTCAGCACAGTGCGACAGATTAATATTGCATTGCAATCTGTAGTGTCCGCAACAGATGCGTCCGGCAATGGCATCCGGCAAAAAATCGGCGGTAGGATAACTCTTGTTGCACCCATCCGCATTGGGCCCGCGGGGTGGGGTATGGTCCATTCTTCTTATTCATCCATAAGGACGAAGGCCTGTGCCCCAACAGTGGGGACATTAAAAATAGCTGATTAGAAACTCTTGGTGCGACTGTCGGAATGCTCTCGATCTGAAAAAAAATAGGAAGTGTTAAAATAATGTAAGGAAATAAATATGTGTTATATGCTCTAAGCCAGTGTGCAAAGATTTTCTGTTTAATTTGATAGAAGTTACACGCTGCACATATTGCACTGTGTCAGAGGAGACCCCTCGTCACGCGCGAGTAGCTCCATGTTTATGTTTTTGTCTGCGTGACAGTCGCTCTGTTTGCGTATGCGAATCAGCATGGCGGGACATGGACTGGTAATTTTGAACTCCTAATCAAAGCACAATTTGTTGTCAAACGCTGTTTTATGTAAAAGTACTAACATTACTTCTTATAAACTCAATCGTTTGTTTGAAATAAGTTTTAGGAAGAACGGACACTTCTGACACAATTGTTTTTACAATACTTAAAAGGGGTGTTCCAATAAATATTGTGTTATATTGATTGAGGAACCGTAATAAACATATTTTTATTTTTATTATTATAAACCAGCTTTCACCTGCGACTTCGTCCGCGTGGACATTCAAAATTACAATAAAAAATTCATTTGAAATCCGATTTAACGGTTATTTCAATACCTATGTTTGAGGTAAACTCGAAAACAATGCAGTCTGTGGCTTGGCTGGCGGCTAGCACAGACGATCCAGACAGGAGAGACGTTAAAACCGATACAGCCACATTGCTACGAAATTTACCTGTGGCTGTCGAATATTCCAGTCGAAATAGTTAATCTATTCACCTATTATTTATTTATGTCCTTTCTAAACCAAACAAGGATTTGGTGTAAAATGTATAAAAGTTTTTCTCTGTCGATTAAGATTAGTGGACTGTCTTTTATGTTAGGAACCGACCGCATCATAATCATCATCATATCAGCCGCACGACACCCACTGCTGGGTATAGTCCTCCCCCAAGGATCTCCGCGACGATCGGTCCTGCTTGGCCCGCATCCAGCGGCGCACCGCGATCGCTCACCAGATCGTCGGTCCACCTTGCTGGGGGCCTACCCACAGAGCGTCGTCCGGTGCGCGAAGAACGAATGAAAAAAAGAAGAAGCGACCGCAGTGGAATATAATTATTTCATTTTCTCGGATGTGGGGCAAAACTTACACCGGTGGAGGCTCGTCGGTGAATCGTAGAGGAATGAGGGAAGTCGATTTCAATGAACAAAACTAATACTATCAGCCATTTTTAATGTCCCCACTGCTGAGGCACAGGCCTTTCTTATGGGTGGATAAGGAGAATGAACCCACCACGTGGGCCCAATGCGGATTGGTGGGTGTTAACGACTGCAAATAAACCGCGGACCAATGGCTTATCATGCCTTCCGAAGCACGGAGGAGCTCAAGATAATAAATTTTTGGTCACCCATCCCATGACCTGACCCTTGTGAAAGTTGCTTAACCTCCGCAATCGCAGGGCCAGACGCTAAACCACTGCGCCACCGAGCTCTATATTTTTGTAAAAAGATTCATCCGCTAACAGGAACACAAAACTATCTCTATAAATCGCAATTATTTGGTAGCGCGTCAAACATTAACCCTCCGGTGGCCACGTCTGCCGGTAATTGAATTGCAGGCGCGAGCACGCGGCCCCCGAGACCGCGCCGACAATATTCGCTTTATCTATTTTTAATGACGACTAGAGGGTTAATCATCGGCGCGGATTTTAGAGGAAAACACACAGGAAGTGTTTATCCCTTGGAGATTATGATTACTTTGATGTATAGCAAGCCTAATTAAAAATTTAAGGGCTACAGTTAAGGGAAAGTTATGTGCAGAATTTAAGCCAAAGGCATGTTTGCATTAAATAACATTAGTAGAGGCAATTTGCATATTACGAAATTAATAAAAGATTTGACGAATGAAACCTTGATCAGTTCTTAAAAAAATCAGAACATAATAAAGATACCTCGTCACTCACTGCAATCGCTTATTTTTATAGTTATTATTCCGTAACTGATAAAACTATGCTTATTTTCGGATATAAACTGTAGAATTGGTATAATAATATATTTACTTTAGTAGATTTCGTTCTATGAGTACTTGGTAAAATTAATAGATTTGTGACGAACATTTTTCATAATTATTTTGGGTACAAAAATTTGCAAATGATTGAACTTTTAAACTCAACATAATGAAAACACGTTACACGTGTGCATGCAATATTAATTCTTACCTACTTGCTTTGCCTTTTTACTCGACAATGTGAGTCAGTCAGCTGACTAAATATAGTGTGAATAAATAGTGTGTACTCTCCTTAACGCAAACAACACAATAACTACATAAAGTAACATAGGATAAAACGGTAGTCCCACTTGACCGGGTTTTTCATCAAAAGAATAGCACACTATTTCCACAAACAATATAATAGAAAGAAGAGCCGATTAGAACAAATCACGGCTTCCTGTTCACACACATATAGATACTTCGTACAGGCATTTTCAGGTCAACCCAGATTATTATTATTTTCAGTACTGTAGCAGATAGTAAGTTGTTCTTAGCGCACCAAAACAAATGATGGTTGCGTATAAATTGTAAATTACTATGACAATTTGGTGTCCATCGAGTCAGCCATTTTGAAATAAGAAAACATATTGACCAAATTGCACGCAGACGCTTCAATGTAAATTCCGTAACCGTAAATTCTGACTAAAACACACCGATTTTTATTTTATACTATTTCTTTCCGTTTTACGTACTTTCTTGCCTTCTAAGAGCTTTCTGACCCCTGTACTGTGTTCACCCTTTCATTTATCACGGGACTGGAAACAGTAAACATTTTCTCATTTTATTTATAAAAGTTTTGCCTCTTGTTGGAGGTATAATCGTATTTCTCCCGCAGACTGACGAGGAATCGTTTCGTTTTATTAGCTGGAGAAAATTGTGTTTTAATTAAAAAAAAACAAAAGCTTATGTATAGGTACACGGTCATTTCGTATTCACCATCCAAATTTTGCGGATGTGTTCAGTCCATGAAACTGAACAACTTTCTCTAAGGAACACATGGACAAATACGTAAAAAAACGACTATCCATATCCATACAAATCAAAGAGATCACGTGTTCAATTTAGTATGGGATGACCAAAATTTTGTGGCAAAATTCGATAAATTATGATTCTTAGAGAAAGTTGTTTTAGTTTCATGGAATGGACACATCCTTAAAGTTCAGAATGGCCCGATATATTTTTAGATACTTGACATTACCTAAATTTACAAAACATAACACATTTGATTCAGCTTTAAAAGTACATTTAATTATTATTATTTTATACAGGAGTCAAGAAGCATCTATCCAAACAAATCTGAAAATGGCCGTCATCGTTGATGTTGATTTTCATAACAAAAGTAATGCAGTTTTCCTAGATATGAATTAAAAAAGAAAATACCTAGGTGTTTTTAAATTTGAGATTTTTGCATTCACAATGCTATTTTTATACAATACTAAATAATATACTAGAAAAAATATCTGGTGCGAGTCGTATTTTTTCTAGTATATTATTTAGTATTATAAGTCACTTAGTTATACATAAACTAATTTGTCACGTAAAGTCTTTCCGTGTTATTACAAAAGATTTTTAAACACTGTTTAACTAAACACATGTTTAAATATGATGCTGTCTCTGTCAAACAATATTGTCAAAAAAGTGACAGCATCACATTTAAACATGTGTTTAGTTAAACAATGTTTAAAAATCTTTTGTAATAACACGGTTTATGTTTTTATAAATTCTACTGGATGATAAGCAACTGATAAATTCAATTTTGCTTTCAATACCCCTAGCATGCGTTAACATTCACAAAGTTATATTATTTTAGTTTACACAGGCGAGGCTACTTTGAAGTCAAGGTCAATGTTTTTCTCACCCTTGCAAAAAGCTTTCAAGTGCGTATATTTTATAACTACGTTAAACATTTGTTAAAGTTAAAACTTTCATCAAATAGTCAGCTTTAAGAGTAATTTCTCATACTTATTGTCTGTGATTGATGTTGCTAATGGTGAGAGGGTCAGGCAATTTTTCATCAAAGAGGTCAGAAAGGGCGTTTTGTCTAGGACCCTCATTAGAAGCCTCTTGAAATGAGAAAAAAACCTTTTTAGTAATTGTCGTTTCAGAATTTCATGGATTAGTTGGTGCATAGGTTCGCTGTTGACATTCTCATGTTATCGTATGTACTGTGGTATTATAAGGATCTCCATTAAAAAATATTCAAGGGATGGACAACCGAAATTTCATTTTATTTTTGTATACATTTACAGTAGAATGCGGATTATTTATGATAATAACGCATGCTTTATTTTTTTAGAAATAATTTTCAATTTTCTCTGCCTTTTTATCAATAATTCTGAGTAAAAATTTCATTGTTGCCAATCTTTAGGAAATATTAAAATAATTGAGAAAGAAAAGTAAGACATGATGGATCTTTTCCTGGTGCTTTTTCTTTGCTTTCCTTAATCATAAGTATTCGGTTTTACAAAGAATAACATAAGTTTACCAAATACAGTGCTATTTATATTAAATTTAACTTAATACGCTTCTCTAATTGGTTGCCTAATTAGGATCACCTTTAGTGACTTTAACAGTAAACTATAGCCGATCGCTTCACTGGCCACCAGCCAGGACACGAGGTAGTAATTTAGATTGTTTCGTTTATCATTTCGGCATCGAGCGATAAAATTTTACGGTTATAGCTCGCCATATGCTCGGCTATCGCGGCGACTCGGTGGAGAGAGGACACAAGTTCGTCAACTGTTTTATAATAGGCGACGTTTATGACATTTTTTTCATTATCATCAATCAACATTATATTACACGTTCTATTATATTAGTTTTAATAATATTTCGACTTGAACCACCACTAACTTCACTGTATTGTATTCCAAGTAGAGTAAGCTCTACCTTTACTAGCTTAATAACTCTTATTTATTATACAAGACACAAATAGATATAGAAATTCATCTCTTTATAATATGCCTGCCTATAAATAGGACAAGTTAGGATAAATATATTATTATCTGTAGTAGCTGTAAGTTTACCTCAAAAAAAAAAAATAAAAAAAAAAAAAAAAAAAAACAGACTTTACACAATTGTTACAATTACGAAGAAGTGCACATAAAAACAAACCTTTTCTCTTAGTACCGGACATTGTGCACTTTCGCATGAGGTCACAACTGTGCTGAACTCAGTTTAACACTGCACTGGTATTCTGCCCAACACAGTGATAACATCAGGCTCGAAAACATAACTTACAAGATACGAAACATTATCTTTTGCAGCATTTCATCTCTCGCTTTATAAGACGTACAAGCTTAACCCTTTATGAACGAGAAGGTTCGTACAGAACATCTTCAATTTGGCCGCATAACATCTCCAACGAGATCCTTGCATTTATAGTGAGCTAACTAGAATCAATATTATTAGAACAAGCAAAAGTTCCCAGGTACTGTGGGCGAAACTTCAACAGAGGAACACAAATATTGAATCAAAGCAAGTTCTTGGAGGATGTTAATTAATTATTAACTCCGCCGAACAGAGTCGAGGGCGGCTTTTTAATTTGTTAAGTTGATAGCTGTCGTTCGGAAGTGCATTGCTTTAGAGATTACAGAAGGAAATGGTTTTGAGAAGTTAGAAGTTTAATTGCAAGGGGTTAAATAAATTTAACTGGAACTTTTGCTTTGTGACATTCTACTATTACTACAGATTCAGATTTTTGTATCCACTATCTTTATTAACGGATACTGGCGCGGTTTTGGTAATAATATAGTTAGTATTTGATTTGAAACGGCAGCTACAAAGGTGCCGAAAACGTTAGGAAAATAAAAAATCAGCCCAAATACCAACATTACCTAAGTACTTTCAACAAAACCGCGCTAGAATCCGTTAAAAAAGTATTTTATTTCATGTCTAGTGAGCGCGTAAGCTTGCGAGGTGAATAATGATATAATTGAATATATAGCTTCTTACTAATATGCGAGCGCGAAAATACAAACATAGCTACTGAACAAAAGGTAAACTTACCTACATGAAAATTAACTAACGTGTAGTGTTTCTTTTAAATACCGAATCTGGGAATATAATTCAAGTTAATTACGAAATTTCAAAGGTAATATTCCTCTCACAACGTGTAGCCGCCTCTGTAACACCATTAAATATAGCATTATTATTAATATAATTAAAGCTTCATAATTCAGGAACAGAAGGTAGGTAACGCATTATTTGTCAGCAACATTAACCCTCGGAGTGTTAACTCCCGCATTTAACTGGATAATAAAACCTGAAGGCTGCCTTCATTAGGACACCGCGACGCATAATGGGTTAAGTTAATTAAAAACATTTTCTTGTTTTCGCTTTTCGAATGACGCCGGCGGAACATTAAGGAAGTATGGATGGGTAAATTAAGCGGAAAGCCACCAGACGTATTTTCGTATGAAAGGAAATGGAACAAAAATATAACTGTAGGGTTCTTGCTGGTTCATTTCAGTACAAGAATTTCCATAGGAGATCTACGAATGTTATCAAAATTCACTAGTGCTTGGAATAGTTCTGAAATATTATTAAATAATTAAAATTATATTGTTTTATTTTTGTAATGAATAGAGTCATTATAATATTGATTATATTGTAGTTTCCTTTCTCCTAAAATGTAGACTAAACTGTAAGACCGGCTTAAATCAGATACGGCAAATTTTTCATCATGGAGCAACTAGTAGTTTTATTTAAACCATGAAAAAAATAATCCACTTTTTAAAATTATAGAATGAAATCACGTCAAATATTCATAAACTTAGTGCTTGTGCGAGTGAAAATATAAATACCTCTAGAAAATGCGATTTGCTAGAGGATTTATATTTTCATAAAAAGTTTCACAATCAGAGCGCGTGACGTCGAAATGGCGAGCTAGAAAAAGTAAATTGCAACTTACGACGTTTCGTAGTGGCGGCACAATAAAGGTGAGTTAGTCGAATCCGCCTCAAATGTGGGTTTCGTTTTACGAGCGATATAAAATGTGAAATTCCGCCAGTCAGCTGGCTGTTGCCACCTCTGTTTATCGACAGGACCGTTTTAGGGTTCTTTGGAAATAAGTTTGAAGAAAGTAGATTTAGTAATGTACACTTCCGAAGAGAAAGAGCTTTTGCAAAAGCTCCCATGACTTGTCTTTAGTTTTCAGTGAAAAGCAAAACATAACATATTTTTATCTGCGAGTCAACCCAAATTACAGTTATCATTAATACAACAGTATGAAACATTTATGAAATTTCAGTTTTCTCCAAAAAAGTTTAAAGCTTTAGTAGATTGAAAGATGAAACCGTTTTAAATACACGGTTTTTTTATCACCTAGGAAAATTCTAGGGAAAATTCCCGTTTTAATATTAAGTAAGATAAAAAAAACTCATCAAGGTTGTTTGGAAACCTTCTCACAAAAATACTCCACTTTGACGAAAAAAATAACTATAAAATGGCAAGGATACATACCCATGTTATCAGTTGAAACATATTTTTTCCCGCTTCAGACCGACACAACTAAGTTCATGTTTTATTTCAGGATTAACAAAAAAAAACCATTAAGTATTTAATTTTTTTGAAATCAATTGTCAAGTTTATCAAGTTAAATTTAAAATTTTCAGGGTCGATAAAAAATTTACCGTTAGATACGTAAGTACCTACTGATTGCAATATATTATAGAACCCTGTACACAATTTCGATTGCGTACGACTGAAGTAAGTTTTTACTATTGTTTTAGGTTTCGCTGAGCTCCTGATAAAATTATGGTTTGTTGGTTGTTGTCTTTAGTGAGACCTGACAAAGAGCTTGTTAGTTTTATCGTAACTTTCCCTTTTGTGTAAGTATACGAATACCTTTACATTTTACCTTTTTATTGTACACCACATAAAACTTTCTTATATTTTTCAAGGTTAGACAGTCCTCGATAATTATGACTTTTATTGTTTTAGGATTTGAAATAGGTAGGTACCCTAAAATAGAAAAGGAGACCAATCGGTAAGTACAAACATAAAAAATCTATGCGACGAATTGAAAACCTCCTCCTTGTTTTGAAGTCGGATAAAATAATGTCGTACTTATTATTTTAGTGTTCGGTTATTGTCAATCATCGAGATTATGATAAGTTTCTTATCTAAAAACTTTTTTCTTATAACATCATGTTGATGTTTGAATGTAAACAGCTATAACTCACGATGTGTTTCGATGGTCCCGTACAAACTAATATTTTTGCGTGAATCGTAAATGCGCAGTGAAAATAGATACCAGTAAACTGTGAAAAGACATTGTTTCAGGATTAACTACAGGTTGTAAGAGTTAAGAGAAAATATTAAATCTCTTTCAGTGCGTTCTTAGGCCTGTCGCTGCTTTCCTATAGGAAGAAGGAAGATACTCCGTCCATCCATTCCGCTTGTCACTGAATTCGGTGAAGATGAAAGCTAACTAGTAAAAATACTCAATCTTTTAACCAACGCCAGCAACAGAACTATTGTCTTTTTATATACTCATGATCATTACACTATGATACGGACCATAAAAAAGTTTACGCGTATCTTGAATTATTGGACGTTGTACAAAAAGTTGTCGGATCCGCGGAACTTTGGTACCACTTGTAAAGCATGATTTACGCAAGTTACCAAGTTTATAATATGTAACGACGAATATATGATTAATTGTCATACATAAAATTCAGGATACAAAGGAACAAAGTGATATGTTGACGAACATGGGGTGAGGAATTGTTATTTATGAGTTTTTTTGTAACTTTTCCACTTTCACTTTGGAATCACAATCGACTGATTTATGGAGGGAAAGATGAACGATGAAATTTTCGGGTAATGAATTTATCAATGAATTTACCTACACGTCAGTTCATGTAAATTATTATAACAATTGCAATTTATTATAAGATTGTCAATTTTTAATAATTAACATTACTTTTAGAATAGGTTTTAGAATGTTACTTCTTAAATGGTTCAGTTTAGATAGAGCATTCGCGATTTGTTGTTTCGAGTTGGTTGATAAAATGTTAGGAATTCTAATGTTTCTCGATTTATCAGTCGAACTTGTTTACAAAACTGTTGTGCAATTTATTTTAATTGTATCCTAGAGAAACTCAGCTCTAACTATGTAGGTAATCAGATGCTTTGTGAGATGTTGTGTAATTTTCTACCGATACTTAAACTTATTAGTTTTCTCAGATTTTTACTAAAAATTTAGTTTTAATCTCCGTATATTAATATTATTATTGTAGATTCAATATAATTTTCTCACAATATCGCAATAAATACTTCATACATAATGCTTCAGTTAAATTTCCAGCGCTTAGTTCACACTAGCGAAACCAGGGTGCATTTATACAGCGGCGCATATATCATTGGTGCGCACATTACTGCAGTGATACATTGTGCACACGCCCTCATGCATGGGCCAAACAACAAGAGGTTGGACGGAAAATTTAAGAACATTAACTTATTGCGGAAAGTTGATAAAAAAACAGGTGAAACTAAGCTCATCACAAACTGCGACATGCATAAAACCAGTTTAGTAAAGTACCTAATAAATTGTTAAAAGTTCAGTTATTAAAATTCAGAACGGCCTTTCCAGGGTTAATATTACTTTTTGCACCTAACATTGTTTGTAACAAAACTAGATAATAATGGATTTTCAAAGGATTTTGCAAAAACTCACCTGCAATGAAATTCCATACAAATTTACTGGTGCCAATTCCAGTAGCACGGAAAAGTCGACTTTACTCGAAGAAGATTGTCAACAAGCATTATTGAGTAAAATTTTCAGTAACTTATACCACAAGCTCATGCCTTGTGCCGCCCCACCAATATTAAGGGCGTCCGTCGCGCCGGTTGACCGCAGCGCTGACGCGGCTGTGACGCAGCGCTTGCGGATATTAATTCACAATATACGCACCTTGCACGTTTCGGCCGGCAATCTGCGAGGGACAGTCGGCTTGCTTCAGCGTTTTGTGGTTTCCCTATGTTAAAATTAATTTTCAGTGCTTTTTTCTTTATTTCGTTGTACCTACTCCCTCCGGACAAGGCTCCCATGACTTCGCTCACATAGGATTCACATATAATTTTTCGCCTTATGACTCCCATGGGATCCTCAGATTTATGTGACCCTGGTACTTTAAATTTAAAACTATTAGTTACCATACCCTTTATATTACTGTGTAGGTTTTCATGTCCTAATTACTACGTCATAATAATAGTAATAAATCAGAATGAATAACAGATCAATAAAAAAGGTACAGTAAAAATTTCCAAAGTATTTTTTTCAAGACTTTTTTTTCTTAATACAATTCTTTCATAATATCTTGCAAGCAAAATACTTTGCACTCTTAAGCAAAGTATATTTTTCAGAACTGAGAATAATTTTATGACAAAGTAAATTCTCCTACATTTTAATAGAAGTAATAATTCTTTTCTTTATGCTAGAAGTAACAAAAGATTGTTATAAATGCATTATCAGTCTAAAAAAATGAACTTTAACAGTTTTGTTCTTACCTTTACAATGCAAAGAACTATCGTGCTTTATTATTCGTGATTGTAAGCTAAAATCTATATATATAAAATTCAAAGTCCTAACTGACTGACTGACTGACTGAGTGAGATATCAACGCACAGCCCAAACCGCTGAACCTAGAGACTTGAAATTTTGCACATAGGTTCCTTATGAGGTCTAGGGGTGCACTAAGAAAGGATTTTTCAAAACTCACCCCCCAAAGGGGTGAAACGGGGGTCCAAAGTTTGTATGAAAGTCCCTCAGTTTTGAAGCTGGGATCTTCAAATTTTGTATTTAGGTTTACCATTGAAAATTAATAAATAAGGGTCTCAGCGTTTTTAAAAATTCTACCCCTGTAGGGGTCAAAAGGGGGATGAAGTTGTGTATTGAAGAAAATCCTTTATTTTCAAAGTAAAAATCGCTAAACTTATAATTTAGGCTTATGGATGGAAATCTAACGCAACGTATATTGTTATTGTTAGTATTTCAACCACTATGGGGATGAAATGGGTGTGAAAAGGGGTAAAAACCTCTGTCTAAAAAAAAATAAGCAAACACATTATTTTGTTATTTTGAAAATCATCCCTTAAGGTGTAAATGGGGTAAGTAAACATGAAAATCGATGTGGATGTCGTTCTTGAGGTTTCATGAGATGGTGATTGCGAAAATGACATTTATTTTGAAGTCCAACACGGTGGACATGATTGGACCTGGACATGCACATCCAGGGGACGGGGACAGGGACGGGAACGGGAACGGGAACGGGAACGGGAACAGGATACTAATATCTCTGAAAACAATTCTAAATATTATAAACTAGCTTCCGCCCGCGACTTCGTCCGCGTGGACATTCGATAAAATCCTCATGTTTAATTTCAATAAATTCTGATCAGCCGTTTTTACGTGATTAGGCGGGTCTCCACCAAGCGAGCAGCCTCGTGCGAGGCCCGTGCGGCAAACGTCCTGCCTCGCGAGGCAGCGCGCTTGGTGGGAACCCGCCTAATCACGTAAAAACGGCTGATCAGAATTTAATGAAATTAAACATGAGGATTTTATCGAATGTCCACGCGGACGAAGTCGCGGGCGGAAGCTAGTTAAAAATATAATAGTTAAAGTTTTTAAATTTGAGATTTTTGCATTCACAATGCTATTTTTACACAATACTAAATAATATACTAGAAAAAAAATGGACCGGATATCCAAAGGTCGCGGGTTCGATTCCCGTCTGAGTATTGATCTGGTGCGAGTCGTATTTTTTCTAGTATATTATTTAGTTAAAGTTTTGTAACTAGCCACTTTTTTTGTATACTTTAATGGAACTATAGGTCTTTTTTGGATCCATTTAACATTGCAAAATAATTGTATTATGACCGTTTGTTTCCTTAATAAAAAAATTAAAAAAATTGTTCATTACCGGCGGGTCTACCGCCTAACTCTATTGCTTTGAATATTGCTTTGGTTTATGACGTCAGTGCACTGTCCGTCCTTGTCACCGTGTTATGATATGACAAGGACGGATAGAGTATTGCTATCGCTTTGGCTATTGCTTTGAGATAGGCGGTTGGGCCCCCGTTCGTAACAGCTAGTAGTTTATTAATTTGCGATGCATAAAAACATCAAACCGCAAACTCATTTTGAGGAATTTAATCCTCATTCGAGAATTTAAAGAACCGTTTTTCTTATCATCATAGTTACTTACATTTGATTCTACTTAAATATGTGGACCAAGAACAAAATTACCGCTCTACTGAAAGATAAATAATAAGACCATGCAAAAGCATAAAACGGTAATGCATATTTTAAAGCCGCCATCTTCCCCAACCGTCTCCCAAAGCAATCCGTCCCCGATAATTGCCGTGATAATTGGTTCAGGGGCCATAAAAAGCGGAAAGTCTGCCCTTTGCGGCTGAACTTATTTATATGCTAATGCGACACGCACGCCAAGGCACCTGCCAATTATGAGGACAGCGTTTGCACCCTTGTGCATTTCCACGGAGTTTTCTGCATGGAAATTAGACGGATTCCGCTAGCATACGGGAGATGTTCTGCGGGAAATGATTCATAGTGAAGATTGAACAGTGAAGAAATTGACAAGCGTAGTGGCACCTGTAGCACTTGGTCAAATGGAACTTGGCCGCCATTTTGATTTTAATTTGCTGGTCACAGTTATAAGTTACCAACCAACAAGAAATTGGTTAGGTTATGTACCTATTGATTGTATGTTTATTGAATGTAAAATAGTGACCGAGTATTGATTGGGAAAAAATATCGACTTATGCTCCATAGCCCCCGGGGGTCAGTTTAATATAAAAAATTAAAAAAATATTTATATTGATTTTGGGGCAATGGGTACTATTTATAGGGGTCAGAAGGGAATAAAAAAGAAAATTAATAAAATATTAAACTGCCCCCGGGGGCGATGGAGCATAAGTCAAAATATGACCAACCATCCAGCAATGTAACTCAGAAAAAAAACAGACAAGAAAGATTTTGCTTTGTTCTGCTACGTAACTACGGTTAACTGACTACGAATAACGTTGCTACGAAGCAACGAAGTACAAACGTTACAATGACGTTACCTAAAACAAATCTAAGAATCTCGTGCTAACACGACGTGTCGCATTAACGTACCGTCGTGCTTCCTAACAACGCTTTTCACGTTAAATTATAATTTAAGTCTCTGTTAAGTTTGTGGACGTTTTTCTTTTGACTTATTATTTACAGTAAATAACTTTTTTCTTTTTCAAACAAACACTTAGTTAACCTTTGACAACACAATCAAATAACTTATTAGGTATATCTATCGGAGCGAGAGCGTTAATGCTGGTGATTAATCGGAACAGAATTGGTGCAGGCTGAATACCTACGACTAAACCTTTATGTTGTTAAACTCCTTTGATTATGGTAATGGTTGACTGGCTGGTTGGAGAAATGTCAAGCAAGCGTTACGTCAGTTTTGACATAACGTTGGAGTGTGGTCTGTGGTTGGGCCCGTCTTCGCTCGGATAGCTATTCTGTGAGCTCAGTGTAAAAAGATGGAGGTTATAATATTGGAAAATGTAGATTATTGAATATTGCGAGTTGTGTTGTGATTCATTCATGGAGAATCGTGAAAGGCCTCGGAACTCACTGCGTTTCTTTAATCAGTCTTCATCCTCACAATGCTATAGTTAACAGTCAACTTTAATTATGAAATTATAATAAAATAGGATTAGAGGAAACGTCTGCGAGTTTATTTTAGAAAAATATGCCACAATCAAGAATAACTGATATCGACAAGAAATACTTGAGAAACCCAAAGGTCTACTCCGACATATCTATAAGTGTAACTTAGTATTAAGTGGCCCATATAAATGTAAAATTAAAGTAAAATGCATACTGGTACAAGGTTCACTATAACAAGGCGAACATTGTTGGTATAAGTTTGAAAGTGAAATACCAAAACATTTTCCAGCGAGCAACTATTGTTGGCATGGCTCAACAAATTGTTGTGTTATCACAGAGCGCTCTTTCGGAAGCTCGAAGAATACTAACGGCCGTACGGTAAAAACGGTTGAAATGACAAATTAAATTTACTCTAACAGGATTAGTCTAAGTAAAATAGTAACACTATCTTACATATATCAGAAGACCACTGTAAAATATCACTATTTATATTTTGGTATTGTTGTGTTCCTGTACACAAGTAAACAAGAATAAAGGATTATAAAATGTCTTTGCAAATAATGTACCTACGTAAGTATAGGCTTTTTCTATGTCACAAGGGCGGTATTTCGCATCGCGAGAAAAGTGAATTAATGATACTAACTATTTAATATTGAAGTTATTTTATCGTTCTTATTACACGACGCGGTTTCCCGTGGTGGATCACAGTTGGAAGAAAATCAACCGATAACCGCAGGGAAGAGAGAGTTTTTGGCGCCATTTTGTCCAGTTCAGTT
The DNA here is from genome assembly GCA_950108535.1 of Agriphila straminella. NCBI lineage: Eukaryota > Metazoa > Arthropoda > Insecta > Lepidoptera > Crambidae > Agriphila > Agriphila straminella. Next base: position 15,825,497 of record OX467321.1, read on the forward strand.
TGGTGGCTATTTTAATTATTTGCAAATTGTTTCATAGTGGATTTTGTGTCTTAAAATCGGTGCAGTATTGTGGTACAAGTGTCTTCGCAACTGAACAATATGTGGGATAATTGAAATAGGCGCGATCTTGGTTGTGTGAAGCTGAGACTTTTATTGTAGTGGTGGCTACCTTGGCAGAACTAACTAGCCATTTTAAAAGTAAACAAAAAACTGTGGTAAACTGTGATTTATCACATGTGATGTGAGAAGTTAGTTCAATAGTCAGTGTTAGCAAACGATAACAGTCAGTGTTACTTCGGGCAGTTGAAATATTAAACTTGTTTGATTTAAAAAAAAGAACGAGAAATTATTCCAAAGAAAAAAAGGCTAGACAACAAAAAAGGTTTAATAGCTGTTAAAAGTTTTGCTCCGTAAAAACAGAACAACATCGGCGGTACAGCGTGAATTTATTGTACCTTAACACCATTACCCGTAGTGCCATTTGTGTTGATGTTTCCCCTTCTACCCCGTGCATTAGTATTCATGGAAGTCAGTCGATCGAGGAAAGAATTCGCGGACCTATCTTGGAGAGGGCTTCGGAAACTTATACGAGCATCGAGCGATATATTTTAAGATGTTTTGTTTTGTTTGTTGCAGGATCGGAGTTGGCGTGTCGGTTGGGAATTTATGTAAGTAGGTAAGTACATTTGATTTTATTTACCTCTCAAGCGTGCGCGCTCACTATAAATGAAATAAAACACTTTTTAAAGGGTACTCACGGGGTAGTCCCCCCGTGACCACGGCAGCTGCAAAGATGCCGAAACGTCGGGAAAATAAAAAATCCAACAAAATACCAACTAAATTTTTAATAAAACCGCGCTAGTATCCGTCAAAAATTGTTTTATGTCATACTTTTGATTTTAATATAAAATACATTTATGTACTTTTTTCCAATACATTTTTTTTATTAAGTCTTGTTGCCTAAATTTGTTTCAGTTATGTGTTTAATTACTGCTAATCCAATTGCGATTTGGTATTTTACTAGTATATACTTATTTTATATAAAAGTGTTATTTAAATTGGAATAATCATTGCAGGTAGACTTTTTTGCATTTTTGACACCTTTATAAGATGCCGTGTATCATTTGCATAATTTAAGTACTTACAAATTTTTATGACAATGACAGAAAGCTTTATGTTTTCCTCATGTACTAAAGCACAAAATACATAATAGTACAAGTCTAATTATTAATTCACTGGAGTAATATGACGTTAACAGTTGTAACCATGAACGTTTGAGGCTTGTGTAAAAAAAATCATGAACAATGAACGCTACTGACTGTGTGTGAGTGAACTGAATCACAATGAACGATACTGTAGCACTAGCACAATAAATATGGCTACATTATTTCACAATGTGACATTAAAATCTGTTAATTTAATCCGGTGAATTAATAATTAGACTTCAGTCAGTTAAGAATATATTGACACTTTCACTTTCCACTCTCCACCGGTTGCAGAGTCGGACCCCCGTCCGATTTTGTCGAGTGCGACTGAGTGGCGGCCATTTCCTCCCTTCCTTTATTTTTTCTCCAACAACTTAATGGAGTCGTAAAGAATGGCGTGGCATTTCATTATAATGTATTAACTTTATCCGGGAACAATTATGTCGCGGAGGCGTGTTGACGCGCTGTTATTGTTTAGGCTGTGGCGTAAGTGAATGGTTTTAAGTCGTTTAGGCTCTGATTACATGAGTTTATTGGGTTATAATAATAATAAATAATAAATCTTTATTTTCTCATCACAAACAATAATCCTAAATTATACCTTATATTGTATGTACTAAGCTAGGTTTTTGTGAGACTGATGTCCGAAATGGGTAAGTAAATACCCAGATTACGTTAGCACAGATCATCAGGCTCCCACCGTCGGACATTTGTGGCAATCTAGTTACAAAGATGTGATGATTAAACAAACTATATAAAAATGTATACTTAGTTAGTGCAGAGTTAGTGTGTGTGTGTGCGTGCGTGTGTGTGTATGTTGTAAATAGAGCGATGAGTTTTATTTACATTATGGGGACGAGCAGGTTTTCTGTGTCATTATAGCTAAAGTGCTGTAACCACTGGGAAATTTTCTTTTTGCAAGATTACCTAGTGAGAGGATAGACTGAAAGACATGAGTTAATTTTATTATAAAGAAAGCTACCAAGAAAACCGTAGAAACGATGGGCAAATAGTGTATTACAGTGCAGATAAGTACAAACATTTCCTATACGCCGTTTGTTAATATTGAGTAGTGGGTTGAAGTTTAGCTGTGAATGTTTGCGTAGAACTATGGTCAGAATAAAAATCTGTCGAACGCCTTGAAAACCGGCGTGGAAACCACTCGACCACGGGGGTCATTTAATACTGAAAATTGCTTTAAGACTTAAATTCTGTAATATGCAATAGAAGACAACGAACATTCTCGTACAAAATTTAATACTTACTATTTTTATACCTATTTTTTGGGGCCGAGCGTTATTGTGAGCGTACTCACTAAAGTTTTCACAATCGAATGAATGTAAACGCATAGAAGAGAAACATAAAGATTATCTCATATTGTTATTTCTAGAAAATCCATTTTAAAAACTAGTGACAAAGTTCATCCATCCCTTAGCTGCGGTTTTAAATTGAATCGACGTCTTCCGAAGCTTTTTTGATGTGAAGTCTTCGATCAAGAATACCCTAGATGTCCGGTCAGAGTCTCAAAAATGGCACCTCAAATAGCGTCCCACTTACAAACTGGGCACTTATTTTGCACAAAGTAAGTGATAAAAGATGTGTTTTTGTACAAAATAAGCTTATTTTGTACAAAATAAGTGATAAAAAAGGTGAGTTTGTAAAAAATAAGAGGTGATTATGTACAAAATAAGGCCAAGTTTGTAAGTGGGACGCTATTTGAGGTGCCATTTTTGCGTACTGTTCGTGTTTCGTGAAGCGTTATCTAGGATATTCCTGACCGAAGTGTGAAGTTATTAAAAATGCGCTTCGAGATGGGACCGCCCAGTCCGCTCGTAGCTGAAACATCCAAGGATGTATTTGGAGCAAATCTCGTTGTGACACGTGACTCACATTGAGATTGAAACCAGTCATCGGTTCTTGTTTAAAACTAACATGAAAATACCTATCTAAGGTTTCCTACTTAACCCAATCTGTCGTGTAAACTCTGTTACATTTTGAGTCAGTTCAGTTAGTTACACTTTCTTGATTTAATAACTACGTTCTTGTTTGAATGCAATGCAACTAACAAGACATGATTTACCTAGTATTCTTATCAACTTAACCCAGGGGCGTCGCCAAGGGTGGACAGGGAGGGGCAGCTGCCCCCCCCCCCCTAGAGGTAAAAAAATATAGCCAACTGCAATGTAACCAAAGTTCTGAGGCCTTTTCCGATAAATCCCGCATCTCAAAACTTGAATGAATTCACTAGGTGCCCTTGACTGTACCTACAATTCATATTTTTACGTGTTTACTTTACTGACTGAACAATAAACTAAGATAGTCTGAAAATTGCATTTTTTAAAATGTATAGATTCTAAAATGTTATTAGGTGTACTATTTTCAAAGCAAGCTTTTTCATCGAAAAAGTAGATAATTTTAAGTAAATGCTTGGCAGCCAGTATACTCTTAATTTTTTTCTCTTTTTAATAAACATCGTATATTAAAAATTATTTCATTTTTACCAATTAAATGGTAAATAATTAACCGATATTAGTATCATATCACAAAACAGGAAGCAAATACTTTAGCATTAATGATACCAAAATGACTGTTGTGTACTGATAAAACTGCACATTAATTCCAGGATTAACTGGTAAAGTCGTGGACTGCAACGAGTGTAATGGTTTATACTCCAGTCCGTTGCGCGGCTTACCGGGAACTTTCTACTTTATGTGCTTTGTAAGTGTCGCTAACTTGTATGTTAACAGTGTAGAAAGTTATTTTCAAGTGTTCAGGCACCTTTATGATCTGAGGTTAATTTGATGTTGGAACATTCATGATTCGATGCATCGAAAATGATAAGCCTCACGAATGCACATGAAAATAAAACTCTATATACGCTTACTACGCACGCTTGCATAAACATCCATAAATTCAAAAGCTCCTAGCCTAGCCAAGAACTTTAAAATCATTTAAGCTTAACGCATGAAAACAGATGACGAAATTATTTTCAAATAACGGCCAAACGACGCTTCTGCGCTAATTCTGAGCGTTAAAACCAAAACCGTTGTCATTTAGGTTATATTTATCTAAAAATCTTTGGTTGAGCTATGAAATTCTCATTAAAATTGTCCAAGATTGGCATCCTAGGTTCTCTAGGTAGCTTTCAACAATTTTAACAAAACTAAGTATTCTTCTGTAAATAAATGAAACTGAAGCTTTCGTTTTATTATTGAAAATTAGCGCGATTGGGCCCCTGAACGAACAAACTAAACAAAATACTTCTGTAGCAGTTATTTCCCAAAAAATCCTACGGTCCAAGATTTTAAGATCAAATAGGTACTTTTTAGTAATTTCACGCAAATAATTGCGTGCCTAATAGAGTTGCAACTTTTCAAACAAGCACAATACTTAGTGTGACATAATACTAATGCTTCAGTTACTTGTACAGTACAATAACACTTTCCCAAACTGCACATTGGTAGCCCCCTCACGTGCAACAGTTGCGCGGAGCCCTAATCCAAGGCGTTCGGCGTGCCATTCAAATGACACTAGTCTGTATTCACAGCGAGCTTTCCGTTAAAATCAGGAATACTTTGTAACATTTATAGTAAACTATATAACCTGATAGATGCTTGGGATGCTCTAAAGTTGTTGATAAAGACCTTTTAGTTTGTCTTGCACTATCTACATAGATTGAGAAAAATAAGGTGTGTAGAAACTTAAGTATGTACATAATAATGATTATTTTAGTACGAAATAATTATACCTATTAGTTTTAATATTTAAATCGGATATATTTATCGGATGGACCTGTTTTAATTAAAATAACTACTTTGGAATCGGAGCAATGTGTGTGATGTTGTCAAATATAATTATATTTTTTTTCTATTGCTCGTTACACAAAAAAATGCCTACGATTCGAAACTGGGATCGTTAACTCAAAAGGCAGGATTGCTGCCGTTGCACCAAGCGGTCTTCTTATAATGAATGTTATTATAATAATAAGTAAGATAAATTATTGTCAGGATTCGTAGAATTTGTAGGTTCAAATATAGCTCAAGCTATTTTCATCAGTAGCTAAAACAGGTTTTGATACGAAAATTGGATTGTGTCCAATGTCTGCTATTATTTTATGGTTTAGGAAAATAAATAAATGAATTCGCACAGGGTAGGAACGCCTACTCGATAGACAAAAATAAAAGAGAAAAGAAAAATTGTTTAAAAAAACAAAAAAAAAATATTTTTTATTTTTAGTGTAGGTAGAAAAGTCGGCTCAGCCAAGCGTGAGTTAATCGCGGAGAAACATACATACATACGGGTCAAACTGAGAACCTCTTTTTTAAGTCGGAATTTTTTAAGAATTACACTTAAGACATCCCTTTTCCATCAAAAAAATAATTATCTTATTCAGTTCATGAACAAAGAAGTTATACGACTGATCATCGAGGTAGTTCACACAAAATCATACTATTTTCGTGCTTTTTTGAGTCGTCGCGTACCTATTGGCGTAAAAATGCAAGCTTAGAAAATACATTTTATATGTTTGGTGATGAATTTCCGTCAACGTGAAGCTCGAGTTTATATTCTGGAACAATAATATCTACGTCCACGCTACGATTCGTGTGTAGAACTTGCTCGTATCGTACTCGTCGTGTCTTTACGATATGCTTACGAGACGACTACGCTTACGAGCCTTATGTGGAGGGGCTTAAATCTATGATCGAGAACAAAAGCCGTAAGTCAATACCTAAAACTCGGTCACATCTGAGAAATAAAACCACTCAGCGTTCTCGAACAGCAGTGGATGACAAGACGCATGGAGCGATACAAACTCCTATACATCTTCGTACCGACTAGCGACTCCACCCCACTTGCATTCTGGTACAAGGCACAACAATCAATAACAAACTTCTTCCTTCACAACCTTTTCATGCAACTTTCAACCTTCCTGCTGAATCATACAGAAGGTTTTCCCTTGAGTTTTTAGCTTAATGGCATTAGCTGGATTGTGTTTTGTTCAATATTGTTTTCTTAATTGGAACAAATGGCATCGAAAGTGTTGTTTATGTACGGGAGGTTGCTTAGTTTGTCTATGGACATGGCTTTGTGTTGCTTCTCTCATAACTTTAGTGTAGGGATAACTTCAAAATGCAAAGAATATCTGAATAAGAGAGCAATTAAACTTTTAGCCGTTTATTACAAAATTACGCAAATAACATGTTTGTTTTACATGTTGCATTTTTTGTACGACCCGCTAATTAATGGCGGGATGTCAATTCAATATTTTAAATATATATCTTCTTTTGTTTAAGAAAAATAAACTGATCGTATAATAAATGCAGAGAGGTTAAATAATCTCCTTGCATTGAGATTTGTTGCAAAGAGGTTTCATATCTCTTTGCATCGAGGTTTGCACATTTTATAAAAGTGACTCGATACAAAACTATTAAAACGTACATACAATCATACTAAAATAATGAATATTATTTATTAACACTCAAGTAAATTATAATTAATACGAAATTAAGCTTACTTAATATAATATAGGCTAACAATAGGTACCTACTATTTAAGTGATTAAAGTAGTGACTTTACAAACTTAAATCACTGATGCAAATTCAGTATTTGCTTTCAAAACTAACATGTAAAATGTTTAATTAATAACCATCAAAATAATGAGAAAAACTTTTTTTTTTTACAAAATATATTAAGTAAAAGCACTTACTACACCAAACTCTGTATTGTGTTTATATTCTGTTTTTTAAAAACAATGCGACATTTATTTTGTTACCTAAAAGTCGACTTTTATAATTGATTGTTTTCTAAACACGTCTAATACTTATCACGATTGATTGGTTACTGATTTTTTCGATTGAAAGCACAATGCAATGCAATAGTATTTAAATAATATAAAAATAATTTTAGGTATGGAGGATTTTTTTACTCTAAAAATAATTTTCTTCTAAAAATTGAAATAAAATATTCCAACAATTTCCATAAACGCATTACATGCAACAGTAGAAGTTTCTCGCTAACTTTGTGAATGAGTTGCGACGCTACTGAGCTCGACTTTAAGTTTAAATAAGCAAAAAGTTTTAAAATATTGTTATGTCGACATTTAACTATGGCTTCGAAAATTCCTTCTAATTTTTAGAAAAACCGAAAGATACTACTGCAGCTGTTGTAACATAGATAAGGCTATTCATGCATACTGCATTGTACTCTCCCCGCCAATTACTAATGCGCAGGAACCTTGTCACATCCACATTAACGCCATCTGCAACTAAAAATGGTACCTATGAAACAAGAAAATTCTAATTGGTAATTTAATATATTAATTACTTATTGAATTATTATTTTTAATAGGATAGTATTTAAATATATATTATAATACTTATTTTTTTTCCTTTTTGAGGTTAAAGAAATGGCCTCCAGGCTCATTAGCAATTGGCAGGGATAGTACTTAGATAGAAATACCACAATACTTATTTGTCTTCCTTATAATTAAAGCTAAAAGATAGTTTTAAAGACAGGTGTCACTTTCGTTTATAACTTGTGATTTTTCAAAAAACAAGTTACAAAATATTTCAAAAGTTGGATTTTTTAACACCTGTTTAACTTAGACACTGTCACTTTTTTGACAATATTGTTTGAAAGAGACAGTATCACATTTAAAAAGTGTCTTAGTTAAATAGGTGTTTAAAAATCTTTTTTAAAACACGGATGATGTTCAGATTTTTTTATAACGGTAATTGTAGACCCCATTTACCTCTTCACCCTAACCGTTTGTCGATTTTATAAAGACAACACCACGGTTAAAATATCTGCTAGCGGACTTGACATTTCTGATAAATAAACCAATATTTTTGCAGGTAGAATATTAATAGAAAGTCACTTGGTGCATTTTGATTAATACCCTAGAAAATGAAGGTGAAAATATTGTTTACTACAATTTACGAGTATGTCTCATAGAAAAAATACTATGATAATTTTCTTGAATAACCTTTGTTCTGTCTGTGGTAATCCTGACCAATTTTCTTGGTGTTGTGTCTAATATTGTATTTGGAAAATTGTTGAAATACTTTGTTGAATCAACTTCAACAAGTAGCAACTTCGTATTAAATTATTGCGATAATTAATTTCATATAGAAATAAAATAAGACAACAGTTTCTGTTTCTAAAGTATCGTGGTAATTGGAAACAACGACTTGTCACAGACACCGAGACCCGATAGAAACATTTAGTTCCATGAAAACCATGAAAACCCATGTCCAAGCCACTTGACCAAGGAGGTCATCGTTTTTAAATCTGTTTTCTTTTGTCATAAAGAAATTTTAATGTTGTATCTCTAAACAAACGTGACAGTAGCTCCACACGTGGCAACCCTGCATACCCCATTTTCCGTGCAGTATAATAAAACAGATCCACATTAATTAGCCTTGTATCTGCTTTCTGATTAAGAGTGCAGTGGCGGAACGGAGGGGTCAACTTTAATTGGCGGCGTTGTATTTTAGATGTGCGATACCGGACTTAATGAATACACTGTGTGGACAGTTCCGTTGTTCTACCATAATTGCGGTAGTCTGTGGGATTGGCTACTTGGGTGGCGGTACTTGATGGCTGTTGTTCTGCTGGCCGAGTTTCTTGTGTTGTGGCACGATTGCGAATATGGAATTACATGAACAGATCACTGGTTAGTTTGAAAATATGGGTAGATATTTACATACCACAATTATCGGCAGAATTCATACTTATGTCGTGCTTGTAATAGCTTTAACTCGGCAACGCGTCAGGCGGACTTGGATCTTTTTGCGACAAGTGAAGCATCGGTCAAGCGTATTATGAGTCTCAGTTTCTTCAATGCGACCTAATTGTGTAATTGTAAGATAATTAAGTATTAAGATAGTGCTCGTTAAGTGTATTTTGCTTTATATTTGTGATGACCTATAATTGGCTTTCTGTTACTATTTAAGTTTTGTTTTATGTTATAGTAGCTGTTGGTCGTCCGAAATTAAATAAATTAAATTAAATTAAATAAATACCTACAATGCTCTTAGAGCCACATGTCATTGTATTCCGTCGTTGTGACAATACAGCAAAGTATTTTTTTTACATTTCACGTACCTTACCTGAAAAATGGTTAAAGATAATATCCAGATTCAATCAAAGAAGCCATCTTAATTATTTTTGTAGGAACTTTCACTCACAAGTAACGGGTTTAAGCTTCACAAGTTCACATTACGAGTATGATTATGGTGTTTTATTATTTATTAAAATTTTGTTTTGATTGGTAATTTTATTGTTAACTTATGGAGACTGCCTGAAATAAAATAATTTTATTTTTATTTTTATTATTATGTACCTAAACAAACTGTTAGTTGTATGTCCATTCCTTATCATGGACACAGAGTTAGAAACAAAGGAACACATGGTGGAAAGTTCCATTTTCTAAATTTCAGTCACAACAAAAGATACAATTATTGTCGAACAAAACGAGATTCAATCGTATCACATACGATTTGCACGTATAACCGTGTCAGGCACAGTATAGATAAATACCAGTAAACATCTTCATACAAAATGGATGAGGCGAGTTTACGTGCTAAAGAAATCTCTGTATATACAGCCACATAACATATTATTTATACATGATATTGTAAGGAACTGCTGCATGTAAATATAGCCAGTGTCCCTTAAAATGGCCGTCCATGCAGCCTGCACTGTAACCACGGTCAGAAGGTGCTAACCCACGTCCGCCGTCCCATCGAGACCATCCCTTGTATGATGGCAAAAATCCCATAAACAATAAATGCAAAATAACTTGACCTATATTTTAGTACGACGTGACTTGCGTAGTAACAATTGGGTTGGTCAACTTTTCCAAAACTATTGTGAATTATATATTTTTTGGTAGCTTTTGGCTTTAGACTCAGGAATAACCTATTGCACAATTTTTATAATACTTCATTTTAATTTAAATAAAAAATTAAATTTTTAATTTACAGCATAGTACAATAAATCACTATTACGGCTGTATGCGTAGGTAATGCTTTTGCTCCAAAGACTTCTATGTTGTTGCTCAAAACAAAAAAGCTAAGGTTTGGCATTAGCAATGTCAACTATAATTATTATTGTCATGTCAGTCACAGTCGGCTAAAAAAAATTAAAAAACTCTTTTGTGAGTAAGTTTGTAGATATACGTGATCATCACAAACGTATAAAGCTCTTTGAGGACAATTCCTGTTTTATCCTCTGCACCACGTCTCTTTCAAAGGCATGGTGATTGTAAATGTTCTGCGGATGGTCACGTCTATATTTCAAACAAAACGGAACAATGCAGTGTAGGTACTTCATCGGCGTATTAAGCTGCATCGGCGTAATAAGCTGGATTATGGATTTCATCAAGCTGATTCATTTCCAATAACTGAACAAGAAAAACACTAGAAAATCACAGTAATAAGCTGATAAACAAACAACAACATTAGATCGTGATTATGATTATACTCTTTGTCACGGTCTGTCAAATCTGTCAATAAGTTTTTTTAATCAGTAAATGCAAAGGAACTTCGTTTCAGCTGTACGTTTGATATTTTATCGCCATAATAATATAAAAAAATATATTTGGTTACAAAGTAAAATAAAAAAAATATAATATTATTTTCTCTATTCTTTAAACTTGTGCTATCAAAAAAATATATAAAACAATTCTCTTCGAAAAAGTTTACCAACCCCATTATTTTAGGCACAAAAATGTTTAGTGCGAAAGCTTCATTGTCTATGGTTGGGTTCAAGTTCTATTGCGCAAACTGTACGTACACCATCTTCAGTGAACATCCCCGATGCACCACATAGCAAGGCAGTCTCAACTCAAGTCTCAACAATGCCTTGAATGTGTTGTGACATCATCAGGGACAACTTATGTACGTTGGTATATATCACAAAATCAGTTCTGTATTGTTCAGTGAATGGAAGTTATAAGAGTGTTTACGTAATCGAACGGTATTATTTAACGAGACAAAATACTGCGACTTATTTGTTCTATGTCAGGTGTACACGTGAATGCACCCCCCACTTTCGGGGCTCGCGTGTGGGGGGTAGTCACGCTGTCACTCAAGTGTGAACGTTGCGTGACCGTCATTACAATGTCCCGACTATAGGCTGAAGCGATTTATTTATCGTTTCATTTTCACGTCACCGATGGAAAGCTGGTTAGCTTTTAAAGTTAAATTAGTTCTGTTTTAGAATTTCATGTCTAAAATGTCCTATTACTCTGACTTGTGGAAGATCTCTCTGGGTTTTTTTGCAAATCTTTTTGCCCCCTGACAATGGATAAAGTAATTTAAAAGTTATTTGCAAGGTTTTTAGATAGTGCGAAGAAGTACTAAAGAGCTCAATAGGTACTCTATGATATCAGCAAAACTTCTTAATAAATATATGTTTGAATAAAAGCCAATATAGGTGTAGGTATATACCTGATCGTAGCCTTCAGAGGGTCTACTACGAAAATAAACTCACGTCAATCGGAATCATCGATTGATTTACTTAATTTTTATAAATACAACAAATGACTTTTGAAAAGCACAAAAAAAATGAAAATATTAGCGTGATTCACCTCTCAAACTTACGCGCTCACTAGACATGAAATAAAATACTTTTTAACGGATACTAGCGCCGATACTACCGCGCTTGTATCCGTTAAAAAGTGTTTTATTTCATATTAGCGTGAGTTCAAAATAGATTAGTCGTTGGCATACTATTGGTGAGACGAACAATTATTGTGAAATAATTCAAATGCGATTGTCATTTAGTTCCTAGTTATTCAAACAATAGGCCGCTACCACCGCTACAGTGTAGCTACTGTACCGCTGTGACATTAGTTCCGTGAATCGGGCTGCAGAGCTAACAATGTCACGAATCGGAACGAACGACATCAGTTTATCGTCGTTCGGTTTTCAAAGTGGGCCCTCAACTCACTGGAGCGAGAGGTGCGTGAGCCTCATCGCAATATCGTGCACGAGGGACGGTTACCCTGTCAGGGGAACATATTTGTACTGCCAAATGAATTCAAATAGAGCTTTTTCGTCTAGACTTTGAGAGAGAAATTACCATTAAATAACCCGTTTGAGAAAGAAACGTATTTTGAAAAAAGAATGTTTTCGCAATACTTACCTATGTGGGAATTCGGTGAAAAAAATATAATTAAATAGTATACCTAGCTAGCAGCTGTTTAAAACATAGGAAAAGATTTAATGGTTTGCAACACAGAATGAGTACTTACCTACATTTTAAATGTGTCTTAATGTTGTTGTCTCTTAAATTAAATTAAAATTTTATTTGAAAACTGATAACAGAATACAAAAATAAACAGTTATATTTTAAAAACTAAATAAACCATCCGCCGCTGTTGAAAACAAACCAAAATGACACTAATGCGATCCGCACAACTTTTATAACCTGACAATATTTGTGAGGGGAGTGCTATAATAACATTTGCGACTGCATTGTGCACTGCACACTCTATTATAAATGCATAAAGGTCGTTTTCGAATGGCCAATGCTGGGGTAGGGTGTGTCAGTCAATCGGTTCGTTATAGGAACGTGCTTGCAATCCTTGAAGCCAGTTTGACGTGGATTACTGATTTACTGAGCTCGCGGCGGGCGCTATGGGTTGTGTAGGCTTCAAGTTATGGGTTATGGTAGGAAGCGGTCGCCTTATACGGCAAATTGCATACCTGCCCTGATTTGGGTGCTGGCTGATATATGGCCTTCGGTTTTGTTATTGCTTAATATTCTAGATTTTTTAAATTAATACATGGTTATTTGTAGAACACCTATAACCTCGCAGGAGTAGAATACTAACATCATAAACAACAACGTTTGTCCTACGACTATTTCGAAAAAATACAAAAAGGATAAAAAAGAGTTCTATACAAATGTCCGAATAAAAATATTTTAATGAAAAAAGTCGATTATTTTTGTCTTTTTTCTGAAAGTCGTAAACAAACGTCTATGGTGGTGTTTTATAGATAACCCTGTATACTACAAGAGCTGCAGTTCTAAAGGAGAGAAAATTACCAAAAATAACGAAACATAAGTAATTTAATTATTATTATTTGATCGCGAATGAGATGTTTTGTACGATTACTTACGAGACGACTTAAATTCTGTCTGAAATCTTTCTACTGAGCTTGGAATAGACACTGTAATACGTGGTATTACTAAGTATGTTGTGAAATAAAAACATTATTAATTAAGTTTTTAACTCCTTGCAACCTCTAGCAGTACCATCAACAATCCCATTCGTACTCGAACAAAAACTCAGTAATTATCCACGGAATTTAATTTTTAACGGGCGGACTCCCGTTTGTATACTTAAATGCGGAAGCGGAATCCGCATGAATTCCGCCCAAAAATAAATGAGCCTCCTTCCGTTTAGTTAATTTATGCGTGGACCGACTGAGTGTATTAAAAAAATATTATTTTTTGTTACCGTACGCATTCTGGTGCCTTTTGTAATACCCGCTAATTTGAATGTATATTTTCGGGATAAAATTGAAATATCTATTTCGGTGTGGGAAAAGTCGCACATGACACAACGGATCTTTTCGTGCTTGAGTCTTGTATAGCAAATAAGCTGCTTTTGGAAATACGTAATAGATTATTGTATGTAAGATAATATTAGTTTTCAATAATAAAAAATAAGCATACAATGTCTTTCTGAATAAAAGCATCACCTAAAAATACTAGTAGGGGTTCGTTATTATAAACAACTTTTTGTGTAAAAGCAATAAAGAAATCGAGAAAAAATGCTATTTCTTACAAAAAAAATACAGAGTTTTGTGAATATTTATGAAAAGCGGTTTAGCTGAGGCTGGTGCCTAGTTGGCCGCACACTTTGTTTTCGTTCTTCTGTTTTGTTTCCTACTTTGTGGCCAATAAACGATTTACTTACTTACTTACTTATTTACTTACTTTTTGCTGTTCTGTCTATTGTATTTAAAGACATTATAATTATTGTTGTATGGTCTGTGATTGTAATGGAATCACTACATTTCAGAATTTGTGAATCAATCAAATCAATATCAATAATTAATAATAATAATTTGGCCCGTGCATTTCATAAGCGTACAATAATAATAATATATTAATTGTGTTTATAGCATAATAGCAACCATTAATGATTAACCGAATGAAAAGCAAACGGATATATATAACTCTCAAACCGATCCATTAAATTACAGTATGAGCGGCATCAATTACAAAATTTATTTTCGCCCTGAAAACTTCATCAGAATATTATTTTCGAGCATATTTATCAAAAGCATTAATCCTAAATTAAATTAAAATAATTAAACGACGGGCGAGATAAAATTTCACACAGAATTTAATCGTGTAGCGAACTAAATGTCGCAATAACACCACACGCGGCTACCAACGGGTTATTGAGCGAGCTACTCATGAGCTCATAACGAGCTACTCACGAGCTCATCAAGAGATATGCAGAAATATTGACAAGCAGAAATAAAAACTAAAGTCTATGAAAAACTATAATTATTATATTTCCTATTTTCATGAACAGAGAAAAGAATTTTGCTAGAAAGAAAGTAATTTTGAAATCACGTGTGATAGAGACGGATGGAAGTAAAATGGATAGCGCTGACTTCAAATAAATTAGGATGAGAAAGGAGGATGATGATGATGAAAGATAGCTTCACTGAATGCATTAAATATAAAAAACCCTTTATAACCTAATTACATGGAAAAATCGACTTCAAAATATGAGCGCCGCTCGTTACGAGCGCGGCGCGCAATATTTTGACGTTAGCAAAATATAATATGGCCCCATTAATCCATTGGGTGGCCACGTGGCGTCGCGATGCTCACACACCCGTCGAACCGGTGAAATATGGCCACCGGCCGGCGACGCGACCACTGCAAGCGAAGCTAAGTGGTAGCTAACATACAAATTCGTATTCTAACCGCCTCTGTGGTGTAGTGGTTCACCCACCCGTGTAAGACGCAGAGGTCCCGGGTTGGATTCGTAGGGAGAGTACAATTTGTACTCGGACTGATTGGTGGTAGGGCTTTTTTTAGTCCGCCTGGTAGCTAGCTACCACCACGACAATTTCAAAATTGTTGGGTAGAAAAGCCAGTTCCTCAGTGATAAGGATTCGGTAAAGACCAAGCATTACCCCGTTCTGCATAAAAAAATATTCGTATTACGAAATGATGATGAGGATTGTGTGACCTTTAATCGAACACACAACCTGACGTTTACATGCCTTGCTTATCATGTTACAAGAACTACGGTAAACTTAATTTTAACTTCGGCCTAATGTTTCCACATTATCCCGTAAATTGGATTTGGATCTATTACAACAATGCTACTTAACAAAAATTTTAGGAGAACATTATTAAAGAGTGATCAGTAATTATGTCAAGGCACTGTCTTTTGGGTGTGTATTTTGTAGACAATATTATAACAACAAAATATTGAGATCGCACAGTTAATAATAAATCTATTTTGTTGATGACTTATGGGGTATTTAGACGGGTCGATTTCCCGAGTGACTTGTTAGGCGACTTTAGTCGAATACAGCTTTTTATCGACAATCGCTTGTAAAATTGAATCGCTACCTCGTTGAAATAAGGTATGCGATTAGATTTTACAAGCTTAGCGCTAATTGAAAATAATCTGGTATTTACATGGGTTACTAAAGCCGCACAACTTTCGCCGCACAGCGAAAATCGACCGTGTTAATGGCAATTCGGCCTAGGCCGCAGGTGACTGATCAAAATTATCTGAGCCACTGGTACTACGTGTTATCACACCATATTGTTACCTAGGTCACGCCATCAACTCCATAGACGACAGCAACGCCATTACCTGCGATTCAATTTTGGAAGCGACTTTCTTGGTGATTAAAGTCGACCGTCACAGGTGACTAAACTCGACCCATGTAAATAGCCCATTAGGTATTATAGATTTTTGATAAATCATCGCAAACAGTGGAACAGTATCCTCATTGTGGTCGGTGCGACCCGACCGGCATATTAAGCCAGCCTCATATATTGCGATAGAAGGAGGGTTAAAGCTAGTTCAGCAGTTTATTCAACAATCGTAATGACTCTTCGGAGGCCCTATTTGTATTCTCAACGAGGCTACAACGTATATTGCTACAAATAGTTGGGACCTTATAAATTGGTGTTAGGAAGAATAAGGGTTGGTTAATGAATCATTAGCAAATGCTGGAGAAATCAATAGTAACATTTGTATTTATTTATTTAACGAAAACTAAATGAATATAGAAGAATATACACTTTTAAACTTTAGCGTTGTATTTTATTGGATTAAGAACACAGGTATTAAACGCGTTTAAACTAAACATAGGCGTTGAACACCTACGTTTCGACCAAATCGCATCGGCCGTGGTCACGGGCTGACGCAGAAAAGGTAGGTGTTCAACACCTATGTTTAGTTAAACGCGTTTAATACCTTTGTTCTTAATCCAATAGAAGAATATTTTTAAAAGCTTTTATAAAATGCAAATAGGTAATCAAGCTGCAGATGCAGAAAACAATGGCCTAACTTTTTATTATGTATCAATATTAATTGGTATCTACCTATGTATACTTTTATCGACTAACTTTAGTTGAAAATTACTATTATATTGATCTTGTAAAATTTTAAAAAGGTTTTTCAACAAAAAGACGATTAATAAATTCACGTAGGTATCTATTTCATTCTAGATTATTTTGTACGTTTTTTATAGTTTGATTTTAGGATGGATTTTAGGCGTCCTTAAAAAACAAGATTTGAAATTTTATTCCATAAAATTATTATTTTTATAGGAACCTAATTTGTTTGATCATGAAAGCTTTGAACGTCGAACCACCAAGCAATTTCTCGTATGTTGTAGTAAAAATAATCTTTTAGTGCTTGAATAAAATTCCCGTAATAATATAAGCCAGCAAACAAAAGAGTGTAACTAGAAAATTGCCGTGTCGCAGCGCTGTGCGGAAGCCCGGCGATTTATTACGCTCAGCTAAGGCCACGGTTTACGTGAGGGGAGGAAGCGATTTGATGCTTGGTTTTGTTCTCTATACTTTATTACACAATTTATTACGATCAATATAACTGACTTTATTTTTGAAAAAGTTCCATCAAAATAAAATATGAATAAAATATTTAATAGCTGATCGCTTTTCCATTATTTTAAATTAATTATTACGTGAAGAAGAATCTATTTTTTATGTCATATTATATTCTTTCATATTTTTGTAGTTACTCGTTCACTCTCTTCCTTGCAATAAAACTAGAGATTAATGTCCATGTTCATCAGCCATTTTTGATGTCCCCACTGCTGGGCACAGGCCTTCCTTATGGGTGGTAAGGAGGACGGGCCATAACCCACCACGCGGGCCCAATGCGGATTGGTGGGTGTTAACGACTGCAAATGCAGCCGGGGCCAACGGCTTAACGTGCCTTCCGAAGCACGGAGGAACTCGGGTTAATACATTTTTAATCACCCATCCCATGACCGACCCTTGCGAACGTTGCTTAACT
Source organism: Agriphila straminella (assembly GCA_950108535.1). Lineage (NCBI taxonomy): Eukaryota > Metazoa > Arthropoda > Insecta > Lepidoptera > Crambidae > Agriphila > Agriphila straminella. The sequence continues at coordinate 15,843,251 of OX467321.1, forward strand.
TCCGCAATCGCTGGGTCAGGCGCTAAACCACTGCGCCACCGAGCTCCAGAGATTAATAAGAATAATAATTATTATAAAGAATATTATTTATTCAAAAGATTATTTTGCAGGAAATAATAAAATAATGATGACCGAGGTTTGAAACAGATTATCTGCTTACTGAATACAGAGATCATAAAATCCATAGCATTTTTTAATTTATTTTGCATTTGTGTTTATTTTTTTATCTCTCCGCTTTCTCGCTCTACACGGTAAAAAAGGATTTCTTTAAATAAGAAAGACCAATTTCTTGAAATATTTGATTATTCTAAAAATATATTTTCTTAAGCCAATGCAATATTTTTAAAACAAAAATAGTGCTCATCTTTTACTCAGACAATATTTTTCTTAATGATTAAGAGAAATATTTTTGTTTCAAGGCTTATTTAAACTTATATCAATTAAATTGACCTTATTTCAATCAAGAAATGTCAATCTTCTGGCATCAAATTAAAATTATCTGAAATCAACTACAAGTTACTTGAATTTAGATAAACCTTTTTCAAAAAATCATGTTCTTCTATTAAGAGAAAGTGTATTGTTTATGAAGTATTATTTCTTGTTCTAAGAAATGATTTTGTTCGGCTTATAGAAATTTTGTTTTAAACAGAGAAATACAAAAATTTCGAAACAACGGAATCATAGTTTTCGATAAACACGATAACATTTTTACTTTGAGAAATTTATCCATACATCATGGTCTGACCCGCGGTGTTAAGATTTTTATCCAGTTCTTTAAGTAGTTGGACTTAATTTTGTTTTGTCAAGCTCAATCGGGTTTGTTTGTTGGTTGGTTGCCTCTGGGTGTCGCGTCCTACTTGGAACGGCTTCCCGGACTCCACTCCTCTTTCGAGCACTTTTATTTACCTTGATTTTTTGTAGACCGCGCCCACGTTGTTATTTTTGGACAGAAAAGTTAAATCTGTACTTTTAAAGGAAGGAAGTCATCGGTGTTCTCCAATTATCTCCACTTAATATACAAAAAACAACAAAATATACATCTTCATTCAATAGACAAAATCTCAATTTTCCATTTAATTTTTTTCATCAAAAATCAGTAATTACTTAGGCCAACTAAACATTTACTTATGAGTAAAATAATAATGTAAGGTTAGTCTACAAGAGATATAGAAGATTTTCGTATCAAGAATACATTTACTTGACTGTACAAAATAACGTTGTCTTGAATGAAACAACACGTGTCTTGGAATAAATGTATTATTCTTGTAACAACTAAATATTTTTAAGAGTATTTTTTACTATTACGAAGAAATTATTGTCTAGCGTCTATAGGGAGAGGATCATTTTCTTAGATTCAATAAATATGTCTTAAGCCAAAGCAATTTGTCTTTTTTTAAGAAATCTGTTTTTACCGTGTAGTCTACCCACCCTGCCTTACCACGTCGAACGCTTATTGTACAACCAAAAATCCAGCTTCAATTTTCAATCCTAGCTCATCGGATTAAAGCTCAATTCACCAAAGGATTGTTGAATTCGCATGTAACCAAAAAAATCCATTTTATTCGTACGGAAAGCCGGAAAGCGGCCGTTCCGTTCCGGTGTCGATGCGTCGCCCGCTCGATATATTATCGTATATAAATTGAGGCTGTCAAATTAGACATATTGTTAGTTTTGATGTGGGTACATACAACCAAAATACAAACGCTTCACAGTTTTCACATCGCCATTCATTTTAAAAGTAAAAAATATTCCAAATGTTACCTGGGAATTTTCGGAATGTCCACGCGGACGAAGTTGCGGGCGGAAGCTAGTAAAGTTGATAATATTAAAACCACAGAACAAATAAAAACCAATCATTGAGATGTTTTGAACTCTAAAGATATTAATTTAAATTAGTCTATTTTACCAAATTGCATTTAAATTACGTATAAACTCTTATTAAGTTACGTTTAGTACTATTATAAATTCTGTGATTAAGTTAGCAAGTTAATAAGCAATCAGCACCATTTAAGCTTATGCATGTAATCGCAAAGCCGTTAAGATAAGCCTAGCTCTGGATATAGGCTATTACGCGACGATGGCGATTTAGTGCCTATTCAGACTATATTTAGGCTAATTACTAAAGTATAGATAGATAGATTATACTCTAGTATTGATAAAAAATACTTTAAACATGTTCACTAAGTAAAACCGGGCAATTGCCAGTCTGACTTGCGTCTGAAGTTCCTTATTAATTGTAGGTAGAGTTGTAATGATTCCCGTTGATATATAGAAACATGATTGCAAGAAGTGAAGGAATATCAACGTGAATGAAATAAAACCGAAAATAAAACCGAAATGTAAAAAAATGCACAAGCGTATATTTTACTTTAGCAACCATTACACGGGAAAACAGGAAGTGACCACAGGTACAGATGGTGTGGGCCATCCTAAGCTACAGATTAAAAATAATAATGTTTGCGTTAAATCACTAACAAGAAGCAAGTTTCACAACACAAATAAAAGAAAAATAAATAAAAAATTGTACTACATTTTATGAAAATTACCTTCTCAAAAAATCTTGGAATCACAATTGCAGTTTTTCAACTAAAAAGTAGATGCAGTTTATCCTTAAACCTATTTTTTTGTTACAGCAATAACGGTGCTTTTATATTTCATACAAGTTTATTAAAATGCAGAGGAGCTGAAGAGAGTAGTAAAAAGATAGTAGAACATTCAAAGCTGTCTGGTTATCTTTTAAAATAAAATAAATTATTATGACATGTTGCCTTTAATATTTAATCTTGTTTCCATCTTTTCAGTTGACTTGTCTTTTTATGCAGGCGGGTTTTTATTTTTTTTTAATTTATTTATCTCTTTTTAGTTAGTATATATTACAGTCATGATATACCTTTTTGAAATCCTTATAATAAGCCCTTTAATTTGACACCCATATTGCAGTACTTAAAAAAATTTTTTTTACTACGTTATAATAGCACCGTACAGCCGCCATGTTGTAACGCCACCTTCTTAAGAACACTTGGGCTGACAAGACAAATCTAACTATATCTTAATCATAGAAATCCGTTCAGCCATTTGAAAGATATGAGGTAATAAGGAATATTACATACAAACATACAAGATGCGCGCGAAAAACATAACCCTTTCTTTGCAGTCGGGTAAAAATTGTAGATCTATGTAAACTTCAACAGGTTCTTTCTTACTCGTAGATTTATTTTGAAGGTGAACGCGAAATACCAATGATGTCCACTTGGGTAATACAATGTGAGGGTTTTCGAAGCATTTCGATAAAAAATAATGATTACTGACAGATTCAAGTAACGACGTGTCTAGACTAAACCATTTGTTCTAGGCACGGTGGAAACACCTTTTTTCTAGATAAACGCTTTCTGACGTTGCTGAAAGAAATTCTCTTACAAAGGTACATGACAGGTGGAATTTTGTGGGTGAAATGTATTTATGTGGTACATTTTAGTTTCTTTTCTTCTTAAAGTAATAATAGTGTTGCTGTACATTCTGTATCTTGTCCTCCTTTTGAAACTCTAAATGAAACACAAAATGCCATTGCTTTTTTGGTCGATTTTACGCGCAATGCCTCTAGATTTTTTTTGATGGCGTTAAATACAAATACAAATACTTTATTTGCCATTAAATAGGGTAGGTACATAATAATTGTTGGTGTTATAAAAATTAATCGAAGCTTTGAACCTATTTAGCCATATACAATAGCATGCTAAAGAACCATTTAGGTACAACATTAATACATTTATTTAATTGAAGAATATAAATATTAATTCTAATTTTAATAATTGGTTTTAACATTATATTAATTAATAATTAACATCATTGAATTTGCAAAACTAAATAAAATTTACTAAAACATATTAATTTTATTAATAGGTATTTTTTAATAATTGTCATATTATAAATTTTATTAATCCCATTATTAAATTAAATTAAACTAATAAATGCATCAGTTTCATAAAAAATAAAACAATAATTATATTAAAATTTATAATTCATGTCATTTAAGTTTTAAAAATTCGTCAATAGAATAGAATGCTTTATCTATCAGCCATCTGCTTAATGATTTATAGAACATGTTAGAACATGTTAATGTCCTCTGGTATTTTATTATAATTATATTGTTCTACACGCAGCAAAACCATTTTTTGAGAAACGCTTTGTTTTTGGAACCGTGTCAAGGATAATCTTGTTTGTGATAATTCTTGAATAAATCGTTTCAAGACGTCAATTACAGTATTTTTTACACGTAGCTCCATAATTATTAGAACTAACAGTTTTTTTCTAAAGCTCTACTTTGTGATAGGAATATTAACCTTTTGGCAACAAGGTCTCTTAATATTTATCAAAAAATCAATTGTTTTGTATCTCTATGTCTTACTCAACTTAACTCATCCAGAGTTAAAACTCCGATCACAAAAAGTATTTTATTCAATAAGAGGACAGGTTTTCTGTAACTGATTGTAAATTAAATTCATAGCAAGAAAATGTTTCTTAGCATCATTAAGAACTAAGATTGTTAGCAAAAGAAGAATAAATTGATATTGGTTGTGCTTAACGTTTCGCCGGTTACGACAGATTTCAATTTCATTATCTTAGCCAGCAGTTGCCTTACAAACGGCGGCAGTGGTACAGATGTGCCACAGTCGATATAAATACGGTATTCCGTCTTTAAACAAACCGTCCGGTAACTGACGCGCTAAGATATCTCGGTATTATTTGGTAGACAACAGTCACGAATGCGCTGCAGTCATTTGCAAAAACATCCATCTATGTACAGAGTACATAGCACAGATATTTATGAGTTATGTAGTACTTGTTGTGTTGTATGGTCTGTGCTACATAGTAACAATAGTAATGCCACTAAACTGTACAGTAGTGTTCAGTGTAATGATGTTAAAATTCATGTTTATAAAAACGAATTAATTGAATTTTTTAATCTTAAAGATAACAATCAATGGGCAGCCCTTGTGCGTTTATCTGTCGTATATAGGTAATTATTTCTAAGGCACAAATCGTCGGTAGGCTATACAAAAGGTCGTAACTCGTAAATTTAGTTGTTTTTCGTGAGAACACCTCGTAATACATGTATACATCGAACGAAACTCAGATTCGATCATTGCAGCGCCATTGTTAAAGTAAATGAGAACCTCGTGTGATTCGAAAAGCTCGACAAGACGGTTCTTCCTGTGGTTTGCGGCTCTTTCGATTGTCCTCAGAATAATTGAATAATGTTTTAAACATGAGAATCCACTAAATGTTTTACTCACGCTTCCTACAAAAATGTTCACTATACGGTTTTCATCCCCTGTAAAATTTGGAGTAATGCACGTGCAAGGTTTTCACAGCCCGTCGATGAAATACTGTTACCTATCTGTACTGTGTTTGTAACCTCTTTTAAATCGAGGGGTGATCAGTACCTCAACGAATAGTTATTTCGATGCACTCGCTCGGAAAAACCATTTGTCCTCCGAAGAGGGGGACAAATTAAAGATTCGTTACAGTTCACGCCAATTTCCCGCGCTATGAGAAACTTCAATCGTTTCGGTCAGTCCGCCATTGTTGCGATCAAACGGCGGAGAATCGTTGTTAAGTGCATTTTCTTCGTTGACTGTTACGTTGAGGGGGAAAACATGTTTGATTAACTGTTTGAAAGGGGAATTCGATCCCGGGATAACCTATATCGGGATTGAAAGATAAAAATAATAAAAAAACTTACCAAAATCAGCTCTTTAATCAACACATGAAAATAGTATGGTCCGACCTTACCCGATGAACCCGACTTTCGGGATCCCGGGATTGAATCCTCTATATTTGATAGAAGGTGGTTAATTTCGTTTGATTTTTCAAAGTTTCTTCTTTTCTTTTTTTGATTGAATCAGGCGTTACTTGGCGGAAGTCCCAAACCATTTTGAAAAATGAAATATAATATGCAGCTTACTTCCTTTACTTTACTTAGTTTGCGGAAGTAAGCTGCATATATTTCTTTTTTCAAAATTCTTATCTTTTGCATGTTTTGACATCTCGATTTTTTTATTTATAATTTTTATTATCATCATAATAATATTATAAGAACTATAAGATATTATCATAAGAACCGATGGCCGTTGGGGCGGAAAGGTTCTGGAATGACGACCGCGCATCGGACGGCGCTCCGTGGGTAGGCCCCCGACAAGGTGGACCGACGATCTGGTGAAGGTCGCGGGAAGCCGCTGGATGCGGGCAGCGCAGGACCGATCGTCGTGGAGATCCTTAGGGGAGGCCTATACCCAGCAGTGGGTGTCGTGCGGCTGATATGATGATGATGATGAATAATATTCACATTGATACGGCCATAAAAAAACATGGAAATAATGAAGGAACATCATAATTTCTACAAAGGGGATAAATATGTGTTCCATGTATGATAATTAGAGAAGCCATCGAAATATTATGAGAGCTTAGCTTATCAAGAATATTGAAGATAGTTCATTAAGAGACCCGACTTCAACCCTGCTCTCATTTTTCTTAATTTTGATGATTCAAATATTTATTACTTTCTACAGTCATTAATTTACATTCTCCCCTAAAAACTTCACAAGAAGAAATTTAACCCTTAAAACGTTCAAAGAAAAATTACACCAATTCGCATAATAAAGTAATCGAGAGCTCTTCGTGCCAGTTAGCGCCTAGGAGGGTTATAACGGGAATAATTTCCCCCACTTTGAGGGGAAGGTGGGGTCGCGTGCCCTTCATAAAGCTACGGATATGTTTTTCTATTAAGACAGTCCTTTGAGAACACCTATCGCCCTAAGGTCATTTATTTCCTCTATGACTGAGATTTCGTGATTAGAGTCAGTAGAACGTAACGCAGAATCTCTTATTAAAATATTTATGATGATTTTTCCGCTGCATGTGTGTCGAAATGAACACAGTCATAGTTTACTCAATATTTAAGTGGGATGAAGTGAATTCAAAATAGTAGAAAAGGGTAGGTCTTTTTGAACAGAAGTGAGCATAGGCATAGGTACATTGACGTCACAAAAATTTTTGAACAAAATGTTCCATAAAAAAACAATCTGGAAAAAGTAAACACCAATTTATCCTCTCGCATTGATCTCAAACAACAAAAAAAATAGAACAGTTTTGTGCAACAATAACACGCATAGTTTCCGAGCGTTTGTTTAATGGAAAAACACTACACTCTGTGAACCTTTAGGTCTAGTTGCATAGTAATGTAATGCATAAAGCGAGCAGTACTGTCGCTAAACAACATTGCGGCTTGCTATATGACTAACATAGGGTTGTCAGTTCGTCACGCATTATTAAATATTAGCAACTCGAGTGCAAAAGTCATCGTATTTTACAAAGAAACATGCTCACTTCACAGTCTATCAATAAAATGGTTTCTGCTATTTATATTATGTTGATCGGTCGACAATAAACACTCAATAATCTTCTCAATTTCTTCAAGTTTAACATTAAAACTGTTCCTGTTACTCGCGACATTGTGATATAAACCATTGAGATTCTCAACTTTTTTATTTACTAGCTTCCGCCCGCGACTTCGTCCGCGTGGACATTTGGAAAAACCCTAGGGAACCTTTTACCGGGTTAAAAAGTATCCTATGTTTTAATCCAGGCTATAAACTATCTGTGTGTCAAATTTTATCTAAATCTGTTCAGCCGTTTTTGCGTGATTGAGGAACAAACATCCGATGAATGAACGATCCGTGAAGTAAATTATGAGAGTGCAAAGTGTGAACTTTCTGTGATTTCGTTTAACCTTATTCTTTCACATCATTGATGTATTTAAATAACTTATTTTATATAATCTATCTTAATTTATTTCACAAGCAATTACAAAGCCATTAATAGCAATATCCATGAAGCAGGCTGGCAGCCCTGCGCACGCCGACCGCAGCCGAACATTCCCATTGGCCATGCGGTTTCGTCATTATGTCAATGTTAATATTTGCCCGCGACCGCGCTGTTCGAAACACACCAATATCTCTGCGTATGCAGATTACTCTCTGTGTGAATCTATCTACAGAACTTATTGCTTATGGAATGAATGGGGGTTTTAATAATTTTAATAATGACATGTTCACTGAAACAACTGACTCTACTGAATTACAATCCGCGCGCGATATTGGGTTATCCAAAAACACGGTATCACGCATCCGAGATGAGGGAACTTTTGTTGCAGCAACTTGAAGTAAGATGAAAAGTAAACAATTACTTGATTAATTAGTCAATTTTCACATTGACAAGGTTCCATACAATTTTAATCGCGCGCAGACTAAACATTCCTATAAGTAACGGACATCTTATTTTCAGTAATAAACACTATGAAACTGACAGCTCTCCTCGTGATTGAAAAGACCTTAGCCAAAGGTGAGCTAAGAATTGATTCACCAGTATTTTAGCCATGAGTTAGTATCTAAAACTCTACTTGAGTTCAAGATACTAACTCATGGCTAAATATTGGGACAAAGAATACCAAAGCGAAAGTCCATTTCATTAGCCAACTTTTTCAATATAGTTTTTGCTAAAATACTTAACATAACTTCAAACTTCATAAGATAGTCCGATCACGCGTAACTGAGCAAGTGATGATAAAGCAGTATGTCTTCACACAGGCGCTTTCAACAGAGGCATGCCTCATTGGACTTAATAGCGCATGCAATTATTTCATTCTCAGGAAAACGTCTTTATATGACTAAAGGTTGAAAGGGATATGGCCAAGTTCAAGAAGTCCCTTAGTCAACTTAGGGATTTTGTGCACTATCAACACTAGTGGTAAAACTGGTTATTATCTAGGTATGGTTTTGTATATTTAAGACGTTTATGCAACTTTCCTAAGTTTTTTTTCGATACACAAAGTAGCCTAAGTCCAGTGATTGCAGTACAATAATCCCAAAGTTTAAAAAGTCCCTTAGTCCATGATTTTTTACTCAAATGTCACAAAGAAAAGCGCACGGTTCGGAGGCAATATTGAAAACGTCATATTTGTATGGCAGAAAGTGGAAAGAGAAAGCACACGGCTTGAAGGCAATATTGCATGCGTCTGACGCAAGTTGAATTGAAAGTCGAAGCAACTCGGTGAAGACAGACCAAAACACTTCCACAAATGTGAAGTGGCTCATTTTATAAAGTGACGTTAGCGATATCTAGGAAGATCAATGGAGCTCGGTGAATTATTTGACTATTTATGCTCTGCAGAAGAAAAACAAAACATTCAGATAGGAGTAGAAAAGTAGAAATATTTGTTTTATTAAAATTATATAAATTTCCTCAATAAAAGTTTATGCAATTAAACCAGAAATTTTTACCTATGATTTTGCTAGCAAAATGTTTAAATATTTAATTAGACAAACAAGTAATTTCGCTTTTTACACGACTGCCCAAAAAAAAACATATGATATGTTTGTAGGTATGTGAGTTTCTTTATTCCGCCATAACTTCTAAATGGCTTAACGGATTTGGATATATGGGGTTATGGTTGGAATTCTTATATCATCCAGAGTGACACTGATTATATTTCTTTCTATTATCCCGATTTGGGCATCAAATGAAAAGCCTTGAACATTCCAAAATTAGATATTTTTAGGGTTGACCCAGATCTAAAGCACAGGATGCGTGTGTGCGTCGACCGAGACTATTATTGATAGCATAATTATGTTTTATGGTGATCTTTAATATTCAATGAATGTAAGCCTACTGCCCCATACATTTTCCCACATAATAAAGTCATGAAAAGTTGTTGTTTTTGTATATTCTCCGCGCGTCTCGTCTCGGCGGCTTGTCACGTTCCGTATAGTCACAACTTTTATTGCTTCTTCTGTAATTGTACTTCGATACAGAGTAAACAAGAAAAAGTTTTCACAATTATTATTATTGGGTTGGACTAGAAAATGTCGCGTGTACATGCCCAACCGAAACGAGTGTAAAGTCAAACGTATATTTTGACAATATTTTGTCACATTGATCTTATAATTATTATTTTGGTTTATAAATTGTTCGAAGTGAATATGAAAGCATGTTACCTCATTGAAAAGACGTTTAAAAAGTACAAACTTCATTTGAAATACAAAACTTAACCAATAAAGTAACTTCCTAAGCTTAACTTATTGCCCTCAAACTTATGATTAATGAAAAAAAATCTAAGGATTCCTTTGACAGACAGTTTCAAATTGGAAGACAGTTTGAGTGGCTCAAGCAAATGGGAGAGTATTCCGAACTCGCTCGCTTTAATTAAGAATGACGAATGACGGGTGTCAATCGGAAAATATACTTCGAGTCGAGATTGAAAGAAAAATTTGGATATTAAATACTGAAAGAAAGTTCCGTTGATTTGAGGAAATTTGTGAAAAAGTAGGTGGAATCTTTCAGAAACTGAAATCGAGAAGTGTACTACTTGTCAGTTTTGTTGACAAGTAAGTAGTACAATATTGCAACATGGCTGTTCCATACGATATTAAATTTTAAATATCAATCCTCACAGACGTATAATATTTGGAAGCATGGGGTAATAGATTTGGACTAACAGAGCTTTAATAGAGTATACCTAAAACAAAAAACTAATTTTAAAGTAGAGACAGAGTATTCTCTACGGTATTGGCGTTTCAAAGATAGTTGTGTCATCAGTGAATAAAATTATAACTCAGTCTTTTTTTTATTATAAGCCAGAGATTTTACGAAATGACCAACCACAAAGACAGCTGGGCATGGGCAGTGCCGTTTGCACGCTCGGTAAGTGAATTCGTTATCCCTTAACTCCTCAGAGCTCGGCAGTAGGAGAAAGTTTTTTAATTTTTCCGTGGATTAAGCTTTAATGAAAGGATGTACTGGCCAAGTATGCTTATTAAAGTTGCACGTGCACGGCTTATCAAAGGAGAGAATATTATAGTATCGTTTCGTTACATGATTATGACATAATTGTGTTGTTTTTACAATAAATCTACTTCTTGATAATTTCTATGATGTTTTAAAGGTAGATCTTTTAATAAAACGAACGTATAAAACGAAGAGTTGATAACTATAGAAGAGAAAAACAAAAAATGCATTAAAATGTTTAATTTTTAACAAAATGAAGCTTCTATTATTGAAAGTTTTTTTAAAATAGGTCCCTTTATTTCATTCTAATTACAGTCGTTATTTTATTTTATTTTCGATTTATTTTTAAACTTAAAAAAATATTGAGGTGAAGAGTTCGTTCAGTTTTTACGTTCTAAGGAGAAAAGTGTTAAAATTACATGTTATCATAAATCTATACTATTCTAGCATGACATATTTTTTTCTTTATTCCAAATCTAATGAAACGCATTGTCTATAATAATAATAATAATAATAATATAATTTATTTATTTTTAATTTTTTTGAGATTTTTGCATTCACAATGCTATTTTTACACAATACTAAATAATATACTAGAAAAAATACGACTCGCACCAGATCAATACTCAGACGGGAATCGAACCCGCGACCTTTGGATATCCGGTCCAATGCTCTGACCGCTGAGCTACCGAGTCACTAGTGACATCGCCGAATTTCTTCTAGTATATCCTACTCTTACGCTGCAAGCCAGCGTTATTTCACCAATGTGAGGAATTACCTCGACATTCAATTGAAATACCTTTCCAGATATTTGGCAATCGATTAAGATGAAATAGCTATATAATTTTTAATTTTTTTGAGATTTTTGCATTCACAATGCTATTTTTACACAATACTAAATAATATACTAGAAAAAATACGACTCGCACCAGATCAATACTCAGACTAATTTATTTATTCAAGTAATGTAACTCATTTTGTTAGTAACAATATTTCTTATAAACTATGTTAGTATTTATGTATAATAAGGATTATCTTTCAACTTTTCAACTCATCATTTTTTTTAATCTTTCGACATCATATTATTTTATAAACATAAGTCTTATTTTTTACAAAATATTTTTGTTTAAATACACCTTTTTAAATAATATGATGCTGCCTCTTTCAAACAATATTGTCAAAAAAGTGACAGCATCACATTTAAATCTAAGTTAAACAGTGTTTAAAAATCTTTTGTAATAACACGACAATTTTTCATTATTATTTCTGAAATGCAATAAAAAGTTAACATCACATTCATGTACAACAATGAATAAATTCAAGAAACATTATAATCTTTGTGTCGTAACCAAAAGCGGCTCGGTGACAGATCACACACGCGTTACCCAGTAATTTTCCACGTGGTTACTGCATTACTACCGCAGAATACAAATTATAATACCGCATTAGCAGTCAATTCTGTGAAGGAACTCTTGAAGATGGTCCATAGGGAGGCCAACAATCTGATACTAAAAGGACGTGAAAAGATCTGTACCCTTAGCACGAACAGCTGTCGAAAAAAATAACGCGCGTAAAATCATTCGATAGACAAATTTGTATTGGAAATTTGTACAGCGCCATCTATCGCCGATAAGCAAAATGAAATTTTCCATAGAGAATTGTCTATCGAGTAATTTTACGCGCGTTTGTTTTCTCGATAGCTGTTCGTGCTAAGGGTACTAAAAAAGAAATTGCGTCTAGTGAATGTTAATTAAAAGGCAAACTTTCAATTATCAGTGAGATTATTTATACTTTGGTATGTCTTTGAATAAATGTGTTTTAATTATTTACTTCTCAAGCTTACGCGCTCACTAGACATGAAATAAAAAAAAATTAACGGATACTAGCGCGGTTTTATTAAAAATCAAAAATCAAACCAAATACCAACTAATTACCGAAGTACTCTCAATAAAACCGCGCTAGTATCCGTTAAAAATGTTTTATTTCATGTGTTTTAATTAACCATCATCAAGCCTTTAAGATTTGAAATTAAAGTCATTCTTTGTTTAAAGCTCTAGAGACAATAATAGTAGATTGTACAACAAGTGCATACAACTCTGCTTTTCACTGCGATTGTGAGGAAATTTAACAGCAGTATTGCAAAAAAATTGAACTATAACATGGATTATGTATAAAAACGATGAAAAAGAATGAAACAACAAGTTTATTTATCTTAAGTTTAATTTCATTTATGCACTAGAGCATGAAAAGCGATTTTATGCAACCTTTACCCAATATAAAGACGAACTTTACGAGCATGAGAAGTGAAAAATATTTAGATACATATTTATTTATGAACCACTTCTTCAAGCATCAAAATATCTTAAGGACAGCATTTCAACAATCTTGTTTGGTGTAATTCGTACTCAAAAAACAGTAATCCTGTCTAACACCCAACCATGGTCACCCTACAATACTCCAAGTAATTTCACGAAAACCCGCTTTTAAAATAAATTATTCATTGCGACGAAACGCCCGAAGCTTCACATTCATTTCATTTCGGAATCTGAATTTCTACTTTTCTCTTTCGCCCTTTTTTTCATCGAATCCACCTTTAATTTTTAATAAGGATTCCGATTAGAACAGTAAGGTACATAGGTTCTAACCTTCGATCAAGAATACCCTAGATGTCCGGTCAGGGTCTCAAAAATGGCACCTCAAATAGCGTCCCACTTACAAACTGGGCGCTTATTTTGCAAAAAGTAAGTGATAAAAGATTGTGTTTTTGCACAAATTAAGCTTATTTTGTACAAAATAAGTGATATAAGGAGCTCGGTGGCGCAGTGGTTTAGCGCCTGGCCCAGCGATTGCGGAAGTTAAGCAACGTTCGCAAGGGTCGGTCATGGGATGGGTGACCAAAAATTTATTATCTCGAGCTCCTCCGTGCTTCGGAAGGCTCGTTAAGCCGTTGGTCCCGGCTGCATTTGCAGTCGTTAACACCCACCAATCCGCATTGGGCCCACGTGGTGGGTTATGGCCCATCCTCCTTACCACCCATAAGGAAGGCCTGTGCCCCAGCAGTGGGGACATCAAAAATGGCTGATGGACAAGTGATATAAAATGTGAGTTTGTACAAAATAAGAGGTGATTATGTACAAAATAAGCGCCAAGTTTGTAAGTGGGACGCTATTTGAGGTGCCATTTTTGCGTACTATTTTAGTTCGTGAAGCGTTATCTAGGACATTCTTGATCGAAGGTATTAACCCAATTGTAATTTTCCGTTGCCCTTATAAAGTAAGTTTTTTAGCGATCCGTAGCTGCTGTAGAAAAACGGCTCACTTTTCTAGTGGGTATCTATCTCCTTTTGCCTTGCAGCAGCTAAACTTATACAAGAATTCCGTTGTATTGTAGAGTACTGAAAATTTAAACTGAAAGCTGTTTTTTTAAGTTTAGCTGTATGTATATTTATGATCAATTTTGGATATCATAATAATACAATGTTATTCGACAATGTTTTATTGAAAAAACCTTTTTTATGACCTTATGATGCATTATTTTTTCAATGAATATGTTCAGTTGCTTTTTTATACGGTAAAATCGTAGCAAGTGACTCTGCCTATCCTGTTGGAAGACAGAAATAACGTCATTCATTTACTTATTTCTCGTAAGGAGAAGCTTGGTGACGTAGTGGTTTAGCGCCTGGCCCAGCGATTGCGGAGGTTAAGCAACTTTCGCAAGGGTCGGTCATGGGATGGGTGACCAAACATTTATTATCTCGAGCTCCTCCGTGCTTCGGAAGGCACGTTAAGTTGGTCCCGGCTGCATTTGCAGTCGTTAACACCCACTAATCCGCATTGGGTCCGCGTGGTGTGTTATGGCCCGTCCTCCTTATCAACCTATAAGGAAGGCCTGTGTCCTAGCAGTGGGGACATTAAAAATGGCTGATGGACATTATTACTTTTTTTAATTTTAAACTTTTTTAGATTTTATGCATTCACAATGCTATTTTTATATTAAGATTATTAATATAATTGAAAAATATTAGAAAAAATCGACTCACCCGTAGCAGCTCAGACGGGACTCGAACCCGCAACCTTAGGATTCCGGCCCAATGCACTAACCAATTATGCTACCAAGTCGCTAGCGATATTGGCGAAATTTTCTAATACTTTTCACGTTTCCGCTGTAGGCCAGCTAAAGGTGCGGGTTCGAGTCCCGTCTGAGCTGCTACGGGTGAGTCGATTTTTTCTAATATTTTTCAATTATATTAATACTTTTTTAAATTTGAAAAACAGTACAAAATGAAGCAGCCGGTCGATCGTTACCGGCATCCGATCGGAAGCGATCGTTATTCGGTCGAGCACTCGCACGCAATATCGTAAAGATTAGCGCGCCCGCTCACGGTATTCTGTGCTCACGGAGCGAGATAAGAATGTTCCCAACACTTTGTAACTAGTTTTAGATAGCTAATGCTCTGACTTCGGTTACGGTACGGATTCAAAATGTTAAATGCTTATTGTTGCAACGACAGTTTTTTTTTAATTTTTTTTTTAATTAGTCACTGTAATTTTTGTAAATGAGGAGATCCGTGGGAGAACTAAAGTAACCGACATCGCTTGAAGGATTGCTTAGCTGAAGTAGCAATGGGCGGGACACATAGCGAGAAGAACCGATGGCCGTTGGGGCGGAAAGGCTTGAATGGCTCGCGCGCACCGGACGACGCTCCGTGGGTAATCCCCCGACAAGGTGGACCGACGATCTGGTGATGGTCGCGGTGCGCCTCTGGATGCGGGCCAAGCAGGGCCGATCGTCGTCGTAGAGATCCTTGGGGGAGGCCTATACCCAGCAGTGGGTGTCGTGCGGCTGATATGATGATGATGTTAAATATTCACTTCTCAAGCTTACGCGCTCACTGAAACATGAAATAAAACACTTTTAACGGATACTAGCGCGGTTTTTATTGAAAGTACTTTGCTAATTAGTTGGTATTTGGTTTGATTTTTGATTTTCCCGACGCTGCAAAGGTGCCGAAACGTCGGGAAAATCAAAAATCAAACCAAATACCAACTAAGTACCAAAGTACTTTCAATAAAAACCGCGCTAGTATCCGTTAAAAGTGTTTTATTTGATGATGTTAAATTTTTACCATTTTTATTATTATATGCTACGTATTGCGTTACACTAATAATCCCCCTGGCAGATACTTTAGCAAAATATGGAACCTAACAGTTAAAACAACCCTGCAATATTTTATACACCACTATAACTAAGACCCCTACACAAATAGTGGGTTTAAATTGCTTACGATACAGCGTTTATATCAAACTAAGGTCAACAATATTGGAGATAATAACTAGTTCGGCAGTTAGCGTGTGATAAGAGGGCCTTCGAGTTACTGCTGGACGTGACTTTACTAGAGCAATTAAAGTTTACTATAGAAAATTGTGTTATGATACTGTTTAGAAAATAATTTTCTCATACAGCTCGTACAACTTATCGCAAGTAATTTTAGAATTGCATCACACATTTGTTAATTTTCTATGAGACGCTATGTCGAATCCACATTGCACTTTAATCATAATTTAATTCCATTTGGTAAATGCCTATATTGTTATTTAAATTTAAGGATTATAAGTTTTGCGGTACCTATACCTCCACTTTTATTTAGTTCACTCAACAGTTTCAAAGTGCATAATATTTTTTTCGTACCAACCCTAAGAAATTTTAACCCAATGTCGATAGCGATAAAATATTGCAATACTTAGATAATAATAAAATAAAATAAAAATCATTTTATTTGCGTTTTCCACAAGTAGGACTTAAAATAGGTACTTATGATTAGTAGGTACATTTGTATGTAACATAGTACTTGTGGAGTCTGATGCTTAGGATAAGCAAAAGCCAGTGTTCCAGGATCACCAGAGCACCAGATGTAAAGCCCGGATGTACTACTTTATAGTACATTATGAGACAAGTTAGCTTAGGTTGCTCATTACGCACAAGGCTGTGGGTTGCAACCCGAGCCGTAGGCGAGGGCGTAACTCAGCCGAGTGTGCAATAAGCAACAGCTCACCTCACGAGTTTCATACGACGTTTTTCAACACATTTGCGAGGAAAAAACAAAGTAATTTACCACACAGCAACAAATACGACAAAAACAAATTAATTATGACAATTATGGGAAAAGGCGCGCAGGTTTTTTTTTGTTTTTTTCACACGCCCAACGCAATAATATTTTTCGAACAAAGGGGTAAGGAGCATACAGCCTACTTCAAAATTATAATTTTAAGTGATAAAATGCAAATATTTTCATATTTTATAGCAAAATATTGTGAATTATGAATAATTTAATAATAATTAACATTTGTTTGACTTAATTAAGGTCTTACACATTTATTTATTCCAAAAATCTATACGAATTTTCAACAGCATAAAACCTCTTTGTTGTTACTAAAAAAAATTACTGTATTACCCGGCTTAATTGGGAATGCTCTGTTTACTCGCTTAGAACTTGCAGTAAGGTACTAATTTAACTTTGTAGGGTTAATTCTATTACGAACTAGTGTTTTATATATTATTGCACGCGTTTGTTATAGCTCGGTTTATGGCCCTAAAAGCGATGTATTAGGGCTCACTTTACGAGCAAGTGTGTTGAAAAATAAATTATAGCAGTCCTATATCCGAATTTAGTACGAAATCTAAATTACAAAATTTCTAACTAGTTAACATTAATGTTATAATCAGTGTTTATTTTTTGTGTGTGGATGTGAGTGTGTGTGTGTGTGTGTGTATTTGTGCGTGTGTGTGTGTGTGTATGGGTGCGTGCGTGCGTGTGTGTGTGTGTGCTCAGCCCTGCGACAGTGTCTTGGGATCGATTTATATATATTTAAAACACTGAGCACAGCACAGTCACAGTATATAAATATTTGTACACAAAGTCGATGAATCGACACAGATTTATTCAGCGCGAATCACTCAGGAGATTGGCTCGGTAATTTCATCAGGGCGCGATGGTGCGGTTTAATTAACAATTGCTAAAACAACGGACGCCATATTTCAGAGGCGGCCGGTGCTGCACGGATGGACGCGACACTATAACACTGTACATAACAGAACGAGAGAAATTATTTTGTGGTTTAAGGGCAATTTTGCGTTCCTACTATAAGAATACGAATATTTCACTCGTACCTAAAACTAAGTAAAATCAAACAAATAGGATTAATAATATATATTTTAAGTCGTCTGCAATAGTAACTTCGACGAATAAATATTAAGGGTGCATCGTGCGTCCACTAGCGCCGCCAATAATAAAAAATATTTACAACGAAATAACTATGTTTAATAAATATCTAAAAAATTTAAAAAACTACTATTTTTGTACGCGTTTTTCCTGATTGAAATATGTTTGTGTAGTTACAATCTGGATTAACGCCTAAAGTGGCGTTAATCCTTAGGCGTAAGTCCAGATTGTAACTACACGATCACATTCATACTAAGAATTAATGCATACAAAATAAGTTTAGAAGAAGAAGAAGAAGAAGAATTTATTTCGTTGTAATGATTTTTACCTTATTGGAGGCGCTGTAGTGGCTCGGTGCGCCGTTAATGAACAATAATAAGTTAACTTTTTCTCAAATTCCAATACACTTCAAAGCATAAATTCCTGAAATCGCCCATCGAAAGTCAGAATTCTAAAACCAACAAAACTCCAATACCATAAAGCAGGATTAACAATCTATTTGTAGCGAAGTGCCCCAATACTTTGCAGCAAAAAATGCCCAAAATTTAAGCCAGCTTAAGTAAGGCTCGGCCCCCACGATCACCGGTGCAGTAAAAGCTGCCATAATAATAAATACCAATTTATCCCGGCTAAGCACGCTGAAAATCGGTCGAGAACACCCATGAAACAATGTACTCCAATTCTGTATTAATATTGCAAATGGCCTAAAAGAATGGGGGCCATAAAAATATAGAATCTATGAAAGGGTGTTGGGAAATTGCTTGGGTGAAGTTAACAATCTAATGTACCTGTATGCTTTTACGAGATAATTTTAACATTTTTGCTCTTGTTTTTGGTATATACTTAACTCATGACTGCGAATGAAAAAAAGTCAGAACAAACTTTCTAGACTCTAAAGTTTTGTCTAATTGGGATACTGCGGCATTTGGTTTCGATGCGGGTTTTTGACAGTTTTGAACTCGTGTCATTAATTTTCGTCTCGTATTGGTGCCTACTTTAGCTATTATTTAGGAGTATGCATTTTAAATAACGGAATAATTGACATGTTTTCATTTTTTACAAGGTACCTTAAATCGAAAACCATTTCGAGGTTATTCAATTTCTGACACCGGACCTAATATGTACGGTGTCAGAACGGGGTTTTTGATCAATTATTTTAAACGAAATGTGTGGAAAAACCCTGTATCATCGAGACGAAGGAATATTAAAAATGACACTCAAATTTCTAAATAACAAATAAAAACACAGGACAAAAATTTTGAAATGTTGTCAAATAGTTTGTTTATCTTTCACAATGTGTAAATCACGTAATTGGATAATGCCTAGAAAGTTTTGATAAAAATACCTCTTTATTATGAAGATATTATACAATTTCATAAACGTAGCTTTTTACAAAGCACAAGAAATGACTTTCCTAAGCTCCACGATTGCATTTCCGTTACAAATGCGACTGCATTTAGCTCGTGTGCACTGAGCGCTCCAATCAGTCATTTGTTTTCTAAGTTTGTTCAACAAACTACCCACACGAGGGAGTTCAGAAAACAATAGTTTCAAAACTGATTTTCTTGCTGATAAGTTGCAGCTACTCGTATATTTTATGTGTGCAATATGGAAAATTTATGTAAAAGTCCTATGTTGATTATAATTTAAACGTATGGACCTAAGATTTTGATTGCGATAGTTGCTTTAAAATTAACAATCAATTATTTAAATGCGTCAACCATAAAATTTTGGAGTATTTTTTAAGTACCTATTGACGGTTAATAATGAGTGGCTCTGTAAGCTGTAGACTCGCTTTATGACATTTTTGAACAGTTTTCAAAATGGCTGAAATAATAATATGTATTTTTTTGAAAAAAATCGATAAACTGAATCAACAATAAAACTGTATAAGTACTTAATTATCGAATGCTCACAAAATTTCACGAAAATCAGTTGAGAAATGACACTTCGCTCGCGCGTTGAGCTCGCTTGGTCAAAAAATATCAAAAGTTAAGCTAAATTACCTCTATCAAAGTTGCTTTGGAATTATATTGCTTTCACTACCCAAGTTTCGTAATTTATTTTCGTATTATCGTTTTCGTATTATTTGACGACCTCCGTGGTCGAGTGGTTTGCACGTCGGTTTTCAAGGCGTCACCATCTCTTGAGGCCCCGGGTTCGATCCCCGGCTGGGTCAATGTAGAAAATGAACTTTTCTATATTGTCTCAGGTCTGGGTGTTTGTGATACCACCGTTGTCTCTGATTTCCATAACACAAGTGCTTTAGCTACTTACTTTGGGATCGGAGCAATGTATGTGATGTTGTCAAATATTTATTTATTTATTTATAAATTCGTTAAATCAAAATTATTTTTGGACAAGGCGTACGTAAATCTAAGAAGTGAATATTTGTAACTTAAGAGAATAATGGTCTATAGATTGTCTTAGTAATATCGGGTATGAAATATGAGCATGGTTATTTCAGAGGGTGGCAACCAGTTCATCAATTAGCAAGTTCGGATCCATAACCGAAGTTGGCAACATAAATGTCTTCGGATACACCGGGGTCTTATCGACCAACTTCAGCGTAATCAACAACTAAACAACGATATCGTCACAACGACTAAGTTAGTGAGTATAGTAAGGAGGTGGTTATCTTGGGATCTCATTAGTTTATATTAAAAAATACTTAATATTAACAGTAATAAATTAGTTTTTTTTTGTTTGATTGTTGCTTAATTCCATTTCTATGATTCTACGGCTCCACCTGCGTCTTAACGCATAGCTTAAAGCGTTAATCTAGGCGTTACGCAGATGTGGCCAAGACTTAACGGTGTTAATTTACAAACGACAGTACTAAATTTAGTTAACGCCTTAGCTAAAGCGTATAGTTGAACATTACCATTAACGTTAACGCTAACGCAGGTGGAGCAGTAGCATGACGGAGAGAAAAATAAAACATAGCAACAACGTCAGTGGTATTACCATCATGTATCCTTTTTCTCGTCTCGTTTTGTAGCACATTAGGTCAATAATTCACCCTATTAAATTTTCTTATTGTTGTTACTAGGAGCCCGAGATACTTACTACGAAAATAGTTATTCGATAATCGTGCGACATTCGTTGATCGATACAATTACATAGGAACATTAGGTACTGTTACAACCCGGGGACGGCCGTGGTATTTATGCACTCGCAGTCCCCAAGGTGTATTCTACTCGGCAGCTCAGATGGTCATGAGACTCGGGAGAGGATCGTAGGTTCTACCTTGGATGGCTGTTACACTCGGGAGAAAAGATTGAGATTAGGTCGCTATTCTAAAGTTCTTATTTCTAAGGGCGCCACCAACACAAGAGTGTTGGGATAAATCAAACAAATAAATTCTGGTTGAATACAAATACTATAATCAACAAATTCTTTTGTGTGAAGCACATAAAATCTAGAAAATATCCTAGTTCTTGAATGTAAGTACTAAATATTCTAGGTACCTAACATCACAATGTTTCCTGGTCCATGACCTGGGTTCAGGAATAAGTGGAAGCGTACTCCCATGAAGCTTTTCTTTATAGAAAAGTATTAACATACATGCATTTAAACTTAAATTAAATTAATTCTAAACAAATTCTGAACTCACAGATGTGCCGACATGTTGAGGTAAGAAGTTACAAAAAAAACATACGGAGTGGATTCCTTAGCTTACTCAGCCAGCCTCCAAGATGTTGCCTGCTTTCCTCACATGCTCCAGGAAAGGTCCTCAATTATTATGTGGGAAAAGGTGATAAGATGCCACGCGGTTGCGGTTCATGTTAGGTTATGGGCACATATTTCTTATGAAGACAACACGGAGATAAAGAATTAAGTTCTAAAAAAGGTAAGAACGGCCCTCTGGAACAAGAGAACACGCGATTATTACTTCTAAAGTCCCACAAAAACGTGGTTACAAGACGGCACAAAATTATGAAAACTTACCGGCCGCTCTTTGGATTCTTACAATAAAGAATGCATTTTATATATTTTGGGGGCTTTGCCCCGAAGAGAAATATTCACACCTTTACTTCTTAAACAAAAAACCAACTTATTTCATGGAGAATCTGCAAAGCAGTTCGCCTCTCCGAACAAAAAAGTGAAAGTGGCCAAAGTGTCATCCATGGACAAAACGAGAACGCGATCATAGACAATTACTACCACATTCTAGAAACTTCTCGAAATGAATGGATCGCTGCCGATTTAATTAAATTAATTTCCTGACTGATTCAAACATTTCAACCGAATACTGAAGATATTCTGTAAATAAACTTTATATTGTTACAATTTTGAAGGATATAGAAAAATGAAGACAACGGAACGGAGCGATTAGCCCGCTGGAATATGTCATTGAAACGTCAATGTCATTTGTCACCTGTCAAAGTCACTTTCCTTTTAGGTTGTAATAACAAACATTAAAAACAATAAAGAAAATGTGAAAAATATGCATAAATGCCGGAAAATACCCTTACAATCATGAAAGGCAAAACAAATGCACATGTATGTGAGATACGGTGAGTGACCAACATCAGAAAATACTGAAAGATAACTCGAAACCATTACATTTGTGGTGTTACACTTCATGGCCATTTCTTGGTGTCACTGAAAGAATTTCAGCACACGACCTGCGTCGAGTCCTACGAATTGACCCTAAAGTACAACACCACCATGTTACAATGGTGAAAATACCACGGTTGCGAATTATATACGCAACATACCCCCCTCACAAAAGCGAAGACGGGTGTGTGAAACAAAGGCCAATTCGCTAAACAAGACGAATGGTTGACAATGTACAACGACAACAAAACAACAACAGCAACGACAACTTACACACTAATAACTCAAATGAGCAACAGATCACCAAAGATGTCTCAATGGAATCCTAACCTTATTATTTAAAACTATTTTTGTTACCAAGGAACAATAAACTATCACTTGCTATTAAGTGTTCTTATTTCTTTCTAATTCCTTAAAAATCCTAAGTGTTAAGTATACTTCTTAACTTCTAATTAATTACATAGGGATAATACCCTAGTTTCTTAAAGTGTGTTGAAACACATTCTATTTTATGAGTGCACATTATAGTGTACTTACTTAAAACAACACGATGCTAATAAACATCATTATACCCCTTAAGGAGTGTTGAATGTAAATTCTCTTTTATTTACAGTTTGTTTAACAATACTGCTTTAGAATACATAACGTGAGTAACGTTCATAACCCTTTATGAGTGTTGAAAAAGTTTATAACCTACCTACCTATACTAAAAATAAGTGTGGAGCGGAATGCAGGCCGAGAACAAATTGACTATCAATACCTAACATAACCCTAAACACTTTATTTATTTGCCAAAAATGGTACATAGCTAGCTAATAATTTTGAATCACACACACACACACATTCATATTCTCATCCAAACATGAAATAACATCCATCTCTTTCAGAAGTCTCTATCACCCTTGCTCATTCTAGTCAGCATGCTCTCGTCCCCCATCTCATTGCACAGTATATTTTCCTAACTTAGTTTACCTATACCTAACTTTCTTAAATTCCTATGACCTCTTATAAAGAGTTCATATTTTAACTCATCACTTTGTAAGTGATAGAAATTCATTTTAATCGGAGCCATTTCTAACAATGAAAATTCTAATGACAAAAGAAAAACAAATACAAGTCAACACTAACCTCAACAACCGAGATACCAAATGTTGAACAACAACGAACGAAGTCACTTTCTAACGATGCGCTCAATCACCGGGCCACACGTTGGGTACGCCAGTTTATGTTACAACCCGGGGACGGCCGTGGTATTTATGCACTCGCAGTCCCCAAGGTGTATTCTACTCGGCAGCTCAGATGGTCATGAGACTCGGGAGAGGATCGTAGGTTCTACCTTGGATGGCTGTTACACTCGGGAGAAAAGATTGAGATTAGGTCGCTATTCTAAAGTTCTTATTTCTAAGGGCGCCACCAACACAAGAGTGTTGGGATAAATCAAACAAATAAATTCTGGTTGAATACAAATACTATAATCAACAAATTCTTTTGTGTGAAGCACATAAAATCTAGAAAATATCCTAGTTCTTGAATGTAAGTACTAAATATTCTAGGTACCTAACATCACAATGTTTCCTGGTCATGACCTGGGTTCAGGAATAAGTGGAAGCGTACTCCCATGAAGCTTTTCTTTATAGAAAAGTATTAACATACATGCATTTAAACTTAAATTAAATTAATTCTAAACAAATTCTGAACTCACAGATGTGCCGACATGTTGAGGTAAGAAGTTACAAAAAAAACATACGGAGTGGATTCCTTAGCTTACTCAGCCAGCCTCCAAGATGTTGCCTGCTTTCCTCACATGCTCCAGGAAAGGTCCTCAATTATTATGTGGGAAAAGGTGATAAGATGCCACGCGGTTGCGGTTCATGTTAGGTTATGGGCACATATTTCTTATGAAGACAACACGGAGATAAAGAATTAAGTTCTAAAAAAGGTAAGAACGGCCCTCTGGAACAAGAGAACACGCGATTATTACTTCTAAAGTCCCACAAAAACGTGGTTACAAGACGGCACAAAATTATGAAAACTTACCGGCCGCTCTTTGGATTCTTACAATAAAGAATGCATTTTATATATTTTGGGGGCTTTGCCCCGAAGAGAAATATTCACACCTTTACTTCTTAAACAAAAAACCAACTTATTTCATGGAGAATCTGCAAAGCAGTTCGCCTCTCCGAACAAAAAAGTGAAAGTGGCCAAAGTGTCATCCATGGACAAAACGAGAACGCGATCATAGACAATTACTACCACATTCTAGAAACTTCTCGAAATGAATGGATCGCTGCCGATTTAATTAAATTAATTTCCTGACTGATTCAAACATTTCAACCGAATACTGAAGATATTCTGTAAATAAACTTTATATTGTTACAATTTTGAAGGATATAGAAAAATGAAGACAACGGAACGGAGCGATTAGCCCGCTGGAATATGTCATTGAAACGTCAATGTCATTTGTCACCTGTCAAAGTCACTTTCCTTTTAGGTTGTAATAACAAACATTAAAAACAATAAAGAAAATGTGAAAAATATGCATAAATGCCGGAAAATACCCTTACAATCATGAAAGGCAAAACAAATGCACATGTATGTGAGATACGGTGAGTGACCAACATCAGAAAATACTGAAAGATAACTCGAAACCATTACATTTGTGGTGTTACACTTCATGGCCATTTCTTGGTGTCACTGAAAGAATTTCAGCACACGACCTGCGTCGAGTCCTACGAATTGACCCTAAAGTACAACACCACCATGTTACAATGGTGAAAATACCACGGTTGCGAATTATATACGCAACAGTACCTAATCATGGACCTT
Source organism: Agriphila straminella (assembly GCA_950108535.1). Classification (NCBI taxonomy): domain Eukaryota; kingdom Metazoa; phylum Arthropoda; class Insecta; order Lepidoptera; family Crambidae; genus Agriphila; species Agriphila straminella. Next base: position 15,868,701 of record OX467321.1, read on the forward strand.
CTGAGTAAATAATGCCACGAAGTGGAACAGAAATCATTAGTATATAACTACGCACGAAAAACTATCGAGTGCAAATCGTATTCGTATCGAACGCTTGCTTTTTCTTTTTTTTAAGCATTTTGAATTGAAACTTGTCCCAGGACCCCACGCTCTTCCTTATTTTACATAAATTTAAACCCACAGAATGGATTTATCAATCCTTACTAATATTATAAACGAGAACGTCCGTTTGTTTGTTAACGCCTTCACGTCTTAACTACTGAACCGATCATCATGATTTTTTGCAAACACGTTGTCAGGGGAACAGAAAAAGACATAGTGCTTTCATCCAGAAAAAACGTACAGTTCCCGAGGGATAGCAAAAAAAACTGTTCACGCAGACAAAGTCGCGGGCGGCCGGCCGCTAGTTAATTATAAATATAAACTTTAACAATAATTTAAGAGTGTAAAAAACTTGTGTCCATGTCCATCAGCCATTTTTGATGTCCCCACTGCTGGGGCACAGGCCTTCCTTATGGGTGGTAAGGAGGCGTAACGGCTTAACGTGCCTTCCGAAGCACGGAGGAGCTCGAGATAATAAATTTTTGGTCACCCATCCCATGACCGACCCTTGCGAACGTTGCTTAACTTTTGCAATCCACTGCGCCACAGAGCTCCTCTTGTCAAAACTTGTGTACTCGATAATATTTCGATCTAGGGTCAAATTATCGTAGTTTAGTTTTCGAAGTAGGCTCTCCTGATGGCTTGAAGGTAACTGTCGCCGTTTCCATTCTGGAATTATAAAAAATCATAATTATAAACTTTAACAATAATTTAAGAGTGTACAAAACTTGACATTAGTACTCGAAAGTTTCGAGTACTATTAGTTATTCTATGGTTCCGATCTAAGGGTCAAATATCGTAGTTCAGTTTTCGAAGTAGGCTCTCCTGATGGTTTGAAGGTAACTGTCGCCGTTTCCATTCTGGAATTATAAAAAATCATAATTATAAACTTTAACAATAATTTAAGAGTGTACAAAACTTGACATTAGTACTCGAAAGTTTCGAGTACTATTAGTTATTCTGTGGTTCCGATCTAAGGGTCAAATATCGTAGTTCAGTTTTCGAAGTAGGCTCTCCTGAGGTGGCTTGAAGGTGACTGTCGCCGTAAATCCTGCGCTCGCCGTATTTGTACGGCTAAGCCGAATAAGTGTGCGGCCGCCTGCAAGACCTTGATATTAGAAGGACCTGAAATATAGCTCTTATTTACCGAGGAGCTATTGAGACAGAAAGTCGTATTAATTTGAGGATCAAACGTTAGATATAATTTTATTAATCAAAGTACTGAGGAAAAGATATTGTAAAAATTTTACTTCTTCAAAACAACTGATGACCATAGATTGTCAACAGACTTATTTATGGCCATCTGGCTAGCTAACTGTCTCCCAATTTAGATAGCATCGTTGTGTTCAAGCAGTTTTAAGTCAGCCAGTTTCTAGTGGAAAGCATTTACAATCGAAATTCACTGCAAGATGGCCTCATTCGTGGGACGATCGTGACATAATTATCACGCTTACGTGCTGCTCTAGGTACCAATGTCCTGGAGACATTCCGCATATATTCCGGCGATCACACACCGCTTTCATTGGAAAACGCTGCTGCCGACTTTCTAATCCGCGAAAATCACCCAGTGATGCACCCCCGTGTAAAGGTTGGTGCAAAATAATAATATGCAACTCTTGCAGACGCAACGCGGTAAAAAACTTTCTATTACCAAAAACCAAACAGACAAAAGTGCGACTAAAACGGTCACAATTAAAAGTTTGAATTCACGGACTTTTTAGTTAATCTACAAAGGACGTCCAAAGTCACACGACACGCAACGAACACGCGACCGTCGCACACCAGTGATTGATCGCTGCGCTCACTTATCACTTAGTGCTAACGATATGGTTAAATGGCCTGCGAAAGGGCCACACGACGAACTTTTCTGAGGCGATTGTTAGACTTTCAGCAGACGTGAAAATGACGTGGTAATTTTCTTTATGGATAAAATATTTCTTAATAATGTAATGTATTTGTAGAGTTCATTGAATACTTTTATTTTATATTGAAATCCTCAGCTATAATACCTATGGGACTGATTGCAACATACATTACTAATCAAAAGCAGGGCTTTAGTGGATGACAAACTTATCACAAGACTACAGTGGTTTTCAAATAGGAACTGTATAAAACTTTTGTATTTCTTAAAAATAACTAATTCTAGCAAACTGTTTTTATCACACTACTCGCATCGTTCTCAAAGCCATCCTTTTATTTTTTTCCGAGAATCAAGAATTACTTCTGTTCCTCATTACATTTTCATGTTGACGTCGCTTCTCTATATTTCGTTATTCTGACGTCACAAACAAACTCCATTTTCTCGTGAGTTAATTTAAGTTTAGCAATAACATTGCTCGCTATTTCAGTGATGCTGTAAAAAATCAGAAGATTTATTCAACTAAGTTATTTGTGTCGAATAATATCAGAGAATATAATAGTCTAGAGAGATAGTGAGAATTTTATAAACCATTTTAACTGTAAATAATGGGGAAATTGTTTTGATAAAACATTGTTTTTTATCTATGATAATAATAATGTGAAAGGGAACACATTATTTCGCAAAAATATCGTAGGTAACCTTTCCCACCCATATTATGTATCTTGCTCCCGTTTCTTGCTTACCCAATTACCTATTAGCGGACATTAAAGATGCTTTTACCGAAAAAAGGAATGAATTTTAAAGATTTTTTTACGAGTAAATGTAGGTAACCTAAACTAAATGTTTTGACTTTTTCTATATTTTTTTATTCACTACGGAATAGTGCTTGGCCTTCACCTCAACTGATGTTATGTGACGATAAGGCCGAAAGTGTAAGCGCACTACACACTAAATCCTCAACACTGAGAAACTAGCTATTTTACATCTAACTACCGGAACACAACAATTTTTAAATGGTTGTTATGGCGTCAGATTTAGGTAAGATGGTATTAGCTAGGCAGGCGGACTTGAAATAAGTCCTACCACCACACCAACCAAACCGAGTACAAATGTACATCCCTCCTGGGCATCGAACCCGGGACCCCCTGCGTCTTACACGTGTGGGTGAACCACTAGATCAGAGAGGCGGTTAAAAAGTGTTCTTTTTAGTATCACAAACAAAATCAGCTAGCTGCGTAACACCGATACCGATAAATAACCATCGGTAGGTAGTCCCGATAAATTATGCGGCGTCCCGTCCCGTCCCGCGTCCCGGCCGGGCCAATTAGTCGCACCGGGATATTTATATGCGGTGGGCCCTAACAAGTGCCACTGGACACATTGAATCCTCTTTTGTGGGGCGCTAGATTTGTTTTCAGGGTTTTTTTAACTTAAACAAGTGAGTATTTTTTACTTAAACAAGTGAGTATTTAAACTTTCACAAACACATACACATATTTCACATGAGATAGAAAAGTTTTGAGTAACACAAATCCGATGCATATTCTTTGTACTTCGTATGTATGGTAAATTAAATAATACTTAAACAATTTCTGCACTATTGTTAAACTTTATGGGTATTAGATAAATCAACAGTTTTCATGTCTGTTTAATATTACTAATTTTGAACAGACAGCTTTTTTATATTTTTTCTTAAGAATAATGCCAAAGACTGTCAGAAAGAAACAAAAGTCATGTATTCACCTCTCAGCTCAAAAAAACTCCTTCCATTACCGTAAATATCAATTTGTATGAAGCCGGCGTGTCCCGAGATCCCGCGATCCGGGATTCCAGTCACATCCCGGCAACTTTAAATTGGACGCCCACTTCGCTAGTTTAATAGGAAAAATTGTTTCGAGTGTCGTAGTTTGTAACTGACCTGATTGGTGAACTACCTGCGGTTTTTTTCTCTTTGTTTCTTCGTTAGCTAGATTATGATTTTAAAGTTCTTGATTAGCTACTAGTCACAAATCACAGCCAGGGCCCTATTTAATATCGTGACAATTTGTCAATTGTCATGACAATTTGGGTTACATTACATTGCGGCGTAGCTATGAGTAGATAGTTTGTTCTATTTTCAAATTGACATTTCTATTTCAAAGTGACAAATTGTCACTTTTATATTTAAGTTGCAGATTACTGTATTTGATTCGTGCTTACAGAAACGCAGTTTAGTTGCACTTTGATTTGACCTAAAAACTATATAGTAGCATTAGCGTTAAAGAGACTGCTATGTATAGACAAAATTAATACTTACAGAAACAAATTTTTCACATTACATAATGACGTCATGCAGCAGATATAATAAAAAATATAGCCAGTATCACTTGGAGTGGTGTAAAGATTCTAACGATACCTATACATCAATGTCTGTTCATGCATTTAGAAGTTATGGTGGAATAAAGAATCTCACTTACATACAAACAAACAATCATGAAACCTGAACACAATACACTCTTAGTTTTTGGGCAGTCGAGTAACAAGTAAAAGGGGTTACACATAACGGGTGTAACAAGACACTCAACACGTTAGTACTATTATATATTCTGTGACTCAACGAAGCAAAAGTCCACGCATTCCGCCCATCATCAGGATCATTTTTGTCTTTTAGACCATACCTGGGAAACCAATAGCTACGAAGTTATTGAAGGTCAAAGTCATTTTTTTTTTTTCAAATTTTTTATGAAATCTTATTCAATTCGTTATTTCCTAATTTTTGTTTACTGAAACATTATCAAAATTTTATGTATTTCGTAAAAAACAATGGCTTTAAAACGTCATCACTCAATGTATTTCATGAGCACGCACATAAACGTTGCCTTTTAACTCGGCCGAACGCATCTGTGTAGCAATTACTCGCAGGCGCGCTCTTTTGTACGTGTTACATTGCGTGGAAATGTATGCAATTCTTTTTTAACACCAAAAATTAAAATAGTTTCCCAGCAATAATTTTGAACAGAAATAGTCCTGATGATGGGCAGAATACGTAGACCTCGGCTTCGTTGAGGGTCTTGTTACACCCGGTATAACACGATCAAATTCAATCAATAAAAATTATTCCTCGCTTATGAGACCCAAACACTAATAATTATCCTCAAAATTTTACGTAAACGTTGCAGAGGGTCTCGTTGGTATCGTGTCGCCCATAATTCCATCAACAAGTTATTAACTTGGGCGGGTGTAAGCAGCCATTTTCTTGTCCGCTGCTTTGTTTTAGCTTATTTAACTCAACTTCGGCTATTGGGGGCTCATTTGAGTTAACGAAGTTATCGGGGGACCGGATCACGTTCGCTGTTTTGCTGTGAGGGTACTTTTTGGGCCCTTTCTGGTAAAGTAACGTTTCATGAACTTTTTTGGGTGAAAAGCTTGTTAATTTTACTGTTACATTACAGATTTTTATTTCATAATCGTAAGTTGAGATAGGTAGGTATCTTATGATTAATTCATACATACCTTATGCACACAACTTAAAGTTCTAACCTAAATAGTGCCTATTTATCCCTTGATGTTTATAATATATTATTATAATATAATATTTTTTTTTATGTTACCGTACAAAGGATCCTTATTCTTCTACTAATTATCACGACCTATGAGGAAGCATCACTTCCTGCCACTGGAATTACGTCGTACTATTAGCGACTTAGTGTTTTTGCCAAAAGTTGCATCAGGCTCTATTGACTGTCCCGAGTTGCTGTCCCGAGTCCCTTAGAAATAACTCCCTTCTATTCTTGCCCCTTGTCAATAATAATTACAGGCAGAACGAGTTTATGTGGCGTGCTAGTGATAAATTCAATGAACTGTGTAGAACTTTCGATTTTGACCTTTTCAACACAAGCACTACCAGTGCAAGGAATGTAATCAGTAAGCATTTTTTCGATTTTTAATAATTTTACGATATACCTTTTCTGTATGTAACTCCATAATAGTGATTTACAAGCAATAGTAGTGTTCTCAACGTGTGTAATTTTAGTTCGTAAGTGTCAATTTAAAATCTTTAATTACTATTTGTGAGGGCCTTTAATTGGCTATCTATTGCAATTTAGATTATTTATTATTGTTTGGTGCTGTTGGCCTTCCTAGAAATAAAAAGTAAAAATAAAATAAAATAATAAAACAACAAATAAATAAATAAAATGTAACTTTAATTTGACATAAAAACCAATAGGTATTCTCAAGATTAGATCGACAGATCCCGAAAGTCCAAGTAGTTCAGATTGACTAAAAAACTAAAAGAATGGCTGTGTTTTGGAAAGTTATTCGAAATCCTTTCAAATTTTATGTCAATTGATCTATAAAGTTCCGTCCAGATTGAATGAAAAATTGAAATGATGGCATATTTTGGTATGTTATTCAAAATCCTTTCAAATTATTAAATATCATGGAGTACACAGCATTCATATTCCTGCCTTGCAAAATGGTTTCGAAGCTGGTAGCCCTCATTCAAAGGATGCGTAGTAGATGTAAACTACTTCTAAATAATAGCAAACTCGTAGGGACTATTAAGGGTCCAAGAATTAATAGTTGTATCCAATAGATCGTTCACATATTGCAACATCCAACTTCACAGCTAATTAAGTGTTCCCGAATTCTGAACCCTTATCACATAAGTTTGAACATAACATGCGACTAGTGAACCCTTCACACCAACTTGACGGAACAATTTGGAACTGAAGCGATAATTTGAATCAAACAATTATGTGCCCTAATTTGTAAATCATTAGATTCTTGTTGATTTGACAAATTGAGATTGTAGAAGTTGCGAAGTAGTGGAAATAATTAACCCAAAATTTGCTGTGATATTTGAAATATTTCGTTTGACATCGATGATACATAATTAAATTAATGAATTGAATATAATCCAAGAGGATAAATAGGTGTTATAAGGAGACCAGAAAATTTAAAACTTTCTAATTAAAAGGTTATTTCCTAATAAAAATATTAATAACGACTTTCCGTACACAAAGTGAAAAGAAATGAGTTTTTAATCAAGATAATTCATTTAAACCGGTCTCAAAGCAATTTTAATAAGCAATCAGAAAAGAAAATTAGCTTAACAATGCTTAAGAGTGGAATCCTAAGTTCTATCTATACCTTGAGAGCCCGCAGAGAAAATGGATCCAAAGATCTCGGAGAAAATTAACTTGAGTGAAGATTCAAATTTTTCATCAAACCGACTAATTAGCTTTATAATTAACTTTGGAATTACGTTTCTGTTTCATGCCTCCGGAACCTCGAATGTAGCGTATTAATTCTTGCCTACTCAATTGAATCAGCAAGAATATTAATATGAGTTATATTTTACTTGAGTGTGTCGTCTCAGTTGAGTCGTGTATGTAGATGACTTATTCGTTATAATTTCGAGTAATTTAATCTTCCTCGCTGATTACGGGTTAATTATCTTCTATATAATTTCCGTGATAGATAGTTTATTTACAACATGTGAAACAGATTCAGTTACATGTTTGAAAGCCTTCATTGATAAATCAAGAACAACATTGATGTGCAAAAATCCAATATTAATACAGTAGGTACCTACTCAGTTCTTAATAATTATCGCAAGACATGTCGCGTGTAAGAAAGAGATTATACCTCTAAGTACCAACATTCATCAAAGTTCTAGGTATTAAATATTGTCTATAGTTATTATTGCTGAGGGTAATTATAATATTTGTAAGAAGAAATTTTCTAAAATATTATTCTTCATTACTAACTATTCCATTACAATGCCCGAAATGCCAATTTAACCAATTTTTTTTATCCAGACCAATAAAGAGCCATTCGTTTTAACCTAATACTCGAAATGGCTTTAACATAAAAGTCATCTCGCAACTAACTGATCTCAAATTCTGAAAATCGCTTTTATCCCGAAAAACGTTCCGACAAAGGATTTTCGCAGATAGACAAAATGAAGGGGACCCTTCAAAATAAGCATTGTTAAATCTTTGTCGAGTCCCCAACTTTTTGCCATTAAGTACAATTTAAGTATAGAACTTAAATGAAGCGAGAAAGTTGACCGGGAGATCACGGTGACGCGTTTCAGACAGAAATTTTATCGGGGAATTTCTGCAGGGCACAGTAGCCTAAGCTTGGGGTGAAACGGTTTTTATATGGGCATAAAGTTAGATCGTTACGGAAAAGTTATGGATTTATTTTAGCAGATTAGGTGCATTTTTGTGCAGAATCTATTTTATTTAATTAAAGAGTGTTCTGTTTAGAATATTCTACGCTACCTACAAAAAAGTGTATTTTCTGCCAATTGAGCTTTTGTTTTATTACATTAACAGAGCGAATTACACTTGTTGTAAATTACGTAGGTACTTACCTGATAGAATCAAAGTCAGTGATGTACATTTCTGTTCATAACAAGTAGTGTTCAAAAATAGTCTGATGCTAATGTTCGTTTCGATTTAGATTAAGTTCCAAGTACAAGTATTACTGGTGCTGAATTATTTGATTTAATGCGTCATGTTACAATGACATCTTCTTTGTAAAAAGGGCAAAGGAAAATTATTGCGCAGCACACACCGGCTTCAAGTTTGTGCAACATTTGTCTCAATCAATTTAATTTTATTTTTAGTTGACTTATTGGTTGCTGTGTTCTATTTTGAATAACCAACAACAAGACCATAATTTAGTATACCAACCAACATTATGAATTACAATAACGCGTGTAACTATGTAAATGTAAATTATAATCCATCCTTCTTATAATCCTAAATTTTTGTTGTTAAAAAGATATCACTTTCCATTAAATAGGATCTACAGCGTTATTTGTAAGACACCAACAACCTCGCAGGAGTAGATTACTAACATCATAAACATCAACATATTTTGTTCTACAACTTTTCCAAAAACAGAAAAAAAACCGATTTCTCATACAAAGCTCGATCAACTTACTGTTCGGACATTTGTATGGAAAGTTGATTTGTCGTCTGTTTTCGGAAAAGTCGTGGAACAAAAATGTTGTTGTTTATGATGTTAGTAATCGACTCCTTCGAGGTTACAACTAACCCTGTAAAGGCAAATGCTAGTGGTAGAAATATAAAAAATAGTAGTTTATGATACTGATACATAATGAGGGGTATTAAAACATGAGTGTGTGTTTAAAAAATTGAGCCGTAGGCGAGGTTTTTAATAGTATCACACGAGTGTTTTAATACCTAGTTATGTGCAGTTTCATTCACTACTTTATCTACACTCATACATTTGGGATTGAACCTACTAAACAAAAGATCAACGTTACAAAAGAGAGAGAGACTTTGATTGTATTAGCTATGTACCTACCTTGTAATAAGTCATTTCCTTAGCTGCATCTAAAATAATTTTGCAGAGTCATCACCTACGAAATTCAGTATAACAAAATGTAAAAATTTAAATCAAAATTCAAAACTTTTTTTGTAATGCTCTAAAAATGGCGCGCATTCCATTAGAAAAAAATTGAGATGAGTGCATTCTTGCAAACTAATCGCAATAAGTCATCGATCACAATAGAGTGCATTTTAATCATGGAAAGTATGTGGGAAAATATCGTTTTTTTTATATCACGGCACTACCTTCTTCTTGGATTTGCCCTGTATCGTAATGAGAAAAAAAGTTATTTTATGATGCAGCTGACTGCATCGTAATGAGTTTTTTTTAATTTTACCTATTCACGAAAATAAAGTACGTATTTATACCTTTTTTGAATTCATATTTGGAACATTACGTTGTGAGTGTAGATAATAGTAGTTTATGATACTGATGCATAATGAGGGGTATTAAAACATGAGCGTCGTGTTTAAAAACCGAGCCGTAGGCGAGGTTTTTAATAGTATCACACGAGTGTTTTAATACCTAGTTAAGTGCAGTTTCATACACTACTTTATCTACACTCATACATTTGGGATTGAACCTACTAAACAAAAGATCAACGTTAGAAAGGAGAGAGAGACTTTGGTTGTATTAGCAATGTACCTTGTAATAAGTCATTTCCTTAGCTGCATCTAAAATAATTTTGCAGAGTAAATTTTTTAAAAACACCTACGAAATTCAGTACCAATAACAAAATGCTAAAATTGAAATCAAAATTCAAAACTTTTTGTCATGCTCTAAAAATGGCGCGCATTCCATTAGAAAAAAAATGAGATGAGTGCATTCTTGCAAACTAATCGCAATAAGTCATCGATCACCATAGAGTGCATTTTAATCATGGAAAATATGTGGCAAAATATCGTTGTTTTTTTAAATATCACGGCACTACATTCTTCTTAGAATTGCCCTGTATCGTAATGAGAAAAAAAGTTATTTTTCATTTCTCATATTCGGAAAGTGATGTATATTTGAACTGAGCAGCGGGTCCAAAACTCTTCGTTCCACCCTAGGGTGGAAAAGTAATTTAAAAATAGAACTGAATTTGGCAATGAAAAAGTTTACATTAGTTAAAAACATATGGTTTAACAAAAGTTGACGCCTTGTAGGGCGCTTTCACGAACAACAACAAAACATGGTATATATAAACAGCCAGTGCAAAATTAAAAACATTGGGCGGAGCGGCCGGCGAGGCGACGAGTTCCAAATTTAAAATAAGAAAAACTATAAAATATTGGAGAGAGACTTACTAACTCTGTGATTTTGAGCTGTGTGTGCCGTATTAAAGTTTTGTGTTGATTTTGTATTTACTAAAAATGAGTTTAAAACTAAAACAAAAAGTTCAAATAAAATAAAAGAAACAATAAAACTACGCTGTAATTCGCCTACAGGAAACAACTACTTCAGGAGAGTCTCTGCCATGGACTTAACGTCTTATGAAAGACCAAAGAATATCTCCAACTTTTACAAGCATCCAACAAAGCCAAATCTGTCATCATAATAATTTATATCAAACTGTAAATATTCCAAACAAGAATTTAACTTTAAATTTCACAAATTGTTCTAAGTTGGTATAGGTAATCATTATAAGGTCTACCAATGTAGTTACTAAGTAGGTACTTGTTTTTATTAATAAACATTTTGGAATAACTAAGACTTTTTTTACTTTCCTGAAATTCGAAATGAAAAGTAGAGTGTTTAACACGGGTAAAAGTCATCAATTCCATTTTGACCCTCGTATAACAATCTACTATTATTTAAACACAGCTTTCTACTTACCTAATAATTTCATCAAAATCATCCATCGTTCTCTCCCCTGTGTCACGTATACATTACGGACAATTCTTGTGGCATACGTGGCGTTAAATTATAATTTGCGTCAACGCACCTCGCGGACAGATTTATCCGCGCACACCTACCCGCATTTTGCGCTTGCGCATAAAGTTGTCTACGGACACTGTTTGGTATTAATTCTGTGCTAATAAGTCACTTGGAGGCGGTGATCTAACTCTCTGGCAATATTTACTGACTAAGTTTGATTTGTGTAAGGTTTAGGTGTGTAGAGATGTCGACAAAGAAATGATGAACGATTGTAAAAAATATAGGTACATGATCTATATTAAAAAGCCTTTGGTAAATTATTTGGGTTGAGCAATTCGCTCTTTATATAAATATTTTAGAAGAACTCACACAGTCTTGGTGGGTAAAGTGCTATCTATTGTGTCATTAAATCAGCGATAATACTACAATAATTGATGACACAGGCTCAACTGAACTACCAATTAAGTTATCGTCCTATTATTTAAAATATTCAAATGAACTTGCTTCTAACAAAGCCACTAAAAAGAAAGTGTACTTTACAACAAACGGAAAAGTAATAAGTTTTCTAAGTAAAGTGCTGCATTTAGCATGGAAATGGTCGGAAACAGTTAGCGCACTATATCCTGCGCGCTGTCAGATGATGTATATGCTAACTTCCTACTGCGATAGTTGTTTATCATTGCTAACCTACAAGTTATTTGTGCTGTATGAAATAGTAGTGAATGTCTTGGAATACTGCGATATAGTTTGAGTAATAACTATTGACAGGGTATGTGAATGGCACATAGGAGACATAATACCGTAATTACAAAAGATTTTTAAACATTGTTTAACTAAACACGTGTTTAAATGTGATGCTGTCACTTTTTTGACAATATTGTTTGACAGAGACAGCATCACATTTAAACATGTGTTTAGTTAAAGAGTGTTTAAAAATCTTTTGTAATAACACGGTATCTTTTTCTGCAAAGATTAAGCAAGGAAAAGGAACTAATAAGTAAAGAAAAAGTTTATCATGAAATTTCTCTCTCTCTCTATTTCTCTCCTTCTCTATACAGGGTGTTTGGTAATAGCCTAATTAAGCCGAATATGGTAAAAAGGGTCATCAAACTGATCAACATTTACTATGGGACCAACTTTGAAATCTCGAAAAAAAAATCTGCTGTTTCATACAAAAATTAATAAACAAAATATATAAAATTTATGATACATAAATATCTACCATATTCGGCTTTATAAGGCTATTACCAAACACCCTGTATTTCTCTCTCTTAATCCTACCCGAGTTGTAAGTAAATTCATTTTCTCAAACGAACACGTTTTGCTATTTCTGATAGCCAGGCCAGAATAATAGTAGATTATACAACAAGTGAAAAAAGAGGGAATTTAGTTCGAGGGACTAAGTTGGATCCCGAGAGCAGCGAAGGATTCTAGAGTTGAATCCCGAGCGTAGCGAGGGATTCAAAAGTAGAATCCTGAGCGAAGGGAGGGATACAAAGGACCGAGATGAAATTTTCTTTTCACGAGTTGTGTACTCTACTTTTTACCATTGACTGCGAGAAAACAAATAGCAGTAGGTACTATACCTATACTAGTATATATAGTTATCACATTTTTATTATTTAGGTAGGTAATCATATTCAGTAATATTTAAACATTAGAAAATATTGAAACTAGAAGTTTTCCAATGACATAAAACCACCACGCTAAGAGGGAAATTACATGATCAGTTTGGCATCATTCCATTTCATCAGTTTGTAAAGACTTTGAATTTTTATAGACTGAAGATCGTACCAGACTGATGGAATGGACTGATGCAAGACTGAACATCTAATCTATCTCTAATATATAGAAAAGAACCTAAAGATGAGACACTAAAAAGGACCTAATTAATTTGGTGGGATATTTTTTAGAAAAGAACCCAAAGATAAGACACTAAAAAGAACCTAAATAAAATTGGCGGGATATTTTTTTTTATTTATTTGTATAACTATGGCTTTATCTATGGAATAGCTCCATGCTTTTAGCACGTTTAATTTTTTTTCTACATAATTCATACGATGCGCGCTTGTTCCAAATTCAAAATATTTTTATTCACTCAGTGAATAAAACAGCGTTTTATTCACTCTTATCGTAGAATTAAACGAACTTTTTCGAGTGGCGATGGTAAAAAATCTATTTTACTACTAATATCTGAATGCAAAACACGTGCAATATCAGAGTGAAATCCAGGCCAATATCCCGGGAGCGGCACCAGGGATCCATTCGACTTCTTTCTGAACCAGCCACTTCAATATCTGAACAGTTACAGCTTCAGTGCGATGACACTCCGCGGAATCTGTAATGGAATCGAAATTCAATTTTATTTTAAGTTACTACCGAATCACAGTATATTGAACGGTATTGGACGAATCCGATTTTAAACTGGTATATTTTTGTGTTTTTATTCAGTGGATTTTCACTTTTATTCAATTTATAGATGACCGTAGAGCAAGAGATGGGGATTTTAACTGTTAACTGCAACGGAGAACGGCGAAAGTCCGTTTGTTTGTTTGTTTATAAATTTGTTTGTTTGTTACTCCTTCACGTCTTAACTACTGAACCGATCATCATGCAATTGTGCACACGCGTTGTCAGTGGTACAGAATAGGACATTTATCCCGAGAAAAGGAATTGTTCCCAAGGGATAGACAAAACACAATCCACGCAGATGAAGTCGCGGGCGGCCGCTAGTTTATCATAATAGTTCTGGCACTCAAAAATATTGTATCCTTTCCTTTATACGATAGTTGGATGCCCCATAATTTTCCTGAAACTAAACAAGAGGTAGCGTTACATGTTGCAGGCTTTTCCAAGAAATACCTTTTATATTTTAGTCTGGAAGACACACGTTGTAACATTGAAACATAATTATGAGCCAGCACTTCGTTTCTGAGCTACCTACTTTTGAAAACTTAGAATCTTATAGTAAATTAATTTTGATATTTTCAGTATATAGACCTTGTTGAGACATAAAAACAATGAGCGATAGGCGTACGATGTTAGTCCCACTTCGTGACACTATAAACTACTCGTACGAATAAGATTTAATATCAAGTAAATTAAACGACGAGTTGCATCCGATTATCACGATAATTTTTATGTAATAGGCCTGCAGTTTTGGCATCATATAACACTGTACTGCGTGTACCCAAACAATCTTGGTTATGTTCTGTATCCTTCTTTAATACGCTTTTGTGTATGTGGTACGTATTGCAAATAAAAACAATGGATTTCCATATTAAATACACGTAAAACTTTTCTATGAAAGTGAGAGCTTAGTATAATCATTACGCATTGAAATAATAATAACTACGTCTTTGGTTTTGATTGCACATAATATCTTTTCTCTGCCGCTAAAATGAGACAGTACAACTTCGCTAAAGTAAGTACTTACTAAAGGATCGTGATTAAAAACTCATCGATGCATAGTGCCCAAGGAAACTGGGGGGAAATGAACCCGCGGCGCCGATTGGAACATTCAGTGGCAATTGTGTTGGCTTTGAACGGTTCGTTTGTGTTAAGGCTGATTCATTTCGAAGAATAGAAAAAAAAATCTAATTAACATTTTCGATAAAGTATAGAATTATCTTCTCCTAAATAAATACTACTACTACTACTATAATACTACTACTATAATACTACTATAATACTATTGACTATTTGAGGTCATTTTCACTTCAATTCGCACTCTATTTTGAGAAAAATACAGAAAGTAATATAGATGATGTCAAGGTAAACTATGAAAAAAGCTTTCATTCGAATTATACTATATGCATCTACGCGACAACAAATTAAATATGAATCATTTATTATTTATTTAACATTGCGTGTTTTTTACACATTATTAATGGAGGAGACAGTGATGTATTATAAAATACGTGGTTGCTTTGCTTACATAATTACTAAGAAAAACACCAAGGGATTTTCATGTAATTTTCTAAACATCATAGGAAAATATTATGAGGAATAATGTTTCGGTATTTTTCTTGGAAAAATCTCGCTGTAGCATGTTCTAATTAATTTGTAACATCCTGGGGCATTGTTTTGATGAGAGAGTTCAGAATCCGGGAAAACTGGTGGGAGAAACGAGTTGCTATTTCTGAAAGTAAAAATAATTAAAGTATGAAAGAAAGAAATTATATAACATTTATTTGAGTAGAAATGTTATTGTTCTGTTTTTGTAATAATCTTGTTCTGTCGATTTTCTGTAGAAATCACTTATAAATATATTGTATGTATTTTCCCAAAATAAAATGTAATATTAGATTCTTTTGATTAATTTAGGTAGGATCTTATTTATTTTTTAACAAAATTAAACCCAATTAAATATTAATTATTTTGCCGTAATTAATTATCGAGAAGCTTGATCGCAGTGGTTTTGTGTCTAGCCCAGTGATTGCGGAGGTTAAACAGCTTTCGTAAGGGTCGGTCATGGGATTGGTGACCAAAAATGTATTATTTCGAGCTTCTCCGTGTGTCGGAAAGCACGTTAAGACGTTGGCTCCGGCTGCATTTGTAGTCGTTGACACCCACCAATCCGCATTGGGCCCGCGTGGTGGGTTATTGCAAATCCTCCTTATCCATCCATATAAAGAAGGCCTGAGTCCTAGCAGGGACATTAAAAATGGCTGATAGTCAAGTAATTATCGCCGAGAAAAATTTAAGTCTACCCTTGTGTTTGTCTCGTGAGTTAATGAGCCAACAAAATATGATCCGAATATGTTTTGAAACTTTCTCACCCTTATTGGTGTAGTAAAGAAGCGTGTTATCTGCCCAAGTTCCTTGGTTATAGCAACTATTTTGGCGACCTCTATTTCCATTATTTACCGCCCTTTGAGAATAAATTTCTTTATCTCTTTAAGTGACTGCTGAGGATGTTCGTGCGGTGCTCCAGCCACCAGCGAGCTCTCGAGGGCGCAGTCGCATTAGCATTTAGAGTGAGCGCCTGATATCACGCCCTTATCGCGAGATTGTGTCGGTTCTAGTGGAGAATCACCCGCCCTTGAACGGAGTACTATCTAATATTGGGTAATGCTGGGGTTACACAGTGAGTTGCAGACATGAAGCTAATGCATTGCACGTTCCAGTGCACGCGTGGTCGGTTACCTGCACCAATGAGCGATGATTGTGCGATGATTTTATACGCACGCGTGAGGCACCAGCCAAGCTCAAGAAGAGGCACCCAGCTAACGGTTTTGGCTGCGCGTCAATGGTGTTATGCGCGTGCTTACGTACCTGAACTACACGTACAGTGTACTGTAATGTAATACACAATCTGTACGCAGTTGGACAGAAGATGTATTTAGTTTTACATGAGCTCGACACGCGGTAACACAATGTGCAAGTTGACGTCAAGTTACATTATGTGAACTTTTTCTTGTAGTGGTGTTAGGGATCGAACAGACAAAAAATTATCGGATGGATGTGAGATACTGAGTGACACAGAAAGTACTCGCACGACGGTTACACGATGGGAATAGCTGCACTGGAATAACTGACTATTATCTGCTCGTATGCCAGCGCACCTCGTGTAACCTATGCCTTAGCATTAGACTAGTAGTAAGACTTATTTATAATGTTATAATTTTAAGAAGATAGAGATCAATACATATAAATTGGTGAACAGGCGACGGGGTTGTCGTTGAGGATAACTTGCGTTAGCGGGTGGTACACGACAATCATTCTTGTGGCACACTACGACTAATATCAACAGCCAATCACACTAAGATTCGATAAAATTGCTTTTTTATTAATGCACCAAATAGTGGCAAGTGGCAAGCCTAGCCTTTGCTAACTTAAAGAATATTACAAAATTCAAATCTCTAGTCCTAAGCTACTTTGGACGATGCAACTAAAGCACTCCTACTTTTCCCCACTTCCAGCATTAATAATAACCTCTCAAAATTTAAAAACCTATTCCTCAATACAAAGAGAAAGTTACAAAATGGTCTAGTTTTATTTACAAACAACCAATTCCCTTAAATTAAATGACAAATTAAAAGCGGGTTCCATTTAACAGGTCGGCCAGTTTGTCTTGCACAAGTGAAACTTTACAAATTAGTCACAAATTCCGGGCACCTGAGAACGGAACACCTATTATCGCAAAATTAATTAGTGAACTCGTTTGTACGTAGGATCTAATTCTAATTTATTCGGCTCAAACGCCCGGCTTAGCCACAGACTAGGTGAAGCCAGTTGATCCAGTTTGTATCTCGTAAGATTATGGTTCGTTTCAAATAGCACCGGACACGATCATAAACTCATTTGCGCTTCGTTGTAGTACAAAGTTGTTTTTGCCGGCGCATCATATTCACTGTGCATAGCGAGAGGAGTTATTAAGGCATAAATGGAGTTTGTGTCCGATAATATTTGAAATGATGGTCGTGTCCGATAATATTTGAAATGAACCATAGTTACGTAGGCCGGTTTGTACCTAGCACACATTTTCTTTATAACTTTTCCACGTGCTTCATTTCAAGAATAAAAATCAGAAATTTATTCCATTAAAAAAATTTCCTGCCACTTTGCAAATAAAAACTGTAGAATAAAAGAAAGTAACGCAAATAAGATACCTATAGTTCTAAAATGTGTTGAAAGCATTTTGGATAAAGTTTATACTTGGTTTACATCAAAGTTAATAAATTGAATTGTTTATATAAGCATTTAAATATACTGTGGCGTACGGCCCTAAGACTCTTCGATCAAAGGGGGATGAAGTCTCTTTCGACGCTTTTTTTTGTGTAATTTAACTAAGTATATCTGGCAACCCTTTGTAATGTAGTTTTTCTCTTGCCCTCTGTTCAAGAAGAGTAAGTAAATACAAATCATGCGGTACTTACCATCATGACATATTTAGGGAAAATAAAGAACACAACTACATGTAAGGTAAATACCAAAATACAGTTTTATTGAAACTTCCTTTTGATTCTATATAATAATAAATATCTTTGCAATCACTGACTGTTAACCGCTGAATTTTCACTGAGGTACACATATAAATAACACAATAAAAATATCGTCTGCTTCCCCAGTGGTTATATAAGAAAAGTGGTTAACTCTTAAAACTAACTCAAAGATAATGTGGGTAAGGAATGCCTGCCCTAAGGATATCAGGTAGAATAGTATCTTGTAAAAATCTAGCTCGAGACTTAACTAGAATGCCTAAATATTAGAGTCCGGAGACTATCTGTTGCCGAGGATTACTTGCCGCTTCGGTTAGTTTAAATGTTAGGTAGATTTTACAGTTAAATAGTACCTATTTGAACAGATTCGACGGCTGCTGATTATTGATTCCTAGGAGCCGTTAGCGAGTGACGAGTGTCAGGGTATAACTCGACTTCTTTCTCTCGACGTCTAGCCTTCAGACTACTTGGACGAACGGAGCAGTGGGCTGGGAACGTGGCCCCGTATAAGCTTCTTCACCTGTATTCGGGGAACAGTACTGTGGTTAACAACGGCGACCCAGATCAACCCATAGATTTTACTAATAGCTCATAATTTTAAAGAACATAATTATTACAAGAAAGCTAAATATTCCTGCTGTTTAAAGTGTTGGTTTTGACAATAAATATTATCCATGAAAGCATTTTCTGTTTAACGATTCTACCTGCAGCCAAAATTAGGTTTCACTTGACTAAAAAAAGAGATGAAAGGTCAAAATATTTTGGCTGATGGCCGAGTTAGATTAATAATTCTCTCAATTTGCAAGGATCTTTTACACTCTAAAAGATCTGAAATTGAGAGTAGTAATTAGACCAATTCCAGGCATTTAAAACTAGGTACCTAATAGGGAATAACAATAAAGTATAGATTGTCTCAGGTTACCTCCGGCTCCTTGTGAAACGATAAATATGATTTTAAATCCACCAAATGGGTACAAGCACTCAGCAGCTTCTCTTAGTAGCGAAATAAGCCCAGAAATCCCTGTAAACAACGAATAGGTACCGTGATAAAACAATTTCCAAGATTCCAGTCAACGAAAATCTGTAGTAAAAAAAAACCACAAACCTGGTCAAATTCGATGGTCTGAATAAATAGGCTCCAAAAGGCCGAATACTTTTAGCGTAATCAGACACTGGTCTGAATAAAATATATCAAAATGAAGTTATTTTCGAAGGAAGAATTAAATAGGTAATGTCTCAATCACACCAGCTGATATTTTAAAGTTCAACGACTCGACTTTCCTTCCGATGCATTCCAAGATTTCGGACACATTCCGGCGGGTCCAACGAGAGCTCAGCGATTGGTATGGCTTGACCGCCGACCGACAAGATCGCCGCCACTCAACCCCGCTGCGCAGCCCGCAAGGAAGCGATGGACGTCAGCGAACACAACGGAACTACGGTCAAACAACTTCGCGGAACTAACCAACTTTTGAGGACTACAGAAAAGGATCTCAACATCAAGACTTGGACATCGGAAGTCATAACTGCACGCGCCCCGATCAGTGGGCGGCCTGGGGGAGTCGATTATATGGGAAATACGATTCTAATTCTTTTTTTTTTTTTTTTTTTTTTTTTTAAAGTCGATGACGCGAAAATTTAAAATGAACTTTTTACGGAAATAAGGAAAAGGACATGAGGCTTACTGCCAAACAATAAAATTTTATCATTAATAGGAAAAAGTACCTTTATACTTTGAAAAACTACTCTTTCAAGGGAAATCAACTAAACTATCATTCATTTAGTTTAATACACCAAAAAAACAACGCTACAGTAGTCCCCCGGCACGCAAGAATTCACGTAGGGAATTCTCCGGACGCCCACGTCCAACCACACTGCTCCACCGCAAATAAACTATAACCCTACTTTGCAGAAAGCAATCCATCATCAGTCAATGTAAATGCCTGTCACATATGACAAATTATAAAATTGAAAGAACAAAACTTATAAGAACTACTCGACTGTTGTGTTCTACATAAACCAATACATAAAAAAAAACTAATATAAAATATTTTAATAATAATTGACCCTACTGTTTATCATACCTAAAACCAAATATAAAAAATTACATATTTAAGTGGAAAATGTATGTGCCCCTGTGAGCGGTGTTGGGTTTGCTCATTACTCCTCTACTACTTTTCCTACGGCTTCCCCCTCTAAATGATCAAACCTACCTGTCAGTCATTCATTTTGCATCGGCTTGTCAGTCCTATTTTTATCGTCCAGAATTGATGCTTGACGAGCACATGATTTCAGTGACTGGGTGTTGGACAAGCCCATGATCTAATATTGCGATGCTTGACACGCAATAACTGACAAGAACGCTCGACTCTCCTGAAACTACTTTAAAATGATTGAAAAAATTTAGATTGTCCATCTGTGGAATAGACGTTTTAATTTGTCTATGCCCACATTATAATTCCTGACGGTAGTAAAATTGCCAAAAAACATATCAAATACCGACGACAAAGCGTGTCGGCATGATACAGATTAAATGTGTTAACTTTCCTCTTTCCAAATTACCTCAGTCGTCTAATCCCTTCAAGCCCTCAAGCAAAACTGATGTAAAACGCAACAAACTAGACAAGCCCCAACACCAACACTCGGCTCACATACATAATATAACAACCAAATAGATACGCGTAGTACGTAGTAAGATAGTAGATGGCGCTAGTGCTGCCTTGTGGCCGTTTGTATCCGCGCCACAAGATAGACCGCACCGGAGTAGCACCGTACCTAAACCAGAACCTAATTATAAAAGAAAAGAAAAAAAAAAAATTGCAGCAGTATACTGCGTATAATAAGTATGTAAGTAAAATAGTAATTATTGGTGCTATAATATGCCCTATGATCGTTTAAATCCGCACCACAGAGTAGCACCGTAATGACAAGCAACCGAATTCCTGCGTAGTACGTAGGTAATGTAGGTAGACCGCCCTTTGTGGTCGTTTGAAATCCGCACCACAGAGGTCGCCCCCTTGCTACGTAATACGCGGGCGCGATGGTAGATGGCGCTTTTACTCCCGTAAGTCGGCTCTTACGACACGCAGAGAGTGGAGTACTGCGGTGTGAGTATTCTGCACCGCCCACACACAGTGTTCAAAGAAAGAAAAAAAAAAAAAAAAAAAAAATAATAATAGGCACCATAATTTGACGCGCAGCGCTATATCATTAGTAGGTAAGGTAAATAGCAATATTTATCACTAAGAAAAACTAATCACTCCCCGCATCTATGGTTTTGAAGTCTTTCACATGCCATTTGCCTATCAATTTTCCCTTCTCGTCCTCCAGTTCATATACAAGTGGAGATAGTTTCCTAACTACACGGCAACGCTCGTATTTAGGTGCCAATTTGGCAGTGAAGTATTTATTCGCAGCGCTATGTTTATACGTCCTCTTCCAGACGTAGTCGCCAACGTCGAAAGACACGTCTCGACGTTTTCGATTATAATATTTAATGTTACGACTGTGAGCCTTAATAAGTGATTCTTGGACAGTTTTATATATGTCTTTGAGGTAACCTAATCTCGAGGCATAAGCATCCCTAGGCGCGCAGACTAACTCATTGACATCTTTAAAATCATTGTAAATGTTACCGTCGGCGATCGCCTCGCGGCCGTAAACTAGCATAAATGGCGTATATGATGTGGACTCGTTCACCGAGGTGTTCATTGCGAACTGTATTTTATGAATGTTAACGTCCCACGTCCTATGATCGTTATCTACAAATGATGACACCGCCGTAATCACGGTACGATTATAACGTTCGACTGTGTTAACCTGAGGACAGTATACCGGCCCCAGATGTACCTGTGGTATATTGTATTTTGCATAAAGCGCTTGCACCTCATGACTTACAAACTGCGAACCGTTATCTGAGATTACGGTTTGCGGAATGCCGTGAACTAAAAACACGTGGTCTTCGAGCCGCTGCGCAATAACTTTACCTGTCGCTCTTCGCAACGGAAACAACAAAACATATTTTGAAAAACAACAAACAACTACTAATAAATACGTGTTCTGCTGCCGCGAAGCGGGCAAAGGCCCAACCAAATCGACGCTCAGACACTGATAAGGGCGACCGCAAACCTTAGGTTCCCCCATAAAACCTGGTGTTGCTTGTGAGCTATGTTTATAAGCGTTACAAATAGAACACTTTTTTATGAATTCCGCGGTATCCTGGTACATACCCGGCCAAAAATACCTTAATTTCAAACGTTGATACGTCTTAGCGACGCCTAGATGCGCCGCGGTAGGTTTAGAATGATTTTCCTGTATAATAGACTCCCTAAGTTCTTTGGGCATTACCTCTTTCCATTGGAAATCTCCACTCAATTTGTTGTTGGACTTAGTAAAACGATAAAGCCTACCATCTACGAGCTGAAAATTAGGACACGCCCGCGGCTTTTCGGTACAACGTTTTATAATATTTAAATACCAGGGGTCATTTATTTGTGAAATATCTATAGACCCCACTGGCATAGATCGCGAGAGGGCGTCAGGTACAATATTTTGAGAACCACTGCGGTGTTCGATAGTAAAATTATATGGAGATAGCCTACAACCCCATCGCGCCAACCGACCGGCAGGACTTTTCAGATTTAAAAACCACTTCAAGCTTGCATGATCCGTTATTATGCGGAACGGCCTGTCACCTTCCAAATAGGGGCGGAAATGCTCAACAGTTAATACGACCGCCAATGCCTCGCGTTCTGTCGCGGAGTAATTACGTTCGGCGGGCGCAAGAGAACGGCTAAAATACGCGACCGGGTGTTCCTCGCCATCGATCAACTGCGTAAGTGAGCCCCCTATTCCGAAATTGGACGCGTCACAGTGAACGGTAAAGTCTTTCGTGAAATCTGGACATGTTAAGACTGGAGCATTAGTCAGTGCCCGCTTGAGGTCCGCGAATGCACGTTCAGCCTCCGGTGACCAGTTGAACGGAGGGGCCCCCTTACGTGTTGACGTCAGAGCGTTTAACGGCCCCGCCCGGTTACTGAAATTTTTAATAAACCGCCTGTAGTAGGATGCCGTACCTAAGAAGCGTTTAACGTCCTTTCTGCAAGTTGGGGTGGCAAAATCTACTATAGCCCTCACCTTATCAGGATCAGTGCGCAAACCATGTTCATCGACTACATGACCCAAATACTTTAACTGCTTCCTAAAAAATTGGCACTTTCCCAGATTAATGGTTAAGTTGGCCTCTTTTAACTTCTTATACACCTTTCGCAGTAACTCCAGATGTTCCGTCAAAGTTGAGCTAGTTAAAATAATGTCATCCAAATAACAGCTTACATTATTCGCGAATTCCGGCCCCAAAATCCGGTCCATCAGTCGCTGCTGAGTAGCCGGCGCTGATGTCAACCCAAAGCACATGACTTTAAAATGATATAGGCCGCGCGACGGAACCGTGAATGCGGTTTTTTCACGGCTCTCAGCGCCATCTAGCGGGATCTGCCAATAAGCCGATTTTAGGTCTATTGTCGATATGTATTTCGCGTTCTTTAGTTGATCTAGTATACTAGTCACGTAAGGTAGAGGATAAGCATCGTGTTTAGAAATGGCGTTGAGTTTCCGGCTATCTAGGCAAAAGCGAGACGTTCCGTCCGCCTTCCGCACTAAAGTGACGGGATTATTCCATGCACTGTTGCTGGGCTCCACGACGTCGTCCGCCAGCATTTGATCTAGATGCTTGTTCAGCTCGGCCAACCTATCCGGAGACATCGGGTAATAACGCTGTTTAATTGGCGGATGATCTCCGGTGTCGATTTTGTGCGTCACTAAATGAGTTCTACCGAGCCCTTTTTTCTCATCTGAAATACTTTCAAACTCGCTAATAACCTCTTCTGCCTGTTCACGCTCGACCTCCGTAAGTGATTCGAAATCGATTAAAAATTTATCCGTCGTAGTTATTGCACTAACATGCTGATTACACGGTAAGAACTCCCTATCTTTCAACAGTGACAGAACATCTGGCGCTATCTGAAATTCTTTCCAAAAATTTATGCCCAACAACAACTCAGTGGAGACCCCTGGAACTATATAAAATTTAATAATAGCGGTCCGCCCGTCTACTGTGACCGGTAAAAATACATAACCAGTTACAGGTGAAGCGGAACCGTTCGCGGTTTTAATTATATCTAAATCGGTAGACTTATGGATTGTGCCCATATCAGAAAAGTATTTAAAAGCGTTTCCGCCAATAATTGAAATTTCTGACCCCGAGTCCAATAAACCCCTAAATGTAATATCATATATGGCAATTTTTAAGTAGGGTCTGGTATCCCTATTTTGACATACGTGAGTCGGCGACGAGTGACATTGACGTTCGGAAATGACACCTGACATTGACATATTATTTTTCCTATTTTCATAATAGAAATTTTTCAGGAATTTCAGCCAATTTAACCACTCCTGCGCTGATGTCTTGGTCCACCGTCGTCGACTCACGCCTGCGAGTTTTTTGGCGCAGACACAAGCTTCGCTGTGGCATTTTCCCTGGTCTGCCGGCATTTGGGACATGTTCTTGCAGTCACCTCTCTTTCGCCGCATCTATAGCATACCACGCAGAAAGGAGCTTTGCAACTCTTCAGACTGTGTCCCTGAACCCTACAGCGCACGCAAAAGCCCTCATTTGTGGCTTGAACAGCTGCTACCTTCGGCGTGGGCCGGCAATACTTATAGCAGAGATCCGGAGCCAAAGAAGATGAACTCGATTTGGGGGGGTCAGCAAAATTATGAGTCCTATCTTTAGCCATCTCGATAAGCCTGCATTTGCGCTTAAGATCAACCCAAGAGTCCGCTGGATTTAGTGCCAATTGAGAAGTGTAACACGGCCTAATGTTATATAGAACAATATTTAATTTATCTTCCTCAGACAGTGGTTTTGATAAACGAATAAAATAATTTTGCATAATACTAAGGTAATTTACTATGCTTTCATCGGATCCTTGGGTGCGGGACCTTATTTCTTGCATTAATCTATGATCATAATCTGTAGGCAGATATTCTTCTAATAACAAATCTCTTAATTCTCCCCAATCATTCACCTCGGTATGATTGCCCCGGTACCAGCAAAGAGCTTCATCAGTAAAGAGTTCAGCGGCAGAATTGAACAGTCTACTCTCTGAAATATGACGTGAGCGACACAACTCATCCAATCTTTGTAAGAAAGTTTTTACACAAGTAGTCCCATTAAAACTAATCCCAAGTTTATGTATAGCTGAAACGGACTCATTAACTTTTATCGCTTTAGTAGGGCTGCTAGGCTGAATGTCACTCCCTGCGCTGGCGGGCTCATCCACCACTGATGCTGTTTGTATAGAGGGTTGTCTCTGCGACAATCCACTCTTGAAGTTATACATGATATTATCAAGCTTATGTAAGATATGGTCTAAATTTTCACGCAAACTATTCAGTTGATCAAGTGTAACTGTCGAGTCAGCCGCAGGGTTCAACCGACCAAGCCTATGAAACAGGTGGTGAGCAACCGCCTCAACCCGGTTGAGTGATTTTAGTGAACATCCCGGCTTAGCAGCCCCCAATATCAAATTGTCTACGTAAGCTAATTTATCTTTAATCACAGCATATTCAGAAACAATATCAAGATCCACTTCAGCTATTTCATCTGATGGCAGCTCTCTGCTTAGCTTCCTTAATTGGGCCCGAAGATCTGTAACCTTACCCGCTGGCTCCGCACCCCGGATCCTAGCTTCATATTCTAATTCATCTTTATGTAATAAATGAAATTTTATAGGCCTCTCTTCTTCCATCTTGTAATGAGGAAGTAGAGAAGTAGGTAAATGTAGATAGATATTTATTTAAGAAATTGTTAAGTAAATAATGTAGTTTAAGCTTATGTAAGTACCTAACTATGCAAATTACCAATATACCAACCAAGTTTAAAACTGCTAATGGCAAACTAAGTTAGTTAAAAAAAAGTATGTATATTTAATTTTCAATGCCTAGCAAGTAATTTTAACTTGTCACTTTACTATAAATATATCTATTCTGTTAAGCAAGTAAATCAATAGTGTGTAAGATCAAGTAGGTACTAATAATTTATTCTCAATGTAACAAAAATGAACTAATAAAGACTTTTCTCTAACTCAAGATAGCAATTATTGTAACTTAGGCGATCCTCCTCAGACAACTATTAAAAAAAATTAAAGCCGCTGTAGTAAGTAGTTAAAAAAACAAGAGAAAATTTTATGTAAGTCTCTGTGATTCAGCTGATATCCCACAAGCTAACAAACACAATAGGTATGGCAATCCTTCCTTATTTTTATGTATGTGTACGGTCCTACGCCAATACAATGTATGAATATCAAAGTATTTTCAACCAATAAAAAAGATATGTAATAACATGCAACTATTCTAACTTTAAAACAACCTGTCTCTATCCTGATATCCCTGGGTTTCTGTTGAGCTTAATCAATTTCAGCTTACTTGACCAACAAGAAAAAACAGAAAAAAAAAAAAAAAACTGAAAAATTTTTCTTATCTCTTATTTCAGGCACTCCTTTTTCCTACAATGTTCGGGCGCCAAATGTAATGTAGTTTTTCTCTTGCCCTCTGTTCAAGAAGAGTAAGTAAATACAAATCATGCGGTACTTACCATCATGACATATTTAGGGAAAATAAAGAACACAACTACATGTAAGGTAAATACCAAAATACAGTTTTATTGAAACTTCCTTTTGATTCTATATAATAATAAATATCTTTGCAATCACTGACTGTTAACCGCTGAATTTTCACTGAGGTACACATATAAATAACACAATAAAAATATCGTCTGCTTCCCCAGTGGTTATATAAGAAAAGTGGTTAACTCTTAAAACTAACTCAAAGATAATGTGGGTAAGGAATGCCTGCCCTAAGGATATCAGGTAGAATAGTATCTTGTAAAAATCTAGCTCGAGACTTAACTAGAATGCCTAAATATTAGAGTCCGGAGACTATCTGTTGCCGAGGATTACTTGCCGCTTCGGTTAGTTTAAATGTTAGGTAGATTTTACAGTTAAATAGTACCTATTTGAACAGATTCGACGGCTGCTGATTATTGATTCCTAGGAGCCGTTAGCGAGTGACGAGTGTCAGGGTATAACTCGACTTCTTTCTCTCGACGTCTAGCCTTCAGACTACTTGGACGAACGGAGCAGTGGGCTGGGAACGTGGCCCCGTATAAGCTTCTTCACCTGTATTCGGGGAACAGTACTGTGGTTAACAACGGCGACCCAGATCAACCCATAGATTTTACTAATAGCTCATAATTTTAAAGAACATAATTATTACAAGAAAGCTAAATATTCCTGCTGTTTAAAGTGTTGGTTTTGACAATAAATATTATCCATGAAAGCATTTTCTGTTTAACGATTCTACCTGCAGCCAAAATTAGGTTTCACTTGACTAAAAAAAGAGATGAAAGGTCAAAATATTTTGGCTGATGGCCGAGTTAGATTAATAATTCTCTCAATTTGCAAGGATCTTTTACACTCTAAAAGATCTGAAATTGAGAGTAGTAATTAGACCAATTCCAGGCATTTAAAACTAGGTACCTAATAGGGAATAACAATAAAGTATAGATTGTCTCAGGTTACCTCCGGCTCCTTGTGAAACGATAAATATGATTTTAAATCCACCAAATGGGTACAAGCACTCAGCAGCTTCTCTTAGTAGCGAAATAAGCCCAGAAATCCCTGTAAACAACGAATAGGTACCGTGATAAAACAATTTCCAAGATTCCAGTCAACGAAAATCTGTAGTAAAAAAAAACCACAAACCTGGTCAAATTCGATGGTCTGAATAAATAGGCTCCAAAAGGCCGAATACTTTTAGCGTAATCAGACACTGGTCTGAATAAAATATATCAAAATGAAGTTATTTTCGAAGGAAGAATTAAATAGGTAATGTCTCAATCACACCAGCTGATATTTTAAAGTTCAACGACTCGACTTTCCTTCCGATGCATTCCAAGATTTCGGACACATTCCGGCGGGTCCAACGAGAGCTCAGCGATTGGTATGGCTTGACCGCCGACCGACAAGATCGCCGCCACTCAACCCCGCTGCGCAGCCCGCAAGGAAGCGATGGACGTCAGCGAACACAACGGAACTACGGTCAAACAACTTCGCGGAACTAACCAACTTTTGAGGACTACAGAAAAGGATCTCAACATCAAGACTTGGACATCGGAAGTCATAACTGCACGCGCCCCGATCAGTGGGCGGCCTGGGGGAGTCGATTATATGGGAAATACGATTCTAATTCTTTTTTTTTTTTTTTTTTTTTTTTTTTAAAGTCGATGACGCGAAAATTTAAAATGAACTTTTTACGGAAATAAGGAAAAGGACATGAGGCTTACTGCCAAACAATAAAATTTTATCATTAATAGGAAAAAGTACCTTTATACTTTGAAAAACTACTCTTTCAAGGGAAATCAACTAAACTATCATTCATTTAGTTTAATACACCAAAAAAACAACGCTACAGTAGTCCCCCGGCACGCAAGAATTCACGTAGGGAATTCTCCGGACGCCCACGTCCAACCACACTGCTCCACCGCAAATAAACTATAACCCTACTTTGCAGAAAGCAATCCATCATCAGTCAATGTAAATGCCTGTCACATATGACAAATTATAAAATTGAAAGAACAAAACTTATAAGAACTACTCGACTGTTGTGTTCTACATAAACCAATACATAAAAAAAAACTAATATAAAATATTTTAATAATAATTGACCCTACTGTTTATCATACCTAAAACCAAATATAAAAAATTACATATTTAAGTGGAAAATGTATGTGCCCCTGTGAGCGGTGTTGGGTTTGCTCATTACTCCTCTACTACTTTTCCTACGGCTTCCCCCTCTAAATGATCAAACCTACCTGTCAGTCATTCATTTTGCATCGGCTTGTCAGTCCTATTTTTATCGTCCAGAATTGATGCTTGACGAGCACATGATTTCAGTGACTGGGTGTTGGACAAGCCCATGATCTAATATTGCGATGCTTGACACGCAATAACTGACAAGAACGCTCGACTCTCCTGAAACTACTTTAAAATGATTGAAAAAATTTAGATTGTCCATCTGTGGAATAGACGTTTTAATTTGTCTATGCCCACATTATAATTCCTGACGGTAGTAAAATTGCCAAAAAACATATCAAATACCGACGACAAAGCGTGTCGGCATGATACAGATTAAATGTGTTAACTTTCCTCTTTCCAAATTACCTCAGTCGTCTAATCCCTTCAAGCCCTCAAGCAAAACTGATGTAAAACGCAACAAACTAGACAAGCCCCAACACCAACACTCGGCTCACATACATAATATAACAACCAAATAGATACGCGTAGTACGTAGTAAGATAGTAGATGGCGCTAGTGCTGCCTTGTGGCCGTTTGTATCCGCGCCACAAGATAGACCGCACCGGAGTAGCACCGTACCTAAACCAGAACCTAATTATAAAAGAAAAGAAAAAAAAAAAATTGCAGCAGTATACTGCGTATAATAAGTATGTAAGTAAAATAGTAATTATTGGTGCTATAATATGCCCTATGATCGTTTAAATCCGCACCACAGAGTAGCACCGTAATGACAAGCAACCGAATTCCTGCGTAGTACGTAGGTAATGTAGGTAGACCGCCCTTTGTGGTCGTTTGAAATCCGCACCACAGAGGTCGCCCCCTTGCTACGTAATACGCGGGCGCGATGGTAGATGGCGCTTTTACTCCCGTAAGTCGGCTCTTACGACACGCAGAGAGTGGAGTACTGCGGTGTGAGTATTCTGCACCGCCCACACACAGTGTTCAAAGAAAGAAAAAAAAAAAAAAAAAAAAATAATAATAGGCACCATAATTTGACGCGCAGCGCTATATCATTAGTAGGTAAGGTAAATAGCAATATTTATCACTAAGAAAAACTAATCACTCCCCGCATCTATGGTTTTGAAGTCTTTCACATGCCATTTGCCTATCAATTTTCCCTTCTCGTCCTCCAGTTCATATACAAGTGGAGATAGTTTCCTAACTACACGGCAACGCTCGTATTTAGGTGCCAATTTGGCAGTGAAGTATTTATTCGCAGCGCTATGTTTATACGTCCTCTTCCAGACGTAGTCGCCAACGTCGAAAGACACGTCTCGACGTTTTCGATTATAATATTTAATGTTACGACTGTGAGCCTTAATAAGTGATTCTTGGACAGTTTTATATATGTCTTTGAGGTAACCTAATCTCGAGGCATAAGCATCCCTAGGCGCGCAGACTAACTCATTGACATCTTTAAAATCATTGTAAATGTTACCGTCGGCGATCGCCTCGCGGCCGTAAACTAGCATAAATGGCGTATATGATGTGGACTCGTTCACCGAGGTGTTCATTGCGAACTGTATTTTATGAATGTTAACGTCCCACGTCCTATGATCGTTATCTACAAATGATGACACCGCCGTAATCACGGTACGATTATAACGTTCGACTGTGTTAACCTGAGGACAGTATACCGGCCCCAGATGTACCTGTGGTATATTGTATTTTGCATAAAGCGCTTGCACCTCATGACTTACAAACTGCGAACCGTTATCTGAGATTACGGTTTGCGGAATGCCGTGAACTAAAAACACGTGGTCTTCGAGCCGCTGCGCAATAACTTTACCTGTCGCTCTTCGCAACGGAAACAACAAAACATATTTTGAAAAACAACAAACAACTACTAATAAATACGTGTTCTGCTGCCGCGAAGCGGGCAAAGGCCCAACCAAATCGACGCTCAGACACTGATAAGGGCGACCGCAAACCTTAGGTTCCCCCATAAAACCTGGTGTTGCTTGTGAGCTATGTTTATAAGCGTTACAAATAGAACACTTTTTTATGAATTCCGCGGTATCCTGGTACATACCCGGCCAAAAATACCTTAATTTCAAACGTTGATACGTCTTAGCGACGCCTAGATGCGCCGCGGTAGGTTTAGAATGATTTTCCTGTATAATAGACTCCCTAAGTTCTTTGGGCATTACCTCTTTCCATTGGAAATCTCCACTCAATTTGTTGTTGGACTTAGTAAAACGATAAAGCCTACCATCTACGAGCTGAAAATTAGGACACGCCCGCGGCTTTTCGGTACAACGTTTTATAATATTTAAATACCAGGGGTCATTTATTTGTGAAATATCTATAGACCCCACTGGCATAGATCGCGAGAGGGCGTCAGGTACAATATTTTGAGAACCACTGCGGTGTTCGATAGTAAAATTATATGGAGATAGCCTACAACCCCATCGCGCCAACCGACCGGCAGGACTTTTCAGATTTAAAAACCACTTCAAGCTTGCATGATCCGTTATTATGCGGAACGGCCTGTCACCTTCCAAATAGGGGCGGAAATGCTCAACAGTTAATACGACCGCCAATGCCTCGCGTTCTGTCGCGGAGTAATTACGTTCGGCGGGCGCAAGAGAACGGCTAAAATACGCGACCGGGTGTTCCTCGCCATCGATCAACTGCGTAAGTGAGCCCCCTATTCCGAAATTGGACGCGTCACAGTGAACGGTAAAGTCTTTCGTGAAATCTGGACATGTTAAGACTGGAGCATTAGTCAGTGCCCGCTTGAGGTCCGCGAATGCACGTTCAGCCTCCGGTGACCAGTTGAACGGAGGGGCCCCCTTACGTGTTGACGTCAGAGCGTTTAACGGCCCCGCCCGGTTACTGAAATTTTTAATAAACCGCCTGTAGTAGGATGCCGTACCTAAGAAGCGTTTAACGTCCTTTCTGCAAGTTGGGGTGGCAAAATCTACTATAGCCCTCACCTTATCAGGATCAGTGCGCAAACCATGTTCATCGACTACATGACCCAAATACTTTAACTGCTTCCTAAAAAATTGGCACTTTCCCAGATTAATGGTTAAGTTGGCCTCTTTTAACTTCTTATACACCTTTCGCAGTAACTCCAGATGTTCCGTCAAAGTTGAGCTAGTTAAAATAATGTCATCCAAATAACAGCTTACATTATTCGCGAATTCCGGCCCCAAAATCCGGTCCATCAGTCGCTGCTGAGTAGCCGGCGCTGATGTCAACCCAAAGCACATGACTTTAAAATGATATAGGCCGCGCGACGGAACCGTGAATGCGGTTTTTTCACGGCTCTCAGCGCCATCTAGCGGGATCTGCCAATAAGCCGATTTTAGGTCTATTGTCGATATGTATTTCGCGTTCTTTAGTTGATCTAGTATACTAGTCACGTAAGGTAGAGGATAAGCATCGTGTTTAGAAATGGCGTTGAGTTTCCGGCTATCTAGGCAAAAGCGAGACGTTCCGTCCGCCTTCCGCACTAAAGTGACGGGATTATTCCATGCACTGTTGCTGGGCTCCACGACGTCGTCCGCCAGCATTTGATCTAGATGCTTGTTCAGCTCGGCCAACCTATCCGGAGACATCGGGTAATAACGCTGTTTAATTGGCGGATGATCTCCGGTGTCGATTTTGTGCGTCACTAAATGAGTTCTACCGAGCCCTTTTTTCTCATCTGAAATACTTTCAAACTCGCTAATAACCTCTTCTGCCTGTTCACGCTCGACCTCCGTAAGTGATTCGAAATCGATTAAAAATTTATCCGTCGTAGTTATTGCACTAACATGCTGATTACACGGTAAGAACTCCCTATCTTTCAACAGTGACAGAACATCTGGCGCTATCTGAAATTCTTTCCAAAAATTTATGCCCAACAACAACTCAGTGGAGACCCCTGGAACTATATAAAATTTAATAATAGCGGTCCGCCCGTCTACTGTGACCGGTAAAAATACATAACCAGTTACAGGTGAAGCGGAACCGTTCGCGGTTTTAATTATATCTAAATCGGTAGACTTATGGATTGTGCCCATATCAGAAAAGTATTTAAAAGCGTTTCCGCCAATAATTGAAATTTCTGACCCCGAGTCCAATAAACCCCTAAATGTAATATCATATATGGCAATTTTTAAGTAGGGTCTGGTATCCCTATTTTGACATACGTGAGTCGGCGACGAGTGACATTGACGTTCGGAAATGACACCTGACATTGACATATTATTTTTCCTATTTTCATAATAGAAATTTTTCAGGAATTTCAGCCAATTTAACCACTCCTGCGCTGATGTCTTGGTCCACCGTCGTCGACTCACGCCTGCGAGTTTTTTGGCGCAGACACAAGCTTCGCTGTGGCATTTTCCCTGGTCTGCCGGCATTTGGGACATGTTCTTGCAGTCACCTCTCTTTCGCCGCATCTATAGCATACCACGCAGAAAGGAGCTTTGCAACTCTTCAGACTGTGTCCCTGAACCCTACAGCGCACGCAAAAGCCCTCATTTGTGGCTTGAACAGCTGCTACCTTCGGCGTGGGCCGGCAATACTTATAGCAGAGATCCGGAGCCAAAGAAGATGAACTCGATTTGGGGGGGTCAGCAAAATTATGAGTCCTATCTTTAGCCATCTCGATAAGCCTGCATTTGCGCTTAAGATCAACCCAAGAGTCCGCTGGATTTAGTGCCAATTGAGAAGTGTAACACGGCCTAATGTTATATAGAACAATATTTAATTTATCTTCCTCAGACAGTGGTTTTGATAAACGAATAAAATAATTTTGCATAATACTAAGGTAATTTACTATGCTTTCATCGGATCCTTGGGTGCGGGACCTTATTTCTTGCATTAATCTATGATCATAATCTGTAGGCAGATATTCTTCTAATAACAAATCTCTTAATTCTCCCCAATCATTCACCTCGGTATGATTGCCCCGGTACCAGCAAAGAGCTTCATCAGTAAAGAGTTCAGCGGCAGAATTGAACAGTCTACTCTCTGAAATATGACGTGAGCGACACAACTCATCCAATCTTTGTAAGAAAGTTTTTACACAAGTAGTCCCATTAAAACTAATCCCAAGTTTATGTATAGCTGAAACGGACTCATTAACTTTTATCGCTTTAGTAGGGCTGCTAGGCTGAATGTCACTCCCTGCGCTGGCGGGCTCATCCACCACTGATGCTGTTTGTATAGAGGGTTGTCTCTGCGACAATCCACTCTTGAAGTTATACATGATATTATCAAGCTTATGTAAGATATGGTCTAAATTTTCACGCAAACTATTCAGTTGATCAAGTGTAACTGTCGAGTCAGCCGCAGGGTTCAACCGACCAAGCCTATGAAACAGGTGGTGAGCAACCGCCTCAACCCGGTTGAGTGATTTTAGTGAACATCCCGGCTTAGCAGCCCCCAATATCAAATTGTCTACGTAAGCTAATTTATCTTTAATCACAGCATATTCAGAAACAATATCAAGATCCACTTCAGCTATTTCATCTGATGGCAGCTCTCTGCTTAGCTTCCTTAATTGGGCCCGAAGATCTGTAACCTTACCCGCTGGCTCCGCACCCCGGATCCTAGCTTCATATTCTAATTCATCTTTATGTAATAAATGAAATTTTATAGGCCTCTCTTCTTCCATCTTGTAATGAGGAAGTAGAGAAGTAGGTAAATGTAGATAGATATTTATTTAAGAAATTGTTAAGTAAATAATGTAGTTTAAGCTTATGTAAGTACCTAACTATGCAAATTACCAATATACCAACCAAGTTTAAAACTGCTAATGGCAAACTAAGTTAGTTAAAAAAAAGTATGTATATTTAATTTTCAATGCCTAGCAAGTAATTTTAACTTGTCACTTTACTATAAATATATCTATTCTGTTAAGCAAGTAAATCAATAGTGTGTAAGATCAAGTAGGTACTAATAATTTATTCTCAATGTAACAAAAATGAACTAATAAAGACTTTTCTCTAACTCAAGATAGCAATTATTGTAACTTAGGCGATCCTCCTCAGACAACTATTAAAAAAAATTAAAGCCGCTGTAGTAAGTAGTTAAAAAAACAAGAGAAAATTTTATGTAAGTCTCTGTGATTCAGCTGATATCCCACAAGCTAACAAACACAATAGGTATGGCAATCCTTCCTTATTTTTATGTATGTGTACGGTCCTACGCCAATACAATGTATGAATATCAAAGTATTTTCAACCAATAAAAAAGATATGTAATAACATGCAACTATTCTAACTTTAAAACAACCTGTCTCTATCCTGATATCCCTGGGTTTCTGTTGAGCTTAATCAATTTCAGCTTACTTGACCAACAAGAAAAAACAGAAAAAAAAAAAAAAAAACTGAAAAATTTTTCTTATCTCTTATTTCAGGCACTCCTTTTTCCTACAATGTTCGGGCGCCAAATGTAATGTAGTTTTTCTCTTGCCCTCTGTTCAAGAAGAGTAAGTAAATACAAATCATGCGGTACTTACCATCATGACATATTTAGGGAAAATAAAGAACACAACTACATGTAAGGTAAATACCAAAATACAGTTTTATTGAAACTTCCTTTTGATTCTATATAATAATAAATATCTTTGCAATCACTGACTGTTAACCGCTGAATTTTCACTGAGGTACACATATAAATAACACAATAAAAATATCGTCTGCTTCCCCAGTGGTTATATAAGAAAAGTGGTTAACTCTTAAAACTAACTCAAAGATAATGTGGGTAAGGAATGCCTGCCCTAAGGATATCAGGTAGAATAGTATCTTGTAAAAATCTAGCTCGAGACTTAACTAGAATGCCTAAATATTAGAGTCCGGAGACTATCTGTTGCCGAGGATTACTTGCCGCTTCGGTTAGTTTAAATGTTAGGTAGATTTTACAGTTAAATAGTACCTATTTGAACAGATTCGACGGCTGCTGATTATTGATTCCTAGGAGCCGTTAGCGAGTGACGAGTGTCAGGGTATAACTCGACTTCTTTCTCTCGACGTCTAGCCTTCAGACTACTTGGACGAACGGAGCAGTGGGCTGGGAACGTGGCCCCGTATAAGCTTCTTCACCTGTATTCGGGGAACAGTACTGTGGTTAACAACGGCGACCCAGATCAACCCATAGATTTTACTAATAGCTCATAATTTTAAAGAACATAATTATTACAAGAAAGCTAAATATTCCTGCTGTTTAAAGTGTTGGTTTTGACAATAAATATTATCCATGAAAGCATTTTCTGTTTAACGATTCTACCTGCAGCCAAAATTAGGTTTCACTTGACTAAAAAAAGAGATGAAAGGTCAAAATATTTTGGCTGATGGCCGAGTTAGATTAATAATTCTCTCAATTTGCAAGGATCTTTTACACTCTAAAAGATCTGAAATTGAGAGTAGTAATTAGACCAATTCCAGGCATTTAAAACTAGGTACCTAATAGGGAATAACAATAAAGTATAGATTGTCTCAGGTTACCTCCGGCTCCTTGTGAAACGATAAATATGATTTTAAATCCACCAAATGGGTACAAGCACTCAGCAGCTTCTCTTAGTAGCGAAATAAGCCCAGAAATCCCTGTAAACAACGAATAGGTACCGTGATAAAACAATTTCCAAGATTCCAGTCAACGAAAATCTGTAGTAAAAAAAAACCACAAACCTGGTCAAATTCGATGGTCTGAATAAATAGGCTCCAAAAGGCCGAATACTTTTAGCGTAATCAGACACTGGTCTGAATAAAATATATCAAAATGAAGTTATTTTCGAAGGAAGAATTAAATAGGTAATGTCTCAATCACACCAGCTGATATTTTAAAGTTCAACGACTCGACTTTCCTTCCGATGCATTCCAAGATTTCGGACACATTCCGGCGGGTCCAACGAGAGCTCAGCGATTGGTATGGCTTGACCGCCGACCGACAAGATCGCCGCCACTCAACCCCGCTGCGCAGCCCGCAAGGAAGCGATGGACGTCAGCGAACACAACGGAACTACGGTCAAACAACTTCGCGGAACTAACCAACTTTTGAGGACTACAGAAAAGGATCTCAACATCAAGACTTGGACATCGGAAGTCATAACTGCACGCGCCCCGATCAGTGGGCGGCCTGGGGGAGTCGATTATATGGGAAATACGATTCTAATTCTTTTTTTTTTTTTTTTTTTTTTTTTTAAAGTCGATGACGCGAAAATTTAAAATGAACTTTTTACGGAAATAAGGAAAAGGACATGAGGCTTACTGCCAAACAATAAAATTTTATCATTAATAGGAAAAAGTACCTTTATACTTTGAAAAACTACTCTTTCAAGGGAAATCAACTAAACTATCATTCATTTAGTTTAATACACCAAAAAAACAACGCTACACCTTAAGTTTAAATTTTGGCTAACATCAAATGCAATTTATCTTCAGTCTGCATAAATATTGTTTTCATAATTAATTGTGATCGTTTTGTTAGTCACTCTGTGTTCAAACTATCATTACGCTTTATAAAACGCTCAATTAGTTGATTACGTGAATGAATTAATCTAAACTCAAATTCAAAGTAATTTATTCAGTCTAGGCTATTACAAGCACTTGTGAATGTCAAAAAGAAGCTACGCCATCGGTTCGCAAACCCTGAGTGGGAGACCTTGTAACAAGAAAAATCAGCGAGAAAATCGTCAAGGGCTGCTTTTTAACCGACTTCCAAAAAAGGAGGAGGTTCTATGTTCGTCTGTTTTTTTTTTGTGTATGTCCACCGATTACCACCAGACGGCTGGACCGATTGAAATGATTCAAACGTTATTACATTAGGTAAACTCCCAAGTTGGTCACATTTTTTAAAATTTGGAAAACGATTCAGTACTTTTCAAGTAATCTTGAAAAAAGCACGAAAATAGTATGATTTTGTGTGAATTACCTCGATGATAATGGTCGTATTACTTCTTTGTTTATGAACTGAATAAGATAATATTTTTTTTGTAGGAAGGTGGATATCTTAAGTGTAGGTTCTTTAACCGACTTAAAAAAGGAGGTTCTCAGTTTGACCCGTATGTATGTTTCTCCGCGATTATCTTACGTTTGGCTGAGCCGATTTTTCTACATTATTATAGATTATACCTTACCTACAAGGTACCTACACTAAAAATAAAAAAATTGTTTAAAAAAAACAAAAAACCGACTTCAAAAAACCTACCTCTAAAAAGCAAGAAATAATATTCGTAATAATAAAAATACGTCAGGTGGGGCTTTTAGAAAAAAAAAGGAATCTGTACTCCAGCCCCACCCGACTTCAATAGACGTATTTTTATTATTACGAATATTATTTCTTGCTTTTAGGAGTAGGTTTTTTGAAGTCGGTTTTTTGTTTTTTTTTAACATTTTTTGTCTCCCTGTATACTTCATACAGAGTCTGTGAGTCTACAGAGTATATTTCATAAACTAAAAATGACCTTAGATAAAGGTTTTGATTTAAGGCGCCCGTGGTAAATTTTATTTAATGTTGTAATTCTAATACACAATTTGTATTTAATAAAACTTTACATGGAATTTTAGGGCCCATAGCACAGAATATATAATAGCCCATAGTCTAGTATTTTTATACGATATCGTTACATTTTCTCGTAGTTACTGCTAGAAGTAGATAACAAAACTGCTTAAAGTGGGCGTTTATGACACATTTACTATCTACTTCTACGAATGACTACGAAGGAATAATAGTGATACCTTCTAAAAATACTAGACCGTGGGCATTAAAAATTTCATGTAAAATTTTATTAAAATCATCTTTAAATCAACTTAATAAATAAAAACCTCTAAGGCCACCACTTTTGGTGGTTTAAGATGAAACAAAAGAATAACTAAAATCAGTGTTTCACTTGTTTCATTCGTAGAACAAAAGAAAACAAATTAACTAGAGCAGTATCGTCAGAAGGACGCGTCGCAACAAAGGCTGACAAGGAAACTGATATTAAAAAATACAGCGCATGCAGTTGACCCAATTTTTGCAGTGCAGCCAATTCACATCGTTCATTCCTACGCGCTCACACGTGTCGTCTTTTATCCTAGGAAAACAAACTGGGACCAAATTCTACTAGCGAAAACTATAGCAGTCAAATACAATTATATTTCGGATTGTGCGTCAGATTCGAACAACATTGTAAATTATTGGAGTTGAATTCCTGTTCTGCACAATATTATGCTGCTGTATTACTAAGACTATGTATTGTATAATGTACCTATACTGTGGAACTTGCAGTGTGATATTTACACGAGTCGACTTGGCAGGCGACTTGTTGATCGATTTTAGTCAAATAGTGCTTTTTATCGACAATCGCTTGTAAAATGTAATCGCAAACTTAATTTCAATGAGTTGGCGATCCGACACGAGCACTTTAGCTTACAGATTCAGGATTTTGACGGCATTTACACAACATGTGCTTGAGCCATCGAGCTTTTTTATGCACAACGGCATAGTGGGTACGTATCAGAATGTCTAAAGTTAGAATGTCTAAACTTAAAATGGCAAAGTTCAAAATGTCAAAAATTTGAATGTCTAACGATTAAAATGTCGAAAGTTCAAAATGTCAAAAACGAAAATGTCAAACGGTCAGATAGTCCTAAATAAAAATGTCTAAATTCAAATGATCAAAACTTAAAATGTCTAATATTCAAATTACCAATTCATAATAAATGCCAATTACATTTTTTGATGATGTGATGGTTGTAGCAGTCCACCAAAATTGAAGTTGAGAAAGCGTGATTTAAATAAGTTAAGAAATTTTGGCGTAAACATAAAGCTGGAGCTTTTTCAAAATCCATGACGACAAATAATGGATTTAATGAAATTTCATTTTTGTACAATATTCAGGAATCAAATCAAACATAACATCATATTATGATGCTTTTCTTTGTGTGTACAAAGCGCAAATAGTAATGGAAACGTTCGTTCACAGTTGTATGTGGGGCTATGAACGAATATCTGAGGAACGATTTTGAAGGTTCCATCCATAATCCAAAAAGGAGCTTGACTCAACAAAAGCATGAGTTCTTTCGTGCTAAACAGAATCACTCTTTTACACTGTACAAAAGTCTTTTCTTTTATGACAAAGTTTTTGTTATTGTAAGTTGTCAGTTGTTCATCAATATAAAAATCAAACTCGGTAGGTTCCTTACCTAGTTTTTCCTAATTATTTTTTTTCTCGCGATTTATAATCTGTCGCATCGAATCTTTTGTAGGTAAATAGATCGCAATATCGGTACTTGTAGACGCTTTATGATTTTGCAGGGCTCACCTTTCCATTATCAGACCACGAGTTTCGAATTCATATTTTTTTATGTAAAGAACTCATGATTTGGAACACGCATACGAAATTTTATGTTTAGGAACCAAATAATACGCGAGAAAAAAAAATCTGAAAATTAAGATTTTCTAGGAAAAATGACAATTTTAGATTTGTGTCGTAATTTTTGACGTTTAATAGCGGCGCACTAGGTTGGTAGCACTACTAAAGGACCGCAGGTCACATGATAGGTGCGAGGAGCGTAGCGACGAGCATGTTAGGTGTACATGAACCCAGCGCGCGAGCCGAGCGAGCGAAGCGAGCGTGCCGCGGTAGCGGCCGGCGAAGCGCCAGAAACGACTTTTTTTACGTGCGAAATTTTGTACGTACGTCCCCTCTCCTCTCCCCACCATTTTTAGCCTCCCCTGCTTAATTTACAATTTTTTTGTTTTTTTAACCATTTAAAAAAAAAGTATCCATCTCCTAACTTTCAAACTTTAGGGAGGGGTTATTAAATATTTAAACTACAAAGAATTGCTCACAAAATGTTGCAAGGCGATAAATGAAAAAAAAAGGCGAATTGTTGTTTTCAAATCATTGTAAACCTTTGACTTATGGACCATTGATATTTTAACTAGTTTGATATTTGAACCGTTTGACATTTTGAATTTTGCTATTATGAAGTTATACATAATGATTTTTGACATTTTAAACAATTTGCATTTTGATTTTTGACATTTTGAACTTTGCCATTTTAAGTTTAGACATTCTAACTTTAGACATTCTGATACGTACCCCGGGATAGTGCTTGTGCTTGGCCTTCACCTCATCTGATGTTAAGTGACGAAAAGGCCGAAGGTGAACGCGCACGACACCCGGAATCCCCATCACTAAGGAACTGGCTATCTTACCTCTAACTGCCGGAATACAACAATTTTTAAATTGTTGTTTTGGCGTCATACTTAGGTAAGACGGTGGTAGCTAGCCAGGCGGGCTTGAAATAAGCCCTACCACCAACCTAACCGAGTACAAATTATATCCCCCTGATGGGAATCGAACCCAGGACTCTTGCGTCTTACACGTGTGGGCGAACCACTAGACCACAGAGGTGGTAATCCTCAATATCTCAGCATATAAGCCAATCCCACTGACTTCGATACTTCACCCAGACACCCGAACAATTCCTCGAATCCGGCAACAAATTCCCGGGAACAAAAGCAGTGTCCCAAATTAACCTGCAGGAAGCTCGTTATCCCCGCACAAAAACGGGTTGTCAGCTGAAATACGGTACGATATATTCATATTTACGGTCGCAATGCCTCCCACTTGTTGCGGAACAGTCTGGTGACAATTAGCGTCACTGTCTAATTTACTGGGAATCTTATTGGATGTGGAGGAAAATAAAAATGACATTGAAAATCACAATATGCAAATTCGTTTATTTTGTTTTAATTTATTTACCTAGAAAATATTCTGAGATTTTATTTAACTTTAACTTTTGGAATAACAGCTGTTTAGATTTTAATGCCCTCCTACTTTTACATTTACATTTGCTATACTCGAGAAGTGTAATTAAGTCATAAGTACTGCAATATCTTCAAGAACCAACTGTACGCTTAATTTGCAAATAAATAAATTGAAATTGTGGTGACATCTAGCGTACCTAGATTAAGTACGTAAGGAAATAACTATCGGTGTTTGATAAAAGATGGCGCTAGTTTACTTTTTTTTAACAAAAGGTTAGGAGTAAACCTAGAATTTTAGCTGGATTAGTAATTGTTTCAACAAGAAAGGATCCAAATTTACAATTAAATAATATTAGTTAAACTTTTGAATTAAAATACACAGCTTCTGAAAAGTTAACCTGAAGACGACAAGTAACACTGACCTATTAAATAGTAACAAAAGACGAGAGAGTTTGTTGATCACAATTTATAAACTGTAAACTCAAAGCTGAAATTAACGACCACAGCAAAATTAACTATGAATCTACCT
This sequence comes from Agriphila straminella, assembly GCA_950108535.1. NCBI lineage: Eukaryota > Metazoa > Arthropoda > Insecta > Lepidoptera > Crambidae > Agriphila > Agriphila straminella. The sequence continues at coordinate 15,910,962 of OX467321.1, forward strand.
GAGAACTTATCCAACTCACGTAGAATTTCTTTTCGTCCATTTCTAGGATATTTAAAACCTGTTTCTAGAATTAAGTTCCTATTATCGTGCACTTATTTTTCGTTGCAAACACTTAAAAATAAAGTGAGTCATAAACTGGCCTCAGTTTTACTACGTCAATTTTTAGGGTTCCGTACCAAAATGGTAAAAAGGAACCCTTATGGTGTGACTAAGTCCGTCTGTCTGTCTGTCTGTCCGTCTGTCTGTCACAGCTGGATATCTCGAGAACTACTAATGGTATCAACTTGAAATTTGGAATAGTTAAAGATGACCTTTGTCCAACTATTTTGCAAATAAGAAAGAAATAAAAAAATAAATAGTTTTTTTACAACAGGGACTGAAAAGGGGTCCTAAAAATTTTAAGTGGGGTGACTAGGGCATGTGAGGTATCATATAAAAGAGCGCCGTTTGCACATTTTAAAACATTTTTTCTTTTTTTTTAGGCCGCATAGTTTTCGACTTATGATGAAAAATGTAAAAAAATACCGTTCCCCCCCCTTTATCTCTGAAGTTTGCAAAGAGAAAAATCTGAAATAATTCTATGTTATAGTAGTTTATTTAAAGATTACAGGAAAAATAAAACGATGTCTCAATATAACACACTTTTTTAGAAATTCAAAAAACAAACTAAAAATTATTTAGTTCCTCTACCAGTCAACAGATGGCCCTGACCTAAGAAAAAAATATTTCGTTCTACTATCGGTCAAGAGATGGCGCTGGCCAAAGAAAAAATAGTTCCACTCTCGGCCAAGAGATGGTGCTGACCTCATACTGCAATAATAATTTTATTATTCTACAGCTCTGCAGTGTATTTATTATGATGGTACGGAAACCCTCGGTGCGCGAGTTCGACTCGCTCTTGCTTGACCGGTTTTTTTTTATAGATGTCATTAAGTTTGATTTCTGCTTCAGACTTAGCACGTCTGGGCACTTAAATCATTATTTTCATTTTTATTTCCCTGTAGCTGCGTTTTTAAATTAGGAACACTAAATAAATACAGCTAGGTACAGACAAATTTCATTTCGCGAAATAGTTTATAAACAATAATACTCAAAGTAAGAAGTTACAAAAAGTTAATAATAATACCTGTGTGTGAATAAAAGACAAAGTCGTAGGTATACTATAATTAAAGTAATGACAATAATATTTTCATTTCATTTTCTGGTTCTACCTGTAACCTGTAAAACATCACAACAAATATACAAAATAATATCAAATATAGGTACTCACTCGTTTTTTTTAAGTAGATTGCGTGTTGTTTGTTTGTTATTTATTATTTGTTTATTTTAATCTAACGTAGGTAGGTAAGTTAACAAACAGAGATTTTTTCGAGCACGAAATAGGCGCTTTTGGCGCGTAAAAACTCGCAGCAAAATCGATTTTTGCTTCGAGCGTGAGAAATTGATATGTCAGAAAAGGATAGATAGAGTGCTTTAAGGTATCATACATGGCTTAAAAAGTAAAAAAAATAAAATGCACGGATATACCAAGGAGTTTTAAATAAGGATTGTTAAAAAGATAAAGAGGTTGATAATAATTCGAAATAATGAGTTTGGACGAAATGAGGTTGCATGTATGAAATAAATATAAAATAAGAAAAATTTTGGAAATTTATTAACAAATTAGTGTTTATGATTATAAATAAATAAATATAATATTTAATATAATTATAAATAATATAATTATGATTATAAATATATAGATAGGATATTAATGAATAAGAGAAAAACACAAAGTCATTTAAAACAAAACGACGGGAATCTAGGTACTTTAGGAATAAAAATTTCACCATAGGTTTGATCGAATTATTTTTGTGCGAAATTACAAAAAATGAGTGCGTCCAACGATGAAGATAGTTGTCTAACTCCAAAATAAGTAGTTGAGTGAACATGTTTCTAATGCTGTATTTAGCTTTTTACTAAGAAAGTCACGTGAAAATTTTCTCGCTGGTAGAGGTGATAAGTTGTATGTTTTACACGAGACCAAATTTTTTTTCTGCCTCGTGCCTTTAAATCACTCACTGTGCTCAGTAGTCTATAATATTAGAATCTAGACTACTACGCTAGTTCGTGATTTAAAGTCGGAACTCGCAGCACAAAATGATTTTGGTCACTTGTATAACAAAAAACTATTGTCCGAAGCTTTGCTCACTATATCCCCTTAAAACGTATGATGCAAAATTTCATGATGATCAGTTGAGCTTCTTTAATAAGTCAGAAACAACTTTCGTAAAGAATTTTGAAGGCAAATCATTCAAAGTTGACGATATTGATATTAATGCTACTATTTATATGTTACCGGCGATCATTCTGTCGTGTGGATTTCGTGTCGGTATATATCTCTCGCTCCTACAGATATTCACGCACACACGCAGATGCATGCACACACCACCCATACAAACACGAACGCACATTCACCTACACACTCACTTACACATATACATCTTAGCTTTGGGGTGTATACTATATTTTAGTTTACATTGTTCTGTTTAGTTTTTATACCTGTAATTTTAGTTAACTTTTGTTTACCGTCTTGTACTAGGTGTAATAGTATCAAGTTACAATGCATACGGTAAAACTATTGTCTGTGGGTGGGCCTGGCGACCTGTGTCACAGGTTTCTTTTCCGAAACCTACTGCTGGCACCAGTCCCTCACAAATTTAGTAACCTTCCATGTGTAGCTTCTAATTACCACTTAAGTCCTTTATTTGTGATGGGAAAATAAACAATTATTTCATTTTTCATTTCATTTCATTCTAGTTACTATAAATCAAGTGAGCCGTTAAAGTCCGTACGAAAGAGATCGAATATCGGAATGCATTCGAAATGAACCATCGATAAAACATCGATTTGACTGTCGCAGCTATAAGTCGCAATATTACTCGTATTCATGAAACCTGAAACAATGCGGCGGCCTCGTGAAATATAACTTTCTAATGTTATGACTTCTCCTTTCTATGGTAATAGGCCGTAAATGTTTTACGAGTAGGGATGGGACTTGAGTAATTACTAAATATTTGAAAACAATCAAATTTATTAAGAGTTACATTTATTATTGAAATTGTAAAAGTCTGATTAAAATTGAAAACGTAGGTAAGTGATTGTGACGAACATTATTTGACTAAGATAACTTTGAGACTTGTAGAACCTTGTGGGAGGCCTATAACCAGCAGTGGGTGACATGCTGATAGCTTTGAAATTAATGTGGATATATTCAGTGTCCTCCTTATCCACCCATAAAAAAGACCTGTGCCCCAGCAGTAGGGACGCTAAAATGGCTGATGATCTCTCTGGTCTCATATTCAGTGTCAAAATTGTACAATAAAATTGAAAATTGTGTCTCGTATACTACAAAACTCATGATATTAACTTGAACAACCATTAACCTCCGGAAGATAAGATTTTAATACGACTATTAGAAATTTTCAAAACCTACTAGTAAACGTACTAGTTTTTCCCATCCCTATTTACGAGCAACTTGATATCGGGTGGCAGCAAATTATACGGTGCATGGAATCGATACCAACTCCCGAGCGCTTATGAACTGCTCGGCCTGTGGACTAATGTGATGTCGGCTAGTATAGAGACTATAAAACCAGTGCGTAGGGGCCTTTAGTGTTAGTACTTTTGATGGACTTGGAACATCAAAGTGTTAACAAGGCGTAATTGTGGGTTACTGATCTATAGGTTTTTATTATTTACCAACATTATTAGAATAAACTATGTCGGGATTTACACCATGTAGGTACTTGTTTATTTTTAAGGCTCCGCATCTCGACAATCGACATGGCCTTAGAAGTTTTTGACCTCGATTAGATTAAGTCATAAGTCAGGTAGGAAAGACGCTGAGACCTGTAACTATGTAATAGAAGTCAGTGCAGATATTCGAAAGGCCTTAGTTACAAATGAGAGAGTATTTGTAAATTGGTCTTCGTGCCCTGTGAGAGATTTCACTCTTGTCACAAGGTGCTACAGGTGCCAGCAGTACGGTCATGCTGCTAAGATATGCAGAGAGGAGGCCAACACCTGCGGACACTGTGGCAAAAAACATCACGCCATCAAGGACTGTACGAAAAAAGTCGAGCCACCAAAATGTATGCTTGCACTATAAGATTTGATGGCTCCAATCACAAAACTGGTGATGCTGACTGTCTAGCTAAAAAAATCGCCGAACAAAGATGCGTCAATGAGGATCAACGAGGTTTTTAGTTAAATATGTAGAGTTACAGTCACATTAAAATCAATTATTTCAGTGAAAGAATTATTGAAATTGGACCAAAAATGAATGAGATAGAGCGATTTTCGTGTCGCATTCTCAAAAACGCTCCCTCGCTGTTGACATCATCAGTCACGTTCGCAGCTCAGCGGCGCGGCGGGTGTTTGTTCGGGCGATCGAGGCACGTGACGTCATGGCGTGCCGGCCGCATTTTTTAAACTCACTTTTTAAAACTTCAATAATTTTGTCATTACTTAATGGATTTGAGAAATTTAAACAGAGATTTACTCAGTTGTTGATATTGTATTTGATGTGATAAATACAAAATTGATATATTCAATTTTCGTGTTCATCCTCATTCGATAGATTATATAGGGGCCTAATAGTATCATATTTTACTCTTTTTAACTTTCAGTTATGTAGTTTTAATCTCGTTTTCAAATATTGTCACTTCTGTTATTATTTCCGAAATTTATTTGTAGCATCAATTTTCTAATCTTAAACAAAATGCATAATTTTTAATTCATTCTGTTCCAATAATCTTATTAATATTTTATGAGATAATAAATTTGTGAGATATTTATTATTTAAAACTTTACGGAATATACCCATTTTTTCCACATAAATATCCTACTTTATTAGGAGAGACCTCGCACTGGTATCATACATTTTTAGGTTATTGATAGGTAAGATAAACAATTCTCATGTATTGAGTACTGTTTATTTTTGTGTGCCAGACCGATACGCGGAGAGAAGGCGTCCCCCGCCGCTGCTAGCGATACCGCGCGCGCGCACTGACATGTCGAAGGAGGCGCCACTCACTCGCGTGCGCCATAAACATTATTAATGAAGTAGGTAGCTAAAGAAGTAGATTTGTTTGGATGTACTCTGGGTGAATTCACAAGGGCTGCATTGTTTATTATTTGTTACAAAAATAAATAAATAGTTACCTACATAAGTTATGAAATTGCTGGTATTATCGCCTTGGATTTTTCTTAAATCTGTAATGGTAGTACTAAGTTTTGTTGAATAAAATAAATAAAAAATAAAAAAAATATTTTACCTACGAGTAAAAATTTTAATACGTGCGCAAAATGAATCACAATAAATATTATAAATTATTTGTAAATAAACTTGACAGCAATTTAATTTATTTATTTATTTTTATTTATTAATTTAATTCAGGCGACTAGGCCCATACAATATATACCTTACAGACTAACATACATATATTATTACATAATATATTTATACTATTTTCCACGTATTGATGGCGGCGACGTGTTGCGCAACGCAGTGTCCGGTATCCGACCGCGAAACCGTCGGAACAAAACACCCTTCGGCCAAAAATCTTCTTTCATGAAGGTCGACAGATGTTCGGTCGGTGCCCTCACCACAAATGAATTGAAGTTCACATTGTGGCGAGACTCCAACCGCTCGACCCTCAGACAGAATTTGGTCTTCACTCTGATGAACTCTACAATATCATCAGGTTTCGTACTGTAGTGCAGGCGGGACACGTACAGCAGCGTTGTCGGGATGGCCGGACGAAGCAGGTGGTTGTGTCCGGTCGGGGCGGTGCCACATAGGTTACGGCGACTGGGCTTCCTCTTCCTTTCCACCTTCTTGAAGCCGTCCTTGTCGCACTCATCATCCAGCCTCCGCGGAACTGACTGCACAGGCTTAGAGACCGGCTGGCGTTGTTTTTCTCCCTCATTTGTATCCCGCTGGAGTTGTTGGATAGCGGGTCGGTTTGCAGCGGTGACTGCAGCGTACGCACGTTGAGGGGTCGACGTGCACACGCGTGACGTCTCCGCCGGGGCGGAGGAGCGGGCTGCGGGGCGCGGTGGATCGCGCGCGGCGGGGCGCGGTGCATCGCACTCGGCGGCGCCGGCGACCGGTGACGAATCCATGTGCGCCGACTCAAAACTGCCGATTGATGCATTTTGCGCCCCACGACGAGTGTTCACGTTGGAAGCCTCGGGTGACCTACTTACCGAAGCGGTGTTGCTTAACAACACAACTTGGGCTCGCAACTCACTTATGGTGTTATCCGAGGCTTCTAGTTTACTTAGCACTTCGGCCAAGCTCGCTTTTAGGCAGATGATGTCCTTGAGCAGCCTGGTGACGTCGACGTGGTCGAATGTGACGGGGGGCAGCTTGTGCAGCTCCTTCGCCACGAACGTTGGCACGTCGTCTGGGTCGTTCTCCTTCAGACAGGTGATAATGTCTTGGAGACTCTTCTCACCTCCATCCCTCCGGCGAGATGGCATCTCATCGGCCTTCCCGATGCTCTGGAACAGCAGCGCCTTGCTTCTGCAAACCTCAGCTTCGTTGAAGTTCGATTTGCATATCTGCACGATGCTGACTTCGTCCATGGTGTCGATGGCATTCTGAATGAATGCCAAAACTTCGTTCACTATTATTTGCTGGGAGCCCATAGTGTATCGCGCAGCGGCTACTGCCGCGCGAAACGTGAATTTAAATAACTCTCACTTATGCAATGTGCACGACCGTTTCCGAGCGCGCATCGCACTGCACTGACAATTTAAGCAGCACTGACTTTGACCTGGATATGGATTATGAACACTCTTGCTCTTTCTGCAAACGTTTTGTTATTTATTTATTTCAACATTATTTAAATTGTACTTTATTGTGTAATAGTTTAAGTAGTTAAGTAAGTACCTACTTATTTTGTCTGAAATAAAGGTTAATCCTAGTTCAGGCACTTTGTAGCTTTTTTCCCTATATGCCGTATGTTAAGAATAGTTGTAACAGTCTGATGTAAGATTATTTCAATAAAGATTTTATTTATTAAAAAAACAACAATATACATTGCTTTAGATTTATGTCCATAAACCTAAATTATAAATTTAGCTATTTTTACTTCGAAAATGAAGGATTTTCTTCTATACACAACTTCATTCCCCTTTTCACCCCTTCGGGGTAAAATTTTCAAAAGCGCCGAGACACGTATTTATTAATTTAAATACGTACGTATTCACACACGTTACGCTTACGCCGTGTGCGGACTTCTTTGAACATGTACGTGCTCGTACATGCTCTCGTTCGACGCTACGTACTTACGCTACGACGCGGACGCCGTGTGCGGAGGACCTAAAGTCTAACACAAAATTTTTGCATTAATTTAAAGTGAAGTCTCTACTATTGATCTATTTAGGTATGTAATGTAATGTATTACACAACAGTGGCCTATCTCAAGCTCCACTTTACCTCAACCTGACCTCAGAGCCTTAATTCAACCCCAGGGGCTTACAACATTTTGGCAAAAGTATTTTGATATTAAAGTAATAAATGACGTAATTTTACTCTCGAAGGAAAAAGTTTTTCATTAGACAATCTTTCGTAGATTTTTAGGCATTCGCATAAAATCTAATAATATATAATAGTATTGTCAGTTGCTATAAAAATGTTTTACCACAGTAAAAATTAAAAACTACGCTTTTGTACATCAATAAATTAAAACTTAAAATTTTACTAGACTAATAAATAAATAGTACTTTTCTTCACTAAGTTTTTACAGTGGTTTGGTTTAATTAAATGCCACCTAAAAATACTTCCGCTTGTAAAGATTTGCCATTATTATCGGAAACAATGTTATAAAATAAATTATATTAAAATACAAACCCAAATGCAGCGCCTCTGGCCAACGGTTGGAAAATCGCCAAAGCAAACTCCCTAAAGTGTAATATGATTTGAGTTAGGTGGCAAACAAACCTGGTTTCAGCGTCAAACTGCATACCAACTAACTTAAACATATAGCCGTGTATAGCTTTCATAAAGACGTGTATGTTAAGCAGAAAATATATGTTTTGTGGCTCAGTAGGACTCGGCTGAGCACTTTCTATTTCTACTATGCCACGTCAATGTTGCGTTCAAACAATGAGTTTTCTTTCATAATAACATTGCCGGCCGCTGAACACAACAGATATGGATCTTTAATTTACCCGCCGCTGTTCGCATTAGCGATGTCGATTTACCTCAAATTAAGACAAAATTGCTTCCATATAATACCTAAGTAGTAGAATTGCATTGCAAACAACCTAAACAAACGCAAAAGTTGCTTCAACATAGTTGTCATCGCCTTTACAACTAGATATTAATTAACAAAAATTGAAATATTTTTTGAAATTTAAAGCGACTTATACACGCTTCATACTCAAAATATTGCCTTTTCCCGTCATCCCCCATTTTTGCCCCAAGTATTGAAAAAACATTAATTCCCGAAATCCCCCAGTGCGAGAAAACAGGAATAGGCCAAAAATTTGCCATATTCTCTGAGGTAGGGCTCTAACTTAATTCCTCAATCCCTGTTTAACTATTTAGTATTTCAATAATGGAGATTTGAACAACCAAAACAAGTGATATGCACTTACGGCACACAGAGATGTGCGACAGTCGGTAGACGTTTAAATTAAACTATGCCCGCTTTTCTCTCTGTTGGTCAATTACTGAATTGCAAATGTGACAATGATTATTGTGCTGCTAGATGTGGCTTAGAAATAAATATGTGGCTATAAATATATATGGCCTTACCACAAAACACTGTTTAACAAGTATTTAGCTAAAACACTGTTTAAATGTGATGCTGTCACTTTTTTGACAATATTATTTGAAAGAGACAGCATCACACTTAAACAGTGTTTTAGCTAAACAGTGTTTTAAGATCTTTTGTGGTAAGGCCGATAGTTGCATCAAAATATTCTAAAGTGCTATGAATTAAGCCACTTGGTTTGAAAGACTAGTTGTAATTAATTGCAGATCTGCTGTTATAATAGTGCCCAAATCAGTCATAACTTTTAAATTGTTAGAAGACATGTTATCATCGTATTTTTAATGATAATAATTGTGGAACGATATAATCACTTTATTTGAATTTATTTTTCTTTGTAAATCTCATGAATATTACTTCAATATCTCTAATCAAACGCTATCTTATTTCACTTTATTTAGGATAAGCACGCCTACAAGGAAAACTAACCAATACAATAAAGTATTTTTTCATTATTGATTTTTTAGATTATAGGCATTCACAAAGCTATAATTCATATATTAGAAAAAAAACTGAGCTGTTTCGATTTTTTTTCTTGTATTTTTTCTCATATATAAATTATTTTAATATTTTTTCCATTATAATAACCAACTCTCGTTCATTGAACTTTTTAGATTTTAGGTATTCACAATGCTATTTTTATATTAAGTTAATTAATATAATTGAAAAAATACTAGAAAAAATAGACTCACCTGTAGCAGCTCAGACGGGATCTTTTGTTCAACTCTTGTTCATAATAAGTAATATAACTCACAGGAACAATATTTATTTTCACCTCAAAAAATAATAAAGAAGTCGCTTCCATTGAAACAAGGCGGTCTTTGACGAGCGGCCGGCCGCCGTCTCAATTCAATACAGCTCACATGCAAATCGCGCTGATCGTCAGCTGTATGCTAAATAATTGGCGGCCGACGATGGACTGCCCGGTGTTGTCACAGGGGTATTAGCTACTTATACTCGGCATAACCAGTTGTAGAAAAAAATAACTACGGAAATATTACACTGACTCACTGTACTAGAAATTTAACACAAATACCACCGACGAAAATCTTGTATAGGTACTCGTAGTTCCTCAAGAATCATAAAACAACACACAAAGCCTTTTACTGGGCATACCCCCTTCGATCAAGAATATCCTAGATAACGCTTCACGAACTAAAACAGGAACGCAAAAATGGCACCTCAAATCGCTATCCACTTACAAACTTGGAGCTTACTTTGTACATAATCACCTCTTATTTTGTACAAACTCACATTTTATATCACTTATTTTGTATAAAATAATCTTATTTTGTACGAAAACACATCTTTTATCACTTACTTTTTTGTACCCAGTTTGTAAGTGGGACGCTATTTGAGGTGCCATTTTTGAGACTCTGACCGGACATCTATATATAGGGTATTCTTGATCGAAGCATACCCACCGTAATCTCCACGATGATTCGAGGAAATTATTTATACGAATATACATATTTGGAAATTCGCTGACCATTAATTTTGACTCTTAACTAAGGAGAAATATATTAAATATTATGAATTATGTCAGTCACTCACATTCGTCCTAATAGTAAAATTCAGTATTTCGCAGTCTGAGTTACTATTTCAAGCCAAATTAGGAAAAACGTAAACATTATATGAAAGCCTTCCTGTTAATATATACCTACTCCATACAGTCATGCATGCTACATGCCACGTATGGCATGTGTGTGACCTTTTTTCATGAATTCGATCTACGGGGTGTTTGATAAGCCTTATAAAGCCGAATATGGTAGATAGGGTACCATGCATAACATTTTATATTATTAATTATTTAATTCATCCATAAATAGACTTTCCTAAGTGTGGTGTGTAGCAATGTAATCAAAATGGCGGGAGCGTATCATAAAGTAGTTATTATGCATAACAATATAATCCTCGACACGTGCTTGTTCGCTTCACGTAATCTCCTGCGAAGTGGGATGTTTCGGCATAAGCGTTCAGCGGCATGCGGCATGCGGTAGGGAAAACCGAACGATTCACTTCTTACGTTTACTCATGCACTAAAATTTGAAGCGAAAACTGAACATCGTCTCTGTTATCACTTCTAAGGTACGGGCGTACTAGACATTTAAGGCTCCGTTACGCGAAATCACTTGTCTCTGTCTTTTTCTTTACGTGTAAAGAGTATGGAAAATAACCTCACTTCTGCACTTTTTCGATGTTTTTCGTTGTTTTTTCAACATAATCTTTAGCACAATCTTTCTTTAAAAAAAATTATTGGAGCAACTGCTCAGTACGTTAACGTGTATTTTGATGTAGAATTCAATACGTTTCCGTTATTATGTCGCATTTCTAAGTCGATTCTCGTGAAATTTTGTGAGAGGATTCGATAATATCCTAGGTACATTTTTGAAGATTCAGATTTTCCAAAAAAATCGATAAAAATCATAGATTTAAAAAAATGTCACAAGCGCTAGCTCACTAAACCACTAGTCTAAATAATCCGGCAATTGTGTTACAATCTCGTATCTTACACCGCTCCCCTAAAGATGGCTTAAGGCAGGCTTACACCCTCCACTGTTATTACAACTACAGTAATAGAATTCATAAACACTAACAGTGTATGCTTTACAATTTCCATTTACGATGAATACTACTTACTTAGTTAGAACTCTAGAAAAGCGAATATGTAACTGAAAATCAAAATAATTTATTCAGTCTAGGCTGTTACAGCACTTGTGAATGTCATAGAAGCTACACCATCGGTTCGCAAACCCTAAGCGGGAGACCTTGTAACGAGAAGCTCCTTTTTAACTACAACCTTCTCTTAACGACAACCTGCTTTCTGATTAAAAAGCTCTTTAATCAGAAAGCAGGTTGAATTCGATCAAAACTATTCGCTTCCAAAGTACCTAGTTCAATTTTTTTCGGCTAGGTAGGTGAAAATTCGCAGTAAAAAGGACGGATTCGGTGTTTAATTGCCAGCTGTGTCAAGAGTTCGAACTGCACTAATTGGGCGGCAGAGTGCGCGCTAACGACTGCGCCGACACATCGTCGCGTTTAGGCGGATCCATAATTATGGCAAACTATTCAACTATGCCAGTGACGGACGATTATGAATTTTAATTTCCACGAATATTACGACGTGAAACAGACACCATGAAACAGATCAACTTTTACTATGGGACCAACTCTGTAATCGCAAAAAAATCAGCTGCTTCATACATTTTGATATTATGATTATTATTAGGGTTCCGTACCAAAATGGTAAAAAGGAACCCTTATGGTGTGACTAAGTCCGTCTGTCTGTCTGTCTGTCACAGCTGGATATCTCGAGAACTACTAGTGGTATCAACTTGAAATTTGGAATAGTTAAAGATGACCTTTGTCCAACTATTTTGCAAATAAGAAAGAAATAAAAAAAAAATAGTTTTTTTACAACAGGGACTGAAAAGGGGTCTTAAAAATTTTAAGTGAGGCGACTAGGGCATTTGGGGGTATCATATAAAAGAGCGCCGTTTGCACATTTTAAAACATTTTTTTCTTTTTTTTTAGGCCGCATCGTTTTCGACTTATGATGAAAAATGTAAAAAAAATACCGTTCCCCCCCTTTATCTCCGAAGTTTGCAAAGAGAAAAATCTGAAATAATTCTATGTTATAGTAGTTTATGTAAAGATTACAGGAAAAATAAAACGATGTCTCAATATAACACACTTTTTTAGAAATTCAAAAAACAAACAAAAAATTATTTAGTTCCTCTACCAACAGATGGCCCTGACCTAAGAAAACAATATTTAGTTCTACTATCGGTCAAGAGATGGCGCTGGCCTAAGAAAAAAAAATAGTTACACTATCGGCCAAGAGATGGTGCTGACCTCATACTGCAATAATATTTTTATTATTCTACAGCTCTGCAGTGTATTTATTATGATGGTACGGAAACCCTCGGTGCGCGAGTTCGACTCGCTCTTGCTTGACCGGTTTTTTTTTGTATGAAACAGCTGATCTTTTTTCGCGATTTCAGAGTTGGTCCCATAGTATAAGTTGATCAGTTTCATGGACCCTATCTACCATTATTTTGTTATTTTGTAACACGTTGTATAGGTATATTATAATCAAATCTATGTATTAATAGTTTTGCTATTTTTCTAACATTTTGTCATTTATTGTGGCCCTAAGCACATCCTTCATTACTTTTAACTTTAGTTTTATATACCTACCTTATTACTCTTACCTATTTTTTGTCTTGATTATGCTAGCAAAAGCTCATCTATTTTTATCTGCAATACCTATAACGGAGTTAAAAGCGGGAGAAGCAAAACAAGTGCTTCCCATTTTTCCCGAGAGCATCGGGATCAGATTAAGCCCTGCTTAGCATTCAGTACAAATGGGTAATAGGCTTAGTAGCTCCAAACAGGGCTGTCACTTTTAATACATCACTTTCTGTAGCTATCGAGTAAGCACAAAAGATCACAAGAGTCAAAAGTTCGTCGTGAAATCATTTTGGAATCTCTATGCTTGACAGGTGGGATCTTTTTTTTATACACAACGGGGTAGTGCTTGGCCATCATCTCACCTAATGTTAAGTGAAGATAAGGCCGAAGGTGGAAGCGCACTACACCCGGAATCTTCACTTAGGAACTGACTATTTTACCTCTAACTGCCGAAACACAACAACTTTTAAATTGTTGGCGTCAGACTTAGGTAAGATGGTCAAAGAGTTACTATAATTAGGTGGCGAGTTACAATAGATCTTTTAGGTCGCAGTGACTACAGCCTCATCTTGAGCTGCATAGCATAGCCCCTAACACTCAAATAATAATAGGTAAGATGGTGGTAGCTATAGCCAGGTGGAATTGAAATAAGCCCTACCACCAATCAAACCGAGTCCGAATTGTACTCCCCCTGGAAATCGAACTCGGGACTCCTGCGTCTTACACGGGTGGGTGAACCACTAGACCACATGAGGCGGTTATCTGCAACCGATCGCAACGTTGTTGGACCGTTTTAAAAACGCTGCTACCAATTTTCTGGTCCACAGCGGTGTTAAATGTAAGTACTGTTTACTTAGCTCTAAGGGATTTGGCTATTTTACTCTGCCGGACTCAACCTAACATATTGGAATAAGCTATCATCTAAGAAGTAAAAAAACCTCACTAGCAAGTTACCTCATTCTATTTAAAGGCCTAAAGTCACACAAAAAAGTTAATGAGCAACTCGCAACTGTATACCAAACAACATCCTCGTTAGAAATAAAGTAATTTAATTACGAATCGACAAGTCCCAAGCACACAATTGAGAGTTTCGCGAAAAGAAGATGGCTAATTCGAAACCTAATTGCTTCCTCGAGGAAAATGTAAATAAACTCGACTGAAGTTAGTTTTCATTAAGACGTTAAGTGAAGTTGAAAGTTGGGTCAGGAAATTGAGCAATTTCGGTATAACGTGGCGTGCGATGGTTCTACCGTGGTTGCCCCACAATGGCTGCAATGAAGGGAAAGTCGCTTTATAAGAGATATATTATGTAGCTCAAGCGAAACTTATGACAAGGGGTTTATTCTCTATTCAAAACAACGTATTTTTGATCTTTTTCGTATTTTATCCATTAGGTGTACCCAAGTTCAAACTACACTGACGATGTTTAAAACCCCTGAGTGTACTGTCATATCTGTTACTTATTGCATTTAAAACAGCCTAATCGCAATATTACTTTATCTAAATAATGCACAGTGTTACCTACAGTGTTTCTTATTCTTATCACATTCTAATCACATCTACGTTTTCGAAAAAAAAAACACAAATATTATATATTATTATTACTTTATATTTTATAATGCCTGCGAGGCCAAATAAACATGTCTAGTACTAGTCGATTTTTTTTACATAATGAAAAAGGCCATATTATCGTTATAGTGTTTAACTTTATCACTTAGATTAAAAACACATGACGTAATTAATTTAGATAAAGCTTCGTGGCTGTAGACTAAATATAATAAGACTTGAGTGTTATTTGTCTTGAAATTAATTAATACCTAACTAAGTAGTCTTCAAACAGTAATCTACACAGACAATGTAGTTAATTATAATTTTAGTAGAACTGTTGACGTATACAAGCTTTTGTTATTAATGGTAAAGTAAGATTAATTTAACGAGATAATACCTACCAAAAAAGTGATGTCATTCATAAGATTTTAAAAGTTTATATACTTAGCAAAATCTGGTTTTCCTATGGGAAGTCAAAACGTACACGCAAGTGAAGGGTTATGATCCATTCTTCTTATGGTGGGTTCTTTGTAGGTTCAAGAGAAGGTAGTAAGTAGGTCTAATGTAGGTACCCAGGGATTTACATTATATCAGTTACCTCAAGCAATTTTATTTGTTTATAAGATAGCACAACTTTTTGCAAGTCTCCATCACCAGTGGGTAATGTTAAAAGTGGCTACGCCATCAAAAACTAATTAACCCGAATACAATGTGTGTCGCAAAAACAATGAGTTCAGAAGTTAAGCTAAAACACTTGAGACCCGCGTCAGTGTGACGTCACTGGACCCAGATCAAAGTGTTTTTGTCGACAATAAGATAAGTTTAAATTAACGTCAACTATACTCGGTTTTCCTTGTTCAACGAATGAACT
The DNA here is from genome assembly GCA_950108535.1 of Agriphila straminella. Taxonomy (NCBI): domain Eukaryota; kingdom Metazoa; phylum Arthropoda; class Insecta; order Lepidoptera; family Crambidae; genus Agriphila; species Agriphila straminella. The sequence continues at coordinate 15,926,403 of OX467321.1, forward strand.
AACTTTAAGAGTTTTATGCTGATAATGAGTCTTTTATTTTTTGTTGGTTATTTTAAAAAAAGGTAAATATAAAATCAAGTCCTCGTTAATTTATGATTTCACTTTGGTATATCTCTAGATGCGTTTTTGAGAAAAATATTCTGATTGCCAGAGCAATGTGATCCTAAAAGGGATCCAATTTTACCATGGAACGTCGAAACAATATGAATGCGAAATTGGGTCTGTTTGTTTGGTTTGTTTTATGCACAACGGCTTGACCTTCACCTCACCTGATGCTAAGTGACGATAAGGCCGAAGGTGGAAAAGCGCACTACACCCGGAATCCTCATCACTGAGGATCTGAACAGGCCAGACAGTTTCCAGGCGGACTTGAAATTAGCCCTACCCCAACCAAACCGAAAACAAATTGTAGTTGTTTGCAGTTGCTAACATCCACAAATCCGCATTGGGCTCGCGTGGTGGGTTATGTCTCGTCCTCTTTATCCACCCATAGGGAAGGTCTGTGCCCCAGCAGTGGGGACATTGGCTGATTTTATATACTTTTAAACTTTCGCGTTCATTTTATTTTAGATTAACTCTTGAACGCCGAACTGGCCCTATGAGGCACAGAAATTAACGATTAATCACACATGTATTAAACGCAATTAATCACATGTATTAAACGCGATTAAACTCCGACGACCTCCGTGGTCGAGTGGTTTTTACGCCGGTTTTCAAGGCTGACGCCTTGAAAACCGGCGTAATCCAGGTCCCGGGTTCGATCCCCGACTGGGTCAATGTAGAAAATGAACTTTTCTATATTGTCTCAGGTCTGGGTGTTTGTGATAACACCGTTGTCTGTGAATTCCATAACACAAGTGCTTTAGCTACTTACTTTAGGATCGGAGCAAATGTATGTGATGTTGTCAAATATAAAATAGTAGATTGTTATACAAGACGCTAAAATGACCCATTGCATACGAGGTAGTTTTATTCTCGAGCTTTAGCGAGGGAATAAATAGAAACCGAGTTACAATGGGTTTTAGCGTCGTGTGTTACACTCTACTTTTCACTACGAGTGCGAGAAAATAAAATACAATATTAAATAGTTTATACCTACTTCCGTAAACGAATCCACTCGTTTTTCTATCCTCCACTTCATAAATTTTTTCTACAATATTTAAATAAATGATTTGTGCTTGACGGCAAAAGATTAAAATTATTTCTTTCCTATTACAGTCACACAATTAAATCAGTTTGTAATTATAGAAAAATTCTAAAGATTTCGCGCCATGGTGTCTTTTTTAATTTCTGCTGTAGCAGCTAAGCAACACAAACACGCATTCTACGATTCACTCTGTGCACAGAGTATAAATAAGTCTATAATTTCACCGAAGTGATGCTTTTAGTTCGATTTTCAAAAATAAGAATGAGAAACAGTATTAAGTCGAGCGAGTTTTTATTCGTGATTATGAATAAAGACTTTTTCATTTTAGTGGGCTCATTGGTAATAGACAAACATTAAAAAAGAAAAAACTTTATCCCCTAGGGGTTATTATGCTATTTTATCTCGGCTCTTGTACGTTACAATGACGGACTTTTTGAGCAAGAGGAGTGAAAAAAAACTTAAACATTAACCAAACACCTACGTTTTTCCAACGTTTCCGCCGAGTTGCATCAGTGGTCACGGGCTGATGAAGATGCGCTTTTACGCCTCCTCCTCAGAGGTGCATCGTCCACGTCGTGAAAAGGTAGGTATTTAAACACCATGACGTTTTAGTTTAAACGCGTTTATCACCTCTGTTTTTATTCAAATAAAATTGACTGATGAATTTGAAACTTTGGCTCGAGGGGGAAAAACGCTGCTTTGCTTACTCTACTGCACGAAGCGGTCGTCAGTTTAAAAGGCTTGCGCTAAATAAATTGTGACTTCGTCGTCGTATCTTACAGAACAGTCGCCATTAAACGCGATCTGCAACGTAACAGAAAATTCGCAATAAATATTACTTTGCTTAAAGGGGAAATTAATTAGAATATTCGCATTTCAACATAAATAAGGAGGTAGGACGTCGGGTGTTTCAATTATGGCTGAATGAACGACAGTCTTTGGCTGTTTGCCTTTTTGTTGAAGAGAGAGATTTTAAAGTGTTTCTTAGGGAATGTGAGTTCAAACGTCTTGAAATTTAGCAGAATATGTTGAACATTCGTTTACGTCTTTTAAAAATAATATGTTGTTTGTTGTTGTTGTGATGGTGTTTATTTAAAGGTTGATCTGCATGGTTTTGTCATTATGGTATTTGGATATAAAAGCAAAGTTTTTTTTTCAATCATGCTAGGTCTACTTTGAATCAATTACTAAGAACCAATTGTTATTTTTCGTAATTTAACAACAATATCTAGGGCCTAAATATATTACCTAGATTTACTAGATTACCTATTGCCTAGATTCTAGGCAATAATTAGGATACTCTACAGTTTGAATTAGATAGCACATTATAATTGACACAAGTCAAATTTTCGGCTGTTCTTTCAAAAAGATCCTGAGATACATTTATATCCCTTATTGCAACGGACTTTCTCATTAAAACTTCCCGATAACACGATTACAGTTTTTTTGTTGGCTAAGTTTGTCGCCAAGTTGTCACGTCCCAGGGTACTGTCGACGACACATTATAGGTATATCCTGCTACGGTCAAATGACTGATGAAAAGTTGGGAAAAGAGAGAGTTGTGGATTAAACTTTTGGTTTTTTCCTTATAAAAGTATAGAAAAGGTTACCTACTATGACCTTTTCTACACTCGACTTATTCTAATAATGTCTTGAGCCCATGGCTCTAAAGATTTTTTGAAATGGCACACATATATCTTACCTTGCCTATCAAACCCCCCATCAGTATCTTACCTTGCCTATCAAAAGTTTTAGAACGAGTTGTGCAGTTGCAACTTGTGGAATTCCTTGAGCAGAATAACATTCTACCTCAAGCTCAGTCAGGCTTTCGCAAAAATAGAAGCACAACTACTACTTTATTGGACATTACTAGTAACATTTTGGAATCACAGGATATTGGTATGGGTACTATCCTTGTTTTACTAGATTTTTCGCGTGCCTTTGATACAATTAATATACCTTTACTTTTATCTAAGATGTCCTATTACGGTTTTGATAGCTCTACTTTGAAGTGGTTTGACAGTTATTTATGTAATCGGTATCAGTATGTTGAGGTTCTAAATAGTGATGGTAGCAAATCTACTTCTTCTGTCACCTCAGTCACCCGAGGTGTGCCTCAAGGTTCCATTTTGGGTCCTATACTTTTCATTCTGTACACAGCAGACATTATAAATAATATTGTAAACTGTAACTACCACTTATACGCTGATGACCTTCAGCTTTATTTGCCTTGTCACCCAAACGATGTCCAAAGTACAGTACAAAAGATTAATAAAGATTTGGAAAGTATTACTAAGTGGTCAACTGATAACTGTTTAACGTTAAACCCTTCCAAATCTAAGTGTATGGTTTTGGGCTCCAAAAAACAGGTGCAGAAAATTGTTTCAGCTAATCCAATTATTAAAATAAACAATGAAACCATTTGCTTTACTCTGGAAACGCGTAATCTAGGTCTTGTAATGGATTCAGAGTTGAGGTTCGAATCACATATAAAGGAAACTGTCCGTAATTGTTTTTACCGACTGAAGGTCCTCTATCAAATTCGAAATTTTTTATGCACCAAAACAAGACAAATTTTGGTAGAATCTCTGGTGCTATCAAAATTTAATTATATGGATGTAGTGTATGGCCCTAGATTGCTGTCAAAAACGATAAATTTGATACAGAGGGTACAGAATGCTTGTGCCAGATTTTGCTATAATATTCCGCCTAGAAGCCATGTATCCCCCTATATTAATGGTACTAACACACTGAATATGCGGTCTAGACGGGATGTACACTTAGCTCTGCTTTTGTTTGGTATAGTCAAAAATCGTAAGCCGCTCTACTTGTATGAGAAACTCGTATGGTCTACTCGCACCCGCTTAGCTAGGCTTGACGTACCCATCCACCGCACCGCCGCTTTCAGGGGTAGCTTTAAATTTGCTGCAACCAAAATATGGAACGACATACCACCTCCCCTGCGTCTCCTTACTTCTGCGACTTCTTTTCGGGTAAAAATAAAAGAGTTGATTCTGTATAAACAGATAAATAGCGCTACCTAATGAACACTGTTTGACCTACTATAATTATAAATTATCCATTCTTTATATACTTTTCGGAACCTCTGCATTAATATTTCAAAGTCAAATTTGATCTATTTAAATATAAATTTAATAAATTATGCACTTTTGAATATGTTTAATCTATTGTATAAGCTTAATATTTTGTTTTTATATAACGATGCTCATCTATCTCATTACTGAAGCGAAACTGTTCTAAATGTCTGTTCTAAGTTAGCATAAATTGATTTATTATGTTATTGCATTGTTTGGCGAGTGTTGTCGCTATAAAAAACATCTGGCTCCACCTGAAAATCAGTGTCGCACAGGATGTGGCAATAGCTGAGGTTGGAGACCATTTTGGCTAATTTTCTTTTAAATTGTGTTGATTTTTTTGTAACAAATGCCTTTACGCTGAATAAATTTTTTCACTTTCACTTTCACTTTCACTTTCACTTTCACATATAGTTTTACTTTAATAGGTACCGGTCAATGGTTCCCTAGGAATTTTCCGAATGACCACGCGGACGAAGTCGCGGGCGAAAGCTAGTAATGTCTATAAGCTATAGACTCTTAACATTTATTTCACCGATGAAAAAAAAATGAGCTAGTTTATTATAGATAGCTTTGATTAGATTAGGTAAGTGCGATTCCCTGACTCAAAGTCAATCAGGGTTGAACGGTAAAATGACAAAAGAACTCTTTCCAATTTTTTCGAGACAAGAAAATATCAGCAATATCAGATAATATATCATGGCATTCTATAAATAATTCAAGGCATAGGATTTATTTGGCTAGGGAAGCGGACGCAATTACTTAAACTAATTAATTGGCCGTTTCCCGAATCGTAACATCAGCATATTTTTTGCTTAATGAAGCAAGCGATAAAGTACGACCTTTGATCGGCAAAAGGGTTGCCAATCTTCAGTTTTATCTACTTAAATAACCGTATTTCTTGGTCAAGGAAAAGAGCTATAAAACATTTAAAAAATATTTTATGTGTTTTGAACCCTTTTTAAGAAACACAATTAAAAGTTTTAAATTGTTTAAAGATCCTTAAAATAATTAGGTCATTCTGTGGTACTTGTCTTTTCATTGTCAGCTGTGAAATAAAAATATCAGTTTGATTGAATATTGCTGAAAAATACATAAGGCGAAATGAAAATTAAGTAACCTTATCTCCATTATATATAATTAAATAGAAACAACTTTAATAGACAGATTTTTTTATAAAAAAACGCAAAAGGATTTTATATAAATTTATTTGTAAGTATCTTTTTTTTTTCGTCCCTACTTTATGTCACAAGTTTAATGGCGGTGTTGTCATTTTTGAAATTGATATGTACTTTTATTTAATTTTATCAATTAATTGTTATTTAATATAAATCAGCATTAAAATCATACGATGAACAGAAAAATCATGATACCACATTACATGTATACATATGAGTATTCTATTTCATGAAACCATAAAAATACCTTATTATTACGAGTGGCAACCATAACGCAGAACAGCAGAAGTGCAATCTTGTAATGAGTCTCGTGAGTTCCCGCTTTTCCGCCACTTCACGAGAAAAATAAAAGTGTTTTTCCCGATTTGCGCGTTTCCTAACGAATGCGAACTAATAAGCTTCTTCACTTAGCACTGATTTTCAATACGATAGTTTATGTATCGAATACAAAAAAGAAAATCATGTTTATACTTGGTAATTTTATGGTAATCGTTTTATGAAAACCACCCAAATTTTAAGGATGTGTCCAGTCCATGACACTAAACAACTTCCTCTAAGAAACATGACGTGTCGAATTTCGCCACAAGATTTTTGATCATCCTTCATTTTTTTGGCCATGTGTTCCCTAGAGAAAGTTGTTCAGTTTCATGGACTGAACACATCCTCAAAATTTGGATGGTGAATACAAAATGACCCAGTTATAACCGACCGACAACATAACAATAAAATCGTCCACATAAAGAGCTCTGTACACCGTATAATGAGCTCATAAGCACCGAGTAATTTTCCGACCGCAGAATAAATTGGCCCAGCCCAGGACGAACGCGACGCGGCGTGAAATTAACAACGTCGCGAATTCGCCGATGATGGCCCGAAGTGGCCTCGTTACTGGCACGAAATTAACTTTTTTTATACTAGACGAAGTTAAATGAATGAGCCTCAGCTGATGGTCAGGGGTTCCGCTGAAGCATGTAGCTTTTGTAAGCGAAATTGTAGAGTTAAGAGCTATGACAACGAACCCGTTGAGAAAAAAAACGTGTTATTTCCTGCAGTCTTCAAATATGTGGATATACTACGGTTAGGATGTAAGATTTGATGTCCAAAGTGGTCCTACGGTATTCTCCAAATCCTTTGTCTTGCAATTTCTACTAAATAATAAATAAATAAAAAAAGTTACCTACTCAAAAACTACAATCAGAAAAGGCTCATTTGGATCTCTGAATTAAACATTTTTCATGATGATGTTATCGCTTTAACCAGTCACATTTTTAATAGAAGAATGGCTCTTAAATACCATAAACAAAACCTTCCCTTTTTAGGTGGAATAAGTTGAAATTAACAATCCCAGCTTAGTTGATGACAGCTGAGCGTGTACCAACAAAGGACGGCGGGAAGAGGACCGCAAAGGACAGATCGGGTGGTACAAGTCAAGAAAGTATGAAAACAAAAATTCTGACAAATAATTTTATGCATTATAATATATTCTCAGGAAATCTCAATTTGTTTGGATATGGTTAGATAACGTTTATGAAACCGTTAGTTTTTACACTATTTTTATAAAAATGTTAATCAAGTAGGCTATCTTATGGATCACCTTTCATATAGGAATATATATATATCTGCTATATCTGCAGCCTATGCCTGCATAGCAAAATCGCTTTCAATTTTTTTCTCGCTGATGTAAACTAAACCCCCACTTATTCATACCACCATCACCGTAACCGAGATAAGCCTTCCTGTGTATTTTTTACAAAAACTAGAGGATCGCCCGTGACTTTATCTGCGTGGGCAGTTATTTCTCTATCCCTCGGGAACAGTACTTTTTCGGAATGAAAGGTACCCTGTCTTTTCTTGTACTCCTGTTGATGATGATCGCGGTTGAGTAGTTAAACGTAACAAACACAAACTTACTTTCAGACTTAATATTAGAGTAAGGAAAGAATAAATCCATCATAAAGTTCGTCACTTGGACCACGGACCAGGCAGAGGCCACACCTGGCCCCGCGCGGTCAAACCACAAGCAGAGTTTTAAGGGCTTGCATTCGTTAGCGGAACATCGTTACTTCAAAAGGAGACCTGTGGTGATTACCTCAAGGGCTTGGCTTAGAAGTTCTTGCTTTATGACAGCGTATTATTTCGCTTTACGGCAGCTTAATGTTAAGTTTCATTAATAATAGTTGTTTTAACTTTTTCTAAATGGAAAGTTGCCGTATCTTTTTAATGAGTTGACTTATTTCTACAAATCCAAGGGGCCGCGGAACTTAATATGTATTTGATTTAAATATCAACTTGATAGTCCATACATTTCTGGTAAAAAAGACCTTTGTCAGATGGACGGACAGACTACGAAGTGATCGAAAAAGGAATCTCTTTTCTTATTTTTTTGGATTCTCAACCTTAGGGGTTTGGAACCACCCTCCGCATAGGGAAGGAGGCGGTGAATCCTACTTTGCATACCACATAGCCAGCCATGATGTTTTTGTCAGACTCCTACTGATTAAACACCACCTTGGACTTTGGTTTCGTGCCCGGACAGGCACCGAACCTTCGAACAATCAAAGCGACCGCCTCCTTCATTCATGGGAGAGGACAGCACATTCGACACATTTCATCTAAAATAGGTGATGGATTCTGCTTTCCTTTTGAAGTAAGGAGTCCTAAAAATAAACATTTTATAGTACGCTCTAGAGATTCAAATTATTCATTATTATCAACAGGGGCCAAGGCAATAAGATTTTGAATGTTTTATAGTATAGGAGTTGAAGTAAGTATGTTTACATTTTATTTTATTTTATTTAATCGACTTCATAATTATGTGTAAACAACAGAAATAAACGCAAACATTCACGTTGAACTCAAACGGTTGCCATAACAATGTGTTGTTAGTGCGGTCGTTTTCTTTGTTAATAAGGAATAATGTGTCTGTTTGTTATTTCGTTTACGTTACTGTTATGATGTCCGGGCTGCTACGGCAAACGTATTACGTTTCACATTACACATTAGTTTAATAAAGGAACAATAATGAGACGATTTATATTTTAGTTAAAATATTTAAATTATACGATAAAACTACATCCCATCTCATCTTTCGTAAATAGGATTTCTTAAACCGCTTGTAACACAGGATTTCCTAGTTCAGGCAAATGTTATATATTGTTCATTATGTAAACCTTGCACAAAAACATTGTATATGCACCAATGGAAAATAAATATTTAATTATTGTATTATATTCTATTCTTAAATTACAGTTGTTTTTATTAATTAATGGTATAAAATAGTAGAGATTAATGCATTTTGCTACGTTGTTCACATATTAAAAAACCGCTGGTCTAACTAAGCTATGCCTAGATTAGCTCTGCCCCAAGGCTTTTTGCGTTAGAATGAAGGATAGCTATTCCAGGGTTGTCAGCCGTCAGAATTTCCCCGTTGGTTACTAGTCGTACGCGTCTATTAGAAACTGCCTACAGCAAATACTCAGTTGTAGGTTATTACTGGGATTAATATAGCAAAATAGTGATGAGTATTATTCACAGATGTATGATGAAATATTTATTTGTGTACACGTTAATAACAGTTTTTTTCTTTCATTAAATTCAGGCTTTCGCTGGCATAGTCCAAGAGTCCAAACAAATTTGGCAATCCTTAAATTACATTATTTTTTAAATTTGATTGGAATTAATGTAGTATTTTTTAAACACGTCAACTTTATTTCAGTTACGTTACCAAAGAATGGAATAGAAAAAAACGTTTTTAATTAAACCTCTCAAAATGAGATAGACATTTTATTTAGTTACTCTTTTTTCTTCTTTTATGTAGAAGCATACTTTGAAGAGTTTTAAGCGACACGGGATTAGCAATCCCGACTACCAGACCCCTCTATCAGGACTGGTTTGTGTTTGTTAAGGCCACGTCAAAACGTAATCTACCTCGGACACTTGCAAATGAGAATGCATCAGTCGTTGCATTCGATGCCAACAGAAAAAATACCTCAAATAACTTACAACACCTTTATTGCAAGGGAATTAAGTCGATTTTAAAAAAAGTGTAGAGTGACCATAATTTTGTGATTACGATACGACTTGTTTGGATCCAGCAGGGACAATATAAGGTTGTTAATTGGTACCCTTGTCGGTAATTGAGTCGCAAGTAGTAGCAACAATGGGACAGTGTAACTGCAAGTATTTGCATAGCCCTACGTTTCTGAATTCCTTCCCAATTAAAGGCCAACCGGAGCGTGCTGCAAATATTTGTATTCCAATTACATTTACAAAGTTACCTCTTAAACACTTAATTTGTGTAAGCACTTTATGTCTAGGCTTTGTTTTTGTGTTAAACACTCTTATTATATCCTATTAAACTGTGTTAAACAGGTATTTACGTTAACCAAGAATGTTGTGAGCCTTTTATTAAGACATTTTATGGATATAGTTGTAACTTCAGTTATGTTATTTTTGTTTGGAATTTTGAAAAAAGTTTGCGCGTACCAAAAAATACTTTAAGCTTTAGTATTTACTGGATCAATTTATTTATTTATTTATTTTATTACTTTGGGAAACAAACAGCTTTAAATAATACATAGTAATAAACAAAATATTAGTACATCCGCCAAAAAAGTTTCCACCGCTAAATAGTACATTACGTTGAACAGACTATAATGTAAGCAAACAGATGTAAGAAAAGTTATTTTAGGTAAGACAGATGTTATTTTAGGTAAGACTCGATAATAATTTTGTTCTGTTCAATTCCAATGCAGTAACGATGACTTTTACGTGACAAAGCAATCGTAAAATGAACCACTAATGAATTGGTAGGTTATAAGGTTACCTTTACGGTCAGATATTTGTAAATAGATTTCTGTCCGATGATCATCGCCACTCCATCGCAGGCGAGCATAAACGCGTAGCACTAGAACCGACCATTGGAATGTTTCCACAACGACCTTGCGGTCGCTTTGTGTCAATGTTTGTACACACTCCATATTTATGTTGATTGCAGGACATATTTTGGATCACTTTAAGATATAAAAAAATACTGACCATTGAAGTCAACAATATCTTGAAGAAATGGATAACGTTATCTGATTTTCTTTTTTCTTTTTTTAATTATTACCAAATTCTATGCACTAATTTTTTTTATACTTCCTATAAGTATTTTAATGACTACTGCTTTCATTTTAATATCAAGATTGGAAGACTTAATCGACTTGATTTAAAATTTCAAATAATGTTACTTTATATTAAATAATATTTAATTTAATTTTTAAAGTAATAATGTTATTATAATCTATGTCGATCAGCATTTCAAAGGTGTTTGTTAACTTAAAATATCAAAAAATAACTTTAGATTACATGACAAATAATTTACAATAACGAGTATTAGGCAAGAACATAAAGAGTATTAGGCAAGATAAACACAGACTATGTAATATGTATGTACAGACTTATTCGAGATTATACCTAAATGTACTGCAACAAAACGATACCGCAAAGCGTTCTTGCGGTCGCTTTGTGCCGCTCCGATGCGAGTTATGTGTGCTAAGCTTTACAAACGCTGCGCAAGTGAGAACAACTTGGGTACACAAAGGAAATAACGCGATTTGTTACATATTATGGTAAAGGTTTTCAAAATGCTGATCTGGAACTGATAGAAAACATTGAAAGAAAGATTATCAAACTCTACCACTAAGTTGTGAAAATCTATTGAAGGTTAAAACATTTATTATTGTTTTTATCGTTAAAAAGCTTCATAGGATTTTAATCTACTCCACTGGCAGTTCAAGCAAAATGATTCGTTGCGTTCAAAAAGCTCACAGATTGCATGTCATCGAATTAAATCGTAAATCATTTAATAAAAGTTAGTAACAAAATGTAACATAATCATGTTTTATAAACTTCTGACTTTTTGTTAATTTTATTCTATCAATATTTTTATCCATGGGTGAGTGAATTTAGTACTTAATCGATTTATCAGTAATGATATATAATTAAACAACCATTAGGTCTATTAAAACACTTAATCAGATCAAATCATTTACTCAGAGATACCTACATCAAAATCATAAAGAAATCTATTACGAAAATGTTCTACATTTCCAGGAAATATAGGCAGAATAAAAACAGGTAATGATGCCTCTCATAATATTGGAGATTAAGGCAAATGCTCAAACAACAGAACGAGATATTCACCGCGATCTTGCGGCCGCTTTGTGCTCTCAATACGAGGCGAGTAGGGACACCATTTGCTAAAATTTGTAGGAAATTTTTGTGAAAAACAGCAGATGAAATATCGATTACTAGCGACCGTTCGTGTGCGTGGACAGTTATTTTTCTATGACTTTTTTTCTAGATAAAAGGTAACCTTTTCTGTATGTTCTTTTCTGTGCCCCTGGCAAACGAGTACGCAAAATTTCATATGAATCGGTTGAGTATGGCGTGAAAGCGTAACAAAAAAAACTCACTTCAACAGAGGATTGGGATAGGGTTAATTTTCCGTGACCTTCACCAGATCGTCGGTCCACCTTGTCGGGGGCCTACCCTGGGAGCGTCGTCGGGTGCACGGTTTCTATTCCAGAACCTTTCCACCCCAACGGCCATCGGTTCTTCTCGCTATGTGACCTGCCCACTGCCACTTCAGCTGAGCAATCCTTCGAGCGATGTCGGTTACTTCAGTTCTCCTAGGATCTCCTCATTTCTGATCCGATCACGCAGGGAAACGCCGAGCGTGGCTCTCTCCATTGCACGCTGACTGACTTTAAGCCTCCTTAATTAATAAGTGTTTATTCGTAACCAATGAAAGTCAACGTAAATAATTCCTATAAAACATTAAATAAAGAGTATTAAAATAATGCATCTATGTCGTTATAAAAATATCCCGTGAACAAAGAAATCCATAGTTACCCTACATCACATACGAGAGCAGCAACTGCCCTTCCACAAAGCAATATCGCTGAAAGCATAATATGCATTAACCGAGTCCGGCCTGATGAATGGCCACACTAGCTACCATCAGCCAACGTCAAAGTGAATGATTCCACTAGCAATGATTACTTTTACCATATTTTTAGTTGCAACTGTAACTCAGCTTTTGTAAAGACTGGTTGTACTTAAATGGTTGAGCAAAAGTGAGTTGGGGTATGTCCCGGTTGCACAGGAGACAAAACAATTGAGTTATCTCCCTATTGCATTTTATCCATTTCGATTTTTTGGTAAGGCCATTTTATCATCAAATGCTTCAAAAATCAGCGAATAAACGCTAAAACAGGGTCCCACAGCGCCCTCTGGACGACTAAGTGGATAAAAAAAATCGTGTAAAATTTCTACTAGGCCCCGATCTTATAAGTTACTAGCGGCCGCCTGCGACTTCTTCTGCATGGAAAGTTTATTGCCTATGTCCTTCTCTATACCCCTGACAACGTGTATGTAAAATTTCACGATGATCGGTTTAGTAGTTAAGGCGTGAAGGCGTAACAAACAAACAAACAAATGGAATTTCGCATTTATCATATTAGTACGGATTGCATTGAAGTTATTATTGTAGTGTAAACATACACTTAGAGATAATTCCTGTGTTTCTAGCTGTACGATTATCAAGCTAAACTAGGTCAAGTTGGTGCTTAGAATATATGCGGCGGGCTTCACAGTTACCGTTTATGTATAATTACTATAATATTAGCCAACTGTTCATATAACACTAACTATAGAACATAATTTGTGGAGACATTCGTTATAAACAGCTGATGTAAATGCTAACAAACTGGCAAAAAATTGTATACCTATCCACGTAATAGATAGAAGTAATGGAAAAATCACCTTTTTTTTTACCAAAAGATGACGTATGATGAGACAGAGGAGTTACTTGTAGTATTAATATTAGCGATTAGTTTAGTCAATAATTAATTCTATTAAAAATTTATGTAACTTTAATTATTTTCCATGTTATGTAATACCATAATTTATGTTTTCCATAGGCGCATATCGCCTGAAACACAAGATAACCTAGTTCAGGCACAAACAATGATTTATTACCTAAATAAAACTATATTTGTAATTTTATGTGTAGCTTAACAGAATGTCATATTATTTAGTACCTATTATTAGAAACTAATTGCTTATTTATTTGATTATGCATACTAACCTAGTTTTAAAGCAAATATTGTCCATTGTTGATGTGAACGAAATGAATTTGAGAATAAATGATTTATGATTTTAAACCTGGGAACTTGAACGTTCGAGTTTCAATCGCTAGTATTTCAGTACGCCGCTCGATAAGACTTAAACAATGAAAGTTCATACATACTTTATAGGTAGAAAATTGTACTGAACAATAATATCTAGATAAGCCTAGCGTGGAAATTAGTACATACAAAATGTCAAACTGGTTCACGGAATTGGCTCAAGTCGTATTTCTATATTTCAGTTAAAAAAGTTCAACGTTCAAAGCGGACTTTGAACTTATATAACAACAAAGGAAAATAGAATTTCAGTTCTGCCAACTTCGAAAACAATTCATGGGATGATAAATAATCAAAAAATTGTTTTGCGCACCCTGCCCTGTTGAAAACTTTTAATTCCCGGTTCCACTGTTCAACGACTCGTCAAATATTCGGTTACTAGTTGAGAATAGAAAGTAATAGAGACTCTTTTTATTCGTATAAGTCTAGGAAATTGTCCCACAAGTTCTTTATTTGTAGAGTCCAAAATCAGAATAATAGTAGGTTAAAATATAAATGCATAGCATTCAAAGCGAATAAATATTATAATAATTATTACCCAAAAGCAGAATATTTATTTCCTCTAGTAGGAAAAGATTAGGTATTTTTTATTTTACAAACCTAGCTGCAATTATTCATACTGGGTGCCATGTGTTCACGCGTAAACGCAAGAACAGGCATCCCAAACCTAGCGGACCCGCCGCCGCCCACTCCCCGCTCCGCTAGGGTTGGGATGCCTGTTCTTGCATTTGCGCGTGAGCACCATGAATGTCCTAGAACTTCGTTAAAACATGCAGTACACTTGCGTGGTAGCATAATCTAACATTAATTATTAGTTAACCATTCGTAATGGTAATAGGAGGAGCCGGACATAAGACACGTTTTCTCGTTAGGGGTGTGCCCCCATACTTTTGGGGCGAGATCAAAGTGAATTAGTGGATGTTGCAAGGGCGTCTGTAAGCCGCTTTGAAGTGTAACCTGCGGGGAGAGCCGGGAGGCGCGCGAGGCAAGCCGTTTATGTTTATACCGGCCTCTTTGGACGATTTCCGTTTTTTAAACGCCCGCCATTCATCCCGAAAGTGTCTGAAACGCTATTTGAAATTAGAAAAGCGTTTCATAAAAAAAGATAAAATGATAATTTTATGATCTTTTCAAAGTATTATCGAACAAGTTAGCATTCTGTTATGTTAAGCACATTTAAACATTTAGTTAGCCACATTTGTTTCAAAGTGCTGTAATTAAAATTTTAGTAACATCCTTTTCTAAGCTTGGAACACAAATGAATAGGACCTTCTGCCCTTAGACCACACGTTTTAAAATGCCTTGCTTTCGACTGATTAACTTACAAACAGCAAAGCAATATTGCGCTCAAAATACACTTTGATAAACTCTTTGTACGAAAACAAAATTTCTATAATAAAAGAATCGTCACAAAAGCTCTCAAAAAATAAGCGTTCCTCCATTTTGATGTCCCAGAACGACTTATACGAAACCTTTTGTACCTGAACTGTCCCGTTATCTGCGCGCCACACAAAAGCGTCCAGATCATTCTTCTTTTAATAGTTTCCCTAAAAGGGTTCCAAAAATGCTCTCTTTTCCTCGGAGAGATTTTACCGGGAATACGTAGCCTGCAACACTATTCTATATGCAAATTGTGAGAGCGTTTCATATTTTCCGTTCTTTAGCGAAAAGAAAAAGCTTGCAAGTTGGAAATAGTGATGGCTGGAGCGAATCCTCTATGATAGTCGGTTTAAAAAAAAATATCCAACTTGTAATTGCAAGAAATTGTTTCACAAATGCAATGTGGGTCACTTAAAAAAAATCTAATGCATGTAACTACGATCTCGTCTGCTGCATAAACCTACTAATAGTTTCTAATATAATGTATTTATCTTATATCTATTTCTCAAACCTTAAACCTCAAAACGGAAAATTCTAATTCTACTTATATTAGTATTTACTCGTATTATTATTTGTAACATAATTGCTTGAAAGGTGAATAAATACTTTAGCTTTTATATATTTTCATTTAAAAATAACATTTAGATACCTAACCTATCTACTTGATTTACTCATACTGCGATCTTCTTCTTATCGAATGAGGAGAATTGTAATTTAAACAAAAAAAAAATACTTTATTTTATTTAAAAGCAACAGCATTTTTGTTTAAAAATCTTCTTAAGATAAATATTTTATACTTAATTGATACTAAAATGTTTTAATAGTTTAAATAATGAAACTCTCATTACAATATTCAAATTCATGCTTTACTTAGAAACCATTACAACAACGAATTTAATTAAATTTAATTAATTACTGTTGCTAAGCGAAGTTTCGTCTAAGTGAGAACTTGTGTATAATTTAAAAGTAAACGAGAAAAGATACACGAAACCCTTATAAATTTCCATCCCAAGGCTATTGCGGCGCCAAACAAATTCATATATTTACTACTTTGTTTTTATAAGACTTGCTACGTAAATGTTGCCGGATTCTGACTATTTTCTCGACTCTTTTTTTACATAAGTAGTTGGTAAATATTACGTTACCGTAATACCTATCTGTAGAAAATGAAGTATACTTTAAAATCTATAATTAATACTTAAAAAGATCAGTTGAAATCTATTATGAGTCGTTAATTTTTCTGTTTTTGGAATCCACGGGCACAATTATTTCTAGAACAAAAACATGTTCCATTGCTTATTTTGAAATTAAAACTACTTAGTTTTACTACTGAATATTGTTATCGTAAAAAACAGTTAAATGTTGCGAACAAAACTAGGTAAAGACTAATACATACTTTAAATCAACAACTTTATATTTCCCATCTCAATTCAACCGGAACAAGTGCCGCCGAGCGATATTAAGAAAAAATACAGAAGTAAACACAACATAATTTTTCAACAATACGTTGAAGTGAGCTTTGTGAGTATTAAAGCTGAATAAGGTAGATATAGGGTCCATCAAACTGAACAACTTTTACTATGGGACCAAGTCTGAAATCGCGAAAAATAAATCAGCTGTTTTTTACGTTTTGATATTTTCGATATTATTTTTTGTATGAAACAGCAGATTTTTTTCGTAATTTCAGAGTTGGTCGCATAGTAAAAGTCCTTTATTTTGATAGTCCGTATCTACTACCTATATATTTGACTTAAGGGGTTTTTTGAAACACGTTGTTTAAGGTAGCTTCCTTACTAAATTGTGGATGGTGCAGCATGCTTATTTTGTTTCATTTTTTTTAGAATAGGGCAGATTTTTATGTAGGTATTAGAATAGAATCGGCTGCCTGAGGAAGTATCTTCCACCTAAAGTGTGCATCAGCTAAAGAAGTAGGGCATAATGTGTATATAATATTTCCAAGACATTAAGCTCCTACAAACTACAACTGATTCCTTTCCGTTTTAATTCATTAGAGACTTTGTCACCGAATTTTGTAACAATGAGGCTGAAACTCACCTCTCTTAGGTCCTTGAGTAGGTATATCCAGAATAAAATATAGATCAAATATTTTGTATTGCTGATTCAATAATTTATCCTTTTGCCTTGTCATCTTTTGTATAATCAAAAACTACTACCAAATGCAACAGACTCGTGACATCCAGTTTACTGGCTTATCCCTGGATGTCCCAGCAACGTCCAGACCCGCACAAGTTTGAAACATGTATGCGTATCTCTGGCGCACTTAGGGATGGCAGTTCAGATAGTGTCCCGTCGGTGGAGGCCCCGGGACGGCCGCCCGCCCACAATGCAAATTCGAAATTGTGGGACAAGTCACTAGAACGTTCCCGGACGCTTGACAAGGGGACAGGTCATAATTTATAATGCGACTTCATCGTCATGAAATTTCGTTTCATGTGAGAATTCCTATCTCTATGCCAACATCATTTTAATTAAAATTGATTGAGAGGGTGAACTAAAAAGTGTTACAAGACACATTTACTTTCGAAAATAATTAGTTTGGATACGGTAGGTTTTGTAAGATTATTGTTTGCGTATTCATGTCCTAAATGACGTGAGAGCTGGCATAATACTAGGCTGTGATGTGATCGTTTATACGCCAAAGTGTCTACTGCGTCTGGTCATAACCTTGTTTATATCACGCATGCTGCATAAAAATATATGTACCTTCAAATTCTTAGTACTATAAAATAAGTCTGTCTCTGTAGGAGATCGCTGATCCTATCCTGTTTGTTTTATATCTAAACTTGTTAATGGCGCCATTGATTGCCCGGACTTATTATCTAAGATTGGTTTTCGCACTAACACTCTTGGTCTTCGTCGGCGTCCATTGCTTCATTTACCATCAGCCCACACAAACTACCGTCATAACACCTTTATGTTGCGTGGCTGCGAAACTTATAATAGGTATAGTAGCGAACATGACTTCGACTTATTTATGACAAGCCCGGCGACTATCAGGCGAACTGTAAACTTGCATTACTTTCGGCAGCAATTCTGTGTGGGTGCTCAACCTTAATTGTGTAATAACAATAGCAACATATTACTTTTTGTTTTTATTATTTTTTCTAACGTCACTGGTTGTCTTTTTGGTTAAATTTTTATTTTTAGTGGAAATTTGTACTTTTTTGTGCATAATGCATTTTATTTTATATATAGGATACTATTGATATGTATATGTGGAGGTTTGTAATTGGCTTCGAGTAATTAATAATGTTTTTATATGCCTATAAAGCTGTAAACCTTCCTAAAATAAATAAAATAAAATAAAATAAAATCCCTGCAATAATTTTTCTAAGGGACACAGTATCCTTACAACCCGTTAGATCTTGTAACTTGCTCCAGCCCCCAACCGCAGGCAACTCGGCGTACGCTCTAGCTCCACTAGTCTTCATTTCTCTTCTTTATGCTTTGTAAACAATATCACAACCCCCACAACTTGTGTTTGAATAAAAATCTAGTAAACTGCCCTCTAAGGCCTTTCGGCCCGTATTATATTCAACTACTCCAAACTGCTGAACCATTTTTGACCCTATATCTTTGTTGCTAAGACTTTAAAGGCTTACGATATTGCCTGCAAGTTTTCCGAGTCCCAAAAGTTTGGTCCTTCTAACATTTGAGTGTTTTCTGCCTGTGGGGACTTGTAACTCGGACATAAATGGCCTGAAAACTCACAGACAGAAACTTTCAGAAAAACAGGTTAACCTTAAACTTACTTAGTTTGTAACTGGTGAACAGAAAATTACCTTTTTTGTATGATTGGACGAAGATGTGAGCTAGGAGTGAAAAAAATACGTTTAATTAAGTAAATACTATGATTTACTTTACAAAACTGAAAGACGGCTAAGCTTGCTGTGTTTAATACTTCGAGCAACGCCCCGGCTTCGTACAGAAGCCCGTCTTACTCTAAGGTTTAATATGTAGGTACTAGCGGCCGGCCGCGGCTTCGTCTGCGTGGAAAGTTTTTTTTACTATCCCTCGGAAACGATACTTTTTTCGGGATGAAAGGTACCCTATGTCCTTCTCTGTACCCTAGATAACGTGTATGTAAAATTTCATGAAAATTGGTTCAGTAGTTAAACAAATGGAGCTGAACTGAACAATACTCACCTGTACATTACACAGGAGCTTATTGGTGTGTCATAATCATAAGACTCAAAATTGTAAGCGATGTATTTCAAGGTGGGCTGCAGTTGAGATGAGTTTGAGTTGAGTTCGGGTTGAGGTCGGGTCGTGTGTTATCGTCTAAACGCAACCTTAAGGCTAAGTTATTGAATCTACCCGTAAATATACCTATTTACGGGTAGATTCAATAACTACTACCGTAAGCAAGTTAACTTTTTTGTGCAGTTTAATAAAATGTTTTCTTCTCCACCTGAAACCTAGCTAAAAACTTCTGTAGCAAGGTTTACGGTCTCGTGATTGGAACATGTCAATGACTCAGAAATTTTTAACGAATCGAAAACTTTTAATGGGCATTCTCGGCAGTCTCGGAGTTCTCGATACCGATTCCAATCTTCAGAAGTATTATGACGACTTATTATGTTAGGATTCAAGTTAAAAAGGATGTTTGGCTTAATCATACATTATTTTTGCCAGTAAAATAAGGCTCTATATACATTTCACTCACTCTGTAGAAAGACGAAACATGACTGTCATATCCCATATACATTCTACAGATGTTTCTTGCTAAGTTCACTGTGAGCTTACAAAGATTAGGAAGCGAACCTTCGCACAAATTCAGTGTGTATCTTATCGGATTCTTTCCCAGAATTCGTTTTAGCATACTAATCGAATGTTTGTTCCTAAAAGTGTATTCTAGGCGACCGTTACTTGCTTTGCTACACAAATGCTCTGGCTGGGGCTCTTTTTTTAAATCATACGTGTGACTTTAATCAATTATGTGACGTAATGTCTCAATTGACACTCGAATAGTATACTACACTGACAACTAATGGCTATGGCCAACGAGTGATTAAAAAAACCGGTCAAGCAAGAGCGAGTCGGACTCGCGCACCGAGGGTTTCCGTACCATCATAATAAATACACTGCAGAGCCTGCTGTAGCATAATAAAATTATTATTGCAGTATTAGGTCAGCAACATCTCCTGGCCGATAGTGGAACTATTTTTTTTTCTTAGTCCAGCGCCATCTCTTGACCGTTAGTGGAACTAAATTATTTTTTCTTGGGTCAGGGCCATCTGTTGACTTGTAGAAGAACTAAATATTTTTTTGTTTGTTTTTTGAATTTCTAAAAAAGTGTGTTATATTGAGACATCGTTTTATTTTTGCTGTAATCTTTACATAAACTACTATCACATATAATTATTTCAAATTTTTCTCTTTGCAAACTTCGGAGATAAAGGGGGGGGAACGGTATTTTTTTACATTTTTCATCATAAGTCGAAAACTATGCAGCCTAAAAAAAAGAAAAATGTTTTAAAATGTGCAAACAGCGCTCTTTCATATGATACCCCACATGCCCTAGTCGCCCCACTTAAAATTTTTAAGACCCCATTTTAGTCCCTGTTGTAAAAAAAACTATTTATTTTTTTCTTATTTGCAAAATAGTTGGACAAAGGTCATCTTTAACTATTCCAAATTTCAAGTTGATACCATTAGTAGTGCTCGAGATATCCAACTGTGACAGACAGACAGACAGACAGACTTAGTCACACCATAAGGGTTCCTTTTTACCATTTTGGTACGGAACCCTAAAAATACGGAATGTCGAATGAGAAGTAAAGAGTGCCGAACGCCAGCAAAGGATTTCAAAAATAGTGCCCCAGGTTGGCTGCCAATTAATCCTATTAAACAATGATTGAATAAAGACATAATAATTATCACTGATCGTCAATTATTCAGTTAATACGCCCTCATCGCGACGACTTGTTCAAACAGTTGATCGCGAAAAGTCCCGATGTTTGCCCCAACGCAACGCTCCGACGGAAAATAAATAAAGCAACAAATTAAAAGCGAGTTCAATTGAAGACTCTGATAATTAAGCATGAATGTTTAAATTAATTAATGAATTCCGTTGAATCGGAGGTACCTAGGCGCTATCCGCTCTAGTGATGCGCGGGAAAAACTTTAATATTAGCTTTTTTGTTTAATAATACAACTCCTAAAATAGTATTACTATAAGAAACTTAAACAGATGAGATATGAAAATCATTAAAGTTTTTTCCTTTACTCCTGCTTATAAATGTTTTAGAGAGATTGAGCATTTTTTTCAACTTATAATAAAACTGCACCTTCTTGTGTCGAGCTAGGCACAAGATTTCCTAAAGTTTTTTTAATTTATTTATTAGGGTAGAACACAGCTCAATATCTTTTTAGTTTTCTGTTCCTTAATATTTTAATTGCCTTTACATTCTTGTTGCTCCTGAATGTTGTTTTTTTAGAGGTACTAACGAAAGTCGCATCGTGATTTGTTAACCACACCACTTAGGTACCACACCACTGCCGACTAGTGATGTGTAACATTAAAATTTCATGTCGTGATCTTACAATTGATAAATAATTGATATTAATAAATGCAAGTTTAGTATTAGAAGTTCACTACGGTGGTGTGTTTACCTAAAAAAATAGTTAACTACACCCAAGTGGTGTGGTGCAGTGGTGTGGTTGACAATACACGAGTCGCATCACTATTCGCTACACCAAACGAACATTCTTAATTAATGTGAATAAAAACAATTGTGTTGCTATTGTAATTGTAGATGCTCAATCACGTTTACTTTTTGCCTGCCCGGTTGCTAAATTGTATCAAACACTTCTTTTGAAAGTCATGAAAATTAATAACTTCATTATACATGTTCGCTTTTATTTTTCTGGGAACTAAATATTGAACAGTAACGTAATGTATTCTATTATAATGAAAGTGAAAGTGAAAGTGAAATAAGCTTTATTCAAATAAACTTAATTGTTAAGTACTTTTGAATCGTCTATATTTTCCTACCACCCGTTCCAGACTTATGTATATGTATTCTGTGATGGAACGAGCAATGTACAGTTAGTTATTCGCATCTTCGACGCACGGCTTTTCACACTCGCTATACCTAAGCAGCTAAAATGGGATGCGCGGAAATAGAAACGAAATAAACCGTGGCCTAGTAGTTCATTTAAGACGCAGGGGTCCCGGGTTCGATTCACAGGAGGGGAGTAAAATCTGTACTAGGTTTGGAAGTAAGGCTTATTTCCAGCCCGCCTGGCTAGCTACCACTATCTTACCTAAGTCAGCCTGCCTAGCATGACCGATTTATATCGCGTGATATTGCGTTTTATCACGTTTAACTGTCAAAAAGACAAAGGAATTTGACAGTTGAGTATCGATAAAATGCTATATCACGCGATATAAATCGGTCATGCTAGGCAGGCTGATGACGCTATAAAATTAAGTTAAAAATTGTTCTATATACAGGTAGTTAGAGGTAAGATATAGACAGTTCCTCAGTGGTAAGGATTCCGGGTAGTGCGCTTACACTTTCGGCCTTATCGTCACTTAACATCAGGTGAGGTGAAGGCCAAGCACTATCCCATTGTGGATAAAAAAGCCCACCAATAGAATTAGTAAAGTACTATATATTTTTCGCTCAGCTCATATCAGTTCTAGTGGTAAAAGGCTAACGGAGCGAGATCAACAAGACGGGCGTGCGAAGTATGCTTGCGAGAGATACTTTCGAATAATGCGGCCACTACATCGTATATTGCCTGCATACCTGAGATTAAAAAAAAACAAAAAACCGACTTCAAAAAACCTACCTTTATAAAGCAAGAAATAATATTCGTAATAATAAAAATACGTCTATTGAATTCGGGTGGCGCTGGAGTACAAATTTTACCCGTATTTAAGTATGCTAGAGAAACATACTTAAATACGGGTCAAACTGAGAACCTCTTTTTTTAAGTCGGTTAAAGAACTACACTTAAGATATCCCTCTTCCAACAAAAAAATAATAATCTTATTCAGTTCATATACAAAGAAGTAATACGACCAATCATCGAGGTAATTCACACAAAATCATACTATTATCGTGCTTTTTTCAAAATCACTTGAAAAGTACTGAACCGATTTCCAAATTTTAAAAAATGGGACCAACTTGGGAGTTTAGCTAATGTAATAACGTTTGAATCATTTCAATCACTCTAGCCGTCTTTGAGTAATCGGTGGACATACACAAAGAAAAAAAAACAAATATACAGACGAACATAGAACTTCCTCCTTTTTTGGATGTCGGTTAAAAAGAGTCCGCTACGCATCTTCGCACCACTCAGCAACACGATGTTTTTCAGCCTCGCTACACAGTCTTGCACATCTCTAATGGGTAAGGCCACATACCGTGTCACAGCTTCAGTTCAGTACGTAGACCAGGTACCTTCGCTGCGCTCAACTGGGGCTCAACTTACTTGCACACCTTCGTTAGTTTCGAAGCCTTAGGCCATGTCTTGTTCGAATTAGGGAAGAAGCGTGACATAAACATAGTATAACATACTATACGTTGTTTATTCAGGCACAGAGCCACGGCTCGCTTGACAGCTAGCCAGTGGGCGAATTGTCTGCGAACCGTAAGCTTTGTGCGTCTGATTTGATACGGACAGATGAGATGGATATTAAATCCACATTGAATTAGTTGAATATTTCGTATTCTCCTTTGTGAGATTCTGACATCATTTCATGTGAAATTCATACGTATTTAATGCGAATCTTGCAAAAAATAATTTTGGGTTATTTTGTTACTCAAATCTAAATGGTTTATGCACTTTAAACTATTGCTAACACTATGGTTTATACTCTCAAAGTAACAGTTGTATTTTAGTCGGTAAGCAAATTCCACATCTACCTAATTTATTACACAGTTTTCCTTGCCTGCATGCCTCAAACAATAAAAAATTGTATGAACTAACCATGGTCATAATACCTGTTAATTAATACCTGTTCTAGTTCTCATCTTTTTTTCTAGTTCCTAGTGAAGATGATAAATCTCGTGGTATTTAAAAGTATGTTTCCAAGTTGCATGCGACCGTTTCCAATACTTAGCTTCACTTCCTTAAAGATCCCGTAAAATGCTCAGTGATCCGCCAAATAAGGGATGGGTGTGAAATAGAGGAATGCTGTCTGGCGTCAGCTGTGCAGCATTAGTCAGTCGATGCGAGAGAATTTAATAAAAGCACTCCTGAGGGATAGGGCTGCGCCGGTTTATCGATAAGTGTGTCTACGCTAGGACCAATGTGCCCTTTATAGTTAGGATGATGACAACTTTTTTTTATTTTAAGTTACATAAATTACCTCTCAAAAAAAGAAACATTGATAAAATAATTATTTCGGTAGCATGAAAACTGCCCGAAATATCACAGTGTGAAATGCACACAAATGGACTCGCCCAAAAACGCTCCATATTAACGGCTACTCAATTATGACGTCACGCCTGAGTAGTTTGTATGCAACGCGTAGGAAATTTGTTCGGCAGCTATATTAAATATTGTGTTTATCAAAATGGTTTCTTTTACTTTGCTATACTTTACATTTATACTAATTTATACAACCAAGAGGTATACAAGCTACTCTAAAAGTTTAATATGTTAACGATTTTTAATAGTATTTCGTTATTTTATTAATTAGTCATCATCTCAATTAGGGAAATTTAGTGGACCGTCGTTCGAAATAAGAAAAATGATTCTTCTCTCGAAAACCTTTCGTACCAATAGGACGACAACCTGAATTTCAAAAATATTTCATATTTATGTGATGACTTCATTTTAACAAAACTAAGCAAATCTGTATAAATAGGTAGGTAGGTAAGATACCTACTCATTCTTGTCCATGGCAGTATACAAAAGTACTTATAATTAATGTAAATAGCACATTTCGAATGTATTCTTTTTTTATTCATTCATCGTAGGTAACAAAGAGAATGAAGTATCTGACGACTAGACTTTCGGGGTAAAGTCAGATTTACAAAAGACGACGATGTGTTGTCATGTTGTGAGTAAAATGTTTTTTTGTGTGACACTATCGATAACGGCGCACCTCTAACACCCTCAAACTTCCAACGTTAAATCGATTACATTTTATTCGCATACGGCAATCGTTATTATTACACTCAATCGGATTGTGCACTTTACCCGTATTGCTTCGTTATTATCCGATAAAAGTGGCCCTCATATCAAATTGCTTTTAGCACTAAAGATACTTATTAAAACGCGAATACTTTGTATCATTTGTTTTGATGTTGAACTTAATATTTTATCAAGTTTCATACATTTGCAGACCTGCTACTTTGCCGATTTTTGACGACCTCTGTGGTATTTTTTTTATGCACAACAGGATAGTGCTTGGTCTTCATCTCAGTGAGATTAGATGATAAATGACGATAAGGCCGAAGATGGAAGCGCACTACATCCGGAATCCTCATCACTGAGGAACTGGCTATCTTACCTTACTACCGGAACACGACAATTTTTAATATGTTGTTATGGCGTCAGACTTGAGTAAGATGGTGGTAGCTAGCCAGGCGGACTTGAAATAAGCCCTAACCATCAACCAAACCTAGTACAAATCGTACCCCTCCCTGGGAATCGAACCCGGACCCCTGCGTCTTACACGGGTGGGCGAACCACTAGACCACAGATGAGGTTAATGTGCTGGTATGTCGGTTTTCAAGGGATCGCCATCTCTGAGGTCCCAGGTTCGATCTCCTGCTGGGTCACTTTAGAAAACGAACTTTTCTATATTGGCTAAGTCTGGGTGTTTGTAGTTCCACCGTTGTCTCTGATTTGCACAACATAAGTGCTTGCTACTTACTTTGGACTCGTACTATTATCTATTCTGTGCTTTGGAATCAGAGCAATGTTTGTGATGTTGTCTTAAGTAGGTATATTTATATTTATTATTTTTCATAAATACATTTATATTGAGGTCATTTTTAATAGGTATACCCATGGATATACCAATAAATAATGCCGCACAGTATACGTCTCTACAAGCAATTTTCTTTTGCCTTTTTCTATTTGATTTTGATTTATTTGTAGCGACTATAGTATTACTAGCGACCGCCCGCGACTTCGTTTGAGTGGACAGTAATTTTGCTGTCCCTCGGGAACCGCATTTTTTCTGAATGAAAGGTACCCTATGTCCTTTTCTGTACCCCTGACAACTTTCATGTATAAAATGTCAAGATAATCGATTAAGTAGTTATACAATAAAGTATAACAAACGAACATACTTTCGCATTTATAATATTATACTAAGGATAAAGAAGGAAGGATTTTTCAACACTTTTTTATATTTAATGGGTTTGCTCTTGACCCCAGTCTTGCCCAAAAGCAAAGACAGGGTCTACGATGGAGCGAGCTTGCCCAGAAGGTGCTTATTCACTCTGGCCTTGAATAGAGTCAGGTTGTATGCGCTCGGAAACACAGACGCCGGCAGGGAATTCCATTCCATAGCTGTGCGCATTATGAACGATGATGAGTAGCGTTTGGTACGCAGAAAAGGTATATCAATTAAGAACGGGTGGTAACCTGCAGTGCGTCTGGATGTCCGATGGTAGAAAGGAGAATGTGGAATGAGTTCATGCAGTTCTTGAGCACACTCACCGAAGTACAATCTGTAAAAGACCGATAGGCAAGCAACTTTTCGGCGGTGAGCTAAACTGTTAAGCTTAGCTGCTAGCAGTTCTCCATCGCCTATTAATCTCTTGGCTCCGCGTTCCACCGAGTCCAATGCAGCAAGTTGATATTTCGCCGAGCCATCCCAAAGGTGGCAGCAGTACTCCATGCAAGATCGGACTTGAGCTTTATAAAGAGTTAAAAGCTGCCCAGGCGTAAAGTACCGCTTGACTTTATTTAGGACGCTCAGCTTCTATTTAAATCCACTTTTAGACACTCATTAGAATAGTGAGTTAATAGTTCATTAATATTAGCACTCGCCTTTACACGAGAGCGACTCATGAGTTAAGAGGCGAGACATTAACATCAAACGAAATTAAAATTAAGCGAATGCACTAAACTTAATTAAATTCACTTAAGTACTTCACTTCTAGGATTCGAGTCTCGGGTAGTGTGAACTTATTTCTCGGAAATTCCTTCCCCAGTCTTTTTGTTTAATTAACGTCTTGTAGAAAATAATAGGTTTTTACCGTTTTAAATTAAATTCATAGCCTATTTTCATGTATATTGCTCTAACAATTTCATACATTTTCTTTGCCAATCATAAACTGATTGGCAAAGAAAATGTATGAAATTGCATACAAAATGATACGACACTAGGCGTTTTAATGATTGACTTGTTTTATGACACTTGTTTTATGATTTCCCTTTAGTAAAGATAGTACGGTTTTCGAGAGCTTTTTAAATTTCAACATTACCTGATGCCATTTCTACCAATGATTATTTCCTTTTGTTTATGTATTTTTGTACTACAATAAAATTTTATTTGTTCGCTATAACATTAAAAGATGCCCAATTTTTATCAACTTAAGAAACAAATCTTCAAACATGCTACCTTTATTTAAA
Organism: Agriphila straminella; assembly: GCA_950108535.1. Lineage (NCBI taxonomy): Eukaryota > Metazoa > Arthropoda > Insecta > Lepidoptera > Crambidae > Agriphila > Agriphila straminella. The sequence goes on from OX467321.1 coordinate 15,954,007, forward strand.
CTAAAGCGAAAAATCATTACCAGAGGTCCATCAGACCTACCTTGAGTTATCCATTATTTAAAGGACTTCCTATATTTCATTCAAAACTATTATTATTTCTTCTTTCAATGTCAGACCAAAACAACTTGCTAATGGCATTTTTTTTAAATATCCCATTCAATGCATGCTTAATTAATTAATGCATTATTACGCCGCTAGATGGCAAAACGTTGTTTCTCTCATTAGTATTCAGATGCAAATGTGGGGGCATTGCACTCCCACAGACTTCACTTTCCCAGAAATTTTTTCATCAACATCATACTTGTGCCGTAATTAAAGGAGGAGCAGATTATCACATCCACACTGTATTTTTGATGTTCTATAATTAATATTGTACGTTCAGAAACGAAAGTCACTTTGTCATAGAAACTATTTTGATAAATGTTTCAAAGTGTGAGGCATCTGTCAAAAAGTTGCTGTGACAAAAGTGTTAAGTGTTTTTCGTTGCTGACTGACTATTTAATAAGAACAATGAGCATATGACAACGGCTCTTTATCTCTGTCTGTCTAGTAACTAGGTTTGGTTATCGAATGAGATCTGAAAACCAATCGCACTAATTCTGAACGATAAAACCAAAACCTTTACGTTGTCATTTAGGTCATATTTACCTAAAAATCTTTGGTATAATGTTTATAGCTTTAGGATCTCATTTAAATTGTCCAAAATTGGCAGGCTCCTTAATTATAATACATACATACATATACTCACGCCTGTTTCCCATGGGGGTAGGCAGAGACTATGGATCGCCACCTGCTACGATCCTTGCACCTTCTTTCGCTTCATTAACATCCATCAATCTTTTCATACATGCCCTGCGGTTTTTGTCACTACGTACACCAGCCTTTTTTATTAAAACCTCTATTTGATCCGCGTAGGTTTTTCTGGGACGCCCTTGCGCAATCGTTCCTTCCACATTCGCACAATATATCTCTTTCGTGATTCGCCTTTCATTTTTCCTCTGTAAGTGACCAAACCACCTGAGCATTCCTTTCTCAATTCTGGTCACTATATCATCTTTCAACCACACCTTTCACGAATCACATTATTGCTCACTCTATCACTCAATTTGACTCCACATGTTTTCCTCACCGAACGCATCTCTACTGCATTTATTCTGCTTTCATTCTTCTTCTGCCATACCCAAGATTCACTTCCATACATCAGTGTCGGCACCAGCACTCCGTTATGTGAAGTGACTAATTATAATAGCATTCAACAAATTTAACAAAACATAAGCGAGTATTTTTCTGTAATCGAAACTGAAACGTTTTATCAACGAAATTTAGCGCGATTGGGCCCCAATCGACGATTAAATAATAGAATCTCTCAATATATCGTTACTATCGAATTTTAAAAAGAGGAAAAAATTAAAATGTTAAAAAATATGCTATGAATGGAAATTCATGAAGGAAACACTTTGAAAGCTCCAGTATTATTTTAATCACTCACTTGACCATCAGCTATTTTTAATGTCCCCACTGCTGGGGCACAGGCCTTCCTTATGGGTGGATAAGGAGGATGGGCCATACCCACCACGCGGGCCCAATGCTGATTGGTGGGTGTTACCGACTGCAAATGCACCCGGGACCAACGGCTTAACGTGCCTTCCGAAGCACGGAGGAGCTCGTGATAATAATTTTTTGGTCACCCATCCCATGACCGACCCTTGCGAAAGTTGCTTAACTTCCGCAATAGCAGGGCCAGGCGGTAAACCACTCACTTACTTACTCACTTATCATAATACAAATTACCTACACATTTATAGCAAATCAGCCGCAGCACACAAGCTCTTCTCCAATCTTCATAAACTTTTAAGCTACTTACAGTATCTCCACTGTGCGTAAGTCCTCACTAAATTCCTTCCAAGCGCCACCAACTAAGATCACACTTTTCCGAATTTACATTTCGAAGGTTCACCAAGTTGGAACTAAAAATAATTAACCTTGCTATAATCTTAATTAAAAATGCACTAACTATGGAACAATGAAAGGGATAGGGTTTTAGTTCACAAATATGATTACAATATTAATCTGCCTCGATGAACTAAGTTTTATCAAGTTATACTTATCTTTTAGTTTAGTTTTCAAGATTTTTGGCTTGCTTTTTTATTAAAAATTGAATAGAAATTACAATAAAGTATTAATAGCCGTAATAAGAATTTCTCGGGACTAAATTTGATAAAAGTATTATGAATGACAGTATTAAGCGCGAAGCGCGAGCGAAGCGTCTCTGATCTTTCGTATGTCTGTCCTTTTGTTTTCCACCCGGTCGCATTTCTCAACCGATTCTCGTGAAATTTTGTGAGTGTCAACCTCGTGGCGACATCTATTAGATGATTTTTTAAACAACATACAATATCAGCGATGTCTACAGCTCACTATGCCACTAGTGACAGAGTCTGACCTAGTATAGTATTTATTATCTGTGGTCTGACATAAAACCTCTCCAACAATATCTTACCCCACATTTCTACACCACAAATCCCGCCAATATCAGTATTTCACTGAACCGATCTAAAATCACATCAGACGTAGAGGCACGGAACTAATACGCAATAAGAAATCTGATCCGCTCTAATCGACAATCCAAGATGGTGGATCTGTGAGCTTTCCCGCCAACGGGGTACGATGTCATCCGTCCTCTATTGAAATTAAAAATGTTTTTCTGTGGTGTTTGGGAAAAACCTGTTAACTCCAATTTGGTTATTTTTTAGTTAGGTAATACAACGTTATTGAAATTTTTTACATATTTTTTTTATCTATTACTGATAAGTCCACCATAAATAGAAGTGATAGAATTACTGAGGTGGTAATTCATGATTCGTCCATTTCGTTTTGTACATTCGTGATAAGTTAACTTGTCTGTAAAATGTCCCTTTTGGACTAACAGGTTTCTCCCAAACACCACAGATTTATATTTCTGTTATATTTTAGAGAAAGAATAGTTCGATAAGGTTTGCAAACATTAACTTTGCGAAAAGTTAAAATGCATCTACGAGTATTAATTTATGTTGTGGTTGCCTTAGTTACTATTGTTGTTTATTGATCATAGTCTTGGAAAATATGGCAGATTACATAACTCATGCAGTGTTTCTGAGCCAACGTCATTTTATAAAAAATTCCCAATTTTTTTTTATACCTAAGTCGTACCCTGTTTTTTTGGGAACGGCCAGTAAAAAAGTATACAAATTAGGAAACCACTTCTGTTCTGATATTAGTTAAGTTTTAAACCAAGGAAATAGTGTAGTGTCGTTAGAAATATTGATCCTTAAAGAACACCATTATAACTTAATCTAACTTACGAATAGTTGTAAAAAGCAGTAATTTATATTTAAACTTACCGCTATTTACAAGTTAAGCGAACTATGTAGTGCGGAGTTTATGCGAATAGTTCCAACAACTTAAACCAACTAAGTTTTATTGCAAGTTTACAACAGTTTAATAATTGAACTCGACATTCCTTATGAAGTTTCATCACGACACCTTGAAGTCAATACAAGTACGATAACTTAACAGTTACGACTTTGTAATTTACTGCATAATATAATCTCAAGTATGTAAATGTTACTTAACTTAAATTAAATAAGGTTTTGATACACAAAATCGTGGTACAATGCGATTAAATTGACAGTGTTCCGCTGTAACTTCACTCGCTCGAGAATGTATGGCAAAGGGATAATTTCAAATACGAGGCGGCCACATGAGGCCGGTCAACAATAAAATATCTTTTGGCTCATTTTCCCGTACCTGACGGGTTAAAATACGTCGTTTTGTACCGCAAGCGCTCTGAAGTTAGTCACTTCTGTTGTACCTTGTTAAATTAGTGTAACTGTAAAACTAGAAGTTTGAGCTTTGTTGATTACCTACTTACGAAAAGAGCCAGTTTCTTAAGTTACGGATATAACAGATTATAGACAACATCACAAACATAGCTGTGATTCCAAAGTAAGTAGCTAATGCACTTCTGTTTAGGAAAACAAAGACAACGGTGGAACTACAAAGACCCTGAGCCAATATACAAAAGTTCATTTTCTAGATTGACCCAGCCGGGGATCGAACCCAGGACCTCAGAGATGGCTACACCTTGAAAACTGGCGTACAAACCACACGACCACGGAATGTTTCAGTTATCTGACTGTTATTATCCAAATTCTGTTTCATTTTTAAATTACATCAGAAGATTGGTGCTATCCTGTTGCTATCTATCTAGAACCTTGTGATACAAACCCAATACTAGATATGAAACTTTAGATGTTTAGATGTACGGTTGTTTGTTTTTTGATTTTGAAACCAAAATGTTATAATTCGTCCCATGTAAATAAAATCACCGCTAAGGCCTACAGGATGCTGGGTTTTGTACTAAGGCAAAGTGTTGATTTTACTAATATTAAAACCTTAATGCTTTTGTATAATACTCTCGTAAGATCTCAGTTAGAATATGCATCGAGTGTCTGGAATCCACAGTATTCAGTATACATCAATTCTATTGAAAGGATACAGAACAAGTTCATTAAAAGAATGAAATACAGGTTTAGAAGCTTCAACGCAGATGATATTGTTCCCCTTACTCTGCGAAGAGAACATCATGATCAATATTTATTATTCAAGATAGTTAATAATTATGTCGATTCGCCTTATCTATTAAGTAAAGTTTTGTTACGATGTCCGAGGTTCAACATGAGATCATGTGATACATTTTCTATATCTTTTTGTCGTACTAACTATGCAGGTAACCGTTTTATACTAAGATCCATGAGACTTTATAATTCGAAGTATTGTCACATCGATATTTTCTGTACAAAGCCTAAAAAATTCAAAAGTCTTTTAATACAATAGTTTTCCCCTATCTGTACTGGCTTGCTGTCTTATCCGAATTTGTGTCCAATGTCTTTGGTTTTTATTTTTTCTGCTTAATGTGTTTGTTTATTCAACTTTAGATACCAATGTGTAAGCTATTTGTGGAAACTGTTTTGGCAAATGTGTGATTCAATTGTAGTACTCATATTTATTGTAAAATTGCTGTTTGTTTCCCTAATAAACTAAAATAAAATAAAAATAAAAATAATATTAAGTTACTTAATATAATTGAAAAATACCAGAAAACATCGACTCACCCGTAGCAGCTCAGACGGGACTCGAACCCGCACCCTTATGATTCCGGCCCAATGCACTAACCAATTATGCTACCGAGTCGCTAGTGGGAGTGGCGAAATTTTCTAGTACTTTTACGTTTTCGCTGTAAGCCAGCGTTATTTCATTGGGCCGGAATCCTAAGGGTGCGGGTTCGAGTCCCGTCTGAGCTGCTACGGGTGAGTCGATTTTTTCTAGTATTTTTCAATTATATTAAGTAACTTAATATATAAAAATAGCATTGTGAATGCTAAAATCTAAAAATTCAATAAAAAGTTATAAGTTTATTATAAGGTAACTTGTTTCGTAAGTAAATGTAAACTTTCCTTTCTAAGCCGTACCGTGATTCTCATGCAGGCCGCTTAACTACCAACCCTCTCCGGACGAAATCCAATCAGATTAAACCCTCAAATGAATATTCAGCCAGGTAACTTTATATATCAACCGGACGCATTAAATGCTGTATCTTTTCTGTAAATGGCTGAATTTGTTGGCCTATTTTGTAGAGTGCTTTCTATGCTTAGCAGGGAGAGAGAGCACTACTCTCTGCCTGCTAAGTGAACTAAGTAAATTTCAAAAGTCCAATGACATCATCATGCTGCACAAAGTATGATGATATTGTTTGACTTTTGAAAAAAAATATAAGTCAGGAATGGATCATCAAATTATTTGAAACAAAATGTCAATCATTTAATTGAGTTTTCCCACCTTGTAATTGATTTTGACATGACAATTTAATGACGTACCTTATCTTGAATTCTTATAGTTGTCGCGTGTAAACAGCAAACTAAAATCTATGCAAGTTTAATTGCAAGCAAATATTGCTTAAAATGGCACCACGGGGCTAAAAAATATAACCCATTTAGTTGAGCCAGCCACGCGCCCGCGGATATAGACGTGAGCGTTCTTTACAATAACTGCAGTTTGTATTGTAAATAAAAGTGAGAAAAAGATTAGTTTATTAGAAATGACGTCCTGTGTAATCAAAGGGTGTAAAAGACGCAAAGAAGGCAGTAAAAAATGCAAAAAAAAAACAAAAAAAAAAGTAATTTTTCGTTTAAGTATACAAAATATCTATGAGTATACAAATAATGGTCGCTATAATGCAACCAGTGTTGAGTCGCTTTGTGCTGTATATTAAATGCCAGCCTTTTTAGTTTCACCCACTTAATTTTCATTTTCGTATGGTGCCATTTTGAGCGGAATGCTTGTTCCATAGATATTAGTTCGCTGCGTATAAGCGAATGCTCTCAGTGGAGTTGCACCTTTACAGCAAACTTTAAGTGAAGAAGCATCTGACTCAATCTTTTCTCTTTCGAATATTTTAATTATCCCATGTAGAATTTTGGGCTTCAATGACGTTTTTTTGCCGGCACTTGTTGCTTCCCACGCGGACGCGCCGCTTCTCGCACTTTGCATAAAACAAGACCGCAGTCATAGTTAACGTTGAACTAGTAGCTAATCTGAATTTTTGATTCTCGATTAAGTGTTGATATTACAAAGTTTAATAATTAACGGGACTTTTAGTTTATAATCCAATTTTGTATTTTTTTTGTAACAAATTTACGGGTGTTTTAACCTATTTACATGGGCGACAAAAGCCGCACAAGTTTCGACGCACCGCGAAAACCGACCGAATAAATGGCAATTCGGCCTAGGCTGAATTAAATTATCTGATCCGGTGGTGGCCAAAATTGGAACTACGTTATTAGATACTGTTACCATCACCTGCGATTCAATTTTGGAAGCGACTTGCTGGGTGACTAAAGTCGACCGTCACTCTGACTAAAATCAACCCATGTGAATAGCCCTCACGTAGTTTTTCGTAAGAATTATCAATTTAAGTGTCATTGCACTCTACTATTGTTACACGTTAATATTTAATGCAAAATTCTAACAGTAGCTCGGACCGGACATTGTTGTCGCGAGTGACAATGCCAATAAACTTTAATTAATAGACATGTGGGAGATATAAAAAATAAACCAAAAATTTTCTATGTCACACTTTCCACAATAATTCTATTGTGTACTAAGCTTTTTCCCGCGACTTTGTTTAAGTGGAAATTTGTTTCCCGTTAACATAATACCTTCCTAAAATGAATGAAGTAACCCTACTGATCTCCCTGCATTAAGTCTGGCGCAGTCATTATGCAGTCTTGGATTTCGAGGTACGACTGCATAAATTTACTTCGTTATCAAAATATCGTGAATGAGCCAGAGTTGAGTCAACCGAGCGACGCGACGCCCGCAAGGTCATTATTGCACGCAACCAAGATTATCCACGAAACCTCGCTACTGTAATGGACTTTTTAATAACGCTATTAAACTCTCGATGGGATTTTACCTTTCAAGGTTTCCATTATTTGGAAAGCCTTTGGAATTCCTAATTAAAATCATGGTGCCTATAAAAGGCATCTCTTCTGGAATCCTATTCGCAGAAGGATATCATCTACCTATTCCAGCTAAATGAGAGCTTTGATTTTAGTTTAGAAGCGTGGTAAATACTCAGGTACCTAATCATTTAAATAAGATAAGGAGATTTAAAAGTACGTAATAATAACAGTACGTTATTTAAGAGGATTGTCAACCACGTGGTCTCCATACAAACGGCGATAACGTTTCCCACCCTCTAAACCTTAACCTACAGTAATTAATTTTTGGTATTTTTTTGAAATGCCTAAATACTAGGGCTGTACGTTTTGATTTTTTGAATATCTATAATAGATTTCGAAATATTTGCATTTTAGTGATTTCATACAAAACACAGAAGTGCCAATATTTTCAAATCTTTAATGAATATTTTAAAAATCAAAACGTACAGCCCTAGTTTTTAGGCATTTCAAAAACATACCAAAAATTCATTGCTGTAGGTTAAGGTTTAGAGGGTGGGAAACGTTATCGCCGTTTGTATGGAGACCACGTGGTTGACAATCCTCTTAAGAGCGTCATACCTCTAAAGAGAAAGAAGAACATTAACTTGTGTATTCTATAAGACTACACTTCTTTTGGAAGACTTCTATACTAAACTTTAAATAATTCGTAACTTTATAAATAAACCTTGAGGTTCCATTTATCTTCTTTACATTAAAATTCTTCAAAATTGCTTTAACAGTAAGATGTGACAACGACATACAGAATTACTTTTGCATCCTTACTAGTAATATTAAACTTAAATGCGAAAGTCCGTTTTGTTTGTTACGCCTTCACGTCTTTTACTGAACCGATCATCATGAAATTTTGTATACACGTTGTCAGTGGTACAAAAAATGACATAGGGTACCTTTCATCTCGAAAAAAATTAAAATTCCCGAGGGATAGCGAAAAAACTGTCCACGCAGATGAAGTCGCGGGCGGTCATTTATAATAATTATTCTTCATCTGCGTATAATTATTCCTATGAACTCCTATAAAATAAAATGGTAGTTTCCAATCAACTACCCCAAAATAGAGAGGTACGTCTCACCTCAACTAAGTACTTACAGCCACATGTGGGTCCCGGGCTCCCGGCACACCCCTAAATCCCGGAACCCGGCCATGCATCACCGTCCGATGCTTCCGAGACGGGACATGTTTTATGCAACGCTACACTCTCCCGTTTGAACAATACCTAGGTATTTTGAATTTATAGCAAAAGAGAAGTTATACGAAATCGAAATGACAATCAAAGGACACATACGCACTGCTTCGATTCAGATTTATGGGTTAAACTTGTCTGGCCAATGAGATTTTGTTTTCCCATCTTTTATATTAAATAGTTATTTCGTAAGCATTAATTTTGATTCGATGTGAAGGACTTAACTATCGACTTACACCACACATTAGCCTTTATATTGAACATGGGGGAACATACTTATTAATCTTGTCTACCAAACCTTTTTAACTATTGCGGAAGTTATGAAATGCGAAACCGTCTTTAAACTCAACCACCTTCTCGTAAAATGCGTAAAATTTATTTCACGTAGACGACATAACTCGTCCAAATGAACCAACTAAAACATTCCACTCGTCGCTAAGCCGCGATAATTGCCGCGATTGCGCCACGACGTGTAAATGCGTTTAGAGGCGCCGAGGGTTTTGCTTAGTGAATTGCAGCGCATCCATTGCACCGGCCGGGGGCGAGCGGTTATGACGTCATTAGCGCGTTATGTGACGTCATAACTCGTCGGCTATCTCCAGCCGTCGGCAATTACCGCGATGGATGGCTACACGTGTGCCGAATGCGACGGTATTTCATGTCGCCAATTGTTGCAGTGCCATTGTGCATGGGAATCTAGTGAAAGAATGAGAATATTACGCTTTTATAGCCATTTTGAACCGAAGATAAGAAATTTTATGTTTAAAATTGTAGTTATAAAGTTAAAAAATCAGTTTTAAAACCACTGAAAACTGTGTAAAATTTTAAGTATTGTTAACGATAATGTTGTCGAAGTATTACATTTAAGGCAGTTAATCACTGTTAGTATATTGGTTTGATACATCATACATCTAAAAACTTTTAGCTATGTATTAGTATTTTGACTTCCTATTTTAAACGTATTTATTTGACTTAGATTATGGCGCGTATTGTACTGCTGCCTTTGATCAATGATCAAAGTGTACTGCACATAAACAGTGTTCGAAAATCCGTAAAAGTGTTTTATTGCTTTTATTTCAATAAATATTTTCTGGATATATCACAGTCTTAGCTTCCAGAATAACATATCTCTAGCGAAGTAACAATTCACTTGTGCCATTTGCTCCTGGCAACCACTTTGTAGCATCTTGCCAAATGTTTATCTCAAAAATCTGCTCTGCCTTTTGTAAATTATGCCACTGTTGTGACAATTCTGTATCCTTAGCCATATGTAAGTAAAATCTCGCACGAGCCAAAGACGCCTGGTTATGTAAATATAGCATTAATGTTATTTTTCTTTCAATTTGTTGTAAAAAGTCTTTGTCATTCATTTGTTTCGGCAGGAAACCAGACACAATCGAGACAATAAACAAATTATTTATCGTAAAAAATATATTGGGTCTATCTACTTACTTAAACATAGGTACCATGTATCAAAGATTTCTAAAGTAAATGCATTTTAATTTAATATTTATTTTATACCCACCTCCTCTATAAGTAAATATTTTGATATGTAAAAAACATAATTATAATGTAATAGGGATGATGACTAATGAATAAAATAACGAAATAAGTACTAATAAAAATCGTAAACATATTAAACTTTTAGAGTAGCTTGTATACCTCTTGGTTTTATATATTGCATATTATTATTTATTTTATGACCCTTCAAAGTTGGGTGGACAAGTCCATTTAAAAAGTATAAAATTTATTAAAATAAATGATACCTTTAATTAGTCCGTAAAATGTATAGCAAATTTGTCTAAGAAACTATTTTGATAAACACAATATTTAATATAGCTGCCGAACAAATTTCCTACGCGTTGCATACAAACTTCTCAGGCGTGACGTCATAACTAGGCAGCCATTAGTATGGAGCGTTTTTGGGCGAGTCCATGTGTGTGCATTTCATACTGTGATATCTCGGGCAGTTTTCATGCTAGCGAATTAATTCTTTTACCAATGTTTCTTTTTTTGAGAGGTAATTTATGTAACATAAAATAAAAAAAAGTTGTCATCATCCCTATTCATTAAATATAATTGTGAATTAAAGATATCACATGTTAAAATAACTTATAATTTAGCTATATTTTAACAGTCTTAATTAGTTACCCGATCTCACATTAGGTTCAGACGAGAACAAGAAGCTTTAGTCTCAAATTTAAGTAAATTAAGATGCCCCGGGGACTGCAAAGAAGACTAATTACACGAAAATGCAGCCGTAATTATGCGAAATTACTGCCCCGAGAGACAAAGACAGAAGACAACACTAGCAAATTGCTAGTGCTAGTAGCAATTACGCAGTTTCGATATGTTTTTGGAATGCTTGTTTAGTTCTTTTCTGTAATACAACGTGTTAAAAAAACCCTAATGCCGTATTTAGTAGATATAGGGACTTAGGGACCATCGAACCGAACAATTTTTACTATGGAACCAACTCTGAAATAACGAAAAAACAGCTGTTTCATACATTTTGATATTTTCAATATTAATTTCTGTATGAAACAGCAGCTTTCATCCCACCTTCGCATTTCTCCCGTGGTCTTTAACTACTGACATTCTGTGCTGCTGAGAAACTGGCTATATTACCTCTAATTGCCTTTAGTTAAAGGTGATGTCTTGTCTAGAATAGTTGCGAATTCTTGTAAGCTGTTGTTAGACTTATTACCTAACCTGAAATGTCACTAATGTAATTTTATTCTAAGCTTCCTTAATTAATAATATTACAAATGAAAATATTGAAACTAAAACATGCACATATAGCATAAATCGGCTTCTAGGCGTTTTGTTGTGACTCAACCATACTACAAACCAGTTTAAAAAGTAAGTCTTATAATAAAAACAAAAGGACTTCAGTTACCTTAATGATTCAAGTATCGATAAGACCAATAACGCAAAAACAAAACACTCGATATACCCCGCAAATTGATCCACAAAACGATCAACGACGCTGTTTCAAATACATCACTGATTTTGACTAAACTTTTTCTTCAGATTACCTTGTTGACTGCGTAATGTATAAGGTTCACAGTTGTTAGTGTAGTTCGTGTTCTTAGTTTCATTAGTGGATTACGGGTCGGAGGCGTTTGATAACAATAAACATTTGTTGCGCTTGACGCGGGTCGTGACTTGGAGCCGACCGGCCTGACTCTTACTTGTAATGGTATCGAAATTAAAAGTGTACCGATTAATCATTGGAGCTAGAATTATTATCAGTCTTTCAATGTGTTACAAAAAACCCCTTTTTTTAAGTCGAATATGGTAGATAGGGACCATCAAACTGAACAACTTTTAATATGCGACCAACTTTGAAATCACGTAAAAATCTGCTGTTTCATAATTTTTGTATGAAACAGCTGATTTTATTTTCGCGATTTCAGAGTTGGTCCCATAGAAAAAGTTGTTCAGTTTGATGGTCCCTATCTACCATATTCAGCTTTAGGATTTTTTTAACATAGTTTTTTTTTACCCAAAAAGGCTTCTTATTCCATAATAAACTGCGGTTGATTGTCGACCTTTAAAAAAAAGAAAAAAATCATTTTACATTTTAAAAATTGCAAAACAAAAAAGAGAAAATGTATAAAAACATCAAAGCTGAGCTGCTGAAAAAGTTTACTTTAGTTTTTAAAATAAAATTGATATTTCAAATTAATAATCAGTTTTCATAAAAACCAATTAGCGATTACCTACTTCAAAAGAAACAAATTAGCATAGTGTCAGTGGCATAAATATCAATCACATCTGCCTTCAGATTTACAAGGTGCGCGCACGCACGCATCGTGCGCAATTTATATGGTGATGCAGTTACAAGCATTAGCATGTAAGCTGCGCGAGATTCGGTCACGAAGAGTAATTTGTATTGACTACAACATGACTTTGGGTCCAAAAGAATATTAAAGCACACGTTTGAAAAGCTTTTTTAAACTTTTTCAAAAATTTTGCCGATTGCCAGCTGTATGATGTATCCAACTAGCCTAGATAGGCAGTCACCACCATAGTATTAGATGTATGAATTTTATGTTGTGTAAGTCTTATGGAAAACCATTAGGTATCTATCCCATAGACATAGAAATCTTTACTTAATAATGTTTCTTATTGTTTTTTAAAAAAGTTGCTTTTTTACAGGGCCTGGCGAACAACCGAGGGAGGTAGTGCTGAAACTACAAGTTGAATTAGTAAGTACCAAAATTATTATTCAAATAAAAACAAATAGCGTATTTTAACTAACCATGGAGCTTGATGGCGCAGTGGTTTAGCGCCTAGCCCAGCGATTGCGGAGGTTAAGCATCTTTCGCAAGGGTCAGTCATGGGATGGGTGACCAAAAATTTATTATCTCGAGCTCCTCCGTGCTTCAGAAGGAACGTTAAGCCGTTGGTCCCGGCTGCATTTGCAGTCGTTAACACCCACCAATTCGCTTTGGGCCCGCGTGGTGGGTTATGGCCCATCCTCCTTATCCACCCATAGGAAGGCCTGTGCCCCAGTGGGGACAATAAAAATGGTCAAGTTACTATGTACTGCAGGTACATACTCTACCTGCTGCACTCAGATACGTCAACGCTTGTCGTCTTTTTTCATTATTTTGGAAAATAACGACTGTTAATGTGATTGGTAGGTTGTTTCAAAAGTTTTCAGTCTTTAAAATTAAACATATAAGCTTTACTCTCCGTTTTATTTTCTGAACACATAAACATTTCGCTACCGGTTCTCCACACAAATTGGATTTCAGAAATATGTTTGTTTCAGCAAGACTTGGAATATTAAAGGTGCACGAACGAGTTTCAGCGGTGGATTATTTTATTTTTATTTTCTTAAATTTCATTTTTAACACCAATCTTGTTTATATGACGTGTTTCACGTGTTGACGCAGAGCATAAACGGTTTGGGTTTTAGATAGATTCTGGCGATTATTGAACCTAGTTTATGTTCGGTTTCTGTATGGATTTCTCTACGAACTGTCAATGAAATATTTTCGGTTTGACAATAGCTCATTGAAACAGTCTTTTCTCTACGTCCATCAGCCATTTTAATGTCCTAACTGCTGGGGCACAGGCCTTCCTTATGGGTGGTAAGGAGGATGGGCCATAACCCACCACGCGGGCCTAATGCGGATTGGTGGGTGTTAACGACTGCAAATGCAGCCGGGACCAACGGCTTAACGTGCCTTCCAAAGCACGGAGGAGCTCGAGATAATACATTTTTGGCCACCCATCCCATGACCGACCCTTGCGAACGTTGCTTAACTTCCGCAATCGCTGGGCCAGGCGCTAAACCACTGCGCCACCGAGCTCCTCCTTTTTCTCTACAGGTATTAAAAAATACACAACTTAGGTATTCAATGTAGGTACGTACAGTATATAAATATTGAATAGTTACACTTAAAACTATTTTGTAACTTTTGCTCTTCTAATAAAATAACATACAAATGACATGTGTAATAAAAAACATTCTTTAAAAGTTTATAATCGTGAACGGGCGGAAAGAAATTATAAATACCTACTCGTAATTAAAAACCACTTAATTTCTAAGTAATTTTTGATTTGATTTTTAACTAGACGATGCTTAAAAACGACATATTTTATTAATAAAGGAGTAAGAATATATTTCTTATTTTACTCCCTTCTAACCCAAGCTCTGTCGCAAATAATAAGTAGGTTACAATACCCATTGTTTTACTTACTGTTCATCCAAGGACCAGCCTTATCTACAGCTTTGGCAAGCGACTGGCTGTCTTGGCAGTGGCTAAGCCAAAATAGCGCCTATTTATCTCAGGATAAGTGTCCTGTGAGTTGTGACCTTCGAGAAGGATGTGTTATATCGTTATCGATGTGTCAGAAATAAAACTAAAACTGTTCAAGCTAATTTTGATTATTTTGCTCGGTCTCTAATCCTTATCCTTACTAATATTATAAATGCGAAAGTTTATTTGTTTGTCTGTTCGTTTAATACGCCTTCACGTCTTAACTATTGAACCGATTATCGTTACATTTTACATATACGTAGTCAGGGTTATAGAGAAGGACATAGGGTATCTTTAACCCAAAAAAATATACAGTTCCTGAGTAATATCATTATGATTGAAAACTATTGGATATACACATCGTGCTCATTTAGTTGATGCTAGTAGCAATAGGTTTCAATAAAAAAAACACGGTTTATTAAACTGATACTTGTATGCATTTTTGTTCTGCAATTAAACGGAGCCCGTATAGGATCTTTAAAGACTTATCTTTATTAATGGAGGTTAAAAAGGCGTATTAGTGCATTAATCAAGATCCCGTCTCGGCAATTACTCGGGATGTTAAATTTCGCGAGCGTTATCAGATCACTCCGTAATGTTAATAGCGCGTATCGGCGCAGTTTTTTTTTGTAGGGACCCGTGAATGAGTGTCTGCTAAAATACATCTATATCCATACCGGGTGAATTATCTGATGTTAAGTGACTAATGCAGATGGTGAACTAAAACAGTATTTTCGACCTCCTGAAATTGGCTGTCTTACTTCTAGCTGTCACAAAACTATAATATACACAGTTATACTATTTTCGATCGAAGTTTTACAAAAAAAAATCTATAATAATGTTGATGTGATGACACAAGCTTAGTTTTTACCCCTATAAGGTCACTCTTAGCTTCAAACTGTCTGTCTACACTCTCTTACGTACTATGTCATTTGATACACTTGAAACTTCATATAATAGAGACACATTGTTGTCACACCATATGTTAACAGTACAGGGTAATTTCTCGTTGTGTAGCCACCTAGTTTCGGCCGTTAATTTCGAGTTCTGTATGTTCACCTAAAGTTAGTGTCATCACAGCCAGTTTCGTCAGCGTATATGGAACGTGAAACTTCAAATTGTATTAAAATCCTTGCCTTAGGTTTAAGACTAAATTAATTTCAAGTTACATAACGTTAGATGTTGTGGGAAAACATATTTTACTTAAGACAGAAGTTTTTTCATTGCCTGGAGTTTTGATACTTAGCGAAATATCAACCTAGAAATTTGTGAATCTTGCGAGCTCTCGATCAAGTGACATACTAAAATAATAGTAAATCAGAGCTACTACTTTGTTCACGTATTTTTATAAAAGTATGAATTAATGTATGTACTTTAATCTCTTAATTCTTAGTGTAATATTTGCTCTATATTCACAAAAGTATTTTGAACTAATGAAAAATACAGTACATTCCTCCAAAACTTAAGTTAACTACATGCTATTGTTTGCTTCATTTTCACTAGCGAGCAATTTAAGCGTGTGATTACTATGTAAACCATTATTGTTTGTAATACGGATCAAAAGGATTAAATTAATACTAACGCATGGAAGGAGCGAAACCTATAATCTAAGTCAATCAAAACCTACCTAAGTCGGGGATGTACGAAAACCTAAAGCAGGTGTAAGTTTTCGTACTGATCAATATACCTAAGACATTTCAATTGAACATACTTAAGTTGGTGTTTAGGTACGCGGGAGTAAAATCGGTAATTTTTCACTCTGTAAAGATGAAAAGTGATTAATGGTTTCATTAGTAGGTATTTTGATAATAGTAAAGTTATAGTAGTAAAAAGGTCCTTTTGTAAATAAAACCACTAGTCAAATAAATTCAATGAAAAGCTAACAAAGACGTATTTTTGCATACAGCTTAGCATTATAGCTGTGTTTTAAAAATGTTAGTCGCAGTTTAAAATGTTTAAAAAATGATCCTGGTCGAATAAATATAAATTCAAATACACACATCAACTTTGTCTAGGGATATAGGTGTTATTTTCATACAAAACGAGGTAACTTTGAAGCCTTGGTTTCCTGCCAGGGATGTACTGTGCTGTAATCTGATGATGGCTATCCAGGGAGTAAATGGAGGAGATTAAGATCGCGATACACACCCAACTTATCTGACCAGCATTCTAAAAGATTGAAAGAAATATTTAAAAAACCGCGAAAATAGCATGAAAATGTATGGAAATCCTGAAACTGAGAACTCTGACCCATCAATCTTTTAGAATGCTGATCAGATCAGTTGGGTGTATATAGCCTGAAATGAAAATAACACCTGTATCCCTAGACAAAGTTGATGAGTATATTATGATTGAATAGTAATAAACCACATCTTCTTCTTGATCTTGACCGATGTTTTCTACACTGGGTTACAATTACAAGTTTTCAGGAGCTCTATAATTCATAGTAGAGAACAAATCATAAAATATTTTTCTTTTAAATATTTTGCTTAAAAATAATTTCCTCAAAACTGCCGTATCGCTCAATTCTCAGTCCATACATCTCGGGCGCCGTTGTTGTTGCACATGGCAAAGACCGGGCGTATAAATTACACGGTGTTGGATTCCCGGGAATCGAACCCGTGTTTGTGCAACTAAACGCTTCTCTGACTTCTGTAAGATATTGTTACAACAGCAAATTAATTCACACAAAAAAAAACAAATATTATTATTGTTTTCAATCACATAGAGATTTTAAAATACAAACCATATACACAACTTTATATCGTGATAAACTGAAAAGTCATTTAGTTTTAATAAAAAAATTGCCAGGTGAAAATATGTAATACTGTGTGTAACAATAAATTAGACCTGTATATAACTGCAAACGAGGTGACACACAGTGTAATAATATAAATCCATCGAACATCAAGTATTATTCATCTCTAACAAAGAGTATCCTTAAGTACTTAAGATTTACTTATTTTACGAGCTCTCAGATGACCTGACCCTAATTCCGCTTGCCTTGTGAACTCCGCACTAGTTCCGCTCTCGACCAATCAGCGTGCGCACGCGCGCCCTCCGGTGCGGCGGCAGTAATGGCGGCATTACGGCCCACCCACTGGTGGGAGCGAGCCGGCAATCCGCGAAAATCAAACCCATCATTGCATATTTTGCTGCGTTTTCTGTGGAATCATTTAGCTTACAATGTTGATGAAGTAAATTGCGATATATTTTTTAGAATCTGAATCAGATATTAATTTTTCGATTGCCCGGCTGCATTTGCAATTATGTTCACTCATCAATCATCGAAACTAATAAGCTATAATAGCAATATCCCATCTAATCCATGCAGAAGGAAGGCCCGAAGTGTCTGATGATGATGATGATTACAGTGTTACTTATTTCCAACTCCTTCTCCATATTTGCTATGATGTCAACTGGTCGTTATTTTCGTCTTTCAGTAATTCTAAAGCAAATAAACTCTGCCGTCAACCAAACATTTCAAGAATTTAGAGGTCCCTTTTACATGATAATGCTAACAAATTACAAAGGCGTGTGTTGTCGAGAACATTCTTACGTCCACAAAGGTTTTTAACCGGCCGTGTCCCCGCGGGCGAGTTATGATTTGTTTACTGTTTACCCTCAACCAATTTAAATGTTTGTCTAATCTTTGTCTTGTTTGTTTGCGCAAATTGTTCGGGGTTGCGTGTTGCGTTCAACTGAAATCCTAGAATTTTTCCTTTGTGATTTTTTGTGGGTTTTCTGTTGCCACATGTTATGTTGGTGTTGAAACGAAACGCTTTCATGTTTTGTTTTATTTGATGTTTTGTCAAAGAGTTTAAACAAAACAAAAAATGACTATGGGAAGCTGATGTTATTATGGAAATGTTCTACAAAACTTTTAACACTTATGTGATCGATCACAAAAAGATCTTAACAGCGAAATAAAAAAATAGTTTAATGTTACTTCCGTTCCTTTCTTTCCAATAACGCAACGTTTAATCAGGCTTTTGAGCTTATCATTAGGCTTAAAATTGTGGAATCGTGCTTAGGTATGATGAGACACTAATGTCTTATCCTCATCTTCTAAGCACGATTCCAGCAGCATGTACCAACGTGTATGGTAATAACATCCCTAATTTATCTATGAGCGAGTCATGTTGATCACAATACCTCAACCTCACTCGTCATCAACCCGACGAGGCCAATGTGATATTAAACTCAAAGTCAATATTAATTTCCAATCATTGAAGACTTTTTTAGCAGACAAGTAGAATAATCAATAATCATAATCAATAGACGCAAGTAACTCTAAAAAGATATTAAAACGATAATATTTTTCTAAGACATGCCCGACGCGACTCTACAATAATGGTATTCTACCGAAAGCAAAATAATTTTAGAAGTCTACAATTACAAAATTGTAGGTTTTTTACATACTTACATGATGGTCCTCTGCTGCTGACATAGTTTGTACACTTTTGGACCATCTGACCACTAAATCTCATCACCAGTGGTCACTTGAGAGGAAAAAATTCTCATCTGATCCTGGACTTCATTATTATCATTTTTATCAATTCTACTTTTGTCTGAACAAGAGAACAGTGCTTTATCAAACGAATAGAGAGCTTACTCCACCCAAAAGGCAATAATTGTATTCATGCAATCGAACGATCGAACGATTCCACCCCAACTCATTATTCGATTCAAAAATCTCGATTGTTCCGTACGCGGTGGCACTATCGATACGCGCGTAATCGTCATGAATATTTATTGTTAATTTGTAATAGCGATGCAAGATACTCCCAAGGCGCACTGAAAACAATATTTTACTCGCCAGACATTATTACATCGGCTTAATGGTACTCCGGTTAACCATTCAAGTTATGTTTGCCCTCAAATCCGCATTAATGCTTTCGAATTGACTCCATGTCGAATTTCGAGATACCAACTTTATTTATGAGAGTCGTGAGCTCGATTCGGACCGATTCGATTGTTGTGTTTTTTCTGTTTTTTTAATTGAGAGCGCGTTGCAGGCCAGCTTAATTTGTTGATCCTGATATTGCTAAAGGTGTGTCATGGGAAATCACAGATTTTGTACCTGTTAAAAGCATGTTTATTTCCCTATAAACTAACTAAAAACCATGTTAAAAAAACGCACTTGCGCCCGTTCTTCTTGTCAGCTAAAAAAGTCTGGAACGGGTGGTAGGAAAAAATAGACGATTCAAAAGTACTTAATAATTAAGTTTATTTGAATAAAGCTTATTTCACTTTCACTTTCACTATAACTTTTAACTTCCTTACCTACTTTGTTATTTTTAGCGTTAGGTGCAGTTTCAAAGAAGCTCAAGTAGGTAATTGAAATTGAAATGGAAACTTAGTTTTAATAATTTGTGATACCTAATCTGAAGGTTGTTCAAAGTTCTCTTAGAAAAGAAAATGGAAACAAGTGGCCTTATTTTTTATGCACAACGGGATAGTGCTTGGCCTTCACCGCACCTGATGTTAAGTGACGATAAGGCCGAAGGTGGAAGTGCACTACACTCGTAATCCTCATCACTGAGGAACTGGCTATCTTGAATTAAAGTCTTATCTATCGATGTCAGTATATTTGAATACCCATTTAAAAACAATAACTCGAACTAACACAAAACAATTTAAGACGCCGGTCATTCATCAAACGCTTAGCGCGAGGTTGCGTGGGCGTGGGCAAAGCACCAAGAGATCCAAGATAAAGAGGAGCACGCGTGGGCAGCATCGATTCCACTCTTGGGCTTCGATGCGATTGTAAATCAGCGATAGTTGTCGCTGACTCTGAAGCTCATTGATTTAAAAAATGTGTAAAAGATGGAAGCTATTATTCGATTGTCTCTGCGATTAAAAGATCAGAGAGATTGTCCGTTGGAAATTCATGATTGTTAAAAGAAATTAATAAATTTGAACTTGTACGTGTCAAAAAAATATTTACGTACTTATCTTAAAAAAATCTCATAACACATGACCAGGGAAATATAAACATTCAGTTTTTCTTGCAGCTTCTTCTCAGTGAAGGGTTTTACTGTTTCTGAAGCAGTGAATTCGGCTTAGGTATTTGAAGTTCACAAAAGTGATTTAATTTGACTTTATTTATTTATCTGACCTCTGTCACACAGGCGTTCAACCTAGCATGGAGGTCAGGGACTGTTATATTATGTAACCTTTGTTTTGTAACAATAAAGAAAATTATTATTAATATTATTAACCATCAGCCATTTGCTTACCAACGGCTTAACGTGCCTTCCGAAGCACAGAGGAGCTCGAGATAATAAATTTTTGGTCACCCATCCAATGATCGACCCTTGCGAAAGTTGCTTAACCTACGCAATCGCTGAGCCAGGCGCTAAACCACTGTGCCATCAAGCTCTTCGATGTAATTTATTTATTAAACCAGCGAAATATGTAGCAGCGTTTACAAGCGCTGCGACAACTCTTCAACCTCGTACCAAGCGTAGAAGCGCTGCGACAACTCTTCAACCTCGTACCAAGCGCTGCGACAACTCTTCAACCTCGTACCAAGCGCTGCGACAACTCTTCAACCTCGTAGAGATATCTAAATTTGAAGTTCCAATGCTCCCACTGCAAAATCCAACTTTTTAGCACTGAAAAAAGCAGCTGTTTCATACAAAAATTAATAACGAAAATGTTAAAATGTATGAAACAGCTGATTCTTATCGCGATTCCAGAGTTAGTCCTATAGGGTCCTTATCTACTATATATCTACGGCATTGCGGGTTGTTTCCCTGTATATAGTTATGAAACTTATGAACTCATTATCGTGTATACGTCTTTTCCAAAAGAACCTCCAATATGACAGGTTAAGAAAGCTTCCGCATTTCTCGAGTGATTAATAAATTCGCCGGGAGTATCGAGTCGTTACCGAATCGATTAGTCGGCCGATACGACGGCACAGTTAGTCGATACTTGCCCGGTACCGGTAGTCCCGAGATTAATGATACACGCCAGTGTGGACACAGGCTAAGGTATTACAGTACGATAAAACGGTGATTGAATTAATTAAGTCTTAATTATACTTTTTTTATTTTTATTCCTTTGATTTCATTTGATTGCAAGAAAAGGTTTAAAAAAAATTGATTTAGATTTAAAGATATTTATTCCATATTTATTTCTATATTCTATATTTATTCTCATAAGAACTTACAATGTTCACTTAAAATGAGATTACATTGAATACTTACAGCAATTATTTGGCGCAGCGCATGCATTTGTACATTGCAATGCATTTAAACTTTAACAAAAACAAAGCAACAACCAAGTGAAACCTAATCATTCACAATTAAATTCAGTACCTAATTGACGACCTGAGTGGTGCAGTGGTCAACATGCCACGCAAGAGGTCCCGGGTTCGATTACCGGCCGGGCAGAAATTGAAATGATGAATTTTATGTATGTATTATATAGTATATCAATACATATTACAAGCTTTGCTTAGTTTGGGGCTAATAGATGGCGCTGTGTGAAATTGTCCAAGCATTTATTTATTATTATTTATTTATTTATTAATGAAAACGACATGCAGCACAACACACTGTCATTACGCGAAGCGACACGACACGGAAATAATTGTTTAAAATTATCTAACTACCGACCGACTCAAAAGTCACTGCGGAATGTGAGGACGAGAACTAAGCAAATTAAACAAATTATTAGGCCAGTTAAATAAGTACTTATATTTCTTTAGGGGGAAGACTTAAGAAAAACGTATTAAACACAGAAAACCTTTTAAAATGTTTGAAATATAATAAAACTACAAAATACTTTATCACTGTATTTTTAATGTGCAATGAATGAAGAATGCTTTTAGCTATTAAAATTATTTCAGTGTCCCTTTGTTTGACACAAATTAAATTTTTTACGGTTACTTTACTGCGTTAGAATTTACTAAAACACAAAAAAAGATTGGGTAGTGTATTTAACTTTACGTGTTTTATAATATTTTTTTTTTAATTTTTGCATGTGTACTTATTATAGGTCGCGTCGCTCGTCGGTCAGTTCATCGTGTGTACAGTACATCAAAAATAAATAATTTATTGATGTAAACAGAAATGTGCAAGCTTCTTTCGTGCTAGGCTGTGGCTTGTAAGGTTCAAAAATCATCTATTAGAGGCACCAGGTTGAATGGCTATTGTCTAGCCTCATTCCGTGTGACGTCACAGATGATTTATGAGTTTCAAGAGAAATGAATTTGATTTGTGCTCTATGCTACTTGAGTGTTGATTGCTTTTAATATTATAATATATAACTAAGTCAAGATATGTTTTTTTTTACGTTTGATATTTATTGGCTATATGGGAGTCCTAAATCTGTATTAAAAATATTTTTCTAGGTATATCGCCTATGAAGTAATATGCAAATAAAATATGAAAATAGCTACGAGTATGTAGCAAAGCAAGGAGATAACAATTTATTTATTATTGCAAAAGTACTAAATTTGTAGATCAAGGATTCATTAAATAGTTAAAAACTATGCATGGCATTCGCAAACTCCTAACAAAAAGTCGTTTTTATTATTTTTAAAGTCAATAAAGTTTATTATATGTTGTAATCTAAATGAACGTTTTCATTGAGTTCCTACAATGCCGTAGTACACAATGCAATGGAAAGCATTGTGTCCGTGTCACGGTAATGTGACGGGCGTCGTCGACGGTACCCATTTTGTGACAATACACATTGTAAAACGCTCTAAGCGCAATGTTTGTGAGATTCTATTTGCAATTTAAATCCGCCGCTTGGGAGACGCGTGTCTACACCCAATATTGGCTCGTAGTAAATCACTGACGGGCAGTACTGTAGGTTCAATGTTTGAGCTTGCATACACAAATACGTAATGGGTACCAATACCCGTCACGGACACAAATTGATAGAACCAACTAGTCAATTTCTTTTATGATCATCTTAACAGTTTAATTAAATAATCCACTGCAGCGGAGGCCTCACACCTAGAGAATGCAGTTAGGTTAGAACTGTTACCAAAAAAACAAAACAAAACTCCAGGCTAGTTTCACTCGCGCAGGTTGCCACCTAAGCTAATAGCATGATGATATTTGTCTTTCTCTATGTGCTGATTTCTGAGAATGCCGGTCGCCACACTACTTATAAAAAGTTTACGTTCACGAGTTATCGCCTCGCGCTAGACAAATTATTTTCAAATTTATTTCAATGATTTTAACACTGAAATTATTTTGTTTTAACAAAAATAGGTCGTGGCATCTTATTGAATTTTCGACGTGCTGCAGCACCCACAGTGCATCGCGGAATTTTACAGGATGCCACCGCATGACATGCAATGCAACGCATGGCAGGCCGCCGCAGCATCACGTATATTATGTCAAAGCAATGAGAGTGCTAAGTAATTTAAATAAGAAAATAAGAATCGGCCTATCTATTGTCTAATTTCAAAATCTATCGCAATCGCTTTAAGGATGTGATACATTGATACATATTTTTGGCACAAATAAAGACTTACCAAAGAAATGTAGGTAGCAATATATCACTTTCATCTGTCAAATGAAAGCGATTGCGATAGATTTTGAAATTACACAATTAGCCCCTTGGCCTGCCAGCCTGCCTAGCATGACCGATTTATATCGCGTGATATAGCGTTTTATCATGTTTAACTGTCAAAAAGACAAAGGAGTTTGACAGTTGAGTGTCGATAAAATGCTATATCACGCGATATAAATCAGTCATGCTAGGCAGGCTGGGCTAGCGCGAGTGCCCGGTAGCGAGAGTGTCGTGTATGCCGCGGGATGCCACAGGATGCCATAGGGATAATTCAGTATTCCGAAGCATGTTGTGCCGTGCCGTGCCATGCCATCAGTGGGCGCAGGCCATTAATGATTAGTTGTTTTATAGTTAATTTTTTTTTGTTTTTTGAATGAAACATAAATTATATTACATGTAAGGAATTTTAATTATAATTTTTAATTTTAATATTTAATTTTATTTTAATTTGAATTCAATTACCAATTTAATTTTATTTAATGAATTGATTTTTAATGCCTACTTAATCTTATTATCATTTTGTCATTTAATGTATTATTGTTAGTGTGTCAATTTTAAACTGATATATGGGTGTGAAGCCTGAAATAAATGATTTTTATTTATTTTGTTTATTATTTATTAGGTCACCAATCCGCATTGAGCCCGCGTGGTGGGTTCCGTGGGATGATAGCCCACTCCCTATACACTTAATAATAAAGAAGGCCTATGTCGCAGCAGTAGGGACATTAAAAAAATGTCTGATGTGCAATGGTTAGGTACTGTTGCCACATTGACAGCGGCTCTCGTCCGCGCCCGCGACGCTCCAACGAATAACGACATATTGTTGCGTAATGCCTTATAATACGTCTATCGATTCCGCTGTTTGTTTACTCGGGGCTCAGCGATTTGCGGGAGATGCCTCAATGTTTTAACATGATTTAAGTATGTTTACTTACACGAAAGCGGCAAGAAATACTTACTCGTAAAATGTAAACACTCACGCTAATACGATTTATTTTACCAGAAGAATTTTTTTTTTTCTTTTAGATATAACCATCTGTAACATAGATTATTATTTTTATTTTAGATAATTTTATATGAGTTATGCATAGCTTTTACTAAAAAAAAATTTTATTTCTCTAAAAACGCTGAAAGATTTAATTCATTCATTCATAATTCATTTATTTGCTAAATATGGTTAAGTCTACTGATTATAGGAAGTCATTTCAAACGTACGTGTAAATCACTCATGGCATGAACATTAAGATTGAGTCACAATGAAACTCACTCCAACAATCAGTGCTAACTTTTAATTAATTAAACAAAATGAAAACTCAAAACAGTAACTACACGCATGACTTTCAACCGGATGCTGCAACAGACGGTCCGGAAATGCGTTCCGGACGTCCAGAACATTGCACTTGAGCCGTCGAGACCGGTCGCTCGTACGAGACGAAACGAAGGTCAACTAAGAGTGGTGTATTCTTGCTTAGCTTAGCCACCAAAATACGGAAATATATATTTGGTTAGCGTTTCAAATAGAAAGAGCCTTTTTGTTTTGAACTAGACAATAAAAAAGGAATTTCTGTCAACTAGACAATAAAAAAGGAAAAACTGGAAGAAATTTCAATGTGAAATAAGTTGTGCCCTTGTACAATTCTTCTGTCCATTTCTTTTCCGTTTGTAATTGTGTGTGTACAGAACTAATAAATAAATAAATAAATAAATAAAAGTAAGCCTAAAGAGTTAATGTATAACAATAAAAGTATAACCTAAAGTAAAAAGTTAAATAAGTATGCATTTTGTTTTTTTGCCAGATTCTGATTGGCCTATAATTATGAACTTTCGTAGTGACGGATTCTGTGATAATGTGCTTTCAACAACGTAGAAAAAAAAAGCAGATTTTTTTACGATTTTTTGTTATGGCATAATCCAGTTAAGTCCCCAAAGAGTAAAATTAAAATTGCACGCCTAAGGTGACGTGCACACTGCACCGTAAGTGGAGTGCGCTCCGCCGGATATCCGGCGCCGTTTCCGGACTGTCTGTTGCAGGCTGCACTGAAACGAGATTCAAATGCTATTGCAATATTGTATGTTTATCCCTTTAATTGTTTATTGTAACTACTAGACTACAGTTCAATAATGTATCGCATTGTGTATCAAAAAATACCTGTTAAACCAATGAATTTTATTAACAAAACAATTTAAAGTTATTAATATAATTGAAAAATATTAGAAAAAAACGACTCACCCGTAGCAGCTCAGACGGGACACGAACCCGCACCCTTAGGATTCCGGCCCAATGCACTTCTGTAAAGGTGTTACATTCGAATGTTGAAGGTAATTCTTCACATTGATGAAATAACGCTGGCTTACAGCGAAAACGTAAAAAGTACTATAAAATTTCGCCACTTCCACTAGCGACTCGGTAGCATAATTGGTCAATGCATTGGGCCGGAATGCCAAGGGTGCGGGTTCGAGTCCCGTCTGAACGGCTACGGGTGAGTCGGTTTCTTCTAGTATTTTTTCTATTAAAATATTTATCTTAATAATTAGTGTAAATAAAATTTTCAATACAGTTGCTCGAAAATGTAAGTTTACGATGACAGTCGAGCGTGCGGAAAGTTGATTTTACCGCACGCCGTGCGTTTTTGTTTACGGAGTAGTACAGCGTGCGGAAAGTTGATCTTACCGCACGCCGGCGCCGTGCGTTTTTGTTTACGAACGTTTTTTTTTCATTTCTACTAGCTTCCGCCCGCGACTTCATCCGCATGGACAGTAGAAAAACATTGCAACCAGTTTAAAATGACCCCTTTAGTGTATGAAAGCTAGTACTACGGACAGTTCAAGCTGTTTCCCTGGTTCCACCCACCTGAATTTGATGAAACATAACTTAGATTTTAAGTTGGACCTCAATCTACTAAATTGTGAAAAATCCATCAAAATTCGTTTGGCGGTTTTTGCGTAATTCGCGCACAAATATTTAGAATTTACAGTTTTATTATATGTATAGATTACAATTTCAGCAGTACCTATAATGTTTTCTCGCAAATGTATTGAAAAACGTAGTATGACACACGGTTGTTAAGGTTTTTTAAAACTCGTGACGATTATTAACGTCAACTCGTTTTAAAAACCTCCTTACCAACCTTGTATCATAAACTACTAATAATTTTGTTTGTTAAACCTGGAATCTGTGAACATCGAGTCACTTAAACGCCTCCCTTGTGCAATACCTGTCACATCACATCACAGTGCGACACGCGACCGACGCATATCCATGTAAAACGTATGTAGATTTTTCTAATTCCGCTCCGTTACGGGATGAAATTGTATTTTATTTTAACGTCCCATAAATTTCCCAGCAGAGCCCATAAAGTGGGGCTTGCTCTTGTTGAGAGCTGCGTAAATAATTTAACAATTTCAGCGATGTTGCTTTGAGCGACTGCTTATTTTACGCTTTTGCGGGATCTTTGAATTATTTTTTTATTTTATGACAATAGCATCTTACTTTAGTGACATAGACATTACAATAAAAATAAAAGTAGAGGGAGGGAATACAGAACATAAAGGATAGTACACATTTGCACTTGAACGTGTGGTTATACCCAGTTCCTACCTCTGTGCTGGTAGAATTTGCTATAGTGAAATTTAACTTGGAAATACTTGGAATGATCGACTCTTTCTTTACTATCCTGCCCCCCTAGCTAAAGTATCATTTCCAAATCTTAGTTATCGCTTCGCTTTGCAAAAAATAAATTTGACGTTTTAAAATTCGATTAATAACCTTCGATCATGAATGATGGAAGTATATAACGAAAGCACACGAAAGCATGACACAATCTCATACAATTTTCAAAAGTAAAGCGATAGCGAATATTTGTAAATGTGACATTCGCTACAGGCTCAGTTTGTCATTATATCACCGTCATAATATCGTTCAAATCGAAATACTTAGTGCTTCTGCACACTTGTCGTCTCATGTAAGGCAGCCATTACACGCTCATGCAAGCGTCAGTCAAATTCGTCAGACAGTCATGGCTGTGACTGACGATTAACCTACCGTGTGGGTGACTGATGGTTGCATGAAGTTGATTTCTTCTTTCCATCAGTCAATCAGTCAAACGTAATTCATGACTTATGGAATTTGACTGACGCTTGCATGAGCGTGTAATGGCTGCCTAATACATACGTACGTAGGAGTCGATTACAAAGGATCCAAAAATAATATAATTTGATACCTATTGTTTTTGCATCCATTATCTGTGTTGTTTGTTACGAATTGTTTTTAAAGCGATAAAAAATTCATTTATCAATCAATCAAATAATGACGTTGCTATTTAAAAAATAGTTTTTGACCCTCAGTACATAATTTTATTTTAAAGTAGTATACACTTAACAGTGTTGTCTGACCCCTATGAACTCCCCTTGATACTAACGATTAATGGACAGCTTTATATAAGGATACGTGAACATTAATTTCACCTCGAGTCCTGCCCTGGAATGGGACCGACCGAAGCGTCCCACGCACGCCGTGGATTGAAAATAATCCAAGTAGAAAATTAATCCCTGATTACGTTTTCTTTGCATTTGCTAACAAAGATGTAGGGTTAAAATGAAGTGTTCATTGCTTGAAAAGCTTTTTACCATACAAATAAAATACGACATTTATAAAACCGGGGGACCAAAACCCTATAGGTTTGTACCCAAAGTAAGTAGTCTAATTAACTAAAACAACTAAGCAGAAGCGAAAAAAAACCCTTATTTTTTATATTATCATGGTCTTTTAAGGTTTAGCAGGACTTGAATAATATATTGGAAAAGTCGTCCAAACCGCTTTCCAACAGCGAGAATGTAGGTACCTACAATGCATAGGTACCTGCACAATGGTTACGTAAAATAATCAGTTATCTAATCTATAAATGAATTATAACATTCTTATGAGAAGATGCATTATCAGGTGTAAGGATTACTATCGAAATAATAATTCCACGGCTGATTGATTAAATAATTTGATATGTCTACAATAAATGCGTAGTAAGTGTAGTGGACGTATTTATTGCGGTGAAAATGTACACCTGTTTCGTAATGATTAATTGTTTATTACGGGTTATATTATATACTGTACATATATTAAAGTATGATTTTGTTATATTCACCCTTGCATGTTCATCCCATAAACTTTTTTGACTCATCCCCCAAGCCCTTCGAGCATCGCGGCTTCGTCCCGAAGAAGCGCGAATATTCCCCTGACTTACCCCTTTGAGATTTTTACTTGTTTCCCAAAATTAAAGAAAAAATTAAAGACAAGAGATTTTAGAACAAGGAAGACGCACGTTAGCTGCCTATAATTTCGAAATTTTTGAGGTATCTGGAAAGAAGTATTTTCAAAGTGGTTTAATGCATGAAAAAGTGTATGTACAGGCTCAGGGCTAATACATTGAAAACATAGCTAATAGTTATAAATAATAAATATTATAATTTTTGAGTACGTATCTAGTTTTTTTTAGCATGCCCCTCGTACAGTTAATTACAGGACTAAATACCCGATCTACTTTCATTTCATAAATAATGATTATGAGAGAGAGAGAGATTTTTACATAGAGCAATAAAATTTGTGTAGAAAAAATAAACATACCTATTAAATAAGTAGGTAATTACAGTTCACAAAAAACAGGTCTTAGGTCTAACTAGGACCTACCTCAGCTTATGTTACCATGACACATAAGTGTCACAGCAACGCTGGTATTCTAGCAGGACCTTTTTTATGCGTTGCAATGCGCGGTATAGTATGTGACAAATAAAGGATTTTACATATATACTATATCTATGTTTTACATACATGCATACATACATAATTTAAAAAAAAACAAAATTAATTAAAAGACACGGACAATCCTGCGTCTTATGGTAATTATTACCTACTTCGTTTAATTTTAACTTCTTTCTAGCCAATATGTAAGTCCCTTCTATTATTTCTGCATCTTTCTCAGTCTTGTCTTCAGATTCCTACGACGTACGCCGTAGGTACATTCTGAGAAATTATATACATGAAGTACCTGAAGCTCCCTGTGGCATTGGTCGATGTTTAACCTCTCAAAAGATGTTAAAAGATGTTATTCCAAAAACTCTGTCTCTGTCTTTTTCTTTACGTGTGAAGAGTAGTGAAAATAACCTCACTTTTATTTTTTGTTTTTATTTTGAGCATAAAGACACTTTTTGAAAAAGTAACGTTGAATATTCTTTTATATGTCATTACCTATTTTTCTATATATTTTTCGTGAATAAGGGATTGATAAACTTTAAATATTATCCAAAAAATATAAAATTAATGAAAATTTTCTTTGTCTTTGCATATTTTTTTTAGTCGATTGAAGATATGAATATCGTATTTTTAACAGTAAAATAATCAAGATCGTTAATGAAACTTCAACATATATTTTTATCTGCTCAAAATAAAGAATATTTGTTTGTTTATCGTTGAATCAAACATAGGCCAAATTCGATAATTTGGAATATACTGGCCTTAATGGAAATCAAACTGCGTTACGATTTATAGCGAATCCTTCCGTTTGTAATTAACTCGTACAATACTTATTTACTTTAGTTTTTTGTGGTCAGTATTATAAACTACCTACCTTAAGACTGACTTTACAAAATCCATGTTTTTTGTGTCAGTAATTTTCACATTTTTTTTGAGACACATGAGGAGCTCGGTGGCGCAGGGGAGCTCGGTGGCGCAATGGTTTAGCGCCTGGCCCAGCGATTGCGGAAGTTACGCAACGTTCGCAAGGGTCGGTCATGGGATGGGTGTCCAAAAATTTATTATCTCGAGCTCCCCCGTGCTTCGGAAGGCACGTTAAGCCGTTGGTCCCGGCTGCATTTGCAGTCGTTAACACCCACCAATCCGCATTGGGCCCGCGTGGTGGGTTATGGCCCATCCTCCTTACCACCCATAAGGAAATCCTGTGCCCCAGCAGTGGGGACATCATAAATGGCTGATGGATGGACAATTTTTACATTATAAATAAATTCTACCTTTCACAAAAAACCCTCACTTTAAAAAACATACCTATCAATAAATTGGAACATCACCTTTTCATCTCCAGGCGCTATCAATCACGAACTCCCGAGTGATTCGTTTTTAAATTAAAACGCAGTCGCTCGTCGACGTCAAATATCAATAGTGTGTCGCAATTTATATTTCGGTGAGGGTCCTAAAAGATCAATTTCGCGCTTGGCCGCTCTTGTTGACTTGGGGGCAGGGCTTTCACTTCCGAAATAATCAGTATTTGCAGATGTTGAAACCTTCAAATTGTGTGAAGTATTTACTAAGGAAAATGTCTGATCTTCAAAAACGACTGTCATAAAATTGTGAAAAGGGAAAACTTTCGTATGCTCCATTTAGTTACAGTATTGGACATAGTTCTGTATTAAAAAAAACCCTTAGTGAACCAGAAAAGAGCTGATGATCTTCGAATACCGAAAAGACAGATGGAGGCCTACCTCTTTCAAACAAATAAAATTGATACCAGAGCTGCGATTCCACATGCAGACGCACAGATACACAGACTTCAAACCCCAAGACTGGTTTACATTATCTTAGTCTTTAGTAGAGTGCTTTAGGAGAGTGCTTTAGTTGAAACATGTAAACGATCGTCTTATGAGTAAAGACAGTAACGTTCTAGTAGCCTTTCAACTGGAATCATCGCTTTCCAGTAGAACCCCCTGCGCGCCTGCGTCGCCCGCTCACCCCCCGCGCGATACTTTCCAGAAGCATGTAAATCGACATTTTAGTAGCGTATTTAGTAGAGTGCGGAGTCAAATGACACTGTACTGGAAGCATGTAAACCACCAAATGGAAAGGCACCAAAACTACTAAAGCACTCGCATTCGAATCTACTCGCACTCTACTAAAAATAATCTAATGAAAACCAGCCTTTCACTACCTACAATAAAATCGTACCTAGTAACAATATGAATGAAAGTCATCACTGCACATAGTAGTGATAAGAGCGATGGATTTCCTAATGATATTGCTTCGCAGGGTTATGGATTGTGATTGTCTACTCTTCATGCAATAAATTTAACGAACAAGCATTTTATTGTTATCTGATCGAAGTTTCCTAAAATTTACACTACAGCCACACAATGTAAGGTTTTATTTTCTTTTTAATTTTATTGTTCAAGTTCAAGAAATAGTTCTGTCTTTTTATAAATCCAAACAATACATTTTCATTTGAAGTTTCTCCTTTTCCTTTTCACCAAAATCAACAAAGATAATTTCTGTTTCCCAAACTACCAACCCTGAACAATTCAGAGGGCGGATGTGAGAAATACCTATTATTGAATCTTGCACTCACAGTTGGAGGGATGCAAGCGGTACATAATGATCTACGCGTCCCTAATGGCACGTCTGTGATGTTTTGTTTCACTAATTACGTCTATTGTTTAAGTCTAAGCGCCAACGCTCACGGGCGCTTAATCGCCGAGCGATTTTTTGTAGCCCAGAATAGAACATATGGAGTTCAATACGTAAACGCCCACGAGCTACAAAAAGTAGCTCACACATAGCTCGGCGACTAATCGCCCACGAAATGACACTGACAAGAGTGACAAGCGGCTTTAACCCTAAAAGACACCACATTTTTTTTCGTTGGCTGACATAATTATTTTTGTAATGGTAGAGTTTGCAATAAAAAGTAAGAGAATTATTATTACATGATATGCTTACCAATTTATATAGTTTTTAATCCTGTTCCAAAAAAGGTAGGATCACACTACAAACCTAAGGTCGGTTATAGGCAATTATTGTTCTGGGATTATCATAAGTTTATAATTTACCTATATTATTATGGAAAACTTAACGTAAACGTAACAAAAGAAACATCAAGTTAGCTAAAGAATTTGACTAGTCGCTAATAAAATCGTATTGAAAGCACTGTCGGATTGTCTAAGAACAAACATCTAGTAAATTTTATTTATTTATAAATAATGAAAATCAAAGCAGTCGCCGTTTAAATATGTTTTCCATAACAATGCCTACCTACCTACTTCTGTTTTGCGTAAAAGAATCGCAAGATTCAGTTTTTTAAGTAAGATGATTTTGGGCATGGAATAGGGGATAATACTGAGGAAGTAATGGCGCCACATGCGACTGTCCTAAATTCGTTAAATTTGATGTTTCAGATGTAAAATGTAATTTCTGACGTATTTTAGCCAATCAAAACCATTTTTGTTTACCACAGAGTACAATGGCGCCATCTGCGAAAAGTTTTACGTATTATTTCCTATTGCGAGTTTTTACACAAAAAAAGAAAAACCATAAGCATTCTATGGGTTCTTTATAAGGGTTCCGTAGCAAAATGGTAAAAAGGAACCCTTATGGTGTGACTCAGTCTGTCTGTCTGTCTGTCACAGCTGGATATCTCGATAACTATCTATTAATGGTATCAACTTGAAATTTGGAATAGTTGAAGATGACGTTTGCCCAAATATTTTGCAAATTAGGATTTTTTTTTACAGCAGGAATTGAAAAGGGGTCTTAAAAATTTGAAGTGAGGCTACTAGTAGGGCATGTGGGTATCATAACATAATGAAAGAGTGTTGTTAGCACATTTTCAAACATTGCTCTTTTTTTAGGCCGCATAGTGTTCGACTTATAATGAAAAATGTAAAAACATACCGTTCCTTCCTTATAGTATAGAACTTATAGTAAAAAAGATAACTATAACGTTCGAAAAACATGAATAAAATATTCTATTGTACTGTTAGCCGATCGGTAATTATAGGGTTTGAGGTTATTTTTCGCACAAGTCATCACGAAAATACGAAAATGTGGTATCGATGCATTCAATACGATGCCCCGATCACAAATATATAAGATGAAAAGCGTGAAAATGGCGGGGGTAGAAACTGTGATGTCATAAAGTTTTCAGTACTTACAAAGATTTTTTTCATACCATGTGGTATATCAAAGCCCTTTGGCTTTGTGAGTATATTGCGAATATAAAACACACTATAACATGTCATCAAAATCTCATCATAGTAACATACACAGTAACAGTTAAAACACATAAAAAATACCGTTTGTGGAACATGGATAAAAATATTATTTTTTAATATGTCATAAAATGATGTAATACAAAAACTAGCTTATGTCTGCAAAACAAACACTTCGAGCGACTCGCAATATTTTTTCGGGGTCAAAACCTTCCAGTAGGTATCGAACAAATTTTTATTAATTCTTGAATTTGCGCATATAAAGTAAATGCAGAATTTTTGTTCTTCACACTATTTTGACGATAAAAGGATCTGTACCCTTAGCACGAACAGCTATCAAAAAAATAATCATTCGATAGATAAATTTTGTATTGGAAATTTGTACAACGCCATCTATCGCCGATAAGCGAAATGAAATTTTCCATAGAGAATTGTCTATCGAGTAATTTTACGTGCGTTTTTTTTCTCGATAGCTGTTCGTGCTAAGGGTACTGAAGACATTTGAATCGTATACATTGTTTGCTTCATTTGTGAAAAGTATATAATTACTGACATAAATAAATCATAAACTTTATTTTATAGAGCTTAGCAATAATAAAAGTGATTGTTCTATAATATTATTACCGGGTGCCTTTTAGGGTTAACCTACGTCAGCGACTAAAAAGCGCCGTGATTGTCGCCGCGATTATCGCCGCGTTTATCGCAGCGATATCGCCGCGATTAACGCCGCGCTTATCGCAGCTACAAAATAGCGCCCGTCAGCGGTAAGCCTAAACGTGCTGAAATTAACGGTGCTCACTTAAACAGTTCAATTCGAAAGTTAAGGGGATATAATTGAAACCATTAGCAAAAATTTGTATCTTCATTGATTATATAGCTATTTCATCTTAATCGATTGCCAAATATCTGGAAAGATATTTCAATTGAATGTCGAGGTAATTCCTAACATTGGTGAAATAACGCTGGCTTGCAGCGTAAGAGTAGGTTAAACTAGAAGAAATTCGACGATGTCACTAGTGACTCGGTAGCTCAGCGGTCAGAGCATTGGACCGGATATCCAAAGGTCGCGGGTTCGATTCCCGTCTGAGTATTGATCTGCTGCGAGTCGTATTTTTTCTAGTATATTATTTAGTATTATCTTCATTGACATTTATAAGTATTAATAAACGAATATTCATCGTAATAATCTCATTGTGTTTGGTCTGGAATCTGGGTTTATTGTTTCCTTCATTGTTTAGTTAAATCAACATTGGATTACAGAAAGATGCTTAAAATCCTTCATTTAAGAATTAAGATAAAATATTTTTTATGTACCTACACCACGGGAATTTACAAAGGAATACACAAAAAAAGAACGATTGGCGACCTAATCGTTAAAAAGCAATTTCTTCCAAGCAAACATGTGTTGAACTGGATAAAAAACTAAATAGAAATGTGAAGTTTATTTACCATTAGAATTTACTTGCAATTTTCGAAATATGCTGCACTTTCTCAATAAGTACAATAGTATATTTTAAATGTCGGAAAGCTATCAACCGTGAATCAAGAACCAATGTAGAAAGAATCAATCGCAAGTTGCAACAAAGCACACATCGCAGACAGCCAAGTTTACATGTTACCAACTCGCACTCGCCGGGAAACTTGGATGGAAAACCGCACGTAAGTAATATGCGGGCCGGACATAGGGCCTGTTCCTTTATTCGAAAAAAGCTTTAAAAATAAATAAATAAATAAATGCTTGGACAATTTCACACAGCGCCATCTAGCCCCAAACTAAGCAAAGCTTGTAATATGGGTGCTAGACAACTGATATACTACTTATATACTTTTTTAATGTATACTTATTATACATAGTAACACCCAGACCCGTCACAGAAATTGAAATTCATCATTTCAATTTCTGCCCGGCTGGGATTCAAACCCGGGACCTCTTGCGTGGTAGACGGCATGTTGACCACTGCACCACTCAGGTCGTCAAAAAAAGAAAAACTTCTTTCAAAAAACCTAAAAATAAAAACAAAAACATCTTTAAAGTTAATTACAGTTAGGCCAGTTACAATATTTAATATACAGAATCTGCTCTTCTGTCTGCGAGTTTTTCATTTGTGGCTAAGCTGGGATTCCACTTCTCGGAGGAATCGATAATAATTACTCTGGTAGTATTCTTATAATGAACGATGTTTTAATTGGATGAGTAGTTTTAGAGATTACTTCCATTTTTTTTACGTTTACACATTTTAATACAACACGGAAAATACAACATTGAAATTGTTAACTAATTGATTGTTTTAATATTTGTATAATATTTTTTTTTCATTATATCGCTCTGAAACTTTTATTTCGATGAATAGTTCCAGCTTACGCATGCCAAAACTTTGATATTTTACTGAAAAATATCAAAACTTTTGCATACATACCTACCTAATATCGAGCACTATGCACTATGCACTAACGAGGTTTTCTATAATAATTTTTTACATATTATTTTAATGAAGTAATATTTGAATACCAATCAGTTACCTAAGTCTTCTATGTGTATAAATCCCTCCCTGAGTTTTATAGAAAGCGTTCGCAAAGTAAACGCCAGAATTTTATCGAATGTGCGGCGCGCCCCGCTCCACATGCGGTCAGTACCCTTAGCACGAACAGCTATCGAGAAAAAAAAACGCGCGTAAAATTACTCGATAGACAATTCTCTGTGGAAAATTTCATTTCACTTATCGGCGACAGATGACGCTGTACAAATTTCCAATACAAAATTTATCTATCGAATGATTTTACGCGCGTTATTTTTTTCGATAGCTGTTCGTGCTAAGGGTACTGAATGTCATTATAAAACTACTAGCTTCTGCCCGCGACTTCGTCCGCGTGGATATTCGGAAAATCCCTAGGGAACCTTTGACTGCATGCGATAAAAATTATCCTATGTTTTAATCCAGGCTATAAAATATCTGTGTTTCAAATTTCATCAAAATCTGTTCAGCCGTTTTAACGTGATTGAGGAACTAACATCCAAACCCACAAACTTTCACATTTATAATATTAGTAGGATTAACTACATGATTAGTAATTCGGGAAATAATTCAATCATTTAACTAACTGCACTGATAGTAACAACGGAAAATGAGGTAATGGTCCTTGAGTTGAAGTTGCAGTTAACTTATTTTTTGTTAAATAAATATAAATAATTAGGATTACCACCAAACCGCATTAGGCCTATAAAGGCCTATGCCCCAGCATTGGGGACATTAAAAATTGCTGATAGTCATAATCCGATCATTGTAATTATAATCTTAAAACTTATGATAACATTATGAAAATCAAGTCTCCATTTCAACCGAACAACAGTTTTGTGATAAGGATATCACGCATCACGTTTACACGCACTAACACGCAATTATGACGTATCACCCACGACATTATCTAGTGTTACGATATGGTAGTGATCAAAGTACAAGCCAGGCCATAGTAGAAGAAAACAAGCTAGGCGATTGCGTAAAGTCAGTCGTATTCATTGAGAGTTCATATTGTATCATATTATATGTCATCCCATACAAATTGCAGCAGATGAAATACGATATGAACTGTCAACTGAATCCGACTACCTTACGCAATTCCAACCAAGGTCTGGCATTCCGGGCGATGCACAGCAGGCATACGTCACTATCTACTAGTAATTGTGATTTATTTCTCTGCAAACTAAAGTTCCAAGAACGCTATTTTCAATACCGATAGCGGAGATCACGTATGCATGTGCATGTACGTAGACCCACGTCACTTCCTCTGTCTCTGAGTGCTA
Organism: Agriphila straminella; assembly: GCA_950108535.1. NCBI lineage: Eukaryota > Metazoa > Arthropoda > Insecta > Lepidoptera > Crambidae > Agriphila > Agriphila straminella. Next base: position 15,991,850 of record OX467321.1, read on the forward strand.
TACCTGGCGCAGTATATCATTGTACCATGGTACCATTAGTTATTCTGTGATGGTACAAGCGAAACATACTGCTATCATCATTTAGTGCGTGAGCATTCCCGGGTAGATTCTGATTGGTTTTATCCAGTGTTTGTGTTTACAAAAAGTTTGCGTCTCGTAAATGAAACGAACGCGGAAGAACGAAGCCCTCGAAGCTTGTATGAGTTGTATGACTTTCTCAATTCCACCTATGACTTGGTTAAACCTCTTGGGGGTTTAGCAAGTGTGTCAGCAAAAATGGGGTGTGAATCTACTGTGAAAGTCACTGAAATAAATAAATTTAAAACAGCTTCATTATGAAATCTACGAAAAGTGGTTTACTTATTTAGTGCCCCAGTCCCAGTCTTTCTCCCCATCTGAATTTGTATTTAGATTCCCATCTGTATCAACGTGGAAAGAAAACTAACTTCTGTGTATTTTCTTGGATCTGGACGATTGTGTTATGATACATCAAAAGTAGAGTAAGGAGATGAATAACCTTAAATAAATTAATCGTGTCTATTCAAATAGTATATTATACCTACCTACATAATTAAGGATTTCATTCTAGCCTTATTTTATGTTGCTTGTTGATTTTAACATTTTATGGTTTTCACCTGTTATGTTATAAAATGAATTAATAAATAAATAAGTGTTACATGGATCACCCAGTAAAAGCTTATTTCATATCACCCAATTAAATATGAGTAACTAAAATAGGTAGGTACTGAATATTTCGGGAAGCACCAACCAACAACAGCGATCGGAATATCATTCTCCAAATTTCGGGAAACCGTTGCCATTTCGGGCGCGCATAAATTAATTACAGAGAACTTTCGAAGGGCCCAACTGAACAATTAGGGTTACAAGACCAGCTGTTTAATCGGAAACTAATTAATACAATAAATGTCAAGCTTTCAAATTGGCTATGGCGATTTATCTGGGAGCAGGTGTGGAGTCTAATAGAGGGCCATTTGTTTACTGGAGGCAAACTTCACCTCGTAACCCTGAAATCTAATTGGATTTAATTCCATTAGCAGAGGTTGGACGGTGGCCCCTAATTGTGCCGGCCGGTGGTTCATTTGGGACGGACCTTTGTTTCGGGCCCGTTAATGGAAAATGCAAAAGGTCTTATTGGTTTCGTGTTTGATTAGAAAAATGCTTACGTCCTTTTGCAGCGCTTATATGTTCCGAGCTGAAAGGCTTTTTTTTTCATTCAAGATATTCAAAAGACTGGGAAAAATCATTGTACCTTCTAAGTTTTTGCGCCCATTTTTCTTGTCAGCTAAAAGACGTTATAACATTTTGAAGGCCCGGAAAATGAGACACAATAAATGTTCTATGATTGTCCGGACGCATGCGTCCGCGTGGGCATTGATGAAAGAATTGACAATTTAAAAATGCTAATTATGTGAGCTTTTCATTCAATCAACCGTTAGCTGCATTTGAATATCTGCTGCTTGTAGCGGAGTTTGCTAGCAGTAGTAAAGTTCACAGTTCACATATCACGTTTGAAATCACAGATAATAATAATACTATAAGTAGTACCTATTTATTTTTACAAAATTGTGACACTCGGCTTTGCCTCGTGTCACAAAAGCGCCCGCTGACTCGACGCGGCCGAAATATTTTACACCGATTTTCAAAATTCCAACGAATGCACTTCTCGTCTGTTTCTGTATCTTTTAACACTATTACCATGACGATCGGTCAATAATCATAGAAGCTACATAACTTTTTACTACAGAAACTCCCGTTTTTTCTACAATTTCAAATCTAAAGGGACCACCTACATGTCACAATTATTAACCGATTTTCAAATTTTTATATTTTCATATTATTTTATTATATTAAGTTTGTAGTTAAACTAATACCCTAGGACCTTTTTTTCATTTTTTTCTTAAGTCGGTTTTTTTCCGAAACAATTACAATTAAGTAAACAAACAACCGCCAAAAAACCCTAATTTTGCAAAATTTCAAAAAAGTTACCAGTAAATTTTCAAAATGCAAACGTTCACACGTGTCTCGATAAATTCCTCAACTTTTGGTACTATTCCCATCTCGATTTTCCCAAAATCCTCGGAGATATGGCCAAAAATACGTCTCAGGCGATTTACATCTGATAACCATTTTCAATGGTAAAAACACAGGTTCCCAATAGCACTATATCTTCTGGCTTAATTTAGACCAAATTATTTTACGATACAATAATAAGTAATCCTACGTTATTATTCTATTCCATTCAAAAGAATAATAGTAAACCTAGGTAAGTACACAAATTTTATTAATCGGGTAATTTAGATAACCATCAATATAAATCATAAACATCGTACATCATTAGGTTTTCCCATACAAATGATTGCATTATTTAAAATATGATATTACTCGTACCTATATCATTATTTTGATAAGTTAGTATGTTATCGTTAACAGATAAAAAAAATACGATTACCGTAACGTAACATTTGTTGATTTTTCTCGTGTGTAAACCGAGTTCATTTATGTATTACCTACCACAAAATAAATAATAGAGTTATTCAATACTAAATAATATACTGAAAATGAAATAACGCTGGCTTGCAGCGTAAGAGTAGGATATACTACTCGGCGATGTCACCAGTGACTCGGTAGCTCAGCGGTCAGAGCATTGGACCGGATATCCAAAGGTCACGGGTTCGATTCCCGTCTGAGTATTGATCTGGTGCGAGTCGTATTTTTTCTAGTTTATTATTTAGTATTGTATAAAAATAGCATTGTGAATGCAAAAATCTCAAATTTAAAAAATAGAGTTATTATTTATGGTATGGTTAAAAACCCGAAAAATCCCCAAATTAATGAACATTTAGCAACTTTACGTGTATAGTACTTGCCTTTTGATTCGAAAAATTATTGACAAAAAATTCATACCAACATAACTTTCACCAAAAAATCTCAAATCAGCAAACGCAGTCTTCGTCGGCCAGCTTACTGGTGTTGCCATGGGCACGCACAAATTATGCTAAAAAAGCATCACCTTTGAGGGAGCAAAACTGGACATAATAATAGCTTACCTTCATGCATAAAAGATATAGAATTATATAACAGTCCAAACTCTCATTCTCTAAGTCTCATTATATAATTGAAAATTACGAACTTTATTCTTAAATTTCGTTTTCTATAGTTAAGTATTTACTAATATTTAATGCTTGGTGGTGATGTATGAAAAAAAAATAACTGTTGTATTTTTATTTTCATGTAAGTGACTTATGTAAGTAAGTCTTTTTTGAAAATAAAATCTTTAAACCTAAACCTAAAAAACAATAGGTACAAAGTGATTACAATATTTTTTTATAATAGACGACGGTAAAAATTTAATTTGAGCAAATAAATGAACTTATTAAATAAAATAAAAAAATAAATTAGGTATAGCATTCAAGTAAAGCCTATTTACAGGGTTAAATCGTATGGCTTTGATTTAACCCTGTAGATATTAAAGCCGCGATATTGATAACTTTAGGGCAAAATTCCTAAAATCAAACTAATCAAAATTCAATTCAATGTAAAATAAATATTAAAAATCATAAGAAGTCATAAGTAAAAGATTACTTGTGCATAAAAATATAAATAACTTACTAGCTATTTCATTGTAATAAATAATAATTTAATGGCTTACCTAATCAATCTAATAACTAAAAAAACGTTTTTTTCTTTTCAATCAGTAATCCTCTCCTTTCGGCCGCCATGACAACTGGTTGTGAAGGAATTTTTATTCGTTTTTGGCAACTAGTTGCAAAAGAAGTTTTTTTTTATTAATACGCAACCAGTTGCCAACAAAGAAGCCTTTCGGCCGCTGTGGCAACTGAGTTTCACAACCAGTTGTTAAATAGTACATTATGAGATAAGTTAGCTTAGGTTGCTCATTGCGCACAAGGCTGCGGGTTGCAGCCCGAGCCGCAGGCGAGGCCGTAACTCAGCCGAGTATGCAATAAGCTCACGAGTTTCATACGACGTTTTTCAACATATTTGCGAGGAAAAAACAAAGTAATTTACCACACAGCAACAAATACGACAAAAACAAAATATGATAATTTTTATGGGATAAGGCGCGCAGGTTTTTTTTGTTTTTTTTTTCACACGCCCAACGCAAGAATATTTTGCGAACAAAGGGGTGAGTGAGCATACAGCCATTACAGCGTACTTCAAAATTATAATTTTAAGTGATAAAATGCAAATATTTTAATATTTTATAACAAAATATTGTGAATTACGAATAATTTGATAATTATACATATTTTTTTTACTTAATTAAGGACTTACAAATTTATTTATTCCAAAAATGTATATGAATTTTCAGCAGCATAAAACCTCTTTGTTGATACTAAAAAAAATAACTGTATTACCCGGTTAAATTGGGAATGCTCTTTTTACTTTCATAGAACTTGCAGTAAGGTACTAATTTAACTTTGTAGGGTTAATTCTATTACGTTTAGTTTATTTATATTATTGCACGCGTTTGTTATAGGTCGGTTTATGGCCCTAAAAGCGATGTATTAGGGCTCACTTTACGAGCAAGTGTGTTGAAAAAGCTCTTATGACTTCTTGCGATTTTTAATGTCTATTTCACGTGGAATTTTGATTACATTGATTTAAGAATTTGTTGGTCTAAAGTTATCATCGCGTTTAGATTGACAATGACCTCGATTATCTTACACGAATAATATGTAGCTATGTTAAATTTATGGGAAAACACACTTATTTGTTTTCAATCCATCAATCCATCATTATCAATCTTTATACAAACAATACCACAGAAAACACAGTCCGCACTGTACACCACAGAAATGATTTCTATATTCGTTCATGTAATTTGTTTAACAGCATTAATAAGCGGGACATATCTACTATAGACCTATTTTGTGATAGTCTTTCAGCTGTTAATAGAGCTTTTAGTACATTAGAAATTTAATTTTCATTTAATATTCTAGATTGCAATCTGCTGTTTAATCACGAAGTTAGCGCATAATATTTAAGTTATATTCACTGTTATCTGTGGAGGCTTTTAATTGGCTTATTATATTTTATCTGTAGGTAGCGTTAGCTGTAAGCCCCCACATACTGACAATTCTAAGGGCATCCGCGGGTACACGGCGGCGCGGGAATAATAGGTAGATTGCCGGTTTTCTGACGGACAGATACTTGCAGTGCATGAGTAAGCTCTAATCTATGTCGCAGCGGACGCCCTAAAATGTGAATGAAGACATGCAGACTCAGCGAAAAGTACCTCCAAAAGTACGTATGTACAAGCACCTGAATCACAGTAACAATGTTTTGACGCTTGCGTTATTTATATTATTGAACTTTTCTGTTGAGAGTCTGGTGATTTCTCACGTCGATAATGAGCCTACAAAATCTTGGGTCACCCATCCAATGACCGACCTTGGCAATAGGACTCACTTCATTATCGTTCGTAAGTGCGTAATACTGCGATAATGTAAATGCTTTTTATTTAACATTAATAACAGATTATATCTTTACCTACATCTATCTTTTATCAAATAGATTTTTCTTCGATACCAATTAAAGTCATTTGTTCATGTATTTTTTGTATTTTTTTATACTTAATTTAATATTTTGGATATTATAAATAACTCTACCTAATTGAATACCATTTGCGAAAAAATATTAATTAAAACTGAATTTAATTATGACTTATCAATGCAAAAACGATATAAGTGACAACTTTTTGATGATGGAGACGCAAATGAGATGAAGGTAAAGCCTTAAGGGATGTATAAAAACATAATTAAAACATGACAATAAACCACACTTCTGTTTCTTACATAACACAAATGCATACCTAGGCATCCACCATGCATGTGAAGTTCTCTAATATTAATTTAACCAAAATATTACGGCACGTACCATGAAACTGCACTTATCTAATCTTTGACGTGACGGGGTCTGTCCGTTTAGCCGATATCAATAATCCCAACGTTGTCAACACTACCGTTTATCTCTACGTATATAACGTTAGTAAATTTTGAACACTTCACTTTGACCAAGTCAATCAATGCGGAGCTAAAATGGCGCCAAATGCTACAGAAATCAATAACATCGAGGGAAATTACCAAAATGGACATAAGGACGTCCAGGATACAACCTTCCCTCAGGAGCAAGTTGCGCTGAAGCTGGTCAGATCTGTCACGACTCTGTTCGCGCACGTCTTCATTGGAATAGTGGTTGGAGCCGCTCTATTGTTTGCGTTCCGTGATGGTACACCTTCGACAGCAACCAATCAACATTTAGTGCTATGTGTGATCGGGGTAAATATATAAATATTTAATTTATTTTTGGGAACTGAATATCTTCAACTTTGATTATACTATTCAAATTAAGTTATCGAATTTAGACTAGAATATCTTTTTTTTTAGTATCAACTACTCATGTCCGAAGCTATCCTATCGTTGGCACCTGACAGTTGGACTTCAACATTGAAGCTCAGGCACAAAAGGCTAGTCCACCTGACGATGCAGGTGGTGGGCTCCCTGCTCGCCATTACCGGCAGCTTCATCAAAATTGCAGACAAGGAAGTCCACTGGAACAGTCTCCATGGAAGATTTGGTATGTTGAACTAATTCTATTCACTGTTAAAGTTACAATAATGTAGAGAGACGCTTGGGAGACTCCTAATGTGGTTAATTCATCTGCTATTTTTAAAATTCCTTAGTAAGTGTAGGTAGAACTTAATAATAATGGTTTTAATCAAAATCTGATCGTATTATGTATTTTATTACTACTTATTTGGAAGCTAATATATAGTTTTAAAACTGGATTCCTTTGTAGGAGATACGAAAAATAGTTATGTAGACGGAATAAGGGTTATGTGTTATCTTTTCACTAACAAGCTAATATTTTTTCTCCCCAGCATTGGTTGCCCTGGTGTTTACTACAGTGTCGTTGGTGAACGGTCTCGCATCGTTCTACGCGTACGAGCTTCGAAGAGTTGTCCCAGGGATCCTATCCAAGCTGACCCATATCTGCTTCGGGATCGTCGCTTTGGCCGCGGCCTCCATCTGCCTCTCCTACGGGATCAATAAGGGCTTGTTTAGAAATTGGGCCACCTCACGCTTCGCTGATACCCTCATCATCTTTACGTTGGTCTTCACCGTCATCGTCATCATTAATCCTTTCATCACGTTCTACAACAGATTCCGTGGCGCTGTTAGGAAGTAACAAAATTAATAATGCTATAATATTAAAAATACTTGTTCGTAAAAATCAGAAGAGAGATGACATTAGGTACGTAATGATAAGACAATATTGATATTGTTTTTTATCAAACGATCAAGTGAATAACGATACAACTTTGTTATTGTCTCTCAAAACTGTATTATAAACACCATCAAGTGATTTTGGGATCTGTCATCTGTGTCGTACCATACTCAATAAGGGTGCGACGCACACTTTTCTCCCTTTTCTTGAATACTGTATGTACTGATAATTAATTTATTAAATTGTGATATTTATAAAATCTAGTCGTAAGTTTATAAATAAACAATAACATAATAACAGTATGTTTTCATTGTACCTAATTGATATAACAACACAAAATTAATGCAAATGCGTGTGTGAACTGTACGTGTCTGTTGGGCCATAGTGTTGGGCCTTCTATTTATGATATCGCCTATCACCAAGCTGACATCACCCTACAATAATCTCCTGTTTTAAATACTAACACAAAATGAAAATACCACGGCCAAAAAGTTGCTGTCGGTAGTTTAGAAAGGTAACACAGTAAATAGACATGATTGCGTTACGTTACGATCACTTATATTAACTATCAAAATAATAATGTATCATAAAATTATGTAAGGGCACAGAATACATAAATAGTGAGGGACTATGACAGGGCTACGGAATGAGGGACTTTCCAAGTGTCATTTAAAAACAAAAAATAGTATTGAGTTTTTAGATTTTAGGATTCACAATGCAATTTTTATATATTAAGTTACTTAATATAATTAAAAAAATACTAGAAAAAATCGACTCACCCGTAGCAGCTCAGACGGGGCCCGAACCCGCACCCTTAGGATTCCGGCCCAATGCACTAAAAATAGTAACTATTTTTCCTCATTAGACGGCGTAAATGGCGTC